>QUSF01000022.1:7709985-7856511 GCA_003676055.1 Chloebia gouldiae
TGTCTTCAGTCCTCTTCACATTGTACAAGCATGGGTTTTTTTTATAGCTGGAAATGAGATACTCAGTGTGCTGTAGCACTGCAGCATTTACACTGTGTGGTATGACTGATAAATCTATAATAATTTCTAGAAAGAATATGCCTTGTAAGGAGATAAATAGTGTTTTGAACATTTCCTTTCTTGACGTTATGTTTTCCCTCTGATATTAACTGTAAATCAGAGCCATGCTTAAAGATGTTTTGCCTCTGCATAACTAAGGAAAAGTAACAAGCTAAGCTATTTCACAGAAGTAGTTTTACTGCCCATGTAAAGTCTCAGTAATTTGAATATATGTTGGTAAAGCTTTTCTGCCTGGAGTATTATTTGCTTATGGGAATAATGCTTGGGAAATCTCTTGATGTGTGATATTCTTGCAACTAAATTGGTTGGTGCATCTTTAAATGGAATGCCAAAAAGAAAATGTAGGTTTAAGTCAAATGTGTGGAACAGTGTGGGTAGTCAGAAAAGTAGATGCATTAGAGTTTTTTGTCTGCACATTTCTGTTGCATTACCTCACCCTCCATCACAGAATGCAGTGATTGCTTATGTCGTTATCTGGATTGCACAGTGATGGGGGAAACTGTTGGATCTGCCTGCAGCTGAATTCCACAGCCTTCCTGTGTTCCTTCTGGTGTGGATGCAGTAGCTCTGAGCACTGGAGCCCTTCCTTTAGCACAGACCTGGTTTGTTTTGTGATTGTTCAAAGGCTCTGCAGTGAGTACCATTGAAATACCATTGAGTACCAGTGAAATACCATTCATTGTTGGTGTATTTTGCCTTCTTATCAGTAGGATTAATTCTAGGATAAGCAGTTAGTCATCCTCTCCTCTTGAGCTAGGGCAATATGTAAGTAGGGATTTAGATCACATATCAGAAATTTTGTAACTGAACTTGCTTCTGACCTGCTGCTCTTAAATGTACAAGGGAAAAGGAAGTTCATTTCTAGATTGATGGGCTGATGCCTCACTCTGAGAAAGCCTGTATATCTATTAGCATAGCACAAGAGCAGCTGCAGTTTTGCCCAGAGGCCGAAGACGGTGCCTGAAGAGGAGAATATAAAGGAAAAGCATAAATGGAACTTCCCTTGAGTACAGTCCCTTCTTCAGATGTGCTGATTGTACCTCAGAGCAGAGGAGCATATTGAGCATTGTGAAACACTTCCTCCAAGAAGAATTTAAAAGCAGTATATGTTCTTTGGGTGAGTTACAAGGGTTTTGTCACTGTGCTTTCCCAAGGCAGGTGAGTCAGGTTTGTTCCTCTTCTTGTTTAGCACCCAGACTACCCGGGGAATCAAAATGTCTGTCTTATTGATGAGATCAAGAGTCTTCAATCTCTTATCTTCCTCTGATACTTAAATTTATCCTACAAATCTCTGTTGCCATGGAAAGCTGCTTAGAATGCCTCCCTTGAACTCTGTTCAGCCTTCCTCTTAAAAATTTCCCTTCCCATCTGTTTACCCTCCCCAGCTTGTCTCTGGCTGTTGGGTTTCTCTCTTTGGTCCAGTGCTGCTGAAGCAGGTTCACAGAGGTGCTGGTCCAAGATTTCTGGCTCATCAAGGAAAAACAAAGTTACAAGCACATGGTAGAAAATGAAATTGGCTTTATATTTTTTTTATTCCCCAAATGTTTTATACTCACCATTTGGTGAAAGGGGGTGGAGGAGGAGGTTGTTTGTTACTTTCGTTTTTACTTGCTAAGTGGAGATGTATGGAAATGACTTAGTTAATGGTTTTCTGGCTTCTCATCCTCAACACAAGTGAGAAGTGTTTTAGCATTCAGTTGAGGCCAAATGTTTTCAGATAAGGAGATGATGTCTTAAGGCATTTTTATTTATATTCAGTTATATCTTTCTTTACAGTGTATGACATTTATGCACATGTACAATACATACTATAAGTAAACAGCCTGTTTGGCTTAATTCAGCTGCTATTAAATCATAAATTGCCACTGATTTTAGATTTAATGCTGAATTCTTGGCCGTAGTATATTTGAGTGTTATTGTGGGTATGTAAGGTTTTGATTCTGCTTACAGATTAATAAGATTGTAGTGTTATTTTAAAAGCTCCTAATGGCAAAAGCTGTATTTATAGTGTTATTTTAAAAGCTCCTAATGGCAAAAGCTGTATTTTTGTAACTTTTGTCAATGTGTGAGCTGTAAGTGTTTTGATTTTGCAGGATTTTCTTGTGCAATACTTGTACTAGAGAAGAGATTTGAACAGAGAATTAAACATATCCTCCACCACCCTAAATTATTGTTCTAAGCAACTTTTCCTATAGGTTGGGGTATAGAATATGTATGAAAGTGACATTTTAAAGTCATATCATTATGCAAAATGCTTAGGGTGTTACATACTAAATACCTGTAATGAAAATTTGTTCCAGGCAGGAATTATTGCATAGCATTGATTTTTGAAAGTTTGCATAATCTGTTCAGACAACTTATACTTTTTGATTGCACAGCAATAGTAATATAAACACATCAAATTTTACTTAGCTAAAATATTACCGCTACGTATTTTAATTTAGCAGATACCCAAGAAGATGTCGAGTAAATTGGATTCTGTGGATGGCTCACAGTAACTTGTGTGCAGGTTTAAACTTATGGCTGTGGTAAAGTGAAGTCAATAAGGGTAACTGATCCTAAAAAGAAAATTAATTAGGCTGGTGCTGTAAAAAGCTGTTGATCAGACAAAATGTGACCACTGAACTTTTTAAAAACCTACAATATAATCCTTTGGGGCAGTAAAGTATGTAAGTCTTAACTATTACAATAAAATTTTATTTACTGAAAATCTAAAAAATATGAATTGGCAAGCTTCAATTCTTATTTAAAGAGGAAGATAAAGCACTGTTTCTCAATTTCTTTCTTTTTGGAGTTGCTTGGAAATTTTAGAATCTTCCTTTGTGTCAGAGATCCATCTGACTTACCAAAACCTGGATATCTGGAATTCATTTTGAAACTAGCTACACCCCATGTACAGGGCTTATTTCAGGAAGCATAGCCATTATCAGCAGGATTGTTTTCAAGATTAAAAATTAGACCTAGCTCAGAGAAATAATATAACACACTGTAACCGAAATGCTTTGCTTTTATAGCCATTTAAGTTCCCCAAAATGCCCATACATCAAGAGAAGCTCACCTGTGATGGCTTTATGGGAGCAGATGTGGTTCAAAGTGAATGATCTAATTGATTTGATAGATAATTCTCCACAGTCACAGAGTGCAACTGGAGAAAGGTGAGGTATTTCCCATAGCCCAGTGTGTTGCTTTGGTAGCAAAAAGAAGAGTGATATGAAACAAAGGGAACATTAGTAAATAAAGCCCCAGTGGACTATGAGACATAGTGGGGATGGACAGTCTATACACAAAGATTTTTATTTTCTAGACATCTGTCCAGCTTATTTGGCTGGTATCCTTCATACATCATAAATCTTTATGGTATTTTATTTCAAGAGATGAATTATGTGAGTTATAAGGAACTACCAGTACTAGGAGAGGAAGGTTACCTAGACTTTTCCTTTCTTAAAATGCCTGTGTGTCTCCCTCCTGGAATTCCTGAGTCTTGGTTTTTCACTGGGCTAATTCACAAGCTCACTGATTCTCTCTTAATGCTTTTTATTTTTGATACCTGGTGAATAGCCTTCTATGAGGCTGAAAAATGTTTTTGTTTCCAAAACTGCACCTAGGCTTTCTACCTTCCAACAAGTGCATTTTGATAGTTTTGCAGTAAAATCATGGTTTGTGGTTGGGTTGCATCATTTCATTGTTTCTTTTTCTCAGCCAAGTAGGTGACCTATACAGAACAAGTCACTCTCACTGAGTTCTAAACTTTCTCATGTTGCCATGGGGAGAGCTGGAACAGGACCCCTTTTTTTTTCCTAATGCTGTCACCAAAGCTTTGTTTTGGTGTCTCAGATGTAAATTGTTGGCAGATGAACATTCCCACACAGCAGAAAGCCAGTTACTTTCACCAGTATTAATTGGAATAACTTCAGAACAATTGCTTTTCCTGTCTTTGGAAAGTCCTTAATTTTCCTGATTGCTCTCCCATTATTCAGGACAAGTGCTTGTAGAGGTTTCACTGAAAGGACAGACTCAAGAGCTCTCCATGTGAACTCAGGTGTTCCTTGAGGTGAAAGGTGTACTTTGTGGCTCATTTAAAGTCATTTTCCTTTGGAAAATGAGGTCTTCTTGGGCTCTTCAAGAATCTATTTATTTGCATCAGTTTAGTGATGACTTATTACATGAATAAAGCAGAAGGACTTATACTAACTATGAAAAAATTCTAAATTTAAAAAATGGCAAAGCATTTATCTGCAGTCATGGCAAAGGGCATAAGGGAAATGATACTCAGCTATAATCCATCCTCCTTGCTACACAATATATTAGGTCAAACATATTTTTCAGTATTTATTTTCTGGGTGAAATACTGACAGGAAATGAAACTTGCATACAAATTCCATAAAGGCAAAGTATTTTAGGTTAATGCTGATTACACTGATGTACAGAACAACATGACTCAGCTTGAGTTAAGAAGTCAATGATTTATATTCAACACATATTTGAACGTGCAAAACAAAAAGATTTTTTTTTTGAAAACACTTTTTATTCTGCCTTTATTCTTTGAGGCATTAGTACTCTACTTCTTATGTTTGGATTCTTTTTGACCCCAAAAGCTGCAGAATAGCTGTTACTTACCCAAATAGCAAAGCAGCTCCATATTGCCATTTTGTAGACCCACAATTTTGCCCTTCCTCATTGAAATATTCATGGTAAACATAGTAATACAAAACATTTCTGCAACTGTGGAAATGAAAGTCTATTTAGAAAGGAAACATCTTGTTAATAAACTTTCCATCATATGACCACCCAAAAATCCCTGCTGATTCATGTGGATCTCAGGATTTTATTGCCTGGTCACAGTCTTGTTGGCTCATTTCAGCTTTTGAAAGCATTTTTCACCTGTCTCTCCTGGTTCATCAGGAGCTCACACTGAGCCACCACAATTTTCAGTGTTTGAACAATCTGTGAAAGAAAACCCAGATGGTGAGTGAGCTCCAGCCCAGGAATGGCTCATGAGCTCTGTGCAAAACTAGTCATCTTCCATAATTAGGTAATTTCACTGTAATCACATACAGAGTTACTTTCATTAGATGTGGCACTCTATTTTTTGAAAATGTAAAGGATCAAACCAAGGTGACTCTGCAATGATTGCTAGAAACTCTGTTCTCATTGCTTTCTCTTTGTTTATTTGCTATTCTAGTATCAAAAAAAAAAAAGTGACAAACTTCTGCTCTTGTAACAGGCCTAGATAAGCCAAATAGGTAGTACAACATTAAATAGATATATTAAAAGGGAAAAACCCCACAGAACCTGTTATCTAGCAAAATTCTTAGGATGAAGCCATGACCTAAAAATACAGAAGTCTTTGCAAAATGTATTTCTGCAGACTCCCTCTGGAAATGGGAAAGAACATGCTTGATTAGGCCAGTGCTAACCTTCTGAAATCATGTTTCTTTGATATTTATTCCGTGAAATAATAAAAGGGGACATGTCAGATATTGGAAAGCCATAATATACTCCCTTGCTTTCTACTGCCCTTCTCTAACTTCAATGTTCCTCTCCTAGAGCAAACTTTTAAAATAAAAAATAAGGCTTCAGTTTGTCCTTTTAGTTGACCTTTATACATTTAGTGGCTGTGCATTTGCACCAGTTAAATTACAGACTAAGTAGATTTCTACCCTTTTTCTGGCTCTGGATTCACCATGTGTGAGGCCAGAGAGGTGACAGGTCATTGAGAAGCAAGTATTTTCTGCTTTTTGTAAAAATGAGTAAATTATTTCCACCCTCACATGTTGCTATGCTTTGTACGGAAGTACAAATTTTTGTATAACCTCCCTCAAATTGCTCCCATGGTGATAATGGAGGAGTTTTCTCTCTGGGCACCTCAGTGAGCTGTTTGTGTAGGGAATTGCCTGCTCTATCTCTTAATGAGTAGAGGCAGAATTTAATAACTTAAGGATTCAAAAATATGCAGGGTGTCTTGGAGGAAAGATTTTCCTTTCTGCTCTTCCACTTCAGTGCTTGCATTTACTTGAAAGTTTGGCATGGGTCTGTGCCCTTCCACAGAGGAAAACCTTGTGGCTGGGGCCTGGATATTCATGGCAGAGAAATGCAATTCTCTTCATGTTTACCAGAGAACCAATGCACCACTTCAAGTAATCCATGAAAAATGGTACCAAGTTAACACCCTGCAAGATGCATGTTTTTGCCTACATCTGAGATCAGCACAAATAATTTTGTCCAGTATATTTTTGATGTGATGCTAAATTATTCAGTTGAATTCATGACTAACCTCTGGCTTTCATTTTTCCCCAGTATTTATAAAAATGACAAATAACTACGATATTTCATTAAACAGGGAACAGCTTGCACTGTGTATGGGGACCTGGCACCATATGCTGTAAATCTTTATGAAAATGGGTTGTATGATTTGCAGTGGTGCAAAATCAGAGAAAAATTATTTTTGCTGATCTCTGTGAAATAGAGTAAGAAAGAAGCAATTAAGATAACATTAAAGTCCTACTTGTAGTCCTGTCATGATAATCTTGTTGGTATTTGAATAAAATCATTCTCTGGATTGCTTTTTAAACTCTCTTTCATATTGGTTTTTCCCTTCCTGTCATAATATTGTCTTACCAGTGAAGTGACTGTCCCTCTCTCTGTCTGCTGAGTGCAAAATTGATTTGGTCCTGTGTTGACCCCAGTTTTGTTCTGGTTCAGAGTTTAATTTTCATTTAACAAAAGCTGATAACAAATATTTCTTTCCTCAACTGACCAGCTCCACAGCTTTTTCCCTGGCAGGCACAAAGTACCACCAGGGCTTCCCTCAGTTGTTACAGCAGCTGGGATTGGCCCCTGCTGAGCTCCTGGAAAAGTCAGAGTTGGGAAGATAAGATATCATGACATTAGCTGAGGATGAGATTTCCAGAGAAATATTCCTGTAATTTGCTGGAATTGGGAAGTGAAATGTGCAGTTCTGACAACAGGGACAAATTTATTGACTGGATACACTAATTAAAAATAACTTACTCTAATATATTAATCTATAAATGTCAGCAGCAGGAGAGCTGGGCTGCTTTGTGCCCAAGTGTGGGAACGTTGAATGCAATGACAGGACTTTGTCACATACAAAATTCAGGAGTAACATTCAGGAAGAAGCAAATTGAAGGATTACTTCTTTCTGCTGTGAAACATATGGGGAGATGTTTTGCTGTAAACTGTACTCATGTGCAAGACAGAAAGAAACAAAATGTTTTCATTTGCTCTTTATCTTCTCTTTTCACTGCTGTTTCTTGTTCACATGGATGTGGTGGAATCTAGCTAAGAAGTTGGAAGAGAAGACGACTTCTTCCAACTAAATCTTTACTCATACCAAGTGTAACATCTTGGGGTTGTCATGCTTTGAGATTTATCTGAGAAATTCCTCTGTAAAAATTTTCTTGCCTTGGATAAATTGTACTTATTCCTTGCAACCTCCACCAGTGATCTCAATAGTTGGAGAGATTGAGGAATGAAAGAAAAATATTTCTGGTGTGCATTCAAAGTACTTCTGATATTACATCTGTATACCTACTTCAGCAATGATTTAGATGGATGTCTCAGTACATGACAAGATGACAGTTAAATGAAAATAATGGAATAATTTTGGTTTTTACAAACATCACTCTAGTTTGCATTTGAATGTAGAAAATTGGAACTTAGTTTTTATTACACATATGGAATTTAAGTCTGTATAAAGCAGAGGAAGATTAATGCTTTTTGAAAAGAATGTGAAGCTTTAAAACACACCAAAATAAAGGCTCTGTAGATGTTTTAGAATATAATAGTTGAATCTGATACTGTTTCATTTTTTTATTTGCTATTTCTTCACTAAACTTCCCCCTTCCCCTCCATTTAATGGTTATGTCCTTGAATATTCTCCTTGTAGTCATTTAAGTATCCTAAGGCTGCAATTTCCTTGTAATCTTCCATCTGTTTCAAATGCATTGTAAATACAGTCAGGTCTTCAGCTCCATAAAAGCATCCAGTGAAGTCAGTGCAGTTACATGGAATTTCTTCAGATGAGAATCTCACTTGTGATGTTCGTGTCTCCATTTTTCCTACCCCAAACTTCTTTTCACTGTATATTTACAGATTTTTATCAGCATTTTAATCACAAATTGATCATAGTTGCCTGATTTTGACTAGGCTTCCTGTAACTCACAATTACAGGAAACGGATTCTTGTAATATGAGTGTGACCTTTATGAAAATGTCTGAAACTCCTTTCATAAACTGTTTTTAGAACATAATATTTACAAAAGGAAAGGATTTGCTTTTATGACTTCTCTTTTGTTGTCAGCCTGCTGCAATGGTGACACAAAGCATTGTACTCAAGACTGATCTTAATTGCCAGGGAAGATGCTAAGGACTGCTCTAGGTTAAAAATCTGTATTTACTAGTTAGAAAGGTCACACTTGAAAATGTCCATGTGATTTTTTTTTTTTTTTGCCCTCAAATACTTCACTTACCTCATTGGAAAAGTTCCTTGTGATATATGCAAGGTATATATATTGTTTGAGAGAACTATTCCATTGCTGTAAAACACATACAGAAATGGGGAAGAGTGAAAGGATATGATGGATATAATCTACTTAATCTATTGAAAATGGTTTTACTTTTTACTCTAATTTAGGATAATCATAAATGGAAACCAAGATAAGAGTTGGAGAAGAAAACTGAAGTGATTGGCTTTGCATTACAATATTTTTTATGTTCAATTAGGAGCTGCAGCAAAGTTGGATTCACGGCACTGTCTGTAGATATTAACTTTACTTTGTAGTAGTAAATCAGTAATTAAATCATTAAATGAGCAGCTTTTCTGTGTGGTGGGTTCCTTTAACTGTGAGAGTCCCCAAATGAAAATCTTATTTTCTGGTTTTATGTATCTAATACAGGTCACCAGGAAATAGCTCCTAGAAGAATTCAGCAATCAAACATTCCTTATTCAATTCTTCTCCAAAACATATTTTATAACATTTGTAATTAACCCAAAACATTTCAAATCTGTCTCTGGCATTCAGAATGTCAGGGGGTACCAAAGAAGCACGGCAGATGATTTCATTACCACCAGCAGTGTGTATTTTATACCTTCAATATCAGTCTTCAGAGTCTGACACAAGTTGTAAGACTTTTATTGCCGTCAAGCTATATAAAATCCTGGTGCCAGCTTCTGAACACTTGGAAAGCAATAACACTCCTCATCTTCTATTTTAAAAAGTACAGACTCTTTTCCTGGAATAGATTTGCAGAGCTTGCAGAGCTGAGCTATCATTCTCACTAATATTTGTATGTTTAACACCACCCTGCCATGAAACCCAAATCAATTAATCTGTTTCTGTTCCCTGCAAGTGTAAAATAGGATAGCAGTTTGTGACCATGATCATAAAACTCTTTAAATAAAAAGCATTGTATGTGTCTTCCTTCAGAAGCCTGCATAAGAAATCTTGTATGATTCATATCTTATTTTTAAATCATAAGCTTTTGTTTCCCCAGGAGCTCATGCTTTCTGTGTCTGAAAATGATGCAAATAAGTTGCCTCTACTAGTCAAGAATAAATACTGAAGTAAAATAAAAATAAAGAATTATATGTCTTCCCATGTATCATTTGGATACTCTAATTATTGTATGTAAATGCAGAATGTAAAATTAAAAAAATAAATTTAGATCTTACAGCAACCTAGTAAAAATACACCACTGAAATATTTGGAAATTTAGTGCCAACCAAATGAATTATCCTGCCTATTTCTGATGATGTTAAAATAAGCAGCACCTGCCTTTATGCTGTATAATGTTATGAATTCTGTAAATCATAAAAGAAATTTTAGAAACAGATCTGTGTTGGACAAAATTACAGAGCAATTGCAGACCCTGAGGCCATTGTTTGAAGCTATTCCCATTTAAGTCCTTTAATGAGGACACTGACAGATTGCTGGTTGTCCTTGGAGTCCCATCCTGTTAATTCTCTCTCAGGCTTCAATGGGCTGTGTGCAGGACCAGCAGTGAGCTCAGTCCCTGGGGACAGAAAATCTCCTTCTGCAGAGTCTGAAAGCTTCCACCAAGTCTAGTGAACCTTGGAAATGAATTCCCCCTCAGACATTATGTCTGGAAGTACAGAGCTCTTCCAGCATGTATACAGCATGTGTGCTGCAGTTTATTTCTGTTGTAACTACAAATTGGTGTGAGTTTGTTGGGCTGCATTCATGCATTTACAGGAATGTAAAACTTCTGCTGGAGAGTTGTTTAACTGTGGGTGGCTGTCCCCAGGGAGCTTCCTCAGTAGCTACTGATTTGAGTTGTTGTCTTCAAATGATTCAGCACTTGGAAATTTCCTATGTAAATATAGGTTTGTTCCTTTTTGGCAAATATTTTGATTAGCTATAAGTACCTCTGATCAGTGTTGCTTACTGATGGTCTGAAAATGATAAACCACAGAAAGTTACTGGAATGCAATGGAAGTTATCAGCTCTGGTAGAACAGAAAGCAGAAGAATTAGAGGTTCTGTTCCCTTTGAAGTTGTACTAAGTTACTAACTTTTTGCTGTGTTTGGTATTCTAGGATGTCATGTCCACGTTCTTCCAGTTTGGAGCTTCCATCCAGCAAGAAGCCATTATCATGCTGAAGATCATGCAGGATTATGACTGGCATGTGTTCTCTCTGGTGACCACCACTTTCCCTGGATATCGAGATTTCATCAATGTCATTAAGACCACTGTGGAAAACAGTTTTGTGGGCTGGGACATGCAGAACGTCATCATACTCGATACTGCCTTTGGAGATGCCAAGACCCAAATTCAGCTGAAGAAAATCCATTCATCTGTCATCCTGCTGTATTGTTCCAAGGATGAAGCTGTCTACATCCTGGATGAGGCTCGCTCCCTGGGCCTTACTGGCTATGATTTCTTTTGGATAGTTCCTAGCCTGGTTAGTGGTAACACAGAAATCACTCCCAAGGAGTTTCCTTCAGGACTCATTTCAGCAGCTTATGATGAGTGGGACTACAGTTTAGAAGCTCGGGTCCGGGATGGCCTCGGGGTCATTGCCACTGCTGCATCAGCCATGCTGGAAAAGTACTCCTTCATTCCTGAGGCAAGAACGAGCTGCTATGGGCAACTGGAGAAAAATGACCGGCCCTCTCAAACCTTGCACAAGTAAGGATGATTGCTTTGGGTTATTTTAATCTCTTCAGCCGTGACAGCTTTCTCTTTTATTGCCACTGTATGTTTCTTGAAGGAGAATATTGTTTTTTGCTAATCCCATTGAGCCTTTTTAAGCAGTGGTTTTCAGATGTTCCAGGAGAATGTGCAAGAGGATTTGCTGCACTGATAGCTGTGCTCCAGGAGATGATATGTGCTGTGGACAATAAACACTGCTCTGCATCTAGTGTAGAAGATGACAGAAATTGGTCTTAGAGGGTATGAAGCTGAGTGAACAAAATTGGACTGTTGTGTACTTTAACTATGAGGTAAAATTGCCAAAATGCTCTGGAGGCTGTGCCTGTATCACTTACATCAGCAGGAACCTGGTCATATTTTACAAGACAAGCAATGTGCAGCATTAAAGCGCTGTCCCTGGAAATTGTAGAAATATTAGTTAGGCAACTTTTATCACATAAAAACTGAAATCTGTCCCCTTTACTTGAAAGGGTATATTTTTGTCACCCCTAATAGAATAACTGAAACTTTTAATCAGCATTAATCCAAGCTGATATAGATGTTTTCTCTAAACAGTTTGTCAGATGGAACTGCCAAGCTTTAAATCAGGATTCTGTTTTTGTTTTTATTATTTTCCTTTTCATTATCCCTTTTAGATATGGTGATTCTGATTACTTCTATCCAAAATGTTGCATGGTAATATATTTCTTTATCTGGTCTGTGAGAGGAAGTAAGGTATCTTGCATATTGTTTAATTGCTCTTGACAATATGGAAGCTACTAAGAAATATTTATGACCTTTGTTCTAACCAAATAGTGCAGATGAAGTGCTTTCTACAAAAAAGCAGGCACAGGAAGGAAAGCTGATGCTGATTTCAAAAAGCAGATTTTGGAACAGTTTTAATCTTGAGATGTATGTGCATATTTAGATAAGGAGTTGATTACCACACGATGTCCTAGAACAGTTGTTTTCCATGAAAACAGCATCTTTGCACACAGCATTCTTCAGAAGCTTTCTTAAAAGCCAAATGCAACTGAGTAAATGGATTTTAACATTTCTTTAACAAGAACTTGCCTTTAGTATGGTTGCTGTTTTTTTGGTGCTTCCTTTCCTATTTTTGAACCTTTGCCTCTAAAACTACAAGTTCCCTGGAGATGTTGCAGAAACCCCATGATTCTTTTCCTAATTATTTTAATTACCAAAATAACAAGGTAATGCTCTAATCCACTAACTGTTTGATACTTTCTGCTTCTTAAGCTGACCAAACCTGGGAGAAAATTCTAATACAGATTTTCAGTAATTTCTTGAATCACTTTGTAAGTAACAAATGGGGCACCATTTCCCCTGTGAGTGGCTGTGTGGCCCAGCAGGGCTCTGGGACAGCCGTGGTATCCCTTAACAGCAGGACCTGACCTACAAACGAAGCAGTCCACTATTAATAATTGAACTCCAGTTTCTGTGAAAGTTAAGTTGTATTCTGTTGTAAGTGTTGGGGTTTAAAATACTCTTGGAGAAGGCACAAAAACTTGAACCTGTTTTGAAAAAGGCTCCTATCCTATTGTTTGGCTAATAAACTAGTGTAGATTTGAATTAAGTATTCAGTACTCAGCATAAGCCATATTTCTCTAAATAATCTTTATTTTCTCATTAAACCTGCATGAGTACAAGAACAGGGTTTGTGAGTCCTAGGGTAGTGAGATTAGCCTTCACCAGGAGATTCTGCAGCATGCAGTGCATGATGCACCCAGGAATTACTAATAGGAGAAGCTGTAGTGCACTGTGGTTAAAAAAGTCACTCCCTGATGTGAAACACTGAGCTATAAAGTAAAAATACCTTTTCTGTACTGGAGATTTTTTAAGCTTCTCCAACACTACAAGTACAAGAAGCAGGCTGTTTTTAATTTTAAAATGTCAGAATTATACTAAAATGAATAAAATTTAAATAGTCTTTCTTATGTAATAGCTCCCCAAGACTATTCCTGTCACATATAATTTGCTAGCAAGGCAAGTATATAGAAGCATTTACCAGTACTAAGTAATCTGGGGGAGCTGACCAGTCTCTCCATGCCAAGGTGAATTACATAAATTCACTGGACTTTCTCATCCTCATCACTAAATTTTACTTTTCTACTTTACATGAAAAAAATTAATGCCCTAATTGGGGTTTTATTGTGAAGTGGAATCTTCACAGTTTCAGGCCCCAGATAGTGCAGTTTCAATTTGTAAACTACGAGATAGAATGTATATGTGCTGTATTAAGAAACTAACCTGAAGAAAGGATTTTGGAGCATGTTCCCAGTGGAAAGGGCTAAAGTAACTGTAAATAGGTTATGGACCTGGGACCTGCTGTGCTCTACCCCCTGTCCAGCTGAGAATCAGTGCTGGAGAAGCAGGGTTGTACAAGAGGACACTACTGCAAGCTCAGAAGCAGAAAACTCAGTGGAAGTCAGGGACGAACCTGTTTAAGGGGATGCTTGGGCAAAACAAAGCTCAAAATAGAGAAAAACCCAGGATTTTTAGGCTCCATCTATTGTAATGACAGTCTAATTCAGCTTTAAACCCAGGATAGTATTCTAAGGCTATGATATAATAGCTACTTTGCTTGTAAATTAGTTAGTAATGCTTTATGTATGAGTTCCCAAATCTAGATAGCAATTTTATCTCTGTTTGTAAAGAAATTCTGTGTTAAGAAAGCAGTGAAGTAAAAGCTCCTCCTCCCTCTTTCTCAAATCCTTTGAGTATTAAATTGGTTTGAAGATATGTTTGTTTTGAAGCACACAATTTGTCTTTCCCCCATCACTGCAATTCTAAGATGCTTTTATTGGCTTCCTAGACCCAGAAGAAAATTAGGTTTGCATTAGTTTTTGGAATGATCTGATCAATGCTCATTTCTGGTACACATGGGAAAGCCAGTTTTTCCCTATGAATAAAGGATTTATAATAAAATACGTGGCTCATTTTCAATGCATTAAAAACACAGATATATATGTATATTTGTATCTGTATTGATTCAGATCATCTTTTTCTATCTGTGTAAGACCCAGATCTCCCAAGGCAGAAAACCACTATTGTATGAAATACTGGCACAGCAGGATAAATAGAATTAGCACCTCATTAATGCCAAGTCAGTTGAACAAACTCTTGTTCTCTCTGAAAAAAGGAAAACACAGAAGCAAACAAATAGCAAAACACAATAACCCTGCCAGTCATGGAAAATGCTACTGCTTTGCATTGAAATGGTGCTGCTTTGTTTACAGGAGTACTCATGGTGTGTATGGAAGTCTTGTCCCTGGGAGAGACATTTCCCTGCAGCATTTCCAACCACACTGATCCTTACTGGGATGGGTGAGGATGGTAAAGCTGTTGTCATTATCCAAAAACCAAACAGATGTGTCTGTCCATAGGTAGTCAGGTGTTTGTCATGAGGTGCTGACATTTGGTGAGAATCTGTTCTGAGCTACAGCCCAGCTATAGGCAGGATTTACAGACCCATCCTTCCTCAGTGAAGGTGTACCAGAAGGTATCCTACCCTTCCCAAGCACAATTTCCTTTATTTGTCATTTCTGAACCAGGAGCAGGAGCAATGAGCAGTCCACAGGGCCAGGGAAAAATCTTAGTTGTCCTTGCTGTTGTGCTGCAGTTATCCTTCAGCACAGCACCTTCCTCAGAGGGAGAGGTTTTGCTGTCCCCCTTGTCCTGATAGTCATTCACCAAGTTCAATATTTTGATTCTAGATTCCATCATGACAGATAAATTTGATAAATTTGCCTCTTTTGTGTGAAATCTGGGATTAAAGGGACACAATGGTTTGATTAATAATCCAGCAAATCTGATTAATATTTTCCCATTTACACATCAACAGCCAATTTATAGAGGATTTATTAATTTAAGTCAGAAGACTTGGGAACAATAGGTATCCTCTTCTTTATTGGATGAAGATATGTAGATATTTAACTAATTATATATGAGTCCAAAGTAAAACTAAATGTCACAGGCAACACAGGAGGGGTTGTGTAGGGGAACACTCTGCCCCAGAGACCCCAACAGCTAGTTTATTTACAAAGTGATTCAAGAAATTATTGAAAATCTGTATTAAAATTTTCTCCCATGTTTGGTCATCTTAGGAAGCAGAAAGTACCAGTTACTGGATTAGAGCATTACCTCGTTATTATGATAATTAAAATAATTTAAAACAAGAGAACAAGCATGGCCTCTGGCAGTGGAGTGGAGCCTGCTGTCAGGGCTGAAAGCAGGGCTCAGCATCAGTGAATGTTCTGGGAGATGGAGCTGCTGCAGGCACCATCCCCCTCACAGGAAGCCAGGCACATATCATGGGGAAGAGTTTGGGATGCTTCTGAGGTGGTGCAGCAATAGGTGATCAAATTAGGGCTGGTTTTGAAATGTTGTGCTAATAGCATTAACTTGCTGAACATTCAGGTGTTCATCTGTGGCACATCCCAGGGAGTTGGGCCCTTTCTAACTTTGTTCCCTCCCTTTGCCTCCCTCTCCGAAGGGTTCCCCAGGAGTTTTGTTGTTTGTCTGCAGAGCTGAGGCAAGATGACTTTTCCAGAGCCAGTGGCAGTGAATGCTTTAAAGAGCAGCTGGCAGGAGCTGCCTGCTGTTCCTTTTGCTCAGTCACTAAGCAGGTCCCTCCCAAAGTTTTACTCATCCTGCTGGCTCCAGGCCTAGGGAGACACAGCTCCAAAGCAAGAGACCCTTGTGCAGGAGGGGAGGGAGAGGAGGAGGAGGATGCACAAAAAGGAAGAAGTGACTCTGCATCACTGCAAAGGATCTGAATTTAGGAAAAAAAAATCCTACAAAGCATAATATATAGAATTGACTTTAAAAAATGCATCAGTACCTTGTTTAATGGGGTTCTATTGCAGCTGTATTTCTAGATGTACTTCACACATTATATGTTCTACATTGAGCATTTTTTGATTTAATTTTACAGAGGAAATCTGTTCCTTAATGATAAATAATGTGTCTTGGGAGTTTCTACTGATAAGTATCATTCAAATGTCACGGTTGAATCATACCAAGGAAGTTCAGCAGTTCAGAGCATCAACAAGATAGAGAAGAAAATACAAAATTTGGATTCACTCCTGTTTTTTTTTAGCTATGAGGCTGAGTGAATGTCAAGCCTAGATAGGCTGGCTGTCTAGGTTAATAAAATGGTTTGGTTTACGTTATTTGCAGGAAAGAGAAATATCTCCAGATAACGTTGGTTTTGAGGCATTTCATCTGCTTTAAATCTCAGTTTGGAAATCCCTTCTTTGAGAGACAAGAGGGAGAGTTTCTCTTATGCAACATGTATTTCCCCAAGTCTCTGCTGCTTCTCTTCATTGCCTGCAGCTCTCAGAGGTTTCAAACACTGCCCCATCGTGAAGAAGACACTAAATAAAAAATGATAGTCCCTGATGACAGCACCTGGGGAATTTATCAAGTTTGATTATCTCATCTGAGGGCAGGAAATGTAGGTCTGAACTCATAGCAGAGAGGAGTCTCCTGGTCCTTCTGCTCCCTGCAGCTCTCAGGCCCTGTGCTTTGTTTTACAGGTCTAGGGACTAAGTTCTTTCCTTAGAAGGAAGCTTAGAAGTTACACATTTTCATTAATGCCTCTGCCTTACCCATTGTATTTTTCTCAGCTGCTGGTGTGTTTGGGAGCTGCATTTCATATGTGAATTTCACACTAATTATAAACAAGCCTGTTACTGCAGAGCTGATTGTGTTCCTGAGCCTGACCAGTCCTGGAGGCTCTTGTGGGACACAGGTGGGTGGGCAGGAGAGTGTCCCTGCTGAGGATGCTCCTCCCTGGCGTCCCAGACAGAGAACGTGGAGGGTCCTGAGGCTCCACAGGTGGCATCACCCTTGCTTCTGTTTCATGGGATTGCTCTGCTGGGCTTCCATTCTGCCCTTGTTGGCTTTCTCAGGTCACCCTGAGAAGTTTTTGAAACCAGGGCTAGGGCTGATCTTTTTTTGGAACACAGTGACCTTAATAATTTACATAAACTTATGGGTTTTTTTTCCTTAAAATAATGCCCAACGCAGAATCCACTAACCCTTCTTGGTTTTGCTCTCAAATCCTTGGATCTATAAGGAGAACACTTGTATTTCTTGCATAGACATTAGTAAACCTCAAAGAAATGCCACAGCCTGCAAACATGTTTGCTTTTTATACCATAGAACTAGAAAACCTCAAAGATTCTGCTCTGGGATTTCAACTGTTCTTATCCAGTATAGGAAATTCTTAACAAACACCTCATGGCCGAGGAAGTCCACGTCTCCTGTGAGGAGTCTGGCCAGAAAGGTGCCTCTGTGTCAGCAAAATTGTATCCAAGCAAATGGTGCTCTGAAAACTGAGCTCTGATCCCTTTGGCAAAGTCTTCTCCCACTTGTTAATTGAATTAGAGTTAATGAAGTTGTGATACTGTAGTTACAGGGTAAGAAATCCCAGCTTTTTTAGTATGTTCTGGCTTTCTGGAAAAAGTTAGGATTTTGGCAGGGATAAATATTGCAGTTTGGGCATTAATCTGAAGATACTTGTGAACTACTTGATTTTTCTGAGGCTTTATAAAAATAAAGTTGGAAACCTTCAAAGAATTTAGTTTAGCTTCAAAGGCTTGCTGTGAATATGACAGCCAAAATGTTCTGCTGTGGTGTTCCACCACTGCCAAAGTGGCAAGCAAAAACAAATTGTATAAATGTTTAAAAGTATTTTTAAATACATAGTTAAGGTTCTTTGCATGATAAAAAACCTATTTTGTATTCAATGTGATACTAGCTTCACTTCTGTCAGAAAAAAAAGGTGCCATTTTGATGTATGTATCACCTGGGGAATCTTACAAATTTCAGTTTGCAAAAGTTAATTAAGACTTCAGTGTCATAATACCATCACAAGGTCTTGTTCTAGGTGCCTGTGCAAAGGCTGTAGCTTTAATGAGGAATGAAAACAGATTAACTACAAATCCAAGGTATGTTGCTAATTGCCCCATCAAAGTAATGAGTTCAAATAACTAAACAC
This sequence comes from Chloebia gouldiae, assembly GCA_003676055.1. NCBI lineage: Eukaryota > Metazoa > Chordata > Aves > Passeriformes > Passeridae > Chloebia > Chloebia gouldiae. Next base: position 7,728,303 of record QUSF01000022.1, read on the forward strand.
CTCATTTAGTTAAGAACAGGAATTTGCATTTCCAAAGCTGCTTCAGAAATATATTTTATCCAATTCAGAAGCCAAAGACCTCTTGCATTAAATTAACCCTGGATAAACTTAAAACTCTACATAATATGAGAGCAACATAATATGAATTCTTCACAGCATTATTCCTAACCAGGAGCAGACAAGCACTGGTCATTTTTTTGTAGGACAAGCAGTTTGGGATCGTGGCCAGTAAAAGCAGAGCAGGACTTCTGTCCGTTGCAGAGGAAAAATGACAATTCAAAAGTGAGTGTAGGTTGTAGGCATTGATTTCTGGAGAACACGGCAGCTGATGAATTTTGTACAGAAGAATGTGCTTGGGGAAACAAGAATCTCTTTGAAGTTCTTTTTTATTGCTGCAGTGTGAGAATCTGGGGTAGCTCAGAGTGTGTCACTCATGGATACCTTTGTATCAGGATCAGAGAATACACTTTTAAGAGACTTTTCAGATTAGGGAATTAAAAACCCAAAACCTTGCAAAATGTGTTCCTTCAATTAATGGCTGGTAAATGCACATGATTTAAAATATACACTGAGCTCACTTTTTCACTTTAGAGTTGTGGTTCATATTAGTCTTTTTGGAACACTTGAGCTTAGCACTGCATCTTATGATGGCCCTTGACTATCTTCCAGACTAGGACATTCGCATATTAATCCCAAAATGTGATAAGTAGTGTTTGAAATGAGGGGTGGTGTTCCTACTGAGGAAGGGTTCAACCTCCACTCCAATCACCATTTTCTGTGTGGTTAAAAACCCAGGTGAGGTCAAAAGCCTGATGGAGTGCAGGGTGTGTTTGGCTCCAGCCTTAGCAGGGGACACAAGGCTTGGCTTTCAGCTCCAGTGGAACGAGCTGGTTTCTGCCTGGCCTTGTTGGGTGATGTGGGGGGTGTTACCTCATGGGTGTGAATTGGGACAGGGGGCAGAAATGCAAAATGCAACTATTGCCTGTTCTCACAGCACATCCTCCATTTCCTCTTGTGTTCACTTCTTGGGCATTTCACTCCCTGGGTCACAGTGAATGTTATGCTAGTTCCTTACATGTGTGCACAAGTAAATCCTGTTTGGTGTTTGCTGCCTCTCAAGGTGGCAAACAAGCTTTTTGTTCCCAAGCGAGATCTTTCCCTGTTGGATGAAAAATGGAATATACAGGAAATTAGTTCAACTGGATAGCAAAGTTCTGTCAAGGGGAAAATTTTGACACTGGAAGCCTGTAATGAAATGTGAGTTATTACAATGACTGAATTTGTCAAACTGATGCTGAATGATGTTAATATGACTGTTCAGGTGCACATTTATTTATTAACTGTTATGATACAAAGCCATTATTTCTTCTGGGTCTATATATGTTTATTTAGTGTGCTTCTGCTACTGGGATTTTCAGGCAACTATGTTAATACAAAAGCATTCTCCTTTGAATCTGGAGCTGGGGAATTTTGTCTGTGTCACATTCCCCAGGAGATTATACTGCCACTACTGCTAAAAAAGCCAGCCATAACAGCCAACCAGCTAACCCAAAAATCCCCTCCAAACCCATACAAACATAAAAAACAGTATTGGTGTCTTGTGGGTAAAACACTACAGGTCATGTATGAATAACAGTGAATTTCTGCCCTTCAGGACACATCTCTCTATAGGATGGACATCTGCATTTCTGTCTGCATCAGTCTTGGGCTGAATTTCTTTCAATTAAATACACTGAGAATTCAGAGCACTTCAATGTGAATAAGTTCAGACCACAGAGATGGGCTGGGGGATGTATTATCTTCTTCCCAAGATTCTGAATTGCAGTTTTACTTTTTACTGTGGGATAGCCCTGTCAGCTTTACACTAACAGTGTGGAGTTTTGGTTTTTTTCAGCAATATTTTAAAATTTTTCATTATTTTATATATTATTTTGTATCCCTCTGTTTTTTTCTTCCTATTCAAAATATTAATTCATATGTCTTTTGAAAACTGTTGAAAAATGAGCTAAATACAAAAGAATGAAAACATAAATCCTTTTTCTTTTGAAATCACTGAACTGAATATTTACCAACACCTTCAAGGCTTTCAAGTCTGGTTTTGGCATTAGTGGAATTTGTCGTCGTGGCACAACAACACTGTTTTGGGAAGAGCTGACAGGACTCCTGGAGGTCTGAACAGGGGAAGACAGGTCAGATGCACTTTGCTCTGAGTACTACTCAGTGACACAATAGAACAATGTCACACACAGAGGTGATGTGGGTTTGTTTAAAACGCTCCTCAAATGATGGTGAGGTTGTGCAAAGTGCCAGAAAGGTTATTCAGGGAGGGGAGAGATTAATCATATATAATGTAGAAGCTGTTAAAAATGATGTCTGCATTATAATTCATACATCAACAATATTTTGCTTTGTCTTGAGCTGTGAACTGCCTTGAACTGGCCTGAGTCCCCCCACTGCCAGCACAGGCTTCCCACAGCACTGGCAGGGCTTGGTGCACGGGTCTCACCAGTGCTGCTGCTGGCTGCCCTTGCTGCTCATTAACTGCTGGACAGCCCATTAATTTTTCAATGAACTTTTCTTGCTTGCCTTCCAGGTTTATGATGAATGTGACGTGGGAAGGCAGAGATTTGTCCTTCACAGCAGATGGTTACCAGGCCCACCCCAGGCTGGTGGTGATCGTGCTGAACAACGAGCGGGAGTGGGAGAAGGTGAGCGCGGGGCTGGGAGGTGCATTCGTGTCACATTCCCTGGTTCTGCTCCAGCAGCTGGCACAGCGCTCAGAAGAGACTCTTTTACACCATCATGACTATGTCTGATGAGTTTTAAAAGATCAGTGAAGAAAAGCCACGTGCAGTTCAGATTCCTGTGAAATGCGCCTTGCATTGCCAATTCTTCTTAAAATTTAGCAAAGCAAAATGGAGAACTGAAAAATGTCCAAAAGTTTGGTCCTCAGCTACTTGAATTTGGATGGATTTTTATATCTTGACAATTCCATTCCTTTTATTTGCTTGATTTTGTGGGTTTTTTTTTGATAGATTTTATAGTAAAAGCACACTTAAAAAAAAAAGTGAAATTCTTGTTGCATTGGAGAATAATCCTGTCAATGTTTGCCTAAAAATATTCAGAATCTTGACTAGTCCAGGTAGACAAGTGATCTCCATATAAAGTTCTATATAGACTAGAAGGAAAAATGTAGCGTTAATGTTAATAATATATGCAAGTAGTAAATGAAAAAGTTTATCACAAGCATAAATTCTTTTCAACTCCAGTCTCAGCCTGTGATTGTTTTGGCTCTGAGTTTTGCAGGCTATGTCCCTATGTTTAAAAACTTGTTTAAAGACACTGTTTTTAATATAAGACTGTAGGAAAACATACATTTAAATCATCCACCAGTTTTATTTTAAATTCATGAAACATGATTCTTTCTGCATTATCTAAATTTCTGCTGAAATTTATGAATTATTTTTGTTGTAGTTTTAAAAACCCATTAAATAAACTTAAAACTCAGTTTATAAGACTACAAGACTCTTCCTGATGATGAATAATAATGACAAAATCAGAATTACTGAAGGACATCTCAATAAATATGCTAGTCATGCAGAAACAGAGAGTAGTCCTAGATTATGCTGTGTATTTCTTTATGTTCATTTGATGCAAATTTAATTCTCTGGATAAATTTAATCCTCTCCAAATGTGTCAATCTGAATCTTTGGAGGAATCATTTGCTCACTAACTGTTATGAAAATTTCTTACCCTATTTTAAAATTCTTCAACAGTCTGCATATCATATATAATGTTCTGGAAAAATATTATACTGCTTGGGGAATATTATTAGCATGAGGTGCCAAAGGAAGAAAATGCTCAAAAGAAGCAGCCAACAATGCTTATGTTAAAATAATTTCATACATTTTCTACCTTGAAACTTCTCTAAAGAGACCATTCAAAGGACAAGGAGAGATGGGTTTGATTTTTTTTGAAATATAATCTAACAGCAGCAGAGAAATACTGGATATATGAAGCAACATTATTTCCAAGAATTAACTCGAGCCTGTTTTGGCTTCCAGTGGGTCCCTGCCAGAGGAGGAGGGTTTGGGGCGGGTTGTGCTGAGCCTGCCTGGGGCTGTAGGGCAGCAGTGCCCGCTCCTCCTGCAGCAATGGGTCAGGGCTCCCTGGAGGCTGGTCCCTGCCCTCTCTGTGCCCTTTTCCAGCTGGAAAATCCCTTCCTGCTCTTTGCCAGGTTTGAGGGGCTCCTGGGAGAGGAACAAAAAGGGATGGATGTGGTGGTGTGTGGCCCTGCTTTGGGCCGAGGGCAGGGCAGCTCTGGTGGCTGCTGCTCCGGAAGGGCTGTGGAAGGGGGCCAGGTTTAATTAGGAATTGTGTCAGAGGGGAGATGTGAAAGGCAGCCAAGAACGCTCTGTCACCACCAGGCTTATTCTCCTGACCACAGGCTGATCCTGCCTCTGTGGATGAGGACAAATAAACGGACTGATCTGTTATCCTGGCACGCTGGACGGAGCTCTGGGCTGTCTGGGCACACCCCACATCTTTTCAGCAGAGTGTCACTGTGCACTTCAGCTCTGTTGAGTGTGAGATTGAGAAGGCCCTTCTCTTCCACATGGTTTATTTGAACAGCTCTCTAGTGTTGTCTCAATGTTCTCTCCAAGTTGCAGGTTTTACCCAGTATCTCTTAGGCAATTTCTTTCCTCTTGTTCCTTTCTCCTTGAGCTGTTTTACTCAATTTCAAAACTGTCAAAGTTACTCATCTGAGAGCTAACATTTGCTGCTCTGAGTTTCCAGACACGCATGTGCTTCTCCTTTCTCTTACAGTGTAGCAGGGTATATCACAGAATGGTTTTATTGAAATCTTATTAAATATCCTCAATCCTAAATGGAAAAATCAAGTCTTAGTATCTAATTAAATAATTTACTAATGAAAAAATGACAATGCAACAGCCTGTAAATCCTCATAATGTAAATAATGTACACATACTGCAAGTAGCTAATTTATTATTTATGTAGAAAGAGTAATTGTGTTTTATGTGAAGATTTTTTTACCTGGTAGTCTCCTAAAAGTTCAAGATTTGTTATTAAAACCAATTTTTGTTTGGTTTTAATATGCTTTTATTCAAATACAATTTTTCCTTGGTTTCAGAATTGATATACTTCACTGAAGGCTATAGAGAAGCTGTTCAGCCATAGCTGGAGAATATTTATCTCACCCCTTAGAAAATAAGTTATTTTTTTCTTTACAAGTGACTCAGTATTGAAACTTTGAGGTGGCAACTTCACATGGAAGTGGGGTTGGCTGAGGGGTTTGTCCCATATCAGATGCTGAAGAAAGCTGTTTGAATGATAATAGTTTGAAGACTGAAAATCACTTTTTGGGCATGTTTCACAGGCATCCAGCAAGATATTTTGACAGATCCTAAAGCAGCTACTCAAACTTTTGACACCAAAATTCATATTCTTGCTGCTGATCTTGACAGGCAAAGGGGATGCTGTTCTCAGGCAAGAGATTTTTAAGGAGACAAGCTTAATGTACTTGTTAAAGTGAAACTTGATAAAATTTACCAGAGTTAGCAACGTTGCACAAATATCACCAAAGCACTGCAGGATCACTGTGCTCAGCAGCCCTCAGAGATTCAGCAGCCCCAGCTGCAGCTCCCCTGTTCAAGTTACTTAGAAAGATGGGACCTCGTGTCTCACCTGGCCCATCAACTTCACAGAGCTGCCAACTTCAGTCTGCTAATCTTTTTTTTTTAATATATTTTTAAATGTGGCTATAAACTAAATCAATCCACTATTAAAATCATATACTAGAATGTGATTAGCAGTGGCAAAAGTAGGCAGTGTGTATCACATATCTTAAGTGAGGTGGAGAAGACTGTATTTAGAGTTGAGTGTGTTCCATGTGTAAAGATGAGTACCAGGGTAAAAACAATTTTTACTGATGCTCCAGGTAGATACAGATAAAATTATCATGGTGGTCTGTATTCTGGGTGAATTTGTGTACTATATGGCACGATTGCTTATGAAATACCACTGCAAGAAGTGTTACTTTACATCCAGGTTTATTCTAAACAGAGCCTGTCATCTTTAACTTTCTACTAATGCAGAATTTAATGCAGAACTTGATTTTTCTCTGACTAAGTAGCATGTGCCAGGTTTACAAGCTCTGTGTGGGGTTGTACACATTTGTATCTAAGTAGGAAGGAGTGGGCAGAGGGTGCGGGGTTCCTGCCTGGAATAAATGAGCCAAGGTCTTCACGGAGAGCTCCATCTGGCTACCAACATCCTCCGTCACGTAGCCCAGAACAGACAGCTCCTGTAGCTGACTGTGGAGCTGACTTCACTGGGCAGGAGCTGAGAAACCCAAGGCTCAGGCAGATTTCTAACAGAGCTTTTTATCAGAGTACTGCGGGAATGAGAGGTGCTCCATGGCAATTTCTTGTGAAATCTCGACTGATCTGAGCAAGGGTCATGACAGCTGAGGGATCCTTGTGTCTCATGATAGGCATTCCCTACACTTGTGAGGAAATGCAGGTATTTTAACTAGAACAGATGAAATTGCCTGAGCTGATAATCTGTTTGCTGGGGTATCTTTTGTCAGTAGCTCTGTGCTGTAATGTGATATATTCTTTTTGCCTATAGCAGAAGCAGCAGCGTGCTCTTTAACATCTGTTGGGTTGTCATTTCCTGTATTCCATCCTTGTTGTTTTGTGTATTTAGTCTTCCTGTAAATATGCCCATCCTGACACTTACTGTCAGCTGAAAATTGCATATTGTTTCTGTATCAGTGAGCTTTTGCCTAGCCTAAAGGCCTTTCCTTTGACCTTACTCTGCTGAATTGTTTGAATTGCATCAACTGTTATGCAGCATTTCTTAAATCATGTATTCCCAAGGAGGATCCCACCTCTTTGCTGCTGTAAAGGAATCTTAACTCCCATGGAAAGCAAAGGTGGTGTGCTTTGCCCCTGTTCTTTACACCTATACATTAGAGAACAGGAATACTTTGAGGGCAGCTCTCCCACTCTGAAGGTAAAGGTGTGTCTGTCTGGGCATTTCTGGAGAGCTCTAAGGTCTTCACTGAGCACAGAGGTGATAAAAATTCTTCCCCCACTGGGACGTGGAAGAAGGAGCTGTCAATTTGTTTAGTGACATAATCAACTCTTAAAATGGCTTTTCTGATATGATTCTGAACTCTGGCACTGCACAGAGTTATCTGGGACCAAAACTGTACAAGCCACTGAGGATTTGGTGAGTGCCAATTAATAATTCTATGTTGAAAAATGAAGCTGCAGGAGGTGGTAGCTTTTCTTTCTCCTCCTGTTTGTTTGTAATCTCTCTGGGTGCTGTGTTTTCCTTGGGGCCCTGCTGGTCACAGGACTGGTGCCTTCCTGATGGTGTCAGCAGCAGCCATGAGGGAAGAGCAAGACATTTGCATTCCCCATATGAGATTTTGCAGCAAATTTTGGAAACTTCAAAGTCTTTAAATGGATGTATTCAAACCATTCAGGACTGTAAAAGGTTTTTTATTAATAAGACATAGAACTGCTCACATCATATTTTGTCATTTAAATTTAGAGTGCCGTTGTGAAGTATGGGCCTTCAAAACACGAAGGTTTGCAGCAGCAGGTGTACAGCAGGTGCTGTGTCTGGAGGAAGGGTTTTGCTTTGCTGTGCAGCTGTTATTGCTAACCTGAAAAACTCTTTTAGATTTTAGTTATTGATTTAAAACTTGCCATACTAGCTCTTCTTTTTAAGTGGGAAAGTGTAATGAAAATATAGTAGTAAATAGTTTTTCAATAAAGCAAGATGGGCTAGATTTTGTATTTGCTCAGCATTATTTTTTTTTTAACTGGGACAGCTCAAAAAGTATGTTTTGTAATGTAGGTGTTTTAAATGTAAAAAGAACACCTCTGAAAATCTTTTCAGGGATTTGAAAGGTTTGGGTGGCTAGTCCTGGGAGTGCATTTAGTATCATTTTTGTCATGTAACATTTTTTCTTACAAGGGGATGATGGGTGTGTGCTGTGTACAGCTCCCATCTGCTGGGAGGAGGGTGACAGGACTGAGGTATTAGTTTGTTTTTGGTGAGATGTGCCAGCGTGACAGACTGTCTTTTTGTGCCAACACTGGCACACAGGGAAGTTCTGCTCAGGATCTGGCCTTGCTCTTTTTCTCTGGTTCAATGGCCTCTGTGAGGGTGTGAGCAGGACCGGGTCAATCATCCTTACATTGTTCAGAGACTTCTTTGTGATGCAGTGGAGGGGGACTCTGAGGTACAGCAATGTGTGCAGGGCTCTGTCTGCCTTTGGCTGCCACACAGCAACTCACCAAATTCTTCACTCTCACACCAAATTCTTCATTCTCACTCTCCTTGGCTGCAAAGATAACGAGGCTTGGATGAAGTGGTCAAAGCACATGTGCAGAGTCAGATGTGGGGAGCTTTAGGCAACAGTGCATGGGATGAGATGAGCACCCTGTGACTACTAACTCAGTCTGACTTCAAACAAGCTCTTCCATGCTTTCAGCTATTTTCCTCTTCCCTTTCTGCATCCTGTAGAGATTGAATCAAAGGGAATATTCCAGACTGCATGTGACAGGGGAGAAAATAAGAAAGAATGTGCAAGTTCAAAAGAAATACAATGGTTATATGTACCATTGCATGTCTTTACTTGAAGATGAGTTTTGTACCAATCATAGTGAATCAACAGTTTGACATGCTGTTGAAATAATATTTTTTTATGTAATTTCCATTCTTTTGGCTTTAAATGAGGATTTCTATGGTTTGGGACAAAATCTGTCCTAGAAATGTTTCTATTGCCCTTTTTTCACTGAAGGCCACCTTCTGTATTTCTGTGGGATCAAACACATATTTATTATCAGTATAACTAGAAATGAAAGAAATTTTTCTTAAGTCTCTGGATATTTTATATCATTTGTATATAGTACAGTAAATGTATATGCATGCACTTTTTGACAGTTCTGTAATGAAGCATGTCTTCATTTTTAGTGTGTTAGCCACAGCTTGAATTTTCTTTTCAAAAAATATTTGATTTACAAATACATACTACTGTGTTTATTACCTCAACACAGCAGTTTCATAGATGCAACTCAAAATAAATTAGCATTTTCCCAGATCCAGGTATTTAAATGTGTCTGGTTATATCCTCCTCTGAACAGTAAAATGGAGTTGCTCCCATTGAAGTAGAAGGATCAGAAATGATGATATCAGAATATCATCAGCTTTGGTGTTGTTTTTCTGTTAGTAGCACCAAAGCAATCGCTGTGTTCCTGACAGGACCAGGTGACCTTGCTGGGGTGGTTCCAGGTGCTCCCTGTGCCAGGGGTGCAGATGCCAGGGGTGCTGGCAGAGGGATGTGCCTCGGGGTCAGGATCTGCCTCCTCCCAGCATCCTGCCCAAGTGCTTTGGGATCTGCTGCACTCCTGACCACACAAATGCCATCACATTTCCTTCTCGATGATCGCAACAGGCAGACGGTCGGGCACATTTTCCACTTCTGAAATCCCTCCTATCCCTTGGCACGTTTGCTGTTTGTCTGAGGTGCTGGGCTGGCTGGAATCCTCCCCGTTCCAGATGGCCTCTTCCATGTTGTACTCGGGGCTGTGACGCCACCGTGTAAGCTCACATAAGCCAGCACACACTGCTGTCACTGCCACTACGCACCACACCTCGACAATTAAACTGCTTTATTTATAGAAGCAATAGATTGGTCCCCTGTGGCTGAGCGAGCTTTTCTCCTAAAGGCTTTGTCCACTGTGTTTTGGTTAAATTTTATACTAGAAATATATATACACAGTAATCATAGATACAATTCCCATTGATTTAAGTGAGAATTCCTTGAGATACTTCGAATTTCCTAATTTAAGTGAGTAGAGATTTGACATTTCTGCCTCCTACATTAAAGTTCAGTAAAACATCTTGACATATAAACAGGATGAAAAGAAATCTGCAAAGGTCATGTGCTGATAGGCTTCCCTAAATAGGAATAGATGTAAATCGTGTTCTTTGGGAATTTTTGTGATTAACTTTCAAGTTTTCAGAAGACAGAATGTAGGTAACAATTAAAAAAAAATTTAAGGGCCTGAGTCTCTTATTGTACTGTTTGTTCCCACCATTTTTCTTGTGAAAGAAATATTTTAACAGTACTATGATTATGTTGTAATTTGTTTAGCTTAAGCAACTCAAGAATTATTAAAATGCATTAGGTTATAAATTATGTGGATTGCTAGCTCATTTATATTATCTGTCATCAGATAAAACATGTAATTAGATTTCTGGATAGAAAGTAGTTAAACAATCTGAGGAGGAAAACACTAGACTCAAAAATATTGAAATCATAAACCTCCTTCTGGTGATCTGGAAATGGAAAGAAATGTGGGTTAATTTAGAAGGGATATTTTATAATAGTAAATAAGCTGGCAATTTTCATGTATAGTGGGGTTTGCTTTCTTAAAAGTACCCAACCGTTGGCAGAATAAAATAGTTATGAGAAATTATTCTAATGGAAATTCTTACTAAAAATGTGGTCTGGTCTGGCTCCAGTGGAAGCCTTGGTAAAGGCTTTTACAATGACTTTTCAATGTGTAAGAACAGAAGAGTCTTCTCTTTGGGAAGATACAGAAATGACATTGTGATATTTTGGTTATCGGTCAGATGTGAGTGTGTATTAGAGGTTTTGTTTGGGGGTTGTTTGAGGTTTGTTTGGTTGGTTGACTTTTTTTAAAATAATTTTTTATTACTTAAAATGGGTCCTGATGACAAATAGATTATCTGATTGCTCTTCTGGCAAAAAGAGAAATGCTAAATGTCAAATTTCAGTGCATATAGCACTGATAGATGGCGTTATCTGATGACATCCAGTCTGTATAAAACAGTTACCTATTAAAATGATAAACAGTTACTTACTAAAATAATGTTACCTTATTTGTCTTTAGCACTGTGCATTTTCTCATTTCATGCAATTGCTAATTAATTTTAAAGTAATTTTAACAACAAAACCCCCAACCAACTGTCCTGGCCATGTAATTCCCTGTGCCTGTGTCCCAGCCCATTTAACATTGGCTCCCCTTTGTCCAACACCATCAAGCAGCTCTCAGCAGTCTGTGGAACTTGGCCTTTCAGGTGGGGAAGTGGGAGAACAACTCCCTGAGCCTCAAGTACTCAGTGTGGCCGAGGTACAGCTCCTTTGCAGACAGCGACCCCGACGACAACCACCTGAGCATTGTCACCCTGGAGGAGGCTCCCTTTGTCATCGTTGAGGATGTGGATCCCCTCATGGAAAGCTGCCAAAAAAACACCGTGCCATGCCGGAAATTTGTCAGACTTAAGTGAGTAAATACACAGTGTTCCCTTTTCTTTTCTGACTGCAAAATACAGTCATTTATTTTCTCACTGATTATTTTGTTTGTTCATTCATTCATTCATTCTTCCTTCCCTCCCTCTTTCTTTTTCCCTTTCCCACATGGTATACTCTTTGCACATCCTCCTTTTTAAATAGTTGAGAGTTTCTGGTTATACATGTGTAAGTCACATTGAGTCCTTAACAAGGCAGTAAGTTTATAGTAAATTCAAAGTCAATGAGAATCAGCCCTTTTCAGTCACATGGAAGAAGATTGTGTTCCAAAATGTGACTGTTTTAATGAGTTCTTTTTGAATTGTTTCCAGTTATGTTGAGATATGCCTGCTTTCATTAGTCTGTAACAATTTGAAAATGTCTCCTAATGAAAATGTAAGTTTATGCTGAAATTTGGTATAGAATAAACTACTCCAGCATAAAGGACCACTGTGATTTACCATCAAGAAGAAAGTCCCCTTTTTTCAGTGCTCCATAATAACATTGGAGCAGTCATTAGAAATCAGAGGAAAAGTTTTCACTGTACCTTTGTCATTTGTGTTTCACCCACTATGCCTTGATCTGTGTATTTATGAACTGAATATAACAGGATTTTTACTGAAAATGTGTGAGGGAATATGATGCATGTTTCTGAAGACTTCCAGAGGCTGCTAAATAGTTGTGCACATTCATCCTGAAGTCCAGAGAAATTTATTTTTTTTAGTTAAGTTCTAGACGAGTTTTATTTTAATTTTGAATTTTTTTCAAAGATTGTAAGATACTGCCTTGCCTTCTGAAGATGCATATACTAAAAGGTTCTAGAGGTCCCAAAATGAACATTTCAGAAAAAAACACTGAAGAGAAAACTTGCATCCTTGCACTTAAAGGAAGCCTGAAGTTCACCTTCTCCAAGCACAGGGAAAGGTGCACTTTGAGAAGATGCATCCATTTCCAGCACGGTGAACTGCTGTGCCTTTTTATAGCTTACATGTTCTTTAATTACTAAATGACATGTAGTCTGATGTCTTGAGAGTAAAAGTAATAAAAGTTTAATCTAATCCTAAGAGAGAGATTAGTAGAGCAGGCTGAATGTCTTGATGGAGCAGAGCAGTGCGTGAGGCTGGGTCCTGGAGTGGAAGGATGTCATGTGAGGTAATGTTGTTTCTGTGTCTCACCAAGCAACTCTGTCATGATTAGCGGGAGCTGCAAACACCATATAGCTATAAAAGCATCCTGTGGGTTATTTTTGCCTTGATTCAGAAAAACATGGTCATTCACAAGAGTGGCAAAATGGTGTTTCACAGTGTGCTGTATCTTGCTGTTGTGCTGCCTCTGTTTTTCCCAGCAGGAATATTTATATGTGTCTTCTCTGTTGACAGCAACAAAACTAACGAGGGAACTAACGTAAAGAAGTGCTGCAAAGGATTCTGCATCGATATCTTGAAGAAGCTGTCTAAAACTGTCAAGTTCACGTATGACCTGTACTTGGTGACGAATGGGAAGCACGGCAAAAAAGTCAATAACGTGTGGAATGGAATGATTGGTGAAGTAAGTTCTCTTTTAGGTAAAAGTGTTCCTCAGTAAGAACTCAGCATTCTTGTGAGTTGAGTTCTTGCTGAGGAAGGAGGTGCTGAGTGCTGGTGGCGTGTTGTCCCTGTGATCAGGTGGTGTACCACCGGGCAGTGATGGCTGTGGGCTCTCTCACCATCAACGAGGAGCGCTCGGAAGTTGTCGACTTCTCGGTGCCGTTCGTGGAGACCGGGATCAGTGTCATGGTGTCACGGAGCAACGGCACAGTTTCACCATCTGCTTTTCTAGGTATGATCTCCAGCCCATCCAGATAACCTAACTGCCTTTCTGTAGAGTTTGATAGATTTAATTGTGTGTTAAGATATGTCGGATATTAACACAGTTCTGTTGAGCTTTGAATTTTACATTAAGAAACTGTGTTGATGTGCTGATTAACATAATCATTAACACATGGACATGGTGCTGCTGCTTTTGGATGCTGAAAGTGAAAACCAAAGACAGTGATTTCAACGTGAAAAAGAATCCCCTAAAATCTTCAATTAGGAAAATTGCATCCTCAACCCTGCTTCCTTACAAACTAACTTATCCTTGTTTAGCCCATTATAATTTGTTTAATACCTTTTTAATATTCACAGAATAATTGAAAAACCCATTGTAGAGTTGAAGAGCAACTTCCTTGTCTTTAGATATCATTTAAAGCTAGTTGCGTAACAGCTACCTCTGGCTTCTGAGCACCACACTACTGCCCTGGAGAGCTGAGAGTTTTCCCCATTGCTGCATCTCAGCAGTCGAGATACAGCAAGAAAGTGAAAGACTGGGCAGACAGGAGGTGGGACATAATGAAACAAAGACCCTGGGCTTCTTTTCTTGCATGCTTCTTCTTTCAGTTTTGCATTTTTCCTTTCATTATTTCCCTCTCCTCTTTTAGTACTTATAGTTTCTTTTAGTGTTTGGCCTGAATTTACCTTAAGCTGAAAAGAGGATGAGCCATGAGGTGGTTCAAAAATGCCCAGAATGCTGTTATGTTTTTCATAATGTATTTGGGCCTACTATTTTTAAAGCTATCTTGTACTGGAATAGTGACACTAAAATAATTAAGTGGAAAAATGAAAAATCAGAATATTCCAGATATCTTAGGCCACAGTTTACAATGTTCAAGTCCATTGGGTCAGTAGTTAGGCCAGTCCTAAATTGCTAAGTAGAAGTTCTTCAGTGCCCCTGAAGCTGCTCACAGACATTGAAGAGCAGATTAGTGGTGTAGTATCAGATACAAGAGGGCAAATAATTGAATTTTCTTACACAAGAACCATCATTTAACCACAGAGCTTATTTCTTACATCTGTTCCATAAAAGCATATTACAGAGATGATGCAAGTAAATATGACACAGTGAGTAATCAAATAATTTCCCAAATGTGGTGATACCCAAGTAGATTTTGTTGATGTTTGATATGAATGAAAGACTTTAAAGTGAAATTGCAAGAAAGTGTACTTATAATGAAAATACTCAGAGTATCTTTTAATTTCTTGGAGTCATTACGTTGTAAAGTTCATTTTTTTTAAGTTGCAGTTGCAGCATGTTGAAATGACCATTGGAAAGAAGAATTGGGGTATTTTCTGAAGTGCAAGTGCTGTTGATCTTTTTCTTCTCTCTTAAGAACCTGTTTACATCTACCATCAAAAGAGAAGCTGCTTTTGCATTTTTCACAAGTAATAGAGTTATTAGATTTTTAAATGCATTTAATGTTATTGGTTTAGTTGGATGTGTATATAATTCAAAAGAAACAAAAAGGAACCCCTTCTCATAAAGCTCTCTAAAATAGCTTTACTTTTGAAGAAATCTGATTTTACTGCACCAATAAATCAAGTCTATGCTCTCAGAAGTGTGCTCTGTTTTTTCAGGCGTAGATGAAGCTGCCAGTTTGCTGGAATTGACTGTGTATTTTGATGAGGTGTGCGTAGTAGTAAAATGTTTTGCCTTGCAAAATACTATCAGGCAGATAACTGAATTTATTCACAGACTGATTTTGTTTCAATTAAGTGAATGTCTGAGAATAGAGTCACCTTATGTAAGTATTTTAAAAGATTTTTTAAAAAATCTGTCAAATATAGTACTATTTTTAAAGAATAGTACTTGATTACAGTTCCTGAAATATCTGGGTTTGTGAATTGTTTCTATGAATGTGGACAAGTACAGGAGTTTTTGTGACTAGATTTTTCCAGTCAGTTGTTGTGTCCAGTAGATCTGAGTAACTGATGGGCTGTGACAGCCTCATCCTCGTTATCTGCTGTGTTCTGATTCTGATGTGTCTTCATATGAGAAATTTATCAATGTTAAATATTTTCACATTGTACTAGGGACAATATATACGAGATCTACAAATACTTTTTTTTTAATGATTCTATGGTGTTTTGGTTCAACTTCATTTAAACAACCAAATAAATAAAGGAAAAACTTAAATCTCCATTTTTATATTTTTCAGAGGGAGAGTTCATAGGTGAGGTCAGTTTTCTTTTCTGGAGGCATTGATAGAATAGAAAATCTACGCCCCTCTTTATTTAATGTATTTCTTAAGTATTGGTTTTAGTGGTGAGAGGTAGGACTCAAAAACATCTTTTCCCTGCTTGATATTCTCCGTTGTCAGTCATTTGAAATATACACTAACAAGTAATATATTAGTTTTTTTCTGCCATATTATAGCTTTACTGAAAATTCCTTTAAAACCTGCTGCTTGCCTGAGGGAAGTTCCCTTCCTGTCCTTTGAGAATCAAAGCACAGTGCTGAATGTGTAATTGGATCTCTGATATGACAGGAATATTGACTTTGTTATTCAGTTGATTTTGTACTTGCTCAATCTTACTGCTCGCTGTCCCAAATAGCTTTTTGTTTTCCTATTGCTTCTATTAATTCACCACCTCATTACCAGACTCCTTAAATTATTAAAGAGAATTCTGCTTAAACTCTTGTTTATAGCTCACTTTTGTACATGGGTTTGTTTTGTCCTTTGCCTTCTTTAGATTTTGACAAATTACCATTGCTGTTTCTACACTGTTGCTTTTGATAAGGGTTTTATCAGCCTTGCTTTCTTCTGCGAGAATGCTGTCAAAATTTTATAGTAGTTCTACACGAATTCCAATTTAATCCAGTTACTAACTGAATTCAGAAAATATTTTTAGACTGTATTTGGCTACATAATGTCCCTTCCCTGGCTGTATCTACATAAATCTTCTCTGCCTTCTAAAAATTCTGTTATTTTCCTAACTTACCATTCTCTCCCAAACAAATAATCATGGTACTTGAATGAACTTCATACCTTGTCTTAAAAATAAAATAATTAATTGAAAAAATACTGCTCCTTTGCAAGAGGCAACCAGTTTGGTTTAAAATGTCCCTGCTTTGCCTTAGTTCCCATCTAAAAGCACCAGTGGGGATATTTGTTATTTGGTCTTGTCTAAGTCATAGATTTCTGAAGAAATCATAGCAAAGACAAAAGAGTTTTCTATGCTTGGGCACAAATTATTACATTTCATTTTTTTCTGTGTGAATCATCTGAATTTGGGCAAGGCTCAGATTGGCTTATTGGGCTTAGAACACCACAACTATCAGTCACTGTCCTTTCCTGCAATGAGGGAAGAAGTTTTAGTGATTCTAATCTTAAATTCAAAGAATGCAAAAGCTACAAGAGAGGAACTTCTTGGGCTTTCAAAAACAGGCAAAACATTCAAACACACTAATTTTCTGTAATTTCAATTTTTTCTTGATTCTGTCCTAATTAGAAATATTATACTAAGATTTGTTTTCTCACACTTCAGAGCATACTTTGTTTGCACAAGTTATGATGTGAAGTGCCCCAAATAAGTTGGCCTGATAAAGAGATATTAGTTTGCCATGCTAATCTTTCTTAGAGATATCCTTGTACCAAAGCAGCTACCACAGAGACTCCTGAAAGGACAGAATCTGTGGTTGGGAAAGATGATATTTCATATTCATATTGAGTCCTTTCAAAAAGTTGGTGCTTAGTCTGGTATTTGAAACTGCTTTTAGTTTTATGCTCAAACCTACTTCTTTTACCTAATTATGGTTCTTCTGTCTTTCAAACTGACATCCAATTTTCCATAAACCCTTTGGATTTCAGTAATTTGCTTCCAGATGAGAATGAGACATTCAAAAGGATGTGGTAGCAATTGATAAAAATATCATCTTCATTGCAGGTAGATGAGAGTAAACACAGAGAGAAAAGAATCCTTAAACAAAAAGATTTATTTTGAATGCAAGTATGTATCTTTCCTCCTCTAACACTTTTTGTTGAATAGAAAATGGGAGAAGTCTACTTCCCTGAATTACCAAATGTATTAAGCATATGTTTAATTGCTTTTGCTTTGCAGAAACACAGTCATGGAAGTTGGACCATTCTGTTGATAAATTTCTGTAATACAGGATGAATAGACACAGCAACCTGATTATGGAGTAAGCAGCGAGTCAAACTGATTATGTGCCACACAGTGCCAAAGAAAAGTGTTCAGCCTTTTGTTTTTAATTACAACTTACATTTAAGCTTTTGACATTATGGAATTTGTCTATATATACTAACAGCAGTTCATTATATATTGCTGAATTATTTGCTAGCATTTTTGTTGGAAAAAGCTAATGTAAAGGAAACTGCTGGGTTTGCCTAGGCGAGGACATTAGAATTCTTGTGCTGTGACTGGTTTAATGAACTGTGTTTCTGTTTCTCCTGTTTTGCTGCAGAGCCTTTTAGTGCTTCTGTCTGGGTGATGATGTTTGTGATGCTTCTCATCGTGTCTGCCATGGCTGTCTTTATATTTGAGTACTTTAGTCCTGTAGGATACAACAGGAACTTAGCACAAGGGAGAGGTAAGATTTGCATTTTACTCAACTCCATGTCTATTAAAAAATCATTTATTTCCCATCCCTGGGTCTCCATCTTTTCAAATAAACATAACATAGGAATAAAACAATGAAATTAGCTATTAAACTGTGTATGCTCTTCATTTAAAGTATGATTTCTTGAAGGCTTATATGCTCATGTTTATAATTCCAATTCAATGAAATAAAGACAGAGAGAAAGGTAAGTGGTATCAGTTTTATTCAGGCAGTGTTTGGTTAGTACATGGCATCAGTTGTTAAGTGTCAGCAGTGAAATATGTTCTACTCCTGGCTATTACAAATTCATGACCAGTTCAGAGAAAGTTAAAATCCTGTGGTCTGCTGGGCAGTTTGAAAAATAACAGTTACATTGTCCATAGTTTTGTGTAGCCTCTGTAAAAAGCCAGAAGAACTCTTAGCCTTGAGATGAGGCCCCTGGCAGAAGGGCATTTCTCCTTCCTGTGTAGCACCCTCGGTTACAGAAACTCCATTTTCAAAACAGACAAGCTTTGTATTAACTCTTCCTCAGTGAAAGCTGCATTGTGACTCAAGAGTGAGGATTTTATATCTCACAATGCTCTCATTCTCCCATTTTTTAAGACACATTTGAGAGTGAAGCCTTTTTTAAAACTCCTAAATCATTCTTGCCTTGTTTTGTAACAAGACATCTTCCAGCTTGATGAACACAGTTCTGGACACTATTAAAAGCAAATTATTTCTTCTAGACAATGGCTGGGTTGTTCCCTGAAAAAGTGGATTATTTTAATGTTCAGATGATGTTAACATTTTAATAAGATGGTAAATGTGTCACCTCTGTCTGAAATAAACACTGTGTTACAAGTGGGGAAATCAAAGGTGAATATAGACACTGGGGGTCCAGGGACTTGGCTGTTCTATTCTGTGCCTGAATTGATTTAGTGTACCTACAGCTACAAAGACATGTTATGGCACTAGACCTTCCCAATTTAGCTCTAAAGACTTGCCACAAATCCAGCTACCATTAATTTCAAACCTGGAATATTAAAAAAAAATATCTATTTTCATTTCTGTAGGCATTTTTTGCAGGATGAATCTCAGTGGTAAAACAATCTCCAGTGGCATAAACAGAACTTCAAATTGCTCCCTTGGCATATAATTTCTGTAACACTGTTGCTCAGAAAAATGCACATTATCCCTGCATCAGCTCAGTCCTTAATATGTCTAGAAGGTAGTTGCATTAACCTAAAGTCAGCTCCATTGTGTTTATTTTACTGCACTCTATTTTCCTAGTGCTGCTGCAGAATAGGAGCATAATCTAAGATGTAGAGCTTCACTGCATTGTGAAATATTTGCAGTGCACTAGAGAGTATTTCTACTGAAATGAGAACATGCACTGAGTATACCCACTTAGGGTTTTATTATTTTAAGAATCATTGAATTATTATTAAAATAAATTACAGTTTAAAGAATAGCTAAATCTATATTTGTAATGTGCATCCCCTTGGATAAAGGGACAGGGTAGGGAAGGAGATAAAGTTACAGATTTCTGCATCAGAGCTTATTGACTAAATTACAATTGAACTGCAAAAAGGATAATTATAAGTAGGCCAAATGAGTCACAGTCAGGGGAGGCTGGTTTCTCTGCACTGAGGGTACAGTGAGTCTGGATGATGAGCAATGTGTGATTGCACTGTACTTACCTAGAGCTGGGTGAGAAAACTGCCCGTGGTTCCCACAGGGTGAGGCCTTTGGAGTGGATAATGACATTGTTAATTCACTTCTGCCCCTGTGTGAGCCTGGGGGCAGCACACTGGCCACATCCAGCTTTGGGGTGAATTAAATAGAAATAACAAAAATTACAGGATGTCTTAGGTGGGACAGAATTTTACCTGTAATGCCAACACATTTGGAGCCACACAACTGACTCTGAACATGTGAGGCAGCCAGAACTTGGCTTGCACTAAATTCCCTGTCTATAGAAGTAGCTCCTTTGTTCTGTCTTTCTGATTCATGCTCTGAGTACAAAGGTGCTTAAAAGTAGGTGACACATTCACACACTTTGATCTTAAAAATGCTTACATAATGTTCAAAAAGCATAATGTTAGATGACTGGAGATGATAAAAATAATTTGGGTAAGAAAAGTACTAGAATTGAATCATTAAGACTTAAACCTTCAGTTTTCCACTTCACATGTTTGTTGGCACAAAAAACTGACAGGACAACACTGTGGCACATTTCTTCCTGCAGGAGACATACCAGCCTGCTTCTCCTCCAAACCTATGCTTTCCATTTTCATCTTAAAAATTTTGAACCATGTGCCATGTAGAAAAACCTTGAATTGTGTTTTTAAAAAGTGGAACTCATTGTCATTGCAATGGAGGGATACCTATGGTGAATCCTGTGATTATATTGGGAGTACAGTGAATATATATACTGAAATATTTTATAACCATATTTATAGGACTAATGGCTTGTCCCTGCATTGTATATTGGCAAGGTTTAATTTAACTGCAGCTGAACTAACTACTCCTTGCACTTGCAGATCCCCATGGACCATCCTTCACCATTGGAAAGGCAGTGTGGTTACTGTGGGGCTTGGTCTTCAACAACTCTGTGCCTGTGCAAAACCCCAAGGGGACAACGAGTAAGATCATGGTGTCAGTCTGGGCTTTCTTTGCTGTCATCTTCCTGGCCAGTTACACTGCCAACTTAGCTGCCTTTATGATTCAAGAAGAATTTGTTGACCAAGTGACTGGGCTGAGTGATAAAAAGGTAGGTATGCAGCTCAAAAGATGTCAGTGTCCATTCTACATAATCCTTCCACAAATTTGTACTTTGTGATAAAAACTCTGAGTAAGATAATGAACTAAAACTGGATTATTTCTTTCTGAGTGCAAGTGCAAAATTTACTAACAAACCTAAGACCCAAAGCATGAAAATATCAGTCTGTTTTCAAAATCTCTACATTGCCTATTCAAAAGTAGCTGCATGAACTGAAAATTACCTTTATTTTGTGATATAAATCAGTTAGTGTTTGGTTAAAAAGAATGCCTCACCAAAATAAAAAGCTTGAAAAATATTGTGGGATATTAGTAGTTTATTCATAGAAAAAAGGTCCATTTGAAAAATTATTGTGATGAATGTGCACAAGATACCCAAAGGGCATGCTTTTGTTAAGTCTGTGCCCAGTTGTTTGAAAATGAAACTAAATATTGACATTAAGAAGAAATATTTAAATACAGTATAGCCAGGGGACAACTTCACAAAGGGTTTTTTTCTCAAAGGACAGAAAATAAAGGAAATTGTTACTGAAAACAAACCAAGAAGGCAACATCTCAGCCTTGTCTATTTTTTTTATTTTAACTGCTTTTTATGATTAGCCTTTGATTGATTGCCTAGTATAACAAAGCAAGCATGGCTAGAGGAAAGATAAAAATAAACAAAAAATGGTAATAGTTTTGTTTTCATTTAATCGTGTTGTCGCACAACCTTTGAAAGTTCATGAAGATTGTTAAATATCCCTCTATTTTAAGATAATATTCTTAGAAGAGACAGATAAATTACATTCTCTCTTGGGGATAAAAAAAAAGAAGATTTGAGAAATGTCTTTCTCCTGTTGGTGGGAGAGAACAGAGCATTTGCCTGGGCCCTGGGTTTTGGCAGGCTCTGCCTTGCACCTGGCACAGCAGTGGGGCTCAGGTCTGGCTGCACCCTCACCTTCCCCTCCTCGCTGGCTCTTTGCCACAGGGCTGGAAATGTCAGCTCTTGTTCTGTAGCTTTTGGCTAATAACTTCCTTAGTTTTCATAATTTTTTCTATTCTGACTGCTAAGTAGGATTTCGTTTCCACAAAAAGCAAAATAAAAATAGAAAAATACTTGAATCAGAAAATACCATCTGTTCTTGTGTGGTCTGCTGATCATTTATTTGATCTGCCACCTTTGTTTCTATTTTTTGGTTCTTCAAACTTTGCCTGAAGCACATAGATGTAAGTCAGGGAAGCCATGCCTTTTCTGATTAAATTTAAAAAGTTAGAACTCCAGAAGACCAATGAACTATTTCAGAACATTCTTTTTGTCATACAGAGGTTTTTCCTCCTCCACAATCCTGAGGTTCTTGGATTTTAAAAAACAAAATAATTTTTTGATAATTTATGGGAATGTAATCTTATTGATGTTAAATTATTTTTCTCCCCTCTTTGCCATGTTTATAAAGTTCAGTACAGAACTTTGACCCTTGCATGAAGCAAAGCAGGCATAGGCAAGGGCCAGAAAGGTGGATATAATCAATTTTGAATAATTAATACCTAAAAGTTCACTAAATTTTGTACAAAAATTAAAAAACCCAAACCCCACTTCTGGGCTGGTAAATCAGTTTGTTATTCTGTCCTCCCACTTTTCCCACTGCCATACCTGTGAGTCAGGCTCTTCTGTCAATGCTGTACTAGCAGTGCAATAAAGTGTTTCCACTTAGAGATGCTGGGGTCCCCATGTGATGGAAACATCCGGAAATGCCCCCCTCTCTCTGAGCAGCCATCCCTGACCCTCAGCACTCAATGTTGTCCCACTCAGGAACTCTGTTGCACTCTAGCTGGTTCACCAGGTTTGCTGACATGATGATAAAATGTTATTTACCCCTTGGTGCTCTAAGACCTCCTTATAGTTTCCTCATCCCTTGAGAATGTTGCTGATGAATTTGTGAACGCCACGTCATCAGAGTGTCACCCAGAAATACATGCACAGCATGTTCTGGAGTTAGGAGGGGTGGGTGTTCATAAACTCAAATGATTCAGCAAATGAGAGGAAAATTATATTTTGACATTCTTGTGTATGTAATAGATGATCAAAAGTTTTGTCTTCATGAAAAGGTACAGAAAATGAGTCCAAAGTATCCAGCAAAGACTGAAATTTGTGGCTTTTGTACTTTTGAGACCTTTTATGCATATTTCATGCAATGAAAGAGGAAAAAAAATCACTGAAGGAGGGTAGGTAGCTGTGCACAGAACTGTCTCACAAAGTGTTGTTCTGCTGGGGTTCTGCCACAGATAGGAATTGCCTCATGTACACATGGTCCAGGAGCTTCTCTTCCACTTTAACAGGAAAAACCTTAATGATGCCACTGACAGGCTCCTTATTTTTGCAAGACTCACAGTGTTCTTGTAGCCTTGGCTTTCTGTTCCTGTGCCCTAGGATGGCACAGGCTGTGCAGTCACTGAGATGTGTCCGTGTGACAGCAGAGCAGTGAGGATGGGCAGGGAGGGAGAGCCTCAAAGCCTTGCTGTGCTTCCTGAGGGTGGGCAGGCACAGCTGTCCCTGCACTGCAGCAACTGCTGATCACAAGGACAGTTTTGGAGGGACTGATAGCTGCATCTTTGTAGGATCACAAATCAGAATGCCAGGTACCCATCTGGTAAAAGAGGAAAGGAAAGGGTTCAAATATGAGTGTTCCTCTGTCACTCCAAATGAGTTGTGATTCCTGCTCTCAGCAGGACATTATTTACTGTTTTCTAGTATTTTAGTAGTGTTTCCCACAGTTTCTTAAAAAACTCCAGAACAATAACAAACAGCTGCTCTCACCACCAGCCTCTTCAGGCAAGGAATGTTTCTGGAAGATCACTTTGCTGACTTAATGAAATTGCCAGTTTTATTAAGCCATATAGAAAAATAAAAATAAAAGCAAAAGACTGGAGTTGTGATGCCATGTACTACAGTTCTGTCAGGTGGCAGAGTAGGGGGAGACAAGAATGAATTGGTCACTCTTCAGAATAACAGCAGATCTTTCCCCTATGACTCAAACAAGGGCCTTGTGCATTCAGTTCAAGAATTCTGTCCATGATTTAAAAGGTCAGCATTTCATGAAATGTCTAGGAAGAAAATTATTTCCTAGCAAACATGACATATTTTGATTCTCATCACGGGACTTTAGGGACAATGAATGCATGTAGAGGCTTGATCTTTTTTTCTTCTCTTGTCTGCCACATAGATCTTTGCTGCAGTCACAGACAGTGACAGTCCTGTGTGCTTCTCCAGGACATGGTGGTTCACAGAATAGAAGTTTAATGTTGTTGATGAAAACTTTATTCATCTTAGATATGAGTACAGTGTTAGTAAAAAGATTTAAACCTCTTTCTTCTTTGCAAGTAGTCTGTGAGCAGGCAGTAGTACCAGAAGATAGTTTCAAAAATAATCACCTTGTGACTGATAAAATTTTTTGGTTGGTGCCAAGAAATTCCAGTCTATAGATGGGGTTTGTAACTATTAATTTGCTTTTTAACTCTGTGACTTTTGAATGAATTTGGGCTTTTTATTCATCCTTCTCTTCTGCAGAAATATTTTTGTCTTCCATGAACATTCAATTTGAACAGATGTGTTAATTCTTTCAACTATTCCTATGAGAGGAAATGCCTGCCAACATCCTAGATTCATATGAATGTTCTTGAAAAGTGAGATTATTTAAAATCAAACTCCATTTTGAAATCACCAGAATACACCATAATGTCCCTGTTCCCCCAGTTTCCCTGCCATACTGGGAGCTGAGCTTGCAGAATGCTCACCACAGCTGAATTTCCAAAATATTCCAGCAATATAAGGAGCAGCAAATCTCACAGGTCCTGAAATTGACAGTTCTATTTTTTCCAGTTCTATTGACTGGCAAATTTAGGAGACACATGAAGCCATCTCAATACATCAGAGATGCATTATCTCTATATTTAAATAAAGTTGATAGCAAGCTACATTTATATCAGTAGAATCTCTGGACAAATATTTAAAAGCAGGGTTTGTTTCACTGCTGCATAATAAACTCAGAAAGGGAGATAGCAAATATAGACTAAGAATCATGAGTAGTGTACAGTGTAATTTTGGTGCATGGGTCAATTACTATGTGTAAAAGTAGTAGCAAAGTTATAATTTAAACAGTAAAGCTCTGAAAAGGGAAAATGAGGAAAGTAAGACATCTGTTAGCTAAACAAATAGAGAAAAATAGAGTTCATTCCTTTATGCTTTGTCAAAATATGCTTAATTAAAACGAAGCATTTAATTGTAGTTCTGTAACAAGAAAATGGTGTTGTAGCAATAATTTCACAGTCAAGGTTTGATGGAATTGAAAATACTCCCAGTTTTTGTATAAACCCATTTGTATTCTCTTTGCAAATTGGCACTGGATCTTGGGAATTCTTGGTGCCCTGAGACCAAATGTTAAAAAAGAAATATTTTATATGGAGCCCCAAAGGAATCAGCAGCTGTATAAATATTAGGCATCTCTTGCAGCACAGGACATATAGATTGCTCTTCTAACTTCAGCAATAAAAACAGAGTGCATTTAGGGTGGAATTCATGGGTGACTGCTTTTATCAATGCTCAATTCAATTTCCTCATTAGCCAGTAGTTCCTCTAATCTGAGTGACCTTTTTCATTTGTTTCTTAAAGAGACATTTTAATCCTAAATTGTCATTTGGGTTTTAAAGGAAGATGTTGAAAAGGTGCATATAAAACTTTCAGGTCTGTTAGCAAAAACTTTATGTGAGATTATTTGAAGAATTGCCAAGTGTGAAGCCTGAATGTGCCCTGAGCTGTTGCCATTCCTCTGCAGATCCCCCCTGGCTGGTTCATCTGTGCTGATAGAGAGAGTAAAATTGTAGAATAAACCTATGTGTCCTTAAGCAAATGGTTCCTAGTTTGACATGGTAGGGTTGAACAGGGACTAGGATTACAGGTGTGGGAGCTCCAGAATTCCCTCTCATATCAACCAGTGAGTTGCTGAGCCCCTGTGGAAGCTGCCAGAGCTTTTATTCCCCTCCAGTCATGGGTGGAAGGAAACTCCCTCACTCTGCCTCTCCCTGGCACAGCTCCCCGCAGTCCCTGGCACCCTCCAGGACTGGGGCTTTGGGCTCCCTGTCCAGTACTGTGGATGATCCTTTTCCCATCTTCCTGCTGGGGAATCACAATGCCCCAGCTGAGATGGAAGTGTGAAATGACTGTCAACAGACCACTTTTCCTTTGGTTGCACTTTGCCAGGGTGTTTGGGTTCCCTAGAGAGATGAGGATCTGCTCCAGTTTCTGCTGTCCTGCCATCATGGAAAGCATAGGAGAGAGTCACATTTGAGTGGCAAAATGGAGCGTGTTTTACCCTGGATATTGATGATCAATTGGTGTGAAGACAGTTTCTGGTATAATAGACCTGAATTGACTCACAAAATTTGCCTAGAAGAAATTTGAGGCAATTCACAAAATTTCTGTCTTTTTCAACCTGAAATTGCTCTTCTTCACATTTTGGATGCCTGAAACACTTTGCTTATCCCCTTTATCTCTAGTTTCAAAGGCCACATGATTATTCACCTCCTTTTCGCTTTGGAACGGTCCCAAATGGAAGCACTGAGAGGAATATCCGAAACAACTACCCTGATATGCACCTTTACATGACCAAGTTCAACCAGAAAGGAGTTGAAGATGCCTTGGTCAGCTTGAAAACTGGGTGAGTTTTTTTCCCATGTTTTTTAAAGAATGCTGTAAACTTTTCAGAAGCAGAGAATTATTGATCTGTGCTTTCTGTGGTACTGAACAGACTCATGTCAGGCTGCTGTGTAGTACATGGCACTTATATTTTTTTTTTCCAGCTGCACTGTACAGTCACCAAAAAGGAAAATGACTGACTGTGATTTTTATGGTTCTTTTAAAATTACATGGTAGCTTCAATGTCCTATGAGAAGTAGTTTCAAAGAGCAGAATTAATGTTTATTGGATTTGAAGACAGTACAGTCTC
Source organism: Chloebia gouldiae (assembly GCA_003676055.1). Classification (NCBI taxonomy): domain Eukaryota; kingdom Metazoa; phylum Chordata; class Aves; order Passeriformes; family Passeridae; genus Chloebia; species Chloebia gouldiae. Next base: position 7,754,817 of record QUSF01000022.1, read on the forward strand.
TTGTTATCTTTGCAGTGCTGCCCAATCCTGCTTCTGACAATCTTGGTAAATATTCTGGTAAATGTTATTGTCCTTCTTTCTTAAGATCTGAGATTTAGTCTTGAGGGCCATCATCCTTTTCTCTCTGAAGTAGCCCAACCTGCCTGGTTGGACAAAGACACAAATTTCCATTCTTAATCCTCCAAAGGTATGAGAGTGACTCATTGCTCATATCACTATTCATATGTGTGACAGTAATCTGCTAGCTTTAAACATTTAGGCTTGATAGGAGCATGATTATATTTGTTAATAATACCATAATAATATTATTTTCTCAATATAGGGTTTTTAGGTTTTGTTTTGAGGTGAGAAGTTGCTTTAGTGGGCTTAAATATATTTGCTCTAGGGCTATTTCAATGAACATCTCTCCTTATTTATGGTGAACACAGGACAAATTTCTTCCTATACTAAAATACCGTTTGATCCTTTTTGGGGAATTGCTTATCCTTTTAATTTTTACTCCCCTTCTGCCAAACCTGTATGGGAATGTAATGTATTACTTAAGCAAAACACCTTGAAATCCTGAAATCTTTCCTTAGAGTGAAGTCTCCCTTCTTTAAAAAGTTATCCTTCCAGCTGTTTCCTTCTCTTCTGTCTCCTTGCTGCTGTCTGGACTCTGCCCCCATTTCTCCAGGCATTCTCAGCTGGCACTTCCCAGGCCTGGTTTGTCCCATCCCAGGCCAGATGTGTAACAAACATTGTGTGAGATCAGCCTTGCCCAGGGGCTTGCAGACTGCAGCTCCTGCTCTGACCGAGCCTGTGCAGGTCACATTTCTTGGGTGACAGCTGAATTATGCATTAGAGATAGACAGCTGGATCCTACCATTCCTGCTGGGAATTTTTGAAGAAGGAGGTGTTCTGATTTCAGCCATTTGTAGGATTTGTTCTGTTGGATGGACAGTTTATTTAGGGGATGTATACTGCTTGGACTTTTCACCAGGCATTTGTGCTACTGAAAGCCCTGAAAAACTGCTGTTAGCTTGAAAATCAGGCCACTCCTGTGAAAAGATGGGGGGAAGCCTGACTGGGCTGTTCAGGATGTTCACTGAAACTCAGGCTGCCTGCTCCTGGGCCAGCTGATGGTCCTTCTCAAGAAGTTTGCTCCTTTTGACAGCATCAGCTATTCATTTTTGACAGATTCCTTTTCCCCTGCTGAAGTTTCTTTCCTCTTCTGACTGATTGCTCTGTGTGGATACCCCCAGGTGTCTGCCTTGCTCCCCTTGACTGATATTTCTGAAGCAGATGGTACAAATAAACTTCTGGGTCAATACAAGTCACTGCTACCTCCAGCTGTGCTCCTTGGGATTTTGTCTGGTGGCACCTGCAGAAGGATTGAACAGCAGCATGTCAGCTGCTTTCAGACTCATAGTCTTCAAAAACAATTTTTGATTTTTTTCTGACAGTATTTCTGTTCTTCAGCATACAGAATTGTACCTTCTTTCTCTCCCTCATGACTTCATTGACCAAATTCTTTCTTCTCTAATGTAAAATTTGCCCTTTCATCTTTAACTAAACTTGAAGTATGGTTGAGATATCTTTAATTTCCTTCCCTCCCTGATTCACTGATATTTAGTACATCTGGTCCCATGGAGTCTGTGTTTCTGTGGCTCTTTTGAGGATGACTCATCTCTTCTTCCTCAAACTGCTTCTGCTTCCAAACAAATATATAATTTCTATTTTCCTCTTCAGTGTGTGTGTTCAGTTCACCTTATTACAGCTAATTTGTCTCTTTTCATCTTTATCTCTTTCCAAAACTATTCCTGTACTTTTACCTTTTTTTTTTTTTCATTCTCGTCCTTGGGGATACAACAAGCAACTTCCCTTATCCATGGTAAGACTTGCTGCTTTTGCACTGCTTTTTGAAAATGAATTATCTTATAATTTTAGTCATAGTCTATAGACTGAGAAGGACTTGCAAAGAATCTGGTTGATAATTGCTACTGTGAGTTAAAATAAATATGAACTCCGTTATCCCTGAAGTGTTTGTATAACCTGTATTTCCAATCTCACTTTAAAAACTACTTTTGCTTAATTGGAGACATGAGGTTTAGTCCCTTTTAATTACCTCTATATAGTGTTTGATTCTAATTTCAAGATGGAACAAAAAATACAAGGAGTGAAGCAATGCTAATGACTGAATAATGCCATAATGTGGCCCTTGTGATCTAAAGAGAATGAAATTATAAAGTAGCATCTTGTCACTGTTCAGTCTGGTTTTGCTGTTTCTCAAACAAAATCTTTTGATCAACTTTAATTAGCATTAATGTCTTGAGATGTATTGGAAGTATCTTGATCTTTGAGACCATTGCATTTAATACATAATGTTGTTGAGTTGAACTGGAAGGAGAATGTGGGAAGACAAACATAAAATTTCAGATGCACAGATTTCTGAATACAAATTAAAAACCAAACTGCTGTGTGCTTTTTTGCTTTCTTCTTTCTTTCTTTCAAGAAGTGGAAAATCAGCTGCTTCAGTCCAGAAAAAGCCTGGGGGGGGGGAGAAATATGGATAGAAATATGTATAAAATAAATGGTATTCTGCCTTTATTTCCTGGTCAGGTGTAAGGGCTAGATAAGACTTGTGTTGGAGTATTGCTGCATATGCAGAGGTGAATGTGCTGATGTGTGTGTGTCTGGGAAGCATTGAAAGCATACCCAGCCCCTTTCTGGTTTCATCTTTGACAGGTGAAGCTGGTACTGTTTCAGAAATTAATGTACAAAGAAAGCAACTGCCTTTGTTTTTTTTAATTAGAACAAGCAACTTCCTCGCATGGGCAATAGGCTTGGACCTATCTTGTTCCATTAGTATCAAAAATGTTTGAGATTATTGCCTGGGAAATGCTGCAAATCAAAGTGGAAATGAGATTTTTGTGTTAGTCTGACATTGACATTATACCTACTCCCTTAGGTGAATCCCCATAGGGGGTTCACTGCAGCTTATTCATGAAGGCTGTTCAGGGGTGAAGGCAAAGTTATCAGATTTATTGGGTTTTCCTGTTTGATACAAAATCAACCTTTGTTTCTGAAAAGATCTTAAAAAAATTCTGTAAATACTCAGTAATATCCATCTCTTGTCACTAGGGTCTTATTTCTGAAATGTATTCCTCAGGAAGATGCTGAAACACCATTTGAACAACAGCAGAAATTTATTAATTTAATGTGTCAGTCAGTTTGCAACCAGGTTTGTTAAGAAGGAGGACCTTGTTATTGAAGTACTACTTAATAATTTTCAAAATGGGAAAATATTGTCCCTCCTTTAATGCAGTCTGCTCCTGAAAGTAATTTTGATCTTATAAGCTTGTCAAAATGTGTACTTATGTTTGTCACTAACTTTAATGCATTTAAGGGATCAGGTGGTCCACATGTGCTGTGCTACGTGCAGAGCCTGGGATTGTTCCTTAGGCAGGACCAAGCAGCTCAGGGCTTCTGAAGGGTTTTGTTCCTTAATGAGAAGAGAAATGGCAGTTTTTGCCCTGGGCATTGCTCAGAAGAGCAGAGTCTGTAAGGCATTAGCTAATGTGTTCTTGGTGGGAGTGCCCAGCTCTGCCAGAGCTGTGGAGGCTCCTCTGAGCTCTTGGGATGTTTATTGATCAAATACAGCCTTGAAAATGCATTGCAAGCATTTCTGTCTATGCTGCATTTAATTGATCTACATTTCTAGAACCCTCTGTACCAGAGAGACATATCCTATTGATTGTACATTTTGAAGAGAGAATAAATTCCCAAATAGGAAGTCATTAATTATTGTGCTATGTTTGCAGTGGTTCTTTGGGTGTGCTTCCTTCTGTTTGCCTGGCTATATTTTTCCTGAAGAGATTATAGTTAAAGAATATCATCTTTTTGCAGGCAAAGCGACCTTCCAGTTGCAGTTCTCTGGTGTGGGTTGTATGAGCTCATAGCTCTTGAGTTTGCATGCAGTGTTTCTATTTGTGGCTATAAAACTGTCAAGAGGAGCAATTGCAATGGCAATAAACTGGAAATTCATTTCATGTTCTCACCTTTGCCCCAGCACATCTACAGTGGCATATAGTCTGGGATTTAACTGCTAATGACTGAAATGAGGAAATTTAATTGGGAGAGGCTCTTTTTACTGTAGGGATAAAATGGGAAATGTTGGCTTGCCTGTTGCCCGTCACTTCCTTTCAAGGGAGCTGCAGGAATGAGTCCCTGGTGTTCCCCAGGCAAGCAGCCCCGTGTGCAGCTGCAGATCCCCTGGCTGTCATGAGTGCTTTAAAGCTTTTATTGCCAGCCACAGCTGTGACTGTGTGTTCAGGGATTTGATGCTAAAGTTTACTTGGGACTTCATCTGCCTTCCTGTTAAGGACAGCAGTGCTTGTGTTGATACACATCAGTTGAGCACCTTATTCCCACGTCCTCTCTGACATGCTGATGGAATTACAGAGCTGCTTGGAAAGGCTGCTGTGGTGGCAGCATGTTTGCACTGCCACAGCCACAGCAGCAATGGCCTCAGCTGTGCTGGGTTATCAGATGTGAAGGGTTACATCCCCATGATTTATGAGCTGCCCCTGAGGAGCTGCTCTCTGCCTGCAGGCTGTTCTGAGCTGTCACTTTGACAGGGACACAGGATGGTTGTATTCTCAACATCCTTTAATGACAACTTATAATGCCAGCAGAAACACCTGGAAGCAGTGCAGATGGCATGAGGAGTTATTTCCTCCTTGCAAGCCCACTCTCCCATGTGAAAAGAATATGATTATTAACATGTTTTATAGAATCTTACAGCACTAAGCAGAGAGCATGCACAGGAAGACCCCAGAAGGCCCCAATGGCCTTTTAACCCCATCTGTGAATTTATTGGCCTGAATCGGATTTTTGTTGCTCTCACAGTGATTATAAATTATCCAATTCACAGCCTCACACACTCTGTTATTTGTTGAACAAATACAACCAGGTCAGAGGCTGAGCTGGCAGCCTCTGCAGCGTGGCACAGGCATAACCAGGAGGCAAACATCCCTGTTTCCATCAGCTGCAGCACAGTTGGGACTGTGCCCAGCAGGTGCTACTGCTAATTAGGACTGCCAATTAAGTAGTGATGTTCCTAAAGTCAAACCCCACTTGTCTTTTAGGCAGCCAGCTGACATCTCTCCACTTCAATGCAAAACCAATTTCAATATTTTTGTTTTATTTTTACAGAAAAAATATCACCAACATATTCACCAAAGGAAAAACTTCCTAGTTTTTGTTTTTTCTGTGGTTCATACCTTTTCACCTCAAAAGATGAGGGCAAGCTGTTTGAAAGAAAAATGATATATTTTAATTTTTTATTAAAAGCACAAATTCTTCATTGTTCTCATGGGGATACAATAGCAGCTTACAACTAGAACTCACAGAAACGTCCAAATCTTTAACCAAATTTTTAAGGGTTAACAGGGATGGATAACTGTTAAAACCCAATTTTTAACAGGGCTGGTTAACTCTGAAGAGTATTGGAGGAGGAAAGGAAAAGGCCTGTAGGCAGCATGAGATGGGATATCTGTAGTCATAATAATTTATTGCTTGCAACCCTCCAGGATACCTGCTATGATACATGAAGAGAGAACACCGTGTATGGGTGCTCTCATCATATAAACACAGGGATAGCATCAAAGTCAAAGAGCACTGAGCAAGGATCCTGAACTACCTGGGGCAGCCAGTTCTTTGCTGTACTCCAGGGTGTTTGCTTACCACTATCAGTTTTCACAATAAGCACTAAATTATTGTACAAATACAAATACACTTTCCTTAAAACTGTCTGAAGGAGCTAAAATGTAAATAACTGTTTCCTTCCTGACCTTCTGTAAAAAACCATCTCTGTAAAACAGTTTGGCCCATTCAGGGTTTTCTGTCTTGGCTGACCAAGTTTAGACAACTTCTGCAATCAATAACTTAATTTAATTTGGCATCAGATGGCTGGGGTAACAATTTCCATTTACATTATGATGCTTTCTGTGGTGGTTTAATCTAATATATGTTTCAGTGTTCACTCTAATGCTCATTTTGGCATTGTGCTCTGCAGGGAATGATTTCAAATGGATGTTCCAGCTGTAGCCACACGAGCTAAGAATTGGAAAGCTGGTTTGCAACTGGGCAACTGCTGTCTGTGCCAGAGGGCTGCAGAGATGTGAAAACATTTAAATTTGCTGTTCCATCTAGGAATATTTTTCAGAGGGATCTCTTCAGTATCAATTCTGAAATCTAGTTCTTAAAAGAAATGTGTGGCTGAATGAGCACAGTGTTCATTTCACTGCTGAAGTGAGCAGAGTTCAGCACTACAAGCTGCCAGCTCAGGCTTAAAAACTCCTATGGCATTTCCACTCATGTCAGGATTTTCTGGCATAAGTTTTTCTGATGGCTGATTCCTGTTTCCCCATAACTTGCTGGCTTTTAGGAAATGCAGTTATTTTCTTCTAATTCTTACATTTTTGGGAATTTCCTTCTTCCGGCCAGAAGATCACTTATTTTGCAACTTTTTTTTTAAGGAAAGAAAAACAAACAACCCTGTTTCTACTGTTCACCTGATTCACAGAAACCTTCCTCTAGGAAAAAACAATTTTTAGTAATTTATTTCAAATTCCTTTACTCAGTACCTGAGTGCTCTTATGCAGTTTTTTGATTGTGTTTTTGGTTTTTTAAATATTGCTTCCTTTGTCTGCATTATAACTTTTTTTAGGTAATGCTGTTATCTATCTAACATCTCTAAATATTACAAACAGCCTGGAACTAAAATGAACAGGTGGAAGTAGTTGTGTGCCATCTAACCCCCATTCTTTTCAGAAGCTATTCTGAGTTTTAGTCTTCATTTCCTTTGGAGTTGAGATCAGGTATTTGGTGAGCTGTGCTGAATTTATCCTTCATTATACTATTGTAACTGGGACAAAATCTTTAATCTAAAAATATATTCCCCCCACTCAGCTCTCCAAGTTTTGTGTTTTGATAAACTGATGTGTTGCAAAAACTTCTTGGCTTGGCTTCTGAGATGTGAAGTGGGACAATCTTCCTTTGTATAAATTAATCATAAAGGCACACTAAATTTTCCATTATTTTGTTGCTAAGGGAAAAGTTAGAGAGAATGGGAAGGTTTTTGGGCAGAGGGATGGTGGATGGGAGCTCCCATGAGTGAGGAGGGTGAATGTGCCCATTCAGGTAACCATAGCCAAGGGAAGTTCTCTGTGGATTTTCTGGCAGCTGGGATTGCCCTGGCAGGCAAGGTGAAGCCTCCACAACCTCTCATGGTGGGGTTAATGTCTGTCAGAACCTGCTCTTTCAAACTTTGCCTGTGTTTCCTGTGTGAAGATTGAATTGAGGATAGTTTGAGCTGACAGAAGAGTTGAAAGCTGTTCTGTGCTCATGGGCTCATAATTTAACTGGGTTATACTTTGCTGACCTGTGTTGTTGCAGGGGGTGGTTGTTCAAATTTCCCCTAATGAATTGGCAATATCAAGATGTCAAGAAATCCACTGGTGTGTGTGAAGTTCAGTTCTCTGAGGAGCCACTTGAATATGTACTGAAAGATAAAGTCACTGCTGGTGATGAAGTGCATCAGATAACCTCATATGCATTTTAGTCAAAACTGTGTAAGAGAAATCATCAGTCCTTCATGCTAAAGGTTAAATATCTGCTTTTGCTCCAGCAGTATCAAACTGTCACTTTAGAGACTTCCATGGAAGCCACACCTTCAGAGCAGCATTCTTTCCCTTTGATTGCTGTGTCATTCCACAGTGACCTTTCAGCACTGGATCCCCAGGACACAGAGACACAAATGATGCCCTCCCCCATTGTTCACTCTTGACATACTTTCTTTTATCCCTTCTGTGGAGGAGGAAGGGATGAAATTAAAGTTTATGATGTAAACCCATCAGATCTTACAGACAGTATGTTTGTACTTGCTGCCTTCCCAGCACTGTTATTGATGATCTCTAAAAATATAAGCTGAAATTTAATCCAGCCTTACGTGAACACCTCTTTTTTTTTTTTTTTTTTTTTTTGCCTAATGTCATTGTGGCTCCAGAACTACTGAGCAGATTGGCATTTTAGATTTTTACTTCTCATTCCATCAAGAGGACAAAATCATTGAAGGATCATGTAGCTGGTTAAGGAAGCAAAGGAACATTTTTCAATTGTATTATACTTCTGTTGTTAAGGGAGAAGTGACTAATAAAGGAGCATTTGTCTCATCTTCCTTTTCAGTTTTCATCATAGGAATTTTATGAAACGTTGTGTCAATAATAAAGATAGGGAAAATTATAGGGAAGAGTTTTCAACTTTTCTGAAATTGCTTTTCTGTACCTTTTGCTTTAACTCAGATTTTCTCTACACAGGCAATTTTGCATGTGCGCAGCAATACTTGAGAATGAGCTTTTGCAATAGCTATCCTGATTTTTCAACTCTTATCCTTATTGACGAATCATAAATGTTTAGTTATGGGACTGTCCACAATTATTTTTCACATATCTCCCACTTCAAACTATTACATTCAGTAATGCCCTTTTGGGTTTTTCCAGAACTATTCAAATTCATGATTTCATATCACCTGATGTTCCCTGATGCTGTGAGATAAAATTCTTGGTGCTTGCTCGACAATGAAGGACATTTGCCTTTGTAGTGACTGTTATATAAATACTCCAAACAGTTTATTTTTCCTGCTAGCCAGGATTATTGCAGTAGTTGTGAGGAAGTCTGCAGACCTGCCTGTTGCTCATATGAGCCACAGCTCTGTGGTCCTGCTGCCCTGCACAGGCTGGAGGTGCCTGGCCTGTCTGACCAGTTCCCAGCTTTTATGAACCTTCTCTGCATTCCAGCTTTGGCAGTTCTCTCTCAGCTCTCTAGTATCTCTTACCAGTTTATTTAAACCTCCACAACGTGACAAAGCTTTTCACTCCCTGGTGTGGCTGCACTGAGCTGACAAGTGAATTGTTCATTTGTGCGTGACTGGGAGGATCTGAGCCTCTCTGTGGAAGCTGCTCTGCACTGAGGGTGTAACCTCAGCTTGCAGCCCACTGCAGTTTTGCTGCCACAAGAATCAACACCTGGGGCTTGCCAGGCTCTGTAGAAAGAAAAGGGAGAGCTGGAGGTCCAGGCTTCCCAGTCCTGCCTGGAGAATGACAAGACAAGGATGGGCTCCTGTGTCCAGCAGTCCCTGCCATGTACCCAGCCTGGCTGTTCCATCCGAGCCCAACAAAACAGCAGCTGTGACTTTTCCCACACAGATATGGCAGGAAGGAAAGTCCTCTGTGTTCTCAGCAGCCTTCTGGCCTGCACACATCCCTGCCTTGTCTTCCTCCAGGGCTGATCTAGCTGCCAGCTTTGCAAACAGCTCAGAAAGGGTCATGTTTTTGGATTTGCCCAGATTTTGCTGTCTCCATTTTTGGAAACACTAATTAAGAAATGTTTATACTTATCTGAAAGTTATTCAAAATTTGGAATGCCAGAAATTCACCTCTTAGTGATGGAAGAGCTGGGTGCCCTAAAATCTGAGAGCTTCAGTTGGGGCTTGTTCCGCCCTGCCCACGCTGCAGGGGTACAGCGTGTTCTGGAGCTTTGCAGGAACAGTACTTCTGTAATCAGCACACGATGAGGAGATGATTAAGCCTTGAGAGGTTATAAGAATTATGTTGGAAATGCAGAAAATATATTGTGAATATAAGTTTGTATTTGTGGACACCAAGAGTTTTTCAGGGCAATCAGTTTTTGATTTACAGTTAAGACATTGGGCTGTGACTGACAGCAGAACCTTCAGCTCTCAGCATATGTCAGGAAAGTACCTCATGTTTTTAAATTGATTTGTGTAATGGGATTTGTTGTGATCCTATAGAAGTAGTATAGAAAAAGTCCTCAAAAGTAAAGGCTTCTGCATCATCAGAACCTGTTCCATGTGTGAGCACTGCACTGATCCCAGACTCCTGGGAAACTGGGGAGGCACTTCCACAGTGAGTGAGTGAAACTCTGGCTGTGGTTTGTCTTTCTGTCCCAAGGTTTTGCTGCAGTGCTCAGTAACTAAGGAGGCAAGGTGCATGTAAAGAGTGTAATTTCAGAGGCAGCACAAGGTTTTGCCCTGGAGTCTTTAGCAAAGAGATCTTCCTTTGTATTTCTGACTGAGACTGTTTTGACAGAAGAATAGCTGACTCTTTATATTTTCCCTGTGTTTAACAGCATGTGTTTTATGTGCTTGCTTTGCAAAACTATAAATCCCAGAATAAACAGATGACAAGTTCCAGAGTGTGTTTTGTCTGGTTGCAGCAGTGTCTGTACCCACGGAGAGAGCAACACCTCCCAGTCCCTGAGCCGTGAGCATCCTCTGAGAGGGGAAGAGTCCTTTCCTTCCTTTCCTTCCTTCCTTTTCTTCCTTCCTTTCCTTCCTTCCTTTCCTCCCCACAGATAAGGGTGGGTGTCAGCGAGCAAGGCTGGGCTTTATTGATTTGGGTAATTGTCTGCTGTAGATCAGAAAAGCTGCAATATCCTGAGGGTACAGCAGACAAGTTTGTGGTTTTTTTTTTTTTCCACTGTGAGCCTACCCAAAGGACATAGATTTTTGGTTTTGGTCTTCATACAAGCAAAGATTGTCTCTAAAATGATGCATCAAAGCCCATAATTTAGAAAACTCTGATCTTATGTTGAGGGCTTCAGGCTTGGGCAGTGCCCCAGCACTCTCTTGAATCTTTCCAATTTAATTACCCCCACTGCCAGGTAGCCATCCATGTTTTATTTATGGATTGAATTTGTAACATCGCCTACCAGATGTTTAATGATTTTCTGCATATTAAATTATCCATTTAAAGGAAGGAGGAAAACAGATTTTGAGCATTGCTGGAGCTAATCTGATTTATAAACTGAAGGTTGCACCAACTGAATTTTAGGGAAGAGGGGAAAAGCAAGAGAACTGATGGCTCAACAATTTTTTTAATGGTTGCATGAACCATCTCTACTCTGAATTAACCACTTCACTAAATTTCAATTAGATGACTTGAATGGTGACTGTTGGGATAAATATCCTTGAAGAAAAACAATAAAGAACACTAATTAGTGACAGTAAATTCCCTTTTTCATGGCAGCAGACAAAATCCAACAACTTAATTCTGTCCTGGTATTCCTCTTGGTTTGATGTGAGACAGACACATGTTTCTTTAGTGCCACATTTTTGGTATTTGCTTTAGAGTTCTGAAAAAAGTTAGGGTTCTTGTTGATTCATTATTTGTGAATAAACTTTGAATTATTATATGCATGAAAGCTTCTTGGGGCTTTTTTTTTCTGTTAGTAGTCAAAATGTCTTGCTCCATTCTATGGGTATAAATTAAAAACTTTTTCAATATAAACTGATTTAAGCTTAGTAGCAAGCATGACTCCAAAACTTCATAGCAACGGAAGTCACAACTTGTGCATCCTGATATAATAATGTAATTGAAGCTGATGCTGTTGTACCTGTTTGTGCCACAGTACATTTATTTTTATAGCTGCCTTTCTGTGGAGACAGGCCCCAAGTGTTGGTGGGCAGAGTTGTGCCAGGCTGTGTCAGCTGCAGCCATCAGAATGTCTCAGCAGTGCTGCAGGTGATGCTCTGTAGTGCTGCAGAGGCTCAGCAGGCAGAGCTGGCAGAGCCTGGGGCTGCACGGCCCGTGGGGGAGGCAGGGTGGAGACTCCTCCACACCATCCAGCAAAGCCAATTGTGTGGCCGTGTCCTTCCTGCTCCTCTGACTTCATTTGGGATCACAAAGATGCTGGGAAGGGAGGGTGTGTTCCTGGGAATGGCTTTGCTTTTGTGTGTCATTCAGGTGAGATTGGAGCTGAGGCCCCAACAGCTTCTTCCTCTTGCTGTTGTAGGCTGCTGCTCTTCTGCAAGTAGTAACCATCTTAAAAGGTTTTGGCTGCAGATGAGGGCAACAATGCAAAATAAAAGCTTTATCTGTTTCCTTCTGAAGTTTGCATATGAATTTCTGGCCTATGAATGCCTTTTCTTTGCCTGGGATCTGCTGCTTTCAAGTGATTGTCCTTCCAAACGGCCTCCTCTTCTTGTCTGTGCCTTTCCACTGCCTTCATTTGTGGAACATCCATGCACCTGCCTTCTCACTTGCTTTATGGTGCTTCTGAGAAGTACCCTGGAGGACATTGTGTCTTTGCCTTTCTCTACGGGACTTGTTTTCCACTCCTGTTGTGTTCCCTGTATTCTTCAGAAAATGAGATTATCTCATTCTTCCATTTTTAGGTAGATGGGGTAAAAGGCTTAAACTTTTTCACAAGTTCCTTTCTTTCTGCTGTGCTCCAGATACACGAATAATATGTTTGGAACTGTGAAACATAAAGAAATATTTTCTATCATATTTAAATGGGATTTCAGTAGCTTTATGAGATATGCTCCAGTATATCAAGGACTTCGTCTCATCAAGGATTTAACCTCCACCTTCATTGTTTATTTTTGGAAAGAGAAGTAAAACAGAGGTGTGTATGTAAAACTGGTGAACATTTTCAATCTCCTTCAGTGTTTTAAATAAACTGCCTATTGTTGTTTCAATTATAAGTTCTCTCATGTAATTTCTGTTGGTTTTGGAGACTATTATTCATCTCAAGAGCATATCATCCATACCAAGAGCAAAGATACAAAGATATCAGGGCAAGACATTTTGTAGATTGGTTTCTCCTGCTCAGTATTTTTTAACAGCATCCCTTAAAATAGAAATGCAAAACTATGTGTCCTACTTTCCCCTCACTAAAATAGATGCCTTTTGTTAATTTTAGATACAGCAGAGCAGGATATGTAATTAATGATATCAAAGAATCCATATGATATTCAACAGGGTCGTAACATCAAGGACAAAAGAAGTCTGACAACAGCTGTCCCTAATGATTTGGTTTGTAAAATGTTTTCTTTTATTTCAGGAAGTTGGATGCTTTCATCTATGATGCAGCAGTGCTGAATTACAAGGCTGGAAGAGATGAAGGCTGCAAACTTGTCACAATAGGCAGTGGGTACATCTTTGCCACTACTGGCTATGGGATTGCTCTCCAGAAAGGATCACCTTGGAAGAGACAAATTGATCTCGCCCTCCTTCAGTTTGTGGGAGATGGTAGGGACCAAGCTTTTTTCCCTTCTTTTCTTTCTCTGTGTATGCACAGTTAATTCAGTTTAGTAATTCTGAGCCAGCTAGTACTGTACTCTTGAAGTCTTTAAAATAAAGAAAAAAGGTAAAACAAAGTTAAATTACTTCTTGGTGCTGAGACAGGAGCTCTCTTCCACTCAGTTCTAACTCACCTCACTGCCAAGGGCATCGGCCTCTATTTTCAGAAAGGGTTTTCATATATATCACAAAGTAAATCTGGCCTAAGTGGTCGAGAGCATTTATCCATTTATTTACTTCCTTTATTTTTGTCTCTGAGCAATTCCTTAGTAGATGAGCTATCTTTCAGGATGACTGTTTTGCTATTAAAAAGTGTTTAGCTCAGTTCTGAACTGATGTGACTGATCCCTACTCTGGGATGGTTTCATTCAAACCGCTGGTGAAAGAATGTCTGTGAAATTGAATTTGGGTGACTCGTTTCATTGTACTTCAAACAAATATTTTTTATTCTAACATAAAATAGAAGAACTGTAGGTCCTCTTGGCACTTCTGCCCCGCAGTAGAAAACTTACTGCACATCTTTGATATATTTGAAAACAGCAGTGATGACTCAGTCTCCGCAGAGGGTATGAACTGCTTTTTGATTGTAGAAAGCTTCATGTTTCACCTGTGGAAGCAAATAGAAATATGGTAATTAAAAATTTTCTATGAAAATTTCTGCAGAGGATTTCTGATTAAATCCTCTATCAGATAGGAATATAGTGTGTCTTACATAACCTTTATTTTGGTTTTTTACATAGATCAGTGAAAGAGAGAGCTTTATCAAAAGATAAATATGGGTTTAATGTCACCAGTAAGAAGCAATTGAGGGTAAGAATAGTGAATTTCAGTTTAAGAGGAATGGCAGAGAACAGGACTCCTGTTCCACAAACCGCAGCACATTAATTTTCATGGGGCAGACAATGAGTCTGAGTCTTCCAGCACATGGATTTTACTCCTGTTATAACATTAAACAACTGGAAGAGGTGTCATCATTATGATTGATGCATTTTGTCTGGTGTATATATGGAAATAATAGTGTCATCATATCCATCTACTGGGTTTAGAGAAGCCATGGAAGAAACCTCTCTAGCTTGGGTGAAGGAATGACTAGATGACCTGGAATGGCTGCCTTTCAAACATTCACATATTCTTCAATATTATTTTCTGTTTGTGTAATACTGTTAAGAATTATTAGGTGCTATAATTTGGAGCCATTTTAAAATGAGGAATTTGAATCAGAGAAGTTGAATTATTGGTCCCATACTAAAGAAGACAAATCTTCTGTAGCCTGAGGGAGGATCTGAGTTGTCTTTCTCAGTGTGGGTTAACCCCTATAGATGTAGCCAGAGCAACGCTTGGGTTTTCATTCCTTTCACTTTGCATTTCTTTCATGCTTACAACTTCAGCATTTTTGATACTTCTCATCCAACACAAAAAATTTAAATCACAGAGAAAGAAAATAAATGAAATAGAAGGGAAAGCACTTGAAACTATTTAAGAAAAATCACATCAAATTACTGAAGGTGCTGACTTTTTATGCTTCACCTCAACTCTGAATATCAGGTACAAAACAAAGTGGATGGAAACAAAATGTGAAGAGTCTTACCCCGTGTTTACACTTTGACCTGTGGACTTCCATAGCATACAAATGCTTATATCTTTAACCCAATTTTAGTTGCTTAAAATAATACAAATGAATTGTCTACAAAACTTAATATTAAAACTTACAGAATAGCAATAAATATAGGGAAAACCCAGGTGAATGAAACCTCATTATGAAATGTCTGTGCCCTGGCTCATCTTGCCCAGAAGATAAGCAAACATGTTGAGTGCAGAAACCATGGGAATTGTGAATACCTTTATGGCATTTTTTCATTTCCATTAGAAGTTACTATGAACAACCCAGGAATGCTAAAACATTACTTTTCTCATGCGAAGGATCCCTAAATTTGTTCAGAAAATGGTGTGGGCTCTGGTAAAGAGAATAGCAGTTGGACTTATAGGATGTGTAGAAATTCTTGTAGGTATGATTCTTTTAGTCCCAGAACTGTTTGATACCTTGTCTCACGTTGTCTCACAGGTCTAGATGACCATTTTCAGAAAAGCAAACCCCAACTACCATTGACTTTCCATCAAATGTGGGGGGAAAAAAAGAAAAAAAAATCAACAAAAAGGCCCTAATAATGAAATTTTTTCTACTGAGTTACAAAGTACATTGCAGGTGAACTGGAACTAAACACCAAGAAATTAAATGTAAAGAGTAATTGCCTGGAACTAGCTCGACCTGATTTTGTAATGTCTAACTTCAGTAGTTCGATGGATAATCTTTTTAGCTGTGAACTTACATAACTCTGTTTTGGTGAACTAGAAGGGATGAACCCAGAGTTCAGACCAACATCACTTTGCTGTATCACTAAAAATCTCTTTGAAGTTCTTTAGACTAAAAGCAAGTATGGTTGGGGGGAAAGTTTCATCCTAAGAGAGTACTCCTGGGAAAGCCTCAGTGGAGCTTGAATGAGGTTGTTTAAATAAATAGGCAAACACAAACGAAGGCAGAAATCTTATTTCACATGTACTGCTTCTGTAGAATATATTATTCTCAAAGACCAAGCCTGTAAAACAGCAGAGCCCCAAGTAGCATTGAATTATTCTTCAGTATGTGTAATAGGGCATTCATCAGGGTATGGAATAATTTTAGTGAATGATTGTAAACCTAATGAGTTCCATAACTATAAGAAGAAAACATTCTAATGAGTTCAACAAACTCAGTTTCTTTATATAAATATTATGTTAATAACAGGAAAAACCTTTTTGGATTATACTGTATACTTGGATAAGACCAAGTAATTTGTGTAAAAGTATATCTGATTGCACATGCAATAAGCCTTGCTCTCATCTCTTTTTTACATTTACCCAGTACTGAAATGGCCTTTTGAAATGTGTTTTAGAGCTTCCAATTTCCTCTGCACGTGTCTTTCTCCTGTGATTTTTCTCATTTGATTTTTTCCTTGCTGCTTCTCTATCATTCTCCTATCTATGCCAGTTCACTTACACATTGAAATGATTTTTTTGTGCAGTGGATAGGAACCTCTTCCCTCTTCTTTGCTGATGTAAAACATCCAACTGAAGAATTAATTGCTTGTTCATACAGGGGCATCTTTTCATACTTCTCAAAGCGTGATGCTATTTCTGCATTAAAGCCAATGATTTTGAACCCTCTTTTTAATCTTGTTGGCACTGGGAAAAAGTTAACTAAATACAGAGGAATGTAGGCTTGTGTTAGAGATAACTTCAAGCTCTCACTGGGTAGTTTATCTATATGTTTCTACATGAAACATGAAGACTTCTACATGAACACTGTTCCCATCCTGAGGATAGCTCTGGCTGGACCAATTACACTGACAATTATCAATCACACAGTGAGAACAGCTCTGAAGTCTCTGTGTAAGGAAGCAGGCTACAAGATGCCAAATTTGTTACTATAGCAAGGAGGAAAAGAGACAGAGCAAAGACAAATGGGAATGAGTTGCTGAGGACTTTAAAGAATAGCTACTTAATTGTCTCAAAAGTATAATTATGCTCAAAAGGCTTCATCCCTTGGTCTGTGCTAGTTCACATACATAGTCCTGCTCATGGGAAGTTGAGATGAATAAGCAGTTGTTAGTGTAAGATTAATTGCTTTGGCACTCTGAATCTTTTTAACAGAAAGTTAGGAGTTGTTTTTTCTTGTATAAAGGATATGAGTGAAGTGCATTGCTAGTGAATTTCTGGCTTTGTTCATCTTGCTGTCTGTACAGCACGTCTCATTATCTGCAAAAGCTTTGAGTTGATGATTAGCATCTGCAGCTTTGTTTAAGAGAGTTGATCATTGAGATGATTCTCTAAAGCCCAGTGGTGCTTGTGGTGCTTGTTTTGTCTTGCTGTGGTCACAAGGTGAAATTTCATTTGTTTTTTAACAGAGAAGTAAAAATATTTCTACTGAGACACAGAATCTCAATCTTTTGTTGAGAAATAGAAGCACCCAGGAGCTCAGAAGCAACTCAAATGATGCGGCTGCTAAGAAACAGCACCATCATTTTGTTTGGATCCTCCGCCCACGGCCGCAGGAATGTGTCAGAACAGAAATGCCGTGCGCTGAGGAATCGCATGATCCCTGCTTGGATTTCTTTTCTGAACCTCTGCAGGAGCAGCTGGGCAGGCTGACGTCCCCAGCAGCAGCTGGCAGCTGGCACTGCTGTGTGCACGGAGTGGGTGAGGTGCCAGCAGTGGGACAGGGCTCGGGCGCAGCCTGCGGCGTGCCACAGCGCTGGACACGGCCTTTGGGAACTCACCCCTGCTCCTGCAGGAACAGCAGGAACTTTAGGCAGCTGTCTGCAGGCCCAGGTGTTCTCATACTCCTCTGGCTTGGGCTGCACGTGCCATTTAAAGAGTGCTACTTTTACTGGAAATATCCCACTAAGTCATTTGGGAGGCATTGTTTCTGAAACCCATAGCACCCTGTCTTTGGGATTTGGTGTAGAACCACTGGTGAATAGAAAGTGAGGATAATTTAGCTTTATCTTTCTCTCTTTTTTTTTAAGTCTTTCCCCCATTTCTCTCTTTTTTTTTTTTTTTTTTAATTGTGAGAAGATGAGATTACTGGACTATACAAATGACAAAGCTGTTTCAGAATTAAGAGAGTAAGAGAGGTTCTGAGTGTGAATGGGATGAAGAGAAAGACAGCAAGGAGACTTTAGCTATGAGGGATGCAGCACAATAGAGGGATAAAACACTCATGGCAGCAGAAATGGTTGGATACAAGGAACAGAAAAAGCTGGGTTAAGAGCAATTTTGGGCAGGAGTGTTGAATACCAGCCAGCTGGCCAGGTTATGCATCTACTTGTCTGAGGTATTTGTAATGTATTGCACTACCTACAGATTAAGAGCTCAGTTCAAAAGACAGTATGGGAAGAGATCTCCAGGAAGGGGGCAGATGGTATAGCTGTATTAAGCCCTTAACCCTAGAAGCTGAAAACTTTAAAGCAATTAGAGACTCAGACACATAAAGAAGAAAACTGGTTCAGGTCTGAGTTTCCACAGAGTCTGTTGTCCCTTCCTAATAACTTTCAGTTCTGGTTAATCTTGTGCTTTTAGGGCAGCTTAGTACACTAAGAATTGTTTTCCTGGGTTGATAATTGCTTCCCAGTCCTTAAGGGTAATAGGTAACTGTGGAAATGAGATTTTCCCCCTTACATCTGGAAGGGGAAAGCTCTTTACTATTTTTTTTCATATTTTAGCATAAGCCTTCCAAATCACTGTCTAGATTATAAGGAAGTGTAGCAGTGTGACTCACACAAGCTGATAAAACCCATGAAGGAAATACGTATGTGATTATAAGGACATATTTTCGGTGTGTGCTGCTCAGGCAGAATACACCCACAATCACAGTGATTTTCTGTTTATATATTTAGTGTCCTCCTTAAGCAGTGGGTGGAACAAATGTGACTGAAGAGTGTGAGTGTATAAGTGGAGGGCGTTTGTGTAGCTGAACAAGAGTTAGAGGGATTGTAATATTGAAAGTCGTGCTTAGCAGATTGTTAATTCATCCTTAACTAATGGGGACATGCAGAGTGAAGTCATTAGCTCACCGTAAGTTTATTGCTGTCAGTCATCTGTGTTCCTCTTGCTATTTTTACAGGAGGAAATAACTCAGAAAATAAGACAGAGAGAGATTGTTTTGGGGGATCTAGGCTGAATTTGAAAAGTTGCTGTGCTTTTATATAATCTCATCTCTGAAATATTCTCTATGGATCATATAACTGGGTCAAATTGGAATTGATGAGCTCATTGAACCAAATGCACATCAACCCATTTGGCTGCTGACCCTGCTATTCAGGGGGAAACACCCTTTTATTTTAGAGTCCCCAAGTAGTGGGGTGCTGTCCTCCTCCTCCTCTGGTAGGAGGAGTCCTACCACAGTAAACATGGAACAGTCTGTCCTTAAATTTGAAAACTACTTTTTGTCCAGCCTAAATAAGCAGGTGATCCTGTTAGTGCCGCCAGGGTCTGTTGAAGGTGATGCCCTACATCTGACCAGTGTGAGTGTATATATTTAACCCTCCTGCTCATCATCTCTACTGGGTACATGCCAGTTTGCTGTGCTGACTGCTCAGGCTGAACTCAGGGTAGGGCTTTGCACGAGAACCCCTGACACTGTCACCAGCAGCCAGCTCCTTTGGCACCTTCTGCTGTGACACATGCACTGAGATCTCCTGCGGTGACCTGCTCCTGGCCCGGCCTTATGCAAGTCCCAGGGAAGTGCTGACTCCAGAGGTCTGCTGTACTGAGCCAGCAAAGCAGCAAGGGTGCTGGGCTGCAGCTCTGCTTTCCCCACTGGGACAGGGCATCCTTTCCTCCCGCAGGATGTGGAGACTGCACCGAGCAGGGACGGCTGCGATGCACGACACAGCACAGTGTGTGGGAGAATTAATCTTTGCAGACAGCTCTCAGTGATGCAAGGCAATGTTGTTTGGAGTCAGGGGTGGGTGCCTGCCCATGGAGCTCCAGTTGCTGATACAGCTGCTGAAGGGCCTGGCAGTTTGGTGCAGGTGTACCTGGCACCAGGGGTTCCAGTGCTCAGGTGGTTGCAGGTACCTGTGTGCCATGAACAAAAGGAACCTGGGGAGACCAGTAACCCCCCTGAAAGAGTCCCAGAGAACTGGCACATCTTAAGAGCCAGTGACACAGGCAGCTGAGCACCAGGGAAAGGTGGCACAGCCTGCAAAGCCTGCTAAGGGCCCTGATTAGGAAAAGTGGGTAATTCTACCCTTTAGACTGTATCGTTTCTGTGACTGGAAAATGAAATTTTTATTGTGACAAAATTTTTCGGGGGACACAGTGGACAGTTTATCAGTGCTTCCCAGGATGATAACGTGTGAAATAGGCCAGAGGAGTTTATGTAGAAAGGAAGGTCCTTGTGGGATATGCAGGCCAAATGGCCAACTGGCACATTTCTGTGCAAATAGCAGCCCGAGCAGAGAGCTCCATAGCCACAGGAACAAACCCAGGAGGAGCACAAAGGGATGGGAGCACTGTTTGCACTGCAACCTGAACCCATTGTAAATAGTGCTGGGTTAGCAGTGAGAGAGCTGGAATGTTGCAATTTATTGGAGTTTTTGAATGAATACTGCAGACACTCGACATTGCTTGAACTATGGATTTTTAAAGCACTTGATTATGCTCATTCTTACACTATAAATGAAACAGATCTTTTATGATACAGTACTATAGACATATCTCAGTGTAGGAATCATGTAGTAATTTTTGAGTTTTTCAGGTAAAATAGATTGTGGATGTGTTAAACAGAAAATAAACTGTATTTTTTTTTTGTCAAATATATATCAATACTTCATTTTCTGGTGTTTTGCTAGTGTCATGATGTACTTTGCTGCTGAGATCTGCAGCTTTTGATTTACACATTAATCTAGTCCACACATGAATGAAGGTAGGAAATAATTGTGACATTACTTTCCTTTAGTAGTGCCTGAAGTGGAAACAAAAACCCTTAAAATAAATCTGATTAATATTTATGAGTAACTTGAGACCGCCCCCCATTAGATGCAGACTTGAACTCCATTAACACTCAGTTCAGTGAGGCCTGGCATTTATGGATATTGAGGTTGCTGACTTAGAATTTCCAGATCTGTTTTATGGAATATTTGGAGCTCCCACTTGATAATGAGTATTATGCACACACAGGGATGACTGAACTCTCCAGTGCCTGGTAATCACAAATTGCTGGCCTTTCAATTGCCAATTGTAATATA
Source organism: Chloebia gouldiae (assembly GCA_003676055.1). NCBI lineage: Eukaryota > Metazoa > Chordata > Aves > Passeriformes > Passeridae > Chloebia > Chloebia gouldiae. Next base: position 7,775,749 of record QUSF01000022.1, read on the forward strand.
TTGCTATAGGTGTCATCACCCTAAACATTCAACTCACAAGTCAGACCATCCAAAAGGATTTGAAAGACAACATTCCTCCAAATGGACTTTGTTCTTTTAAATTAATTTATTTCCTGAACCAAATTATAATTAGCCTCAAAGTTCAATGTTTTGAATTCAAACTCCAGGCCAGGTTTGGAATAAGGAATGAACTGACACCACAGATAAAAAAGTTTCTCATGCCTGAGGATTTTGTAATAAAAATGTTATGGTTTCTGTGAATATCTGGTTTAAAGTGTAATGGGCAGGAAAAGCAATAAGAAGATTGGGTATTTTTGCTAGTTTTATAGGGTCAGCTATGCTGAAGTGTTATTACAGTTAAATTATTTCCAGTATTGTCTGTGTTTCCGTGTGCACATACGCACACATGTATATAAATATTTATGCACATGTATAAAAATATATACTAGAAATGGCAACTGCTTTATATGGAGAGACCAGAATTATCAGCCTAATATGTCCATTCCCAGATAGCATCATTCCATAGATATGATAAGCCAATGATTAGCAGTGCTTTGCTATCTGTAAAAATGTGGATTCCTTTTGGGCATTAATTAATAGTGATTGCTGTCATTGTCAGATATTATGGAATGGAAGGGATGGAGGTTGCAATAGCAGGATCTGCAAGGCTCTGGGATGCTTTGTTCTTCTTTACTTGCAGAGCACTGTTATTTATCTTGACTCAAAATGAGCTTAGTTCATTTCTGTCGGGATGTTTTTGGAAAGGTTGCTGGATTATCAATAGTTACTTTAGATGTACATGCCAAAGGGAAAGGAACACAGAGGAAACAGTAATAAAAAAGAGGTTTAAATTCCTTTGTGAATTTTGTTATGAACAGTGAAAGGGCACAGCAGTCAAATCAAATTGATGCCTGACAATCAGGGGAGATGTGAGTTTTCCTGTGGGAAGTAATGAGATCTGATTGGCAGAGCTTCAGCTAATGCACAGACCAGAAATATTGCTCTCTCTTTGGACTTGAGTTCTTTTCTCTTCTATAGCCTCTGTGAGTTTTGTTCACAGACCTTGGAGAGGACTTGAAAGAGAGACAAGGGAAACAGTCCACTGAGGTTTAGCAGAACAAAAGAAATCCAAATGTTCTAAGATATGGAAATTCAATAATGAACCCCAATTATCTATGTGTGCAATATCTGTACTGTTACAATTAATAATTTATTGTCCCAATGTCCTGGATTAGAAGATTTTTAAAGATTCATTAGGATTGACTTTCTTCTTTGGGATACTCTTAGGTATTTTGAAGATTGAGCACTGTAATTTGGGAGAAGACACATTGCCTTTTGCAGATGTAGAGGTTCAATTCATGCTTCAAACACAAAATTAAATTCAGAATTAGCTAGAGACCGAATAATCCCTCTTAAAAATTTGTGAAATGCCTTTGGTAAAGTGCATCAGAACTTGTCCTTTCTACTTCAGTTTTTCATTCACATTCTCTGAGAAGCAATTTCTCCATCACAGTTTTGTGTTCCATTTCCAATTGAAACTCACATCCAAATTATCTGTGGGCTGCAGCTTTCCTGGTGCCCTGGCACTCTATCCTGCAAAATGCTTTTTCACAGCAGGTCATTGATCTTCTAGTGTAGCTTGAAGGTAGCTGAAATGTCAATATAGCTTCTAGCCATTTTTTTCCTGTTCTTTTTTCCCAGTGATGTATGAATTATAATAATACTGAAAATGTATTCCTTAATCACTGGATAAGGATTAGGGATTTGTACCATGGAAATTCTTCCCTCATATTGAAGCCATATCTTAAATTGGAAAACAAACACACCAAGTCAACTAATACTGTCCTTTTTGGCCCTCTACATTACCTGCTGTATTTTCTATAAACAATTAAGTTTATGACATTAAAAATTATAACATAATTACTCAGCCGACTATATCCCAAGAGAGTAAAAAGGCCTTAATGCCCATGCTGTGCTTCACTAAGAACAACACTATATGTCTGAAAATTAGTCAATCATGCAAAATAATACAAAAAAAAAAGAAGTTGGCAGGAACAATTGCAGTTTCTTGCCCACCTCTGTCCATGCTGGCAGTAGCAAGCACTGCTAGGTGATAGTGTCCTTCATCCGAGGCCAAATCTCAGCAGTGAAATACAGATTCAAAGTTAAGAGTACACAAGAGGGGGAGGGAGTAGATTTGCTTCCTTAGCTTTAAGTAAATGAAGAGTTTTAATGGCAGTGAGGATGTGGCACAGCCAGAACATTTCAGGCACGTGGTGAGGCTGTTTGTGTTTCTGTTGCTGCCCAGGAAGCTGGAATGGCAGCAGCACAAGGGAATAGATACCAGAGACGAATGCAGAGACCAGATGTGTCAGGAGAGCTTCAGACACAACACTGCAGCTTATTTGGATGGATCAGATGGGAAAGAACAAACTTCTCATTGCACATTCTACAAGAATCGCGAGATTTTTGAAATTTGTCTTGGGATGTTAAAGGGAAGGTGGATCAGGGGGGTACTAGTGCAGGGCAGTGGAGAGGAGGGGGCATGACAGGGTCTGGTTGAGTGTCAGATGCTTCTCTGACGAGTTCTCTCTCTGATCACTGCAGCCTGTCCCAGCTCTTTACTAACTCATTCCATTCTCTATAACAAGCCCTAATAGTTATAGCAAGCAGAAGAAAGTTCTATCTAAACCACAGAGCCTGCTTTCTAGAGCATCCAGCTTCCCACGTAATTTATGAAATCTGAGGACATCTGAAACTAGGGTGCTGTGAGTTGAAATCTGCTATATTTGCAACTCCTGGCTAGATAAGTCTGCAGTGCTCCACGAAGGAAGCATTAAATGGTGCTGTATTTTTAAACTTGCAAAGACTTTCGAATTCTGTGAGCAGTGATTTTTGCATTTTAACTGGTTTGACTCCTTGCTCTCCCTAGGGGAAATGGAAGAGTTAGAAACCCTGTGGCTGACTGGTATTTGTCACAATGAGAAGAACGAAGTCATGAGCAGCCAGCTGGACATCGACAACATGGCAGGAGTGTTTTACATGCTCGCAGCAGCCATGGCACTCAGCTTAATAACCTTTGTCTGGGAGCACTTATTTTACTGGAAACTTAGATTCTGCTTCACTGGAGTCTGCTCAGATAGGCCGGGATTGCTGTTCTCAATCAGCAGGGTCAGTACTACTTTCATTTTTCCCCTTTAGGCAACAGAAAGAATAAATACTGCCTCCCTAAAACATTATCCTTTCTTTTATTCCCACCTGGACATTTAAAGTACATGTTAGAGCAGCAGTGTGGTGCTCTGGATTAGTCAGTGGGCTTAGGATGTACTTGAATTCCTTGGGAAGTCTTAATCCATTGGACTGTTTAGGGTATGAATTATCATATGCCAGGATAATCAGTAACTGAATACTGAAAACAAACAGTAAGGGAAAATTTCACTGAAGAAATAGTAGATGCAGGAAATGTATTAATTTCCACATTAAAAATCCAAACAAAATAAATACTAATTTGATAAGAGACATTAGCTGTCAGCTTTGTGCATTTCTTAATCAAGAGAATTTTAAGTTATAAAATACAGTGGAATATTTTTGTAAGCTTTTCTTGATAAAAAACTTGAATAAACTGTATGATAAAAGGTCAAACACAGGTATCATTTATGTCTGGTTAGACACTAAGGCAAATTTTAATGATAACTTTACCAGACCCAAAGGGGATTTACATATGCAATAAACTGATACTTGTACAAAAAAAAAAAAAAAAAAAAAAGGAAATGTGGGCTTATTCTTATGTTTTTGACAAATTGGTTGAGTTTTTTCTTTATATATTTTTAAAACAGATAGAACTTACATTAGGCAATTTATTTCTTTGAATTTTTTATATAGCTGAGGAGAACTGAAAATGATACTAAAATGGCTAATTGCTTTAAAGTGTGCTGCAATTACCCTGTTGAGTAGATTGGAGCATTTTGGAACTGTATTAAAAATAGTCTGTACTACCCTATTGGGGATTGTCTAGAAACCACATGCACCTGAACATCCACATTTTATATTTGAACTTTATGTTTCTGGCCTTTTTATATTAAATTCTCCTAAGAAATATAGGGGAAAAGAAGTATTTATGTCAAAGATAAATGTCTGAGAATTGCTACTTCTCAGGGTTGGAAATGTCAATTGGGCTCACAGGAGTGACCAAAGAGGTTGAAGTGAGATAATGGGCTTCAGCCTTTTGCTCAAAATTAACTCAGTTGCAGCTTTAGAAAGAGCTGGGGTTTTTTTCACATGTACTGGGATAGGGATCAGAAAAGCTAAAAATGATGAGTAGAAGCCTTTTTATTTCAGTACAAGTGAAGAGGACTTTAATCTCCAATAAAATAGTCCCACTACAGGCTAGTTTAGAGGGGAAACTTAATCACTGGTTTAAAATAAGAGAGTATCTATTGCTGAAGGTTAGTTTCATTTTGTGACAAGATTAGGGAACCCTTTGGGGTACCTTCTAATCTTGTATTCTGGAATAAGCTGGGGAGGCCAAGACAAACCACTGGTTTGTGAAATACTGGCAATTTTTCTCCTTTGTAGTTCTAACAAATACAGGAGAAAAGATTCCTCCATTTCAATGCAAGGAAATGATAAAAAGTTAGAGATGTACTTTTAATCTTTCCAGTAATGAGATAAGAAATGTTTAATTTTTCTTTATTGCTAATTAAAAATAAAATGGAAGTTGTAAAAAGTTATACCTAGTGATTTAATTTGTTTTATATTTCTCATATTACAGGGTATTTACAGTTGCATTCATGGAGTACACATTGAAGAGAAAAAGAAGTCTCCTGACTTTTCTTTGACCAATTCACAAACCAACATGTTAAAACTGCTGCGAACAGCGAAAAACATGACCAATATCAATCCTTCAAGGATTGACTCCCCCAAAAGAACAGCTGATTTTATTCAGAGAGGTTCTTTGCTTATGGACATGGTCATGGATAAGGGAAACTTGATATTTTCTGATAACAGATCCTTTCAGACAAAGGACAACTTTTTTGGTGACAACATAAGTGAACTGCAGGCACTTCCTGGCAATCGACACAAGGACAATCTGAACAACTATGTTTTCCAAGGGCAGCATCCTCTCACACTGAATGAATCAAATCCAAATACAGTAGAGGTTGCAGTAACAACAGAAGGAAAAGCAAACTCCAGACCCAGGCAGCTTTGGAAGAAATCTGTTGAATCTTTACGCCAAGATTCTATACGTCCAGGCCAAGGTTCCCAGAGAGAAAATGGGTCAGAGGAAAACAGGCAGCTTTCATTGAAAAGCCAAAGATATCTTCCTGAAGAGATTGTCCATTCAGATGTCTCAGAGACATCAAGCAGAGCTACTTGCCACATGGAAGCTGAAAACAACAACAAGCACCACAAAACCAAGGACAATTTTAAAAAAAGGACAGTAGCATCAAAATACCCAAAAGACTGTAGTGAAGTGGAACTGACATATCTGAAAACCAAACAGGGCTCTCCACGGGATAAAATCTACACGATTGATGCTGACAAGGAGCCAGGATTCCGCTTGGACACACCTCAGTACATCGAAAACATTGTCCTTCCAGAACCCGTGGAGCTTCCTGATGTTTACCAAGATCACAACGACAACTACAGGAAAGCTGAACAAGCTAACAGGACTCCATCACATAATGAAGACAGTCTTCCAAATAATGACCAGTATAAACTTTATGGAAAACACTACACTCTCAAAGAAAAAAATGCTACCCTAGGTGACCTGAATGACAGGTACAGGCAGAATTCCACGCACTGCAGGAGCTGTCTCTCCAACATGCCCACTTACGCGGGGCACTACTCGACCCGATCTCCCTATAAATGCGACGCGTGCTTGCGGATGGGGAACCTCTATGATATTGAGGAAGATCAGATGCTGCAGGATACAACGAACTTATCGCTTCCTGAAGAAATATATGAGCGTACTTGGTCACAAAGTAGTGCTCTGCAATATCATAAAAAGAACAAATTGAGGATTAGCAGGCAACATTCTTTTGATAATATCGCTGATAAGTCCAGGGAAATTGATATTGGAAGACCTTCTCGTAGTATAAGCTTGAAAGAAAGAGAGAAATTTCTTCAAAGTAGTCCATATGCAAGCATGTTTAGTGTTCCCTCAAGCAAACTGTTGAGCAACAAGGCCTCACTTTTAACTCATGCTCTGGAGGACAGTAAGCGGAGCAAGTCCCTGTACGCTGTTCACTCGGATGATAACCCCTTCCTGCACTCCTATCATGATGACCAGCATTTATCTCTTAGGCGAAGTCCAGCAGATCTTTATAAACATTCATTGCCAACAAGAGGAAGAAATGATAATTATTTAAGGTCATCCATACAGTCTACAGCATCATACTCTTCCAGGGATGGTCGGATCCGTAATGACATGTACATTTCAGAGCATGTTTTGCCTTACGTTGCAAATAGGAATAGCTTGTACTCAACTCCAAGGGTTTTAAATTCCTGTAGCAATACACGTGTGTATAAGAAAAGGCCTAGCATTGAATCAGATGTTTAAATTTTCCATGAACACTTTATCTAGAGGGAAAGAATAGTTGCCACCATCTTAGAGGGAGAATTTTTCCTTTAACAGTATCCTGCTCTGGTAAATGATACGTAAACCTCTCCCTTTCCCAATGTACTTTTGTACATGAATAGGTAAACTGGTATGCTCTGATCTATCCTTTTAAAATATGTCTTGTTAAAAAGGATAAAAAATAGCCATTTATGTGTGCTTTATATATAAATGGCAAGTTGTACTGAAATAGCCCCAATATATGTTGGCAACTATGCTGTTTTGTACCTAATTATTTTACTATTTCGGTTATTCTAATTTATGTTGCTAAGTATCATTCAATGTACTTTTGTCCTTAGAAATGTTTAATGATTTTCTAGTACTGGATAAGCAATATGGTATGCATGTAGTATGACACAGACAACAAGAAATAGGGATGCATTTGCACAGATGCAAAAATAAGACTCTAAAAGATAACAGAAAGCTAAGACTTAAAAAAAAAATATATTTTAGCTTCATAATAATTTTCAAAGCCAAATAATAATTAAAAAGACCCCCCAAACCCCAGGACCTTAATAAATAAAATACAGTGTGTTAGCACAAAATTAGGTTGTTCCTTCTAGACTGACAGACAGTAGATGGGAAGGCAGTAACCCCAAACATGTCAACTGCTGTGTACCAAAAGGAAGCCCCATGGATATTGGTTAATGTTCATGTACAAATGCTTTTCTTATATTGCACATGCACTTACCATTACAAAGTAAGTTCATTGAAAAGTTTGCAGTAATCTTGTCAGAAATTTCACAGCTGCCTAATCCAGAGTATATATTTTTAGATATCACTATATGGCACTTACTATGGAGCTGTGGACTTTATTAGTAACCTTGAGGCCTAATGTGTACGTAAGTTTGCATTTGCCCCTTACTGGTGATTACTCAGGGCTGTATAGTATTTCTTTTATTCTTTCACTTCCCAAACCAAATCCCAACTCACTGTAGTTCTTTGTTCATAGTGTATTAGTGACAACGAATTAATTGTATATTAATAGTATTAAAGCTGTTAATACAGTATCAAACACCGACAGCCATAAGCTCAGTGTGGTTAGTGAGGAGCGTGGTACCATTTATTTCCATACACAGAGAAGGATTAACACCTTTGGAAGGACTTCTTCCTTCCACAATATTGTGCATATTTATTGAACATCAGACCATTTTTCTAACCTCTCCAATCAAGTCTGTTGTATAAAGTGAATATATGCACACGTAACTAAGAAACAGTATCTTTATTATCACTTACTAATACAAAAAGGTATTCACATAACAGGGATGCATTGTTATATGACTTTTCCTTCTGTAGATGTCAATCAGATTATTTCACAAATTAAATGTCTGCTACACACTCCTCCTTACCCTCACTGGAAGAAAAAACCCACTAGATTTTAACCATAAGGGAGCATGAAAGGGAAGAGAGAAAACCTTTCAGGAGAAGAGTGTACAGCAGTAAATTTAATTTTAATGAAAGAAGTAAATATAATTATTAATAATTTTAACTATTGAAATTGTTCCAGAGGTGGTGCTCTCCCATTTTCCTGCTATTCTGAGAATTACTTTAGGATTTTTATGTAGAGGAAATTTAGATTATTCAAGCATTATTCCCTCCATTTCACTGAAGAACAGTGAGCAGGGAAACCATTACCACTGTGAATTGGAAAATGTGAATATTATTCTAACTTTTCTCTAAACTGAAACTCTTTTCAGCAGAATCGTGCCTGTCAGCTGTAATTGAAGCATCTGCATGCCAGAGGTGCAGTATGCAAGGTGTTTAATTTAGAACAGCATACTGCAGAGCAGAGTTGCAAAAGGGAGATAATATAAATGATGTGTAGGGATAGTCAAAATAAAGCTTCTTGAATTTTGTTTACAGGATTTTTTTTATTAAACAGATTTAAATTGACTTTGGCTATCGAAGTCCAGAATGAGTTCTTCGTATTTGCAAATGTATTTGTACCTCCACCATGATGGTGAAGGATGGCATTTTTTAAGGAATGAAATGTAATGAGATTTGGGCTTCCGAGTCTCTTTCCAGCTTCCAAAACTCTCAGTATACTTTACTATAAGTATGATCAGAAAGCATATCTATGGGTATCTCTATGCTGTTCAGGTAAAAATATGTTTTGAATATTCTTTATTCAACATTTGTTCATAATTATTGGCCCTGATTCACACGGGATGCTTTCTGATTCCTCACTGGAGGGAGTTTTTAGAAAAACAAAAGCTCCTTACCTGCCCTTAGAGAGACTCAGATTTCTTAGGAAGAGTTGTGTGAACTAAGCAGGGTTAGGATATCTGTGGGGTGAACACTAATTGTCCTGAACCCAAACCTTTTCCCAAAGACACAAGTATGCTTTGCTCTTAAGTCTACAGGAAGGCAAATGCACTGAAGGCATAATGTGATAATGACTATAATAAAAATATTTCAGGCAAATTTTACTATACAGTCCAAATCATAGTATATTAACAAAAATCCAAAGTGTTTTGAACTACCTGGTGTGTTTCAGCAGATATGATATTCACTGATGTCATGCCAAATCCTGCCATGGATGGTGCAGAGCATTTTACCCAGTAAATCATAAAACTCAGTGGTGGCTCTTGTCTTTCACATCATCATCATTAAGCTCTCAAGTATTTGTTGATCACTCCAAGTCTTTTGTATCATCACCTCTATCTAACCAGACACACATTATTAAATTTTAATAAGAGTACTGTATGGGAAGCTGTGGGAAAGAATAATTCCCATTTACATTTTCTTCCTTGAGATTCATTTGTAAACATCCTCAACCCAGGTGGATTTTTTCTTTCTGTGAAATGTACAAGCAAATTAGCTACAACAAAATATATTGCAGTGTTTGCTTTTTCTGATTTGAGCAGATTTCTGGTGACTGTAGAGATTTATTATTATTATCTGCAATATGCAATACAACCACCTGCCCTAAACCAAAATAATGAGACTGAGGGAAGACTTGGTAATGTTGCACAGCAGTTGTTCACATGGAAATATAAGATGCTGCCTTAAAGAGGGAAAAAACCCCACCAGATACTGAAAGTAGAGGGAGTAAGGGTCTGCATGCTTTTGGTGTTTTGATCTTGGCATAAATCCGAGTCGATAAAGGGGACAGCTGAGGCAGGGCTGTGGGCAGTGGCCGGTGCGCTTGCAGATGTGCTCGTGTAAAGAAGAAGCAGCTGAGAAGTTGAAGAAAAATCTTCAACAGAGCCACAAGCCACAGCTTGTGAGGCTCAGCCTAGAGCGCGTGGAATTCTGAATTTTGCCTGAGCTTTGTTGATATATTTGCACTGACTTTCAATTAAACCGAGATCAAGACTTTTCTGTATTTCCCTCTCTCTCTCACTCTAGCTGCTGCTATACTTGAAGAGGAGAAAAGAATCTTCCTGCATAAGTGGCCATCCTTTCTGTACCTTTCTGGATGGTGCTGGTGACTTGTTACATTTTCCTGATTACAGCTCTAGCAGTTTGTTGGTCATTCCTATCACCACGATTTCCTGTGACTCCAGCTGGAACTGGATCAGGCTGTAAATGATCTGGGCCATTCTTGGTAGCATGTCCTGTAGTGTTACACTGCTCCTGGACGACACCTTTTGTGGAGGCAGGATATTGAATTGCTGAGGAATGCAGTAGGTACATGGAGGTAAAAACAGATATGTAGACATACCTGCCTCTTGCTTTTTTTCCTCTTTTAAAGATATTGTAGAATTTCTTCATGTTTTTTGTCTTTCCCTTTTCACCACAGTAAATTTTCCTTTTTTCTCTCAAATAGATTTTGTGTTCTGCTTGTGTTTCTTAGAACAGTGTAGCCACCCACTAATTTAAAAGCATGGAAATAAGATATTTTAATATATAAGATAAAAATTAAGGAAAATTAAGAGATTTTGCATTTCTGGAAAATTTAATTTAATGTTTTTGCAGCTTTTGCTCAGAATTCATTACTCTGCTATCTAAGAAGCTTGGTTAGGAGAAAGAGTGCTATGGACAAACACAAATGAAATCACCGCCAGCTCACCGTGTTTTGGCAGCATCTCATAAATACATGTCTCTTTATGGTCTTTCAGGAACACTTAAGAGGTGAAATAAGGCTCACAAGGGAAATCAAGTGTGTTTTATTTTTTTCCTAATGAAAGCAAATCTTTTTATGTTGTTTTAAGGGAAGCAAAGGCTAGAGCTGTGTGAGTAGCTTTGGGTTTCTGTGCTGGAAGGCTGTTTTCTGTTACCAGAGGGGAGAGAGAGAGAGAGAGAAAGCAAGAGAAAGCAAGAGAAAGCAAGAGAAAGCAAGAGAAAGCAAGAGAAAGCAAGCTCCCTCTGGATGGAAGTTCAGAGGACTGAAGGCTCTGGAACAGTTATGTGGGGGATGTGTCCAGAAATATATTGCCTCTGTTGACTTCTTAGCAAGTATAGGCTCCTAAGTGAGATATCTCAGGTGGGTTTAGAAAACAATGGTCTACTTACCCCCAGCCTCAAAAATCTGCCAGATAAATCTGCAAGTGAGTACCAGGTTCAGCCTTGGAGGTGGTTTAGGTTCCTGCAAATAAGGATTTTTGTGGGGTTTGCAATACCCCCTGCATGGTTTGGATGATAATGTGACTACCCAGCATGGGAGAAAAATGTCAGAATCAAATTCCTGTGTAATAACTTTATACTTTCATGTTTCTGCATATGCAGAAATTGAAGCATATGCACCTTAGAGACGGGGAAGATTTTGGTACTGTTCCCTCCCTTGCTCATTTATCAGCGTAGAACAGAAATTGTATCACAAATCTAAGGGTCTAAGAATTTGCCTGGATTTAGGAAGGATTCAAGAGGTGATTTTTTTTTTTTGTTGATTTAAGATGTTTTATATATAAAATCTAGTGAAAACAGAACTTTTATGAAAAAATGCTCTCCTATTTAATATTAAACAATAACTATCCTGTGGCTTGGCTAGATGGTGTCAAGTGTTAAGCATCACATTTTGTGCTTCTTTCAAGATGAGTGTCATACATTCCCTTGCTAAACTTTCCCAGCTCTGGTCCTGTCTTAGCTCAAAAGTCCTTTTAAAGCAGATACCTTTCCTGAGTAGAACAGTTTGGTTTGCAACATAAAAACAGTTTTCTAGGGATAGACTTAAGTTATTTCCTCAGCAATGTTTTTGTTGGTTTTTTTTTTTGTTAATCTAAACTTCATTTCTATTGAGAGCTGAGCCTTCCAAACTTAGCAGTACTGAAGGAACTTCTGAAAGAACATAAAGGCTTTTCAAAGTGTGGCTTACAATACGAGCCATTTCCCTGCCCAAACTCACCTGTATTGTCTTTTTTAAATGTATTGGCAACATGTCAGCATTCGAGGGAGCTCAGTTTAATCACAGCTGTGTATTTCTTTGTGATGTGAATACAAATACAGAGAGGAACGTGGTGTGATGGAAGAAAGGCTTGATGTGCTCTGGCTGGAGTCACCGGTGAAGCTGTGGTTAAATGGGAGCAGCCTCACGAGCGTGCTGTCCCGTACATGTTTCTGGTCCTGCAGAGTCTCTGTCTGATGTGCCCATGCTGTGCACGGTGTGCAGCTCCTGTCGGGCTCCTCAGCAGTCCTTGTGGAGCTGCTGCCGTGCTCGCCCCCATTCCCTGTCGCAGCGGTGTCTGTCAGAGGTGGCTGCTTGTGCCCGACTCAAGGGGAGCTGCAACCCTGCCCTGCTTCTCCCTGCCCTGCTGGGGAGGGTTCCTGCACTCTCTGTATATAAGCTCTTCATTTATTTCCCTCACTCAAGCTTTAACTTTTTTCCTCCCCCTGCTTCTCTCGACCTGTGTACAGAGTATGTGCTCTAAAGATATGTGCTCTTCCAAAGTCCTGTGACTTTGGAAGCCAGGAATACAGGTGTGCATCACTCTGCAATGCAGTGAAAATGCACTTGGTTCTCCTCGTGGGATCATGAGCTTTTTTGTTCCATACTGCAGAATGTATCTGCCATGGTTGAAACTGTTCTTTTTTTTTTTTTTAATTTCTGCCATTCTAACAGCTGTAAGAATCTACTGCTGATTTTGTGATGATTTTGTCATATCTATAATTTAAGAACCAGAAATAATATAAGTAAAAATAAGTTACCTCACTATTTACCAGGTTTTTGTTGTTTTGCACTTAAATGACAATTTTTACTCCTTTTGCTTACTTCTTTACCTGTATTGGAAACAAGGCTAAATTAGTAGAGAATATAGCCATGCTGTAACATTGTCATGCAATACCTTTATTAATAGATAACCACACTAAATATAGTATTACATATTTAAAAGAGAGATGGGTTCGACTCTCCAACTCTTAAAAAGTAGTGGTGATAAGCAGTTATACTACTAGATGTTTTGTCCTTTCCCTTTTGTATTAGTATTTGTTTTCACTAATATATTTCAAAAACTATATTTCTGTGCACGTTAGAAAACTGTGAAAATACATACCAATAAATATTGTGATACTTATTCAGTGCACTGTAAAGTTCCAAGTGAGACGATACTTTGCTTTTGGGAATTGATGAAAGTTTTCTCACTTCTCAGAAATGGTACTAAGCTTTAATGTGAGAAAATGGTAATATTTACAGTGACATGAAATTTTAATGGAGAATGTCTTGTTTTGCACTTCTGGTACTATTAGAAGAAATGATATGTTTTTCTCAGCAAATGCATTATGAGATAACATTTTAAAATTTGTTTTGTGCATTGCAGTACATAAGAATAACCGCTTTGAAGAGATTTGTGTTACTTCATTACTACAGCATTCTTTTGTCTGATAATTTTTTTATGAGCCCATTGAATAATGGTGTTTAATGGCAAAAACCTTTCTGGGAATGTATTTTGGCTTCTGTCCCACATTGCAAACCCTGAGCTTGGACTTGTAGTGATGCAGTTGAAGGTCCTGCTGAGGCTGCTCTGCCTTTCTGCGCTCCTGGGGACCGGGACCTCCCTCGTTCCCAGCTGGGACGAGATTAGAGGAGTCCAGAACACTTTTGGAGGATGTACTGTGCAACAATACAAGTGTAAATGATCTTCAAAAGTGAAAACAAAAAGAAATTGGAGGTTCACAGTTAGCCACACTAGTGGGGGGGGAGGGGTCTGTGACAGGGGCCTGCAGTTTCTGGAGGTGTTGATAATTTTTAACTAAAGTAATTTGAATTCTACTTAAGTTTCTGAAAGTAACTGAAAAAGCGTGAGTTTCCTTTTTTCTTTTAAAGCCAAAGTCTTTACGTTTCCATATAAGGTTTCACAGGAAAATGGGCCAAAGAATACAATTAAATATGCAAATGGTTAATCCTATGGAAAAGGGTATCCTGTTATCTTGATATGCACAAGCATATTAATGGTAATAGGAAAAATGTGTGTAATTTTCCTGTATATTGCTATGTAGGTTGCACTATTTTGAATGACACAAGCCTGATATTTTAATTACCAAATACCATAAGATGCTGTTTATTAATAGTTTAAACTTGTTAACCTAAATATATATACAGTATACACAGGCGTGCGTGCATACACCTTCCAACCCAGTCATGCATGAGTAATCTCCCAAAGCTGTGGGACACATTTCAGCAGTGCTTTATTTTAAGTGGTTTTCTCCTTTCCAAACCTCCCACATCTAGAAATCCTCTAGCAGCTTTTATTGTAGTGTTTGATACCAGGTACAGATGGGGCTAAAGTTTGGGTCAGGATTGCTCTGTGCTGGGACACATGGAAACATTAAGAGAGTTGCTGTCCAAAAGAGCTGGAATTGGTGCTTGCTGTAATAACCAAGCTGTAGGAAAAGGATGGCTTTTCATGCTGGTTTAAAAATCTTGGCCTGAGAGGCTCTATTGGCCTGGTGACTGACCTTAAACTCAGACTGACCTTAAACTCGGTGTCAGCTGATGTGATCCACATCTGGTCATCTGTTACTTAAGGCAGCTGAGGAAGGATCCTCCAGAACAAAATTCCCAGGGAAGAGGAGCTGGTGTGTGCACCAGTGTGTTCTCCCATGCAGACTGGGCAAGGTCTAAACTGGGTTTTGCATGCCAGGCAGGATTTATCAGTGGTGAGTAAGGCACAATCACATCTCTCCATGCACAGGCTTTTGTGCTTGCTAGCACTGGTGACGTAGAGATTTCCACTGAGGAATGAATGTGGTATTTAGTTTCTTTTCTAAATTTATACTGCTCTAAGTAAAACTTAAAAAATACCTTGGAATCATTTGGTGGAAGTATTTACTGAGCTATTTTTGAAAGAGGAAGTTGTATAATTACCAATTTTTCCACCTTAACCAAGAAATAATAAATTCTGTAGGGTCAGATTTTATTTACTGCTCATCGAAGATATGTTTTGGAGCAGAACTTGGCTTCAAGAAAAATTTTGCTTAGCCTATTATTACCTGGTCTAGGTTTGGATTCCAAAATCCAAACCTAAGGAGAGATGGGAGTGCAGATCCTGAGTGCAGCTCATGATGAGATTTTAAAAATCCCCATGTTTTAAAACCTCATATTGCAAAGGTTTGGAAATTGCATCATGTTGAATTGTGTGCAGCTAGGAAGGAAACCAGTGCAATTCCAGTAAGAGCTGTTAGCACTTTATACTTGCTATCAGGTATAATATTTTAGAATAGTCTTGCTCATTTCAGAACACTCATGTTGCACCAATGAAGAACAGCCTGATCTCTGTGTCTTCACACTCACACCCATACACAGAGGATCTCGTGCCTTCCCTGCTAAAACCAGGAGGCACAAACAGAATTCATTAATGTGCTGGGCAAACTCCTACATGATTCTTAACCTATCGCTTCATTTTAATGCAAAATCTGCATCCATACATGTCAGGGCCTCACAAGCACTTCACCTGTGAGTTAATAATGTTGATTTTAATTCATCAGATTCAAATTCACACTAAACCTGAAGGGCATTTTGTGCTTCCTTTTATCCTTTTCAAGGATATTTGTGGGCTTAGATAAAACACTAATATTTCTGTGCTGCTAAACAAAACACACCAGAAGTATTTTAAAAATCTCAAATTACACTTTGAAAAACATTTTTTACCTGTTTACTTGAATGATGTCAATTTAATGTGTTGTCTTGATTAGTTTTTGTACATATACATGTATATATATGCTATATATAAATATGTATATGTATAAAGTTTTTTGGGGAGAATGAGGGGCAAGACAGAAATCCAGTGTTGTGACAAAGATTCTACAATAATTTCTTAGCATTTTCAAGTAATGTATTGCTGTTTTGAGTTTGATTAGAAGTTATTTGCTGTTGGACTATGAAAAATGAAATACAACTGAGACAAAGAGAATTCACAAGATTAATTTAGGATTTTTTTAACAAAGAAAGTTAATTACTAGTACAGTTGGAAGAATATTTTTTTTCATAGGGGAAAAGAACTCAAGGTTCTAATATCAGTTACATGGAGCACTAACCTACATTGCACTAGGAGAAATTTGCATGCCAAAAATAAGATTCTACCAGAAATCTTGGAACCATTCAATTTCATACACCGTAAACTAAAAATCCTACCATTTCAGTTATTTACTAGTGAAGTTTGCTGTAACAGTCTCAAAAATGTCATACTTCAAACCAAAGGGTAAGTCACAAATTTCCAATTACTAGCAAAGAATAGTAGAGATTTGAAGAGCTCTTAACACCAGGGGAAACAAATCAGGATGTGAGAGTAGAAATAAAAGAATATTGGTGAAGTGGAATCAACCATAAAATAATTATTTTTATAGAGAATCCATAATTTCATTATAAAATCTACAATCTAATGCAAAAGAAAGAAAGAAAGGGTTTGGGGGAAAAGAGAATATTTAAAATCTAGTTTTGACATTCCAATTACTGTCTCTTTTTTTAGCTAGGTTTAGCAAAGTGAAATGAATTTGAGCACAGGCAGTTTCAGCTGCTGTGTGGCACAGACACGTGAACACCCAGCTCCCCTGCAGCCTCTGCCCCTTCCTCAGAGATCTGGGGGAGGCTGGAGCTGCCCCAGAGCAGCGTGGGGGAACTGGGAGTCACACTCCTCTCTCCTGTGTTCACATCCTCTCACTGCAGTTCACCCTGACCATATTCTAACCCAGTGCATGACTGAGTGCTAATACTGTATAAATATTTTGAAACATATCTTAAAAAAAAAAAAGTTTGCTTCAAACTTTTTATGATAGAGAAATATATAATTATTATGGTTGTCTGACAAATCGTATTGTGTTCTTTTTTTTTTTTGTTAAATATGTAGAAAAACATTAAGGGAATGGGGGACTTGAATGTCTGTGTGTACTGAAATGTATATAACTATTTGGAAGAACACATGTGCCAAGTATAACATGATGTAAAAATTGTAAATATATGAAAAATTCATTTTTCTAATAAAGATAATTTCTGCCAATTAATATGAAAAGGAACAATGTTATCATTCTTGTCTGTCTTCCTTGTTATGGGACAAGATGAAGCACCACTTATGAAGAAGGTTTACATTTGTATTTTCCTCAGCCATTGATGTGATTTGAAGGGTGTTAACAGCCACATGTTTTGAGACATCTTTTGCTGTTAGAAATTATCTAAAGGTGAAGATGCCTGAAGCTAAAGCTGACAGTGCTTGGTGATCCCAACTTAATTTAATTCACAACAGGGACTGAGACCATTAACTTATGGAAAATTCCTCTGTTGTGAGAATGGTGCTTTGAGAGGTGCTCCCTCAGCAGAGGGAGCAGGAGGAGCTCGGTGAAGGATGGCCCCTCACTGGGGCTCCATCCTCCCAGATTCTGAGAGGCGTCGGTGGGCCTGCAAGAGGAGGTGATCTTGGCTACAGAAAGGCAGGAGCTCTTTGGGCCCTTGTGCAGGCACCATCCAGCCTGAGAAGGAGGTGTCCTGCCAGGAATGATGCCACCCCTGAGGAGAGCTGGAGCTGTGGAGCTCAGCCAGGTGAGGATGGAGGAGAGCAAAGCAGGGGGTGAGAAAACAGCAGCAGTGTCTCACATCTGCTATGACTCTTGGGACCCACAAACTTGTCTAATGTTCTGGTTAATGGAAATGTAAATCAAAATAGAGGTTTTGGTAGAGCACTTAAAATTAGTTCTAAGGTTTGACCATTTGCCTGGAAGCTAAAGAAATGAGGTTCACGCTGTGCTCTGAAAATGGGGCTCCATAGGACCCCATTTTGCATCATGTCTCATCAACTAATTAAAATCTTTGAATTCACAGAATGGGCAGAAACAAACTTTTGGTGATTAGAATAATGTTCTTTGAGGCAATGGGAGGAAAGTCATTATAAAAATCCAAAGTATCTGTTTGATAAAGGGGCTTTGTGTTGAATGTAAATATAACGATAGGGGTGAAGGGTGGCTCAGGGATATCTCACAGCAGAACAATCTATTTGTTCCCAAGATGAACATGACTGCATAGATAATATGAGAAATGGAAATTTGGACTTCTGTCCTTAATGAGCTTTTAATGAGGAAAAACCTGCTGGGCTTATGGTCTTCTGCTACAAGATTCTTTCAAAGGGACCTGGCCTGGTTTGTATCTAAACATCTCCATTTCATAAAACATGAGATGTACCCAAGTTACTGAATCATTATCTGAGCTTGAATATTTGTTTTTATGTGATAGTGGTGTTTGTATCCAGGCTGGTGTTGGCATCAGGGCTGCTCCTCCCAGCTCTACCTGCC
Source organism: Chloebia gouldiae (assembly GCA_003676055.1). NCBI lineage: Eukaryota > Metazoa > Chordata > Aves > Passeriformes > Passeridae > Chloebia > Chloebia gouldiae. Next base: position 7,794,020 of record QUSF01000022.1, read on the forward strand.
AGCAGAGCAGATTCTCCCTGTGTGTCTCTGAGTCAGCTCAGCCTCAGCTTTGATTCTCTTTGGGATCTGGTTCAAAGACAGCCACATTCCCCCAGATCGTTTTCTGAGTCTTTGCTGATGTGTCTATGGCAACTACCAGTCTTCTAAGACTTTGCTTGGTAAAAAAAATAAAGCTTAAGTGGTGACTGGGAAATGGAAGCTTTTTAAATGTGACATATTGTGCATGGCACTGCCAGCAGAATTCCCAGCGAACTGAGCAATACTCCCAGCATCGACACAAGATTTTCCCTGTAATTTGGACTCAAAAACACCTGTTCTAAGGCCAACTGCTGAAGTCTGCTCATGTCTATATACAGAAACACAATTCACTCTTCTTGTTGTGAGGACTTTTCCCACTGATCATTCTAGCTGCTTTTTTCTCTGCTTCTTCCAGCAGTTTACAAACAGCATTAGCTTCCCCTTGCAGATTTGTTGCAGTACAAAAACCAAACCATGGCTTCCACAAATTGCATTATTGATCTATTCTATGACTCTCTGTCCTGCTGTGCTTCTCCCACCTCAGCAGGCACCTCCCCATGTGCAGCACTCTGGTCCTGTTTTCCACTGGAGAAGGGAAGCTTCACAAGCTGAACAAGGGCCTCTGCATTGATTTCATATTTTCTCTCTAGGTGTTCCCAAAAAAGCTTTCAGATGTGTGTATGTGTAGTTTACTGACTATTTATTTGTTTGCCACTAGTTAGCTTTCACAGGATGATCATTGCAGGTATTGACTGCATTCTGTTCAAATCAACATGCTCAAAAATTTTTAAAAATAATGTGTATGATTGTTCCTAAACTATAGCAGTAATGATTTTAATGCATTGAGGTTTCTCAGTTTTGCAGTAGGCAATAGGGTATGGTAATACAGAATATAATAGTAATTAGCATTGTTTAGACAAGGTTATTGCAAGGTCAAAGACACTTTCCAGGGGTCTCCATGTGACTCCAGGTGTAATTTAATAGCAATAATCCTTAAAAAACTATTGACACTGCAAAAGCACATGGTGTTTTTAGAGTAGACCTCAGCCTGCTAGTTAGATGTGGCCCACCTCATGAGATCATTGAAGCCTTTCATAGACCAAGGCTGCATGACATTTACACTGTCTGTAAAAAGCTATGAAAGATACAAAAAGCAAAAAATTGGAACACAAAACTCCAGAGACACAAAATACAATATTAACCAGGTTTGAAAGTCTCAGACCCTCTTGTTACAGAATTGCACAGTTCCACTAATTACTTTGGGGACTGAAGCTGTTTGGATTTCAGAGGCTTGGATGTGAGCAGCTGTCTCCTTCCACCCTGCATAGGGAAAAGCAAATTGAGTAGGAACCATAACAGGCATTTCTCTGTGCTGAAGGAAAAGCAGAGACCTTGGCTGGGTTTTACTCCCAGTTCCTGAGATGGTGCAGTTTTATCTGTTAAGAGGTTTGCCAACTTAAGAAAAAGCTTCCTCAGTGTTATCACAATAGCACAATGCTGATTTTACCCTCCTCTTTTCCAGTAAGAGAAATGTGGCAAATTGCATAATTCTTCTGGTAGCTGAAATGCCTCTAAGTCCCTTTTCTGCAGTTATAAAAGAACCATTTGTATACCTTGGAGAAGATAAAAGTAGTAGGAGTAAGGATGACAAGTATAGCTGCTTTTCCTCTAAGAACAAAACTGCTGTTGCATTGATTTGGCCACAGTGAGTGTTTCCCAATATGGGCTTCAAAAGCTGCAGAGCATGTTAATTCCTGTTACCCTTTTTATTTTGTACTTAAATGTGTGTGAAGAGCTTATGTTTAAAAATAGGGGTGGGGATGATGCTGAGGGATTTTGCTATGGGGGAAACTTTCAAATAGGACTAGATAACTCAAAGTATCCTGCAAAAAAATTGTGCAAATCTCTGAATATGCCTCTCACTAGTAAGAACTTCTAGCAGTAGCTCTTAACCAACCAAGGAAATAATTTATTTTTAATGAAACATCAAATCTCAAATTGTCAGTCCATTTAGATTTTTACTTTAGGTTGAAATGCTGAAATTATATTCAGATCCTCTTTTCCTCACCTTTAAACCCACTGCTGTTCTTTTCCATGGATGCACTATTATCTCAGCAAATGGGAGCAGCCAATGTGACCTTAATTATATTTGTACTTCACTGAACTAAACAGCTGTGATCTTATCACCTTCATTCTTATTTCTCATTCCTTCCATCTTCTCCTGGCAGTTTTCTTTATTTCTGTCCCTGTTAGACTGTGGAAGTGTGAGCTGCACCTTGAGCCAGACCTGCATGGTCAGCACATTTCTGTGTGTTACAAGCATTGTAATCTCCATATTCTTTTCTGTTTCTGTCTTTATAAAAGCTAACATTTTGTTTATTTCTCAGCTGCCACTCTACAATGAGTTGATTTCAGTATTCAGAGCATAATGGCATCCATAACCTTCTTTTTCAGATTTTGGTTTTGCACTCAAAATGTTTGGATATGTTGAACTATTTCTCCTTGCATGTGTTTATTTTTATGACATTTCTAAACACTAACATACTTTTTTTCCCCCCTACATATTTGAGCCTGACAGGCCATTTCAGAAAGTCCTTCAAATTTGTTGAGCTTGGAATAGCAAAGAAATGACAGGACATTTGCAGACCAGGGCTGGAGCTATCAGTTCTGTGCTGTAAGGGATGCTGGACAGATTTACATACCTCTGTGCCTTGAATGCCTACATGGATTGCATCCTGTGTGCTGAGGACTTTCTGAAATAATGCTTAGCATTTAAAAAAGGTTGATTATGTAATGTGATGTACTGGGTTAGACCATGGAATGCTTTGAAGTCAGAGAATGAAAAACCCACAGTTTAGGTGATCAAGAAAATTATTAAATATTGATACCTTGAGAAAATGGCATGTGTCTTCAATTCTTACACACTGCAATCTAAATAAATCACGAATTTATTTATTTGGGGAGCTGGGTGCAGGTAGCAGAAGCAGTTTTACAGACAGAACTTGAGGCAGTGGTGAAAATAGCCCTATTTAGTTGTGATATTTTACATATTTCTCAGAGCAGTGGGTGGGTACATTCGACTGTATAAGAACCAGAGCTGCCAGCTTGTTGCTCACGTCTGTGTATTCCCCAGCTGGTTCTGTGCCTTTCTCTGGAAACCTTTCTTATTCCTGAGGCTGGGGGGAAAAGTAGGATGTGAGGTTATCTGCAGCGTGATGCTTGTACCCTCTTGCTGTCTGTGGGCTACAGCTTCACATTGGTTTAACAGCTGGACTCAATGATCTCGGAGGATTTTTCCAATCATAATAATTTTATAGTTCTATAACTGTAAAGCCTCAATTCTGGAACATCAAAAGCCCATGATTTTAGATGGAAACTTGAGAGGTAGTTATTTCCACATAGGCAGCCCAAGAGGAATTAAGTACAAAAGAGCTGCAGTGAACTGCAGACTCTTAGCCCGTGTGCCAGCAGTGGCTGTGGCTCGGCAGCCCGTGCATGAACAGCTGCGCTGACGTGCACAAAGACCAATTACCATCCTTCTAATTGCAAAGTGCTCCCACTGGCTTCATTGCGCTGGTGTAGCCCAGGGAAAACTTGGTTCTGGATTCTCAGTCTTCAGCAGGCACTGCAGGGCTTGAGCAGATGGGGCACGGGGCTGTTACCAAGTCAGGGCTGCCGTTGTTTCGGTGCCGTGTGTTTGTGTGCGCACACTTGTGCGTGTGCGTGCGTGTTCTAAACAAACAGCTCCTCAAATCCTCTCTAGCCTGACTGCAATGCTCTGATCACAGACCCTCACTTGCTGATTTCAGCAGCAATAATATGGATGATTTTTAGGGTGATGGATGACTCAGTGGTCTTTAAGGCCAGAGAAACCTGCCAGTGTGTGCCAGCGAGCCCCTGGTAGCGCTGTGCGCCCAGGACCGCCCGTGCTGCGTGATGCCGTGTCCTGGGGAAGATGGAAACACTTGGGCCTGCTTGGAACAGGGTTCTGTGAAAGTCCTGCTTCATTCTTGGTAGGGATCAAAGATTGCTGGACTGGGAATCTCAGGGTGGTTTCTAATGCTGGATCTTGTGAGCCTCTTGAGTTTGTAAGAAAGACATTTGCTGGAGTTAGTGTTTCTTGCCAGACTCTCATATGGAGCAGGCATAAAGTCTTGGCAGAGACTCACTGGCTTTGCAGCAATAAAATAGTTACTAATACTAAATCACAAATTTTTCTCCTAACCTGCAGTCTATTGGTATAACTTCACTGTGTCTGTCCCTTTGTCAGCAGAAGCCTAAAGTACAGGGAAGAGTAAACAAGCAGAGAGTGTCACTGAGCCACCAATATATAGGATGAAGTATAACAATGAAGGTAAGCCTCCAAAATAGTCTTATTCTACAGTTACCTGCAAGGTAAACTCTAAATCCTTGACAGGACTGACACCATGTTGCTCTTCATGTGGAGACACATTTGCAGTGTGAGCACACCGAGTACTGCTTTTAAAGCTGTGGACACGAAATTAATATCAACTCAAGGAAAATTCTGGGGTTTTTGACCTTTGTCCTGGGCTTACACAGAAACTTTTTTTTTCTTTTAACCTTATATAAGTTAAGTTTTTAGATCATGTTTTTAAAGACTTTTCCACATGATATTTTATGTGGACACACTTGTGACATTTGCTGTTCGTATGACCCCTATGAACTCACTGTAGTGCCCTCGGAGAGTAATGAATATGAAAGTGTTTCCTTTTTTGGCTTCATTTTTCACTGTTTTTGCTGGCTGGTTGGTTGTGTACAGTGCAGAGCAGCTGTCCTGGATGTTATTGTTCTGTCCTCCTTACAAGGGGCGCAAAGAAAAAGCCTTCTGGAGAAAGCAGCTTTGTTTCCCTCAAGAACTTCAACATGAGAAAAATGACAGAAAAAGAGGACTTAATGAAAGAATTTGTACTATTACAAGAGTGATCAAAATATTTTTTAATGAGATAGTTTATAAAAAGAGAAGTCATGTAATAATGGTCTTGGAGATTTAATCAGAAGAGTTGATTCATATTCCAAAAATGATCTTTGCACTAGAGTTGCATCTTCATTAAGGGCCTGCATTTTAATGGTCCACCAATCAAACTAAAGATCTCTTTGTGGATATAAGATGGTGGCAGTCCTATTTTAATCTTGTGATGTCTTTTAATTGCCTTCCCTGCACAGTCTGTGCCCACACCCCACCACATCTGTCCATAGAGCCCTTTGTTAAACTGGCAGGTGAGAGGGAGGGACAGGAGGGACAGAGTCACTGGGTAACTCAGTATATTGGCACAAGTGTCCATCCACTGGTAGAAAATAAAATACCAAATGGCTGTTTCAAAGGAAAAAGAATGTCCAGCAGAAACTCTGCTTCAGGAGAACTGAAACTGTGAGTAAGAAGCTGTATTTGCAATTGAGCCTTGTTTGCCAGTGCAGAAAGAGGCAGAGTGAGACAGTGACAGTATAGGGATGGGAGGGAACAGCCACATGGCAGTGGAATCAAATGTAGCAATGCCTGACTCAGATTTCTCCATTAAATAAAAAAAATAGTATTCAGCCCATATAACAAGCAGAAGAAATCCCTCCTTATGTTGATAAATGCTTCCAACTGCTGAATAAGATTTTTATATTTTGGATAAGTGATGCAGCAGAATATTCAGGACAGCAATTTTGATTTAGGGTCTCAGCACTGACAGGTGCAGTGCTGCCTTGCTATGTGCCATTGAATTCAACAGTGTTGCCATCTGATTCAAATGAACCTCCTGAGTGTGAGCGAGCCAGTTTTCCATTCCCTGATGTGCTGGTGTAAGTGTTACACTTCCCAAAAGTGATATAATGCCCCCAAATATTTGGTTGATTTATTTTACTTCTTGTATTTATTTACATTTTAATTACTACAGATGGAAGAAATTCTCTACTTTGAAGTTTTATTACATTAATGAAGCTGGCATAGTGTAGCCTAACCAATTTTGGAACCTCTCTTCAACCTTTCCAGTTCTGTGAAAGAGAATGTCAAGTAAAACACAATGAGTCCTGAATAAATTGTTCAGCATATGGCACCCTGATATCCTCAGAGGTACAGAGGGGAAGAAAAAGATATATATCAAATTTCTTGTCAGCAAGAACATTAGCCCTTAATAAAATTGAGTGTGGTATTCTGGGCTTTTTTTAAGGAACAAGATTTATAATTAATTATACTTATTTTTTTCTTTCAATCTTTTTTTTTCTTTTTATTTTTTTCTTTCAATTTTCCAGTACCTTTTCTCCTATGATACGTTCCCTCTTCCAAGAAATAAGCACTGTGGTGTATCCTGACAGACAGAGACAGCAGATAAATGCTTTTAGGAGCCATGTGTATGTGCTGGACTCTAACAGAATTGTCTTCAGGTATGTCATAGCCCTCTATGTTTGCACCCATTTTCAAATATATTTTTCTGTTGTATTAAACCTCCAACAAGAGCAAATGAAATGCAGACCTGGTGAAAAGTGGTGGGTGGGAGTGCGGGACCCCCTTGGGGTTTGTGCACAGATGACCTGACACTGAATTTCAGCCCTGTGAAGGGGACACAGCCCTCAGCTGTGACTGTCCTGGTGACAGAAGGTTGTCCTAGTTGCAGTTGAGTGTCAGAAGAATTAGTTTCTTTTCAGCCATCCTTGATGTTATGTCCTTTCATACCTATGAGAGAAACTGTCTACGCAGGTGCTGGTGCAGAAATACATCAGCTGAGCTGTGAACAATGAACTACATTCTTTCTTCTAACACTAAATTCAGGTCTTGTTAAAAAAAAAAAAAAAGGGGGGGCATGTTGCACAGGGAACAAGAACTTTCAGTTCAGACTGTGCCAGGGTAAGTAGTAAGTGGTGGGTTTGCAAGTCCTTGTCAGATTTATGTTCAGCTGGTGTGTGCAGTGTCACAAGGAGCAGAAGTGTGTGTGTGCACAAGCAGGTACTGAGGATGCTGCTGACTCCTCTTGCTCCTGTGTCAGCCTTTCCCCAGTGTGGATGTCTTATCTGCTGAGTGCACCATGTAGTACACATTTTAAAATCCTTGTGTTTCCCCACATGACTTCTTTTGGAATAAAGTGCAGCTGCAAATGATTTCCACTCTCTAATTTCCTTCCCTTGCAATGTGGCAACTTGAAGCTTGGCAAATGCAGTTTTTATAACCTATAACAAATGTCCTTTAACATCAGCTGCCCACTATTCTTGCCTTAATCTGAAAAGCTTGATAATAAACGTTCAGGCAGGAAAAACTACTGAGACTATTGAGTGGCTGTAATAATAACTCTGATTCAGTATCTTGAAGGATTAAAATGAAATTGAACCTGATAACATCAGTTTTGTGCAACCTGTCTTTTTGACCAGCTTTTAATCATTTTTCATAACAACTCTGCATTAACACCCTATTCTGGAAATGCATTCCTCTGTTGTCCTCTGGTATTACACTTTCCTTGTTTTTCTTTTATAAATAATATTTCTTGCTCTCATTCATCTGTGCTCCCTACATATCACCAGGTAGTTTTGATGGATTTCTCCTCCTGAAAGCCATCTGCTCAGTTATGTTAGCTAACATAAACCCTTTCACCAAAATGCAGGTTGATAGAAGTTCCTGCTAAGCCGAAGCACTCATTTATGATTCTTCTTCCCAACACTTGCCCCCTGGCCAGGCCTTCCCAGCTAAAACCTTTCAGACAGTGCTGGGACTCAAGACACATTTTGGAGTTGTCCAGTTGGGCATGGTAAGAACTCCTGGGACCTGCCTGGGAAGGCTGGTCTGAGTGCACGGAAAGAATGGGTGAATGTAGGTCTCAGATGAACTGTCCTAAAAGTGAAGGAGTCACACACACTCCTGTAGTAGGTTATTGTGCCCAAAAGAGAAGATAGATGAAACTGGGAGGACAGAATTCAGAGACAGTGGAGAAAGTAGGGTGGACAGTGTGTCCTTGGGGCTGGGGTTGGGTGACCCTAAGGAAGAGCAGCAGCAGGATGAGAGGCTCCTTTCTGATCCAGGGAAGTTCAGCTCCTGCTCTTGTGGCACAAACCCTTGTGCAGGCCACCAGAGAACTGGGTATGATGGTAAAGGACGTCACAATGCAAACAAAACTAAATATAACCATTTATTTCTTTTAACCAGGCCTTTCCCTGCTCTTTTTGCCCTGTACTGTCAAGGTGAGGAGCTGCTTGTGCAAGGGGCCGTGTCTGGGGCTCTGGCCTGAACTCTGGGCTGTTGGATGGAAAATGCATCTGCCATCAAGACCTCAAGCTGTGGTAAAAGCCTGAAGGGCTCCAAGACATTAAATCAAGTTTTTAAGAGCAATATAGTGGGTCTGTCATGCTCATGACTGAGCAGTTGTATTTCTACTGTGTTTTGACTAGAGAGATTTTCTGTTTGACCTGCCCATGTACAGAAGCATTCTGGCATGAACCAGATGGGCCCTACTCAGGCTAAAAAGGAAGTATTTTTTACTTTTCCTCAGATATTTCTTATCTCAGTCAGAGTTGCTGGGGTCACTGGCCAGCAGTAGAGGGGTATGTGCCAGAGGAGCCCAAGCAGTGGGTCAGGCAAGGGAGGTTTTTGGTCAGGGTGGTGGGGGAGGCACAGCCCTCAGCACCAGGTGCCCAGTTTTTCTCAGCCTGAAAAGACACTGTGGTATTATACAGAGCCCGACTGCTACTGGCTGCATCCAGCTGCATGAAAAGTATCTACAGAGATTGTGGCTTCTCAAACATGCAAGTTGTGGTATGTGTAATTTTCACCACTTCCCACCATGGGAGAAGTGGGATTTCTCACTCAGAGGGATGCATGTTGTACTGACTCTGGAGTATGTGCCTCCAAGAGGAATTTCACAGCCTGGCCCTCCTCCTCAGAGCTCATAGGGCTTCTGGTTTCCTTTGGCAGGAGGTATGCCATGGAAAAAGTTACTCCTGGAGGGATTGAGTAATTCTTGGGCTAATTACCTTGCATTGTTTGCAATCCTTGAAACATGTAAATTGATATACTGAGTGCAAGAAGGGGAAAGTGGCTAGAACCTGTAATGTTGCTTAATGAAAATGAATGCAAGTTTAAATAAAAAGAAGCAAACTAGTCCCTAGTGAGATACCTGAGCCACAGTTCAACAACATTTAATTAATCTTTACTTTGTATTAAACATTATGATGAAGGGAAGAATCTGTGCTGAGGACAGCAGTGACTAATTTCACAGCAAGGAATAAACTTTTGTGTGTGATTTTGTCTCACCACATGCCTGGAAATAGGTACAAAGGAATAACAACTGAGGACTTCAGGTACAGAGACAGCTGCTGGATGGGCCAGGTCATGAGCTGACATCATCAGGTAAATATAGATAGGAGGTGTTTGGTTTTTTTCAATCAAGAAGTAAAGGATAATATTTTTAGTGCAAATTTGAAACAGCTCTGAGTGCTCCAGATGGTGTGTCATTGGTCTGGGCTCAGGTCAGCCACTGGTAAAGTTTGGTTCTACACAGACTGGCCACAGGCATGCAAGCCTTTGGGCAAATGCCCCAGGAACACCAGGTATATGGAGTTAAAGCTTTGTATCTCATATGTTAACCACATAAGCCTTCCCAGAGGTTTAACACAACCATTTGCAGGGCAAGAACATTTAGTATGTCCTCACAGCAGGCAGAAGTTATTCCTGAGGAGCCCCTACCCACAGCTGTTTGCTTCCCTGTTGCAGTTATATATAAACAATTACTAGAGAGGTAAATATTTGTTTGCTCAGGAGATCCATACCAATATCTATGAGCTGGGCGAAGTTCTGCATTTCCGTTGTCCAGGATCCTGTTTACCTCCCCACTTTCAGACCTCTTGCCATAGCCTTAGAGAGAGTAAATATGCCTGGGATTTGCTGAATTCTGCTTTTTGTCTGCCTCTGCCTCTGGAGTCAGCTTCCTGTGCTGGCAGGAGCACTTTCACAGGAGGAGGCAGCTCCTCAGTCCTGAGGAGGAGGACTTTGGTCCTAGAGCAGCCAGGGGATGCTGGCAGCTGCACCAGCTGCTGCTGCAGGCTTGCTCTGTGTGATTTCCTTCTGGCAGCAGCCAATGCTCATTTTATCTTAAAAAAAAAAAAATCCTCCTCCTACTGCTGCATGAATGGATTCCCTGTCCTGGAAAAGGAAAGTAGACCAATAAAATAAGAGCCCTACCCCTAGTGCAGGCATTTTAGAGGGAGTTTGAATGGCTGGAAGGTGATGGCTCAGCCCCAGCCCCACCTTGGCCTGGTGTGGGGCGGCCCCAGCGAGCAGGGAGGGCAGGGAGGGAGGGCTCCTGCTCCTGCCCAGAGCTGCAAGGTTTGAAGGGCACCATCTCACACACTTTGACAGTGCTGGGAGACAAGCAGTTTACAGACTCTTACTACTGACTTTCCCTCTGACACCTCATCTGCTGTTTCTAACCTTAACCATTTTTGGTTATACCAGTAGTATTTCTACTCTTGTATATGTTCCACAAATCACTAGAATCATTAAATATCCAGCTGCTGATGGGGACTGTCTCCCAGAGCTGGTGGTCAGCCAAAAGAGCTGCATTTCCTCTGGGCAGTCAATATTTGTAGAGCTAAAGACCCAAAATAAGAATGAGGAAATGATGTGGCAGATTTCATGAGAGAAATGTCTGAACGTCTCCGATGAGTTTATTTTGCCACTCTCTGATGAGGTACTAACCTGACAAAAAGCAGGTGGTTGATTAAGTGTCACAGCCAGCCCCGTGGCACTGGTGATCCCAGGGAGGACACTGACAGGAAAAAGGAGCTGTGTTTCATCCTCTGCGTGTCTTGCATGTCATTTGTTGTACAGGCTGAGGTCGTGGTGAGAGATGAGCAGCTCAGCACTCCTTGGGTCTCTCCCTCGCCTTTCCCATCAGACCTTTAATGTACAGTGTGTATTCCTGACCACTTCAGTGCCAGGAAATCTCTTGCCATAGAATTTTGATTGATTTTGGGTTTTTCGCATGTTTTGAAAATATGGTTTTACAAGAAACACAGCATTGCTGCAGAGCTTTCATTACCTATTGGTGCACACCAAGAAGTTAGAATACTTACAGAAGAACCAAAAATATCAACACAGGAAAATGAGCAAATATATTTAAAAGTTCATTCAGAGAAAAATACTCGTGCCTGGGTTTTTCTAATGGGGATGGAAAAGCAGAAGAGCTGTCAATATTATTTTATACCAAATAAGTAATGATAAGAGGGTCAGTCTTTTTTAACACCCTCTTTCCTCTGTTTGACTTACACTTGACTTATTGTAGCCAGAGACCTGCATTATTTCATAAATGCATTGGGCACAAATGCTCTGATGGGGGAGAAGTTAATTAGGATGAAGAGGGAAGCTGTGTTCCAGGTGCAGGAGCCATTAGTATTCTTCTGCTCCAGTTCCCTGAACTGCTGCATTTATTAACCTTTAGCCAGATCAGAGCCGAATTCTCCTGTTTCTTACATAATGCTGGAATTCTAATTGACAGTACTGATGAAAGGGAAAAAGTCTCTCTGCAACTCAAATTTTTGTTGCTTTCATGTAGAGGGCTTTAGAACAAGAGTCTTATCAGCTGTGAATAATTGCATCTCATTAGCTGTGTACTGGAGTTGTATGTATATGCATATTGGAGTCGTGTATATATTTGGCTGGGAAATGTTATGGCTTGCTTCAAGTGGCACTGGGGATGTGAAATTCAGTGTGCATGGCATGTTTATGTAACTGAGTGACACTGCTGAAGAGGCAGGAGATGATGGTTGCACATTTGGGTGTTTGCAGTGGTTTTCTCCAGTACCTCAATAGATTTTGCACTTCTAGGAAAATTTAGTTCTGTGCTGATCTTGTAAATCCAAATTCACAGAAAGTTTTGAAGTCTCTAACAGAGAAAGCTGCCAAAGAAGTAATTTGCATGAGAATGCTGTTGTCTTAGCCCTCAAATCCTTTAGAACATGAGGAAATTCTAATAATCCATTTATAATCTTTTGATTGCACCCTTTATTTTGATTTTTTTTCCCCATATGGGTAGAAGAGGGTTGTTTTAAATAAAATGATGTGGTTTATTTCCAAGAGGGCAACTCTCTTCTCCTTTAAGGGTATAAGCAGTTACCCAGAGATGATTTTCCATTTTGCAGAAGCTGCAGCTGCCACATGGCTCTGTGATAGGAGCTCCCACCCCGAGGAATAACCTGGCTGCAGAGCAATCATTAATTGCTTTCTGGTACATGGATTATCTTGTTATTGCTTGTAGTTCAAAGACAATTCAACTCTTACACACATATATTGGCATGAAGAAAATGCCAACTGCTCTTATTTCCAGCAAAACAGTGACATAATTGTCAAGCCGATGGAAAACAAAAGCTTCCTCCTAATTTATTTGTTATTAAACAAATTAAAAAAATCTGCTGTTTAACTAAGAAGTGCTTTCCACACTTTTCAGGAAAGACAGCTAACATTTAGTGCTGGGACAAGTCATGATGAAGTTGTTGAAATATGAGAGTTACATAAATCTTCATGGATTCTTTCTTTTTTTCCCAAAATGCAAACTGCTGATTTCTTCTTGATCCTTTTGGATTACAGATATTTAACCTAAGCAGAGCTTTCATATATGATTCATTTTATATTATTGTTTTCTCAAAATTACAATTACAGGTCCCTTTATATACAGCATAACATTAAATTATAGGACTATTTCTTACTTTAGGCTATTTTATGCTTTCTCATAGTAAAGAAAATAAATTTTTTTTTCTTATGATTGACAGCTTTGTCTTTGATTCTACTGGAGGATTTCAGTATCTGACCAGAAAATTCTGGGAATCAAATACCCCGTTCTGCCCAGCATAGGGCACAGCAAGGAGATAAGAGACCAGAAATCACATTTCCACTTGTTGTGTTGAGATGAACATTTGAAGGACGGGATTGCTGCTGACTGCAAATAGTGAAGCCTGCAGGACTTTTTCCAGAAACAAATTGAAATATGCTCAGCAATATATTAATTAGCTGCTGGAAAAGAATATTGAGAAGGTTGTGGTAGTGATTAATTGTTTTGCTTATTAAATTATTTTCTTAGCATCTGATTTTTTTCCTCAGAAATATATTACTTTGAGTAATATAGCTCATGTTTATGCGAAGAAAGAAAAAAGTATTTTTCTAAGATAGCAGAAGGATTTTCTCCTGTATTTCTAAGGAAAGTAATAATGAAGATCAACACTTGAGAACTGCCTGGAAGAAAATAGATAATTATAGACTTCATTATGCTTTCAAACAGGCGAGCAAAATTTTAAATCAGACCTTTAAAACCACAGGAGTGCAGGGAAAAAAATTGTGAGGAGCGCCAATTTTCTGATCAATCAACACTTGCAATGAAAAACCAGCATTATGTTCTTAGAGAATTAGTGACTATTTTCCCATCAAACTTAGAATTTTAATAAAGCAGAGATGGAATTCCGTGCATGAAACCTTCCAAACCATCAGTCACAACCAGAAGCTGGAGTTATAAATTCCAGGCTGGACTTAAAACTGAGAAACTGCATAAAACTGAGAAACTACATAAAACTGAGGCACAAAGATAAGCGAAGAAAGGAAACCAGACTGAATGAAACTGCAATAAATCCAAAGATTGGCATCTAAACAATATAAGCCCCCTTCCAAACAATGTAAGTCCCCCAGGCTGTTTCAAGCATAGAGCAAGCTCTCCAAAGGAGTCAGTTCCCCAGGAGGTCACAGAAGTCACACATGCAAGGGGATATTCTGTCCCTTAGAGTTTTCTTCTAATGTTTGGTACACACTCCATTACCCATTAAAGTTTCCCCTTGCCTGTGAAAACCAATGCAATTAATGCTTTCTCAGTAATCAGGACATAAAGACTCTCCTGGTGAAGCAGGTCATATTATGAGCATTTAGCTTTTCATTAGGGAGATTTCAATGTAGCCTGTCCTTTTCAACTTTGTGATTTAGCAGGAGGAATAAACTAGCTGGAACAACTTGACACCTTCAGCTGTTACCACCTTCAAACTCCCAAAAAATTCCTATCACGGGGGACATCTTGCAGCTTTGCAAAGCCCACATCACTGATTATTTTTGTCTTCCTGAGCTTGGCAATGTGGCCATAGTGACTTGGGGACCTGCCTCTCCTTGACCCAGGTGCAAGGATGGGTCCTGGTCATGCAGTGGGCTCCTTCATGCCCTGCAGCTGTGTTTTCCCTTCTAGCTGTACTGAGGAGGAGTGACCCTCTTTTCAAGATGTGCTAAGAAATAATCATAACTTGGCTGAAGAGCACTATAAAAAGCAGCAATGTTTGGGCTTGCTGAGCTGGGCAGAAGAGCTCAGCACTACTGCAGCTTCATTTTGGAGTCCAAGGCACCCAGAGGGATTGAGAGGGATGAGTCAGTGCCCATGCTGGGTGTTAGAGCCTTGCAGAGTGCTGAGTAAGGAACTCCTGCTGAGATGGAGGACGAAGGAAACACAACTGGGTTGGTTCAATGTTAGCTACAAGAGCCAACAACAGCCAACAGCTCTGTGGCAGGACACACTTTTTAGACAGGCTTTACCTGTTTTATAATCCTGCTGAGGCAATATTGGCAACATTAATCCATGCTTGCACTCTTCTGCTGTTGCTGTACTGAAAGGTGGAATATTATCTTTAAGCTTCAATGAGGATAGAAAATCAGGCTAGCATCTGATGGGAACCTGCTCATCTCTCCACGAGTGAAGCACTAGAGAAGTCTGTTTTTCCTCCAATAATATCAAGCAAAAGGCCAAGCAAAAAAGCATCTAAAATGTGTTCACACAGGTGGTGATATGGATTTAATTTTACCAGTTTCTTTAATGCCCATGAAGACAAACTTAGAAGAATGGGTCTTAATCGAAGATGTACTTAGATGACAGTTTAAGTGATCAGATCCATGCCTTTTTAAAATATGTGTCTAAAACAGGTATGTTGTTTCTGTTTTGGTCCTCTTTAGTGCTGTCGATAATCATGCCTCTATTAAAATGATACTTTTAGGGACTATTTATTTGATAGACTCTCAAGTATTCATTATCTTAATTACCTACTATAAATTACCCATGATACTCTATCCTTGTTTGGTGCAAAAATAATGACTTCTTGTCATTCAGGTGCTAATCACCAAATCTTAATCCTTTTGCTAGTTTATTATGGATTTTCAGAGGAAAAATTAAAGGAGAATCTTAAATATGTCTGTTCTCTGATTTGTCTTTTAACAGCAGTGCATGCATTCTGTCTCTGGAGAGCTTCAGCAGGTGGTGTCGGGCTGCAGAGCCAGGGCACGGTGTGTCTGTGGTGCTGGGAGGTGACAGGATGGGTGTCCCATTGCTGTGGGATGTGATGTGCCTCAGCTCGCTGAGAGCTGGATCAGTGCATCAGCACTGCTCGATGTGTGCTGATGGGATTTCTTGTTGGCACTTTTTATACAATTGTTTGTCATTCCCCAGTGGTGCCAACGCTTCAGAGCAAATGAAGTCAGCTCCTGATGGTGCCCTGCCCCTGAGCCAGAGCAGGGCTGGGTGCTCACCCTGCCCTGGCACACTGGGGCTGCTGGAGCTGCCGGGTGTTCCTGCTGCAGGGGAGAGGGACTGTATTTGTCTCTGTGCCTTCTGTCGAGGTATGAAATTAAATCTGTGGGGCTGAGGAGTACTGAGATGCCCAGGTTTGCTTCATGGGCACAAGGAAGTCCCCCAGAGTGACCCTGGCTGTGCTCTGCAGAGAAGGTGGCACTGAGGAGAGCTGTTGCCCATCTCCAGTGGTGGAGGAGGGACACCTGAGACAGGCCTGGCTGGGTCAGGGGTGTCCACAGCCAGGGCAGGGCTGCAGAGCAGATCCTTGGAGCATGAGCCTTCCAAGGCTCTGAATTTGGAAGGTGTGCAGTAAAGTGAGCACTGTCCTGTTCTTCAGGACCGTTGTCCTGTGCTTGCAGAAGATGAGAATGTGTGTGGGCAGAGTGGAATAATTGCACATTTATGA
Source organism: Chloebia gouldiae (assembly GCA_003676055.1). NCBI lineage: Eukaryota > Metazoa > Chordata > Aves > Passeriformes > Passeridae > Chloebia > Chloebia gouldiae. The sequence continues at coordinate 7,810,010 of QUSF01000022.1, forward strand.
ATTGGAGCAGCACCTTATTCTTGCTTAGATTTTTCTGTGGAGACCCTGCAAGCATAGTTACAGCACGGGACAATAGAGACTCTCTTTTCCCAGTCTGTCTCCAGCCAGAAGGTCACACTTTGTCCTGGCACTACAAAATCTGCCCAATGCTGATGCCACGTGCCCTTCACAACTGTGATCTCTGACCCTTCTTAGCCAGCCCATCTCAACTCAAACTCATTTGTAACAGAGGTAGCATAAAAATCACTGCTGTTGCAAATGACTGCAAAGAATTTTCTTAAGGTCACCTATCAAAGAGCAGAAATGAGACCATAATTTAGGTTTTGGTCCTTGCTGCAGTCACTAGGCTGCAGTGCTTCATCTATACACAAAACTATACAATTAATCATATTCTAAAGATATGGTGAAGACCAACAGCATAAAAATATGGAGAAGTTTCTCCATAGCTCATTAGAATAGTGGAGGTTGTAGTGTCTATAGATGGTTCACTGTAATCTAACAGCTTGCCATGTGCCAAAAGAAGCCCACAGCATTTTATTTCAGTAGTGTTATCACTGGAATTATTTATTAATGTTCCAGTCTTACTCTAGTGGAAGAGTGTCTTTTTATTAAATCAGATTTAAGATATTTTTATCAGTGCTATTTCCAGCTGACATGATTTTTCATGGCAATTGGGTAAGCAAACAATTACACAGTATGAATGTTGAAGGTCTGAAAAATTTCATATATGCCATGTTGTCTATAATGCTCAAAATAATCCCGATCAAAAGATGGTGTGAATTGTGTGGGAATTAATATTATCACACAAATGTATTTAAGTGTTAATTCTCTCTGATGTGACCATGTAGAAAAGCCTAAGGAATCAGTGAAGATTAGAGGAAAACTGATTATTTCTGGTTACTTGCTCATAATAATACAGACAGATTGTCTGCTACATTGCTAAACCATTTTACCAGGCTCTCCAATGTCTTTTTTTTCTTGTCCTTTTTTTTTCCCAAACTTGATTTTATTCATATTTGTCTATTGAGATGTTGGGAGTAGAGAGGAGGAGAAACTCTTCAAGGCAAATATATTTTATTATTACTATATGTAAACAGTAATTGATGTTGCACTCAGATTTGAATTTCCTTCCAGAAATGACAAATAATTTTATAGTCAATGGGTGAAGGGAAGGAAAGCTCTGCATCAGAGTTCATTGTTTTTATAGCTGTAGAAGTCTCAAACTCTTGAATTCTATGTGTCACACACCTCCAAGGAACCCCTGCATGTGTAGCTCTTTTACTACTAAAAACCTTCTGGCTTAAAGAGACAATTGCCCATTTCATACCTGTCAGTAAGGCTTGGCATGGAGCCTGTTGTAAACTGACTAATATGTGTTTGGATTTATGCCATTCTAGATGCTTTAGAAGAAATTAGTTGGAAGTATTTCCAGTTTGTCACTGAAAAAATTGAAGTAACTTCAAGAAAAAACTGAAATATATGATGGTAAAGTGCTGATTGTTCTAAATGCCAATTGAACATCTAATTTACATAATAACCTGATTTTTATGGCACCTGGCTAAATGCAAATGTAAATGATGCTACAGACAGGCTTTTATCTGAATTCCATAGTTTGGCTAGTGTGGCAGGACAAAGCTGAAATACTAGTGAAAAATAAAAAGTAACTTGTTGCATACATTTGCAAATGCCTTTTGATGATATATGCAAATATTCTCTGATGGACTCTTTTAATTCCATGTGTTGTATCTGTGTTTCCTTCCCTGCCTGCAATAGGAGTCTGCACTTGGAAACCTGCCTACTCTTAGTTGAAACTTTAGTTTTTTATACTATGAGAACACTTTCAAACCAGTGCACCTGTTCTTAATGGTACACTATTCAATTCCTTGCAGCAGTCAGTCATCTTACTGATATTTGTTGCTATGTGCCTTCAAAATTAGAAGTGCTGCTGTTTAAATATGAATGCTACTAAAATTACATATTAACTAGCAAGCTGTGGGAATCTCTGTTACCAATAACTGCCAGGGAACATAATTTCATGCTGTAAACTTAATTTGGAATTCACTATGGGCCAAGAATTACTTACATCTGTCAGGGTTTCCCAACAGAAGACTCAGGGATAAAATAAGTATTGTTTAAAAGTTAAACTTTCTTTGAATAAATTTCTATACTAATATCTTGAATGTTTGCTGTCTGGCAAGAAATGAAATTTTCATATATAAAAACACTGCAAACTGAAATTGCTAATGATTAGTCCATGGTGCGTTGGACTGTGATGGAAGATCTGGATAGCAAGGTCCTACTGGGTTTGGGCTCTATCCATACAATAAATTTCCTTTATTCTAGGAAGATAAATTTCTCCTTGTCTATTGCAAATGAAATTAAATGGCGTGGGTTTGTTTGGCAGCAGCACTTGCTGCAGGAGGGGCAGAGCAGCCCTGCTCCAAGCTGAGCTCCCCGTGCCAAGGCCTGAGAGTGACCATGAGTGACACTGAGGGATGGATGTGCTGCCAGCTGCTGCACCTGCTGTTTTATAGAGCATCCCCTTTCTGTGGTCAGGCCCAGAAAACTGAATCCCTGTAAACTGTCTAAAATGTCATGGCTTCATTAAAACAAATACCAGACACTGTGAAGGAAGGACTTGAAGCTGCAAATGCATCGAGGTCTGTTGTGGCCAGCTCTGAAGGCAGGAGACTGAGTTAAATGGACTCTCAATCTGAAAAAGTGCAATATCCTCATATGTTTGTTAATTTCCAGCTGTGTATCTTGCTTAAATGACTTAGTGTAAGTCAGTAAGAGAAGCTTTTCACTATTTGCTGCGTTTCTGTGAGCCTGAAAAAGGTTTCAGTGTGGCACACATGCAGTGGGTTTGGCTACTGATGTTGCTGCCTTCTGGCTGTATGAATGATTACAGGAGACCAGAATAAAGTTGGAAAGCTCAATGATTTTGGTTACAGTAAATATGACACTAAATCAGTGCTCGTGTGTAGACACAGCAGGTCCTGTTCACATTTCCAGTTATTTCTACAGTGCTTTGTGTGGGCCCACTTGTATGGTCATATATTGTGTGTGGATATTGTGTGCAGGCTCTTAGATTAATCCTTTACTGGTAGCAAATGCTGAGATATTATTTTACCAGGAAAAAAGAGGTTGTACGTTCTCATTTTCTAAGCATTTCTGTGTTTCTTATTTTCTTTTTCAAAATAAAAGGGAAAAGCAGTGAAACTCTCTGTGTTGTGCTCTCAGAAGAGGGAAAAGAAAAATTACATTGACATGCACAGGTATTCTTTTATCACTGTTCCCATATTATCTGAGCAACACATAACTTAGCACCTATTCTTTATTTTATGCAGCTTAAGAAGGACTTAGAAACTAAAGCTTCTAAAAAGAATCTGATAACCCCAGGTGCAAGACCAATGAGATAAGGTTATGTTTGAGGCCACTCAGCTAAGATTGCAAGTTTAACTTGCTAAAGAAAGTGTTAGAAAATTAAAAGAACAATCTTGAGGATGCTTAGTCCCAGCTTCTGGCCCCGGTTCCCTGGTCTGCCTAAGTATTTTTGTGAAACCATCACTGGATAATGTGTATTGTCACTACGCTTGCAGCTGTCAACATTTCTCTGGTTTCAAACATGAAGAAATTCCTTTAGATGACCTACTCATGTCTCCTAAGTTTCATTCCTTTAGGGCACATTTCCATGGGGTTATGAAAGTTTTTTTTTATCCTTTCATGAGTGCATAGCATTTGAGTCTTAAAATGTGGTCTGGAATGGAATTCTGCTGGAAAAAATAGTTTTTCCTTTGTCCTTTAATTCTGTTGTTGTAGCAAAGCAGAAAATACTGCAGACAGCGCCATAAAATTTAAATAATGAATGTAAAAATCTTTTCCCAGCTGTGACAGGGCAATATCAGACTGTTCTGAATTGCTTATCTGCTTCCTAATGAGAAATAAGGAGTATTCTAGATATTAAGAGATTCCCTAGGGCTAATATGTTTGAGGACCGTGTACTGAAAGTACCTAATGTTTCAGAAATACAAACTAGCAATGTAGAATGATTTCAAAGAGTGCTTAGAATATTTTTATTTATGAATTTTGGTGGGGTTTTGCCCCAGACTTTATTTCAGTAATGAACACAAGTGCATTACACCTTTGCAATTCCTGTCTGCTCCCATATGAAATTCATGTTCACATGGAGAAGCCAGTTCCTATTTGGGAAAGGCTCTTGCATGCAGGCAGTGCAGTTGATTGTCCCCTTGTGCCTGCAGAAAGCAACCAGGGAAACATCTGGGGCTGGTTTGAAGGGGTTGGGTTCAGATGCTGGCAGAAGGCACACGCTCCAAGAGCCACCAAAGATGGCTAATTGCTGTGAGCTTTGGAGCCTGACCATTAGCTGGGAGACACAAAACCTCTTCACACAGAGTTACAATACTTATTTCCAAGGCAAGCAAAAAGCTGTGAGTCTGCATGGCTGGGAGGATTGGCAAGGGAAAGCCAAAGGGTAAGTGGCACTGGAGTGCTGGTGCCTTTGCCACAGGGGGCAAGCACAATAATGCTGTTAGCTACAGCCCTTATTACTTCTCCAGTCAAAAAGAAACAAAAAAACCCAAAACAAAATAAAAAAAAAAAAGCAAAACCCTATAATCATTTTTGTGAGGGAGTTTTCATTTGAAGCTTTTAGCACAAGTTGCTGCATTTCAGGAGTAGGCTTTGTGCCAGGTTTACTGAAATTGTACTACTAGTGGCTAAATTATCAATTGATTACAGGTGTGTGTCTGCCTTTAAGGGGATTCAACTACACTTTAAGGGAAGTTAATAAATAATATTGGAAGCAGCTGGCTTTGCTGCTTCTTTAGAGTCCTGTCACACCCATTCCTGGGAGAGAAGTTACTGTTCCTGTTATTTTTCTCTTGTCCTTAACACAAAACTGACTGAGCATGGAATCAAATGATGGGGTGAGTTATGAGTACAAGTTTGTCTTCTCAGTGTGCTAGAACTTGATTATTTGGCAGTTCCTCCTTTCTTTAGATGGGGTACTTTTGAGATGCTGTAAAATGCTTGTTGTAATAAAAAAGAGGTTAGGAAGGGAGGGACTTCCAGCCCTGCATTTCAGGAGAATATGTGTGCTCAGGCTGCTGTAGATTTTAAAGTGATGCATGAAAATGGAGCAGTGTATTTTGTAGCTGGAAAAAACAGGTGGATTTCTATGTTTTGGAGTAATTTTCCTTTGTTAGGCAAAGAACAGGGCTCCTGCCTGGATGGCTGGTCTGGAAATTGCTTATTGGATGGAAATCTGTGCTGTGCCTTGAGTGGAGGTCAGCCCCATAACAGCCCCTGCTGCTGGCAATCATGGCTTTGATCCCCTTCCCCATTGCTGTGCTGGAGCTCAGCTTCTTCAGGGAAGCTCCAGGAGCTGAAGCTCCTCCAGGGCTCTTGCCCTGTCTGCCCAGTGGCCTCTTGTCTCACTGCACATTCAGTCCTAGGTGGAAGAGGAAAAAAACCCATGGTTGCCTCTAAAGGAATTTGGCTGTTAGTTCAATGCCTATTAAATTGAATAAAAGCCACTTAGATACTCATCCTCAAGAGCCAGACTGATGCTTTACATAAATCTTAATTTGTTTACCACAGTTGCTTTAAGAACAAAAGCCCCACCACTTCAGAACAGACACAGCCCCTGCTAATTAGACCTTAAAGTACATTGAGATAACTTTGGACAGATGTGCCAATATTTTATTGTGCCAATGTTTTATTATGCCAGGTTTTGGCCAACATATTTTTATGTGTGTAGGCCTGATAAACTGCAGTTTTTAGGCTTTTGGTTTACTAAACAGTGGCAATAGGAGTTGGAAAGGCTGGCATGCAGTATGCTTTTTTCATGAGCAAGAGGCAATAAACTCCTGGGACCTGAAAAGACCAGTTCTTCCTTCAGTTTGACAGAATGATATCTGTACTAAACTGATATGTTAATTGAGTCTGGCAGCCTCCATTTAATTGTGACTCATTGCAAGTGATCAAGTTAGTCAGCTCCTCAGTTGCAGTTCTGTTTTTGTCATGAGCATAAAAGAAAATAGGTAGCATGCATAGTTTTACTTTCTTTTTGTTCCTAAAAAGCTCTGCAGTTTTACATATTAAAAGATTTGTGAGGTTCTTGGAGGTTTTTTGTTGTTTTGGGTTTTTTTCTCTTTTTTTTTTTTTTGTTAGTCTGTTTCACACATTTTTGACCATGATAATTTTAGGCTCTACCTGTGAAATTCCATCTCACAATTTATTAGCTGTTTTCACAGCCATTCCAGATTTAAATGTACATGGGAAACAGTACAATTAAACAGAACTAAACTTATTTGACACAGTTCTGCTATAACAATAATGCCAGTAAATTTCAGCACTGGTTAGTAAAAAGAGCAGTGCTTGTGACAATGAGCAGCCCCAACATCTGGAATCAGATTCACCCCACTGTGGCTCACGTGGGGCTTTGGTTGGGTTAGAAAAAAAACAAGTGCTACATCTTCCTTCAACGAAGAGACCACTGTAGATCAACCTCATCAGATATATCCATCCTCTAAACCTTTTTAGTCTGAGGAATGGTGCTACAAAATAAGGAAATGATGAAGGAGATTCCTTGCCTTACCTGCCTGTAGAAAGTAATTGCTTGTTTTTATCTCCTAATTGGTATTATGCTTACTGTTAAGAAAACTTAACCTAGTCTGAAGTCTTATTTTGCTAGGAGTCAACACTTTGTTTAATTGTACCCTTATCAAAAAGGCTTTTAGTCCAAACTAACCAAGCTGGGAGAAGAGGGACAAGTGAATAATGATGCCTGCAAGGTCTTTGCAGAAACAGAATAGTTCTAAATCCATTTAGTTACTACCAATTACTTGCAGACCTAAAGAACTGTTCTCTCATGCACCAATTTGTCACTGTAGTGTGGTTTATAAATGTTAATGGCTTGGTTAAATACTCCAAAATATTTAACATTTAGAAGATTCTCTCTGACTTTTGTAAACTGGAGTCCTAATGCACCTGTGAAACTCTGACCACGGAGTAGAAACTCTTCTAATTACTATGTAATAATATTCAATGCTTTCTAAGAAGGGGGTAGAATAATTTTTTTAATTATTTTGAATTTTGAAAAGGAATGGGGGAGAAATTGGTGTCAGATATGAGTTCACAGAAAGCTGCATTGGTGTGCTAAACTCTTGAAAGGAAGGGCCTGTTACAGCCTCTGCTGTAATGGTCAGGGATTAAGTCCCAGAGCTTCTGATGGTGAACTCTGAATATTTGGAATTGCTGTTTTCTGTGTGTGTTCATAAATTATATTAACATACTATGAAAATGCATAAATAAATAATAATTCAGAATTCAGATAAAAATAACTCTCTATCAGAACAGCTTAAAAAAATTACAGTATAAATTGGTATTGATGTGCAATGCTGGTTAGTTAAAAGTCTGCTACTCCCACATAAATATGGGGGGGAAGTGAATTATTTTCATCTACATAATAGCTCATCTCAGAAATATAGGCTAGTAGGACCTGATTCTTTATTTGAGATAAAAGTTTAATGCCTACATTTTGACATCATATGGAGAGGCTAAAGGTTCCTTTTTCTCTGGGGTAAGACATTGCAATCAATAGGCTTTTATATGCAAAGAAGCTGTGTGTAACTTATGTGCTTACAATGATTAATGTTGTAGTTATTTCTATTGTGCTAATTCATAATGCTTCTTGCATTTGCTTTTGTGGGACAAACCTCCATCCATCAGTGGTGTGTTATCTTGCCAGTTTTCCCACTATTTTTATTTAGCTAATTCAACCATTGCATTACTTAAAAGGATCTAATTAATCATTATGTTAGTAATCTTGGCTTTTATTGGGAGCACAGTTAATTAAGTTTACAAATTGACATGGCAAAATTTGATCCAGACAAATTATGTCGGAAGAGGATTTGTACCAATAAAAATCTCTGGAGTGATAAATTGCTGGCTTTTCCTGCTGGTGACAAAGATCTGTCCTGGGCTGGGGAGGGCTCCTGAGCGCAGCCACGCAGTGGTGCCGACGTGCTGAGCACAGAGGGGAACCTGGAGATGTCAGGAGCTCTTCAAAAACATCCTCTAGAGACAAGAGGCTGCTCTTGCAAGGCCTCCAACACCCACCTCCTGCCCGAGTCAAGGGCTTCTCTGAGTCTAGCAGGCACTGCTGAGCTGATGGGAATGAGAAGGAGCTTTCCCTGCGTTTCCCTGGGAATTGTGCTGGGGACCGGCACCTCCATCTGTCAGAGCTGTGGGTGCTGAGGATGGGGAGTGCAGGTGGAGCTGGGGCTGTGCTTGGAGAGGCAGCCGGCAGGGGGAACAGGGACTGGCAGGATATTTATCCATGGAAGCTCAGGGGGGCTGTGCCTGCCCCTTTGGAAGGCAGCTCCTTCTCCAGCAGCTGCAGAACGGGCGCAGTGCCCCAGGAGCTGCTGAGGGGTGAAGGCTGCCTGCAGAGCCCCGAGCTGCACCCCAACAGCCCCTGTGCAGGGAGGGCTGGTGGGGCAGAGCCCCCCAGGGCCCCAAACCTGCTCCAGTGGCTGCAGAGGGCTGGGGAGAGCCTTCATGTCTGGCCTGGGGCTGTTCCCACTGTTTGTCCCCATGAGTGTTAATGGCAGGGCTGGAGGGACCTGGGCAGGAGCCCTGGAGGGGTCTCCTCCTGATGGGATCCATCTGGAAAAAATGGGGACAAGGCGCCCTTTTCCAGCTGGGTGCCAGCTGCTGAGGAGAGATTGGAACTTGGGAGGCCACAGGAAATCGTAGAATCAGTGAGGTTGGAAAAGACCTCTGAGATCATTGAGTCCCACCTGAGACCAAAGAGCAGCGTTTCAACCAGACCATGGCACTGAGTGCCACATCCATCCTTCCCTAAAAGCCTCCAGGGATGGTGACTCCATCACCTCCCTAGGCAACCCATTGCAGTGTCCAACCACCCTCTCTGTGAAGAAGGTGTTCCTAATGTCCAACCTAAACCTCCTCTCAGCTCAAAACTATGACCTTGTCCTACTGCGGGGTGCCTGGGGAAGAGGCTGAACCCTGGAGTGAGACAGTGGTGGACAGGACTGAAAGGACGTGGTGACAGGGACAGGGGAAACCTCAGGAATTACAAAACACATTTTGTGTGCCTGCACAAACAGAGACCAGGCTGGCCAGCTCGGGTGGCTGGAGTGCTGCTCTGGAAAAGCAGGCAGGGAAGGGGAGGAGCAGGAGCTGGGAAGGAGCAGGCTGGATGTTCTGGAGCTGAGGAGTTCTCTTTGAGAGAGAGACTGTGGGGCAGGGCTGGGGGAGAGGCCTTTGGGGTTGGGGATTATTCTTCTGGTCCCCAAACAGTTCAGTCCTGGTGTTTCCAGAGTCATAGGAATAATGTGGTGATTTTGTGTGTGAGGTGATTTGGAATACATTATTGCAGTTAGAAACACATTAAAAATGCTGGACATTATTTATGGAAAAATAAACCCATGTGTAAAAGTCATAATTTACTGGATATCTTTTTTATTTTTTTTTCCTAATACAATCAATGCTGAATATATTTAGAAGTGTTTTCCCTGCACTATCTGCAGGCTGTTCCAATTAGATACAACAACTCATTTAAAGTCTATTGTCCTTTGCAGAGGCTGAATGAAGCACTGCAGGGGTTTTGTTTATTTACTGTGATACTGTTTGTTTCGTTCCCATTGTTATCCTGAAGCATTAATTCATATTCATTCTCCACCTTGCTGCCTGCTGTTGTGGAGCTCAGCAGATGGCTCTGACCACTCCTTGAAGGGTTCTCGGGGTCCTGAGGTAGCTTTAAACCCCACTGCTGCTCCTGTGGCTGCAGGATGCATGGGTATGGCATAGATAGATGTCTGCTCCTTCAGCCCACTGCTAAATGACCTTGGATGCCATTGGACCTGTAAAGGACAGGGTGATGATGTGTTCTGAGGCAGAAATGTATCTTTTGGGCACATTTGAACATTTTAGTACAGAATGGCTGACAGAAGGCCTGAGTAGTTCTGAAGCAATTAATGAGGTGGCTCCTTTGGAAAGGCAGATAAGTGGGTGAATGAAGAAATTCAGGCAATGCCCACTGAAATGTTGTGCTGTTTTGCTGATCTTTAGCAGTATTTTAGAAAGGATGGGAGAATAAGAAAACTCAAGTGTTTTATGCTTTAAAGAATCTTAAAAGATTACTATATTGATTTTCCTTTTATCGATAAATTTAATGTATTTTGGTCTCCATCCTTAATTAAATGTTGAAAGAATTTACTGGGAAGTAACTTACTGTTTTATTCTGTGTCAAGTGCTGTTTGAAGCAGGGTGATCTAAAATAAATTGGCTTTGTGTTTTATTGTTTTCTAGCTGTCCAACAAACTAGAATATTGCTGATTCACCCATCTTTTCTTTTCACCTCTGTGCCAGGAATATTTTGGAGTAAGTACTTTTATATATATTTATATTTTGCCAGCAAGTACTTTTAAGAAAATCCTTAAATATTAGATAATTTTTGCTCTTACTAAGAAAATGGTTTTGAGAAGGAATTCTGAATTTAGATATATTATCTTTTGCTAATTTTGAAAATAATAATAGCTAAAAACAAGCTTGCTATTTTAACATTATCTATTGTGATATTCCCGTACAGAAGAGACCACTGTGGTTATATTTTTCAGAGTAATGTGCCATTACTGGAAGTAAATTATTCATATGAAAAGGATGATTGATCAAACACAAGCAGTAGCTTGTGAGGGCTAGAACAAGGTCAAACATATTTTACAGGTGTATAGAAACTCGTAAAATCAGTAAATTGGACATGCAGACAAATATATGAATCCATGAATACAATTGTTTTCATTGTTATATTTTATAGCGTGTTTTTCTCCTCTGACTTTCTCACAGACTGCAATGTACATTTATTCATCCTGGCCTGTAAGTATTTTACAAAATCCTTTTTAATGGCAATTTTAAACCCCTGTCCTCAGTTAGATATACACTCCTATATCCCAGAAGAATGAGGTAAACTCCTTGCAGTCTCTTGACGTGTCAAGTAAAGATTACACTGGTTCAGTGATCTCTCTCACAATACAAGCACTCTGCCCTCAAAGGTGGGTAATTCACAAAGAAATTTAGAGCCAACAGAATAATAATCATTAGTAGTTTATCTAGTGAATTTCCTGATCAGTTGTGATACAAATAATTGATGTATGGATTTCAGCATTGCATGCATTACCATGCCTAAACAATGATTATATCTTGTTGGAGACTCTGGACTCCAACTGTTTATTAAAGTACAATTTAGGACAGGTCAGACAGAAGCTTTGTTAAATATGAGAGATCAGGGGGACAGCATCTCCCTCCTGGTGCCCTGTTCTCTCTTCCAGGGGATTGCAGACCCAGCCTATAAACGGGGATGGAGAAAGAGGCAGGGAAACCCACGAAGTTCAAAGTCAGCAAAGCCAGGTGTCCATCCCTGGGGAGGGTAGAATGCTCAAGTATCTCCTTAACTCCCACTATTGTGGGAGTCATGCTAATGCAGTAAATAATATGGACAATAAACCCAGTAAATGTTACAGCAAATATCATGGACAATAAATAACATGGGCAATATAGAGGGGTGGCTCTTGGTGGAGCCTGATTGGTATTAGCTTAGCAAGGAGTTGGAAATAATCAGACCATTAGGTTTTAGTTGAAGAGAATCTTCTTTTAGTAAAGACAATTTCTTAGCCTGACCTCAGTCATCAATATTAGTAGTTTTACCACCACAATCTGAATCTCAGTCAAACATACAGCAGGGAAAAAACCCAACAAAACAATCAAGTGCTGTAAAAAGTAGATTGAAATTATATCATGCAACTTCCCTGATCACTCACACAGGCAGCACTTCTTGGATACTTATAGGAAGAATTTAATTATCTACACTAAAATCAACAGCAAAGAAGAGCAAATATGAGAAATATGTTTGTATCTGATTCCTCCTGTGAGTTCATCCTTGAAACCAGAGGCCTGTCCTGGGTATCATTTACTCCTTATTTCTGCTAATTGCTGTGACCTCTGCAACATATGATTTATCAGTTGCTTGCAATTGCAAATCAATAATATTTTTCAGGAATGTAGAAGTTCTAGGATTTCTTCCTACTGTCTGAACTCAGAAAAATAGGAGAAGAGTATTTTGAGAGAAAAAGTCAGATCAGCTGTGGGCTGTGTTCAGAAGCTGTCTAGAAGCAACCAAGAAGTGATTTATTTAGTTTTATTTTTAGTTTTATTTAGTTTTATTGCAGTTCTATGAATTTTCCTTGTTCCTCATATTAAACTGAGGGGGTTGTGTCTTCTCTATTTAGATTTTTATTCCTTGATTGCAGCCTGTTATGTTACTGCACTACAGAATGGGACTTGCATTCTTCCTGCTGATTGATTTACTTCAAATCTTAAAAAAAAGGTTACTTCAGGTTTCAAATCATTGACTTGTCTCTAGTCAGCTGCAGCTGCAGTTTAGATTTTACCATGACTTTAAAAAAAAATTGATTGCTGTAATAATTGTGTTTAAATGCATTTACTGCCCATTGCCTGAGACATGGTTGAGAATATTAGTTGTTTTACTTTATTTTTGTGAATATTTTTATTGATCTCCCATTACTGTAGTCACATAATAGGTCAGTAAATTAATATTTTAATTCTGCATTATAAGCTCTGCACTTCTCATCTCTTTATTTTGCTCATTTTTAGACCTTTTCATCAATGTACAGAGTCCTGATACAGTTGCTTATGCTAACTGTCAAATAATATGATTAAAAATTAAGGGAATTTGTAAAACAAATGAATTCATAACATGATTATTGAGCTAAATGAAGGGTAACAAATTATGAATATTTGCAAAACTGAATTATATTTTCTGTCATTCATTTATAAAAAAAATAGGAATGATTATGACTTAAAATTTCAGCTAATTCAGTGTTCACTATTCCAATGAAGCCTTATGGATATGATTATTTTATGCCAATCTCCAGTACTGGATGCTGGAGAAAGAATTCACATTAAAAAAATGAAGGTGCAATAACCAGTGCACTGCCAATTGTGCTATTATAAAATCTAAATTATCTGTAAAAGTGAATATACCATGCTAAAATGGCTCTATCTGGGCAGCACCAATCTTCACAGTACCAAGTTTAAACCACTGTTTGCCCCTGTTTTACTTGGAACAGCAGCTGAATGTTCTGAACACCTCAGTGAGAGAAGCAATGACATGAAAATTATTTTGTTTGCAAGACAGCTACTTTTTCTGACTGATATCTCCTCACAAATGCAGAAGCAGCTGGGGCAGGATTGGTTCCTTGGAGTTTGTGAATAAGGATTCTGCAGCCATGTTCAATATTTCATGATTTGAGACCCAGCTAAAATATACTTCATCACATAATTTCACTGCTCACATTTTTTAGGTATTTAAATAGAACTGAACAGGATGTTTTACAAGAACATGCTTCATCTAGAAATGCCAATTTGTCAAAACCGGAATTGTGTGGGAAAGGGTTGATTCGATATTTTTTTAAAAATTTTTGTGTAGCAAAAGCTTTAAGAAACAGATTTCAACTGCTGAGAGCACCTCATTTCAACATTTTCAACATGCAAGTGGCAGTTTTCTTGGCTTGAAGAAATATTTAAATTAGAATTAAATGGTATGAGAATAAAAAATGCAGATAATTTTAAGAGAATGAAATAATTCTAGTGAAGAAAATAAGAATTAAAGCACTTGAGACTTTAATTAGACTTTGTGGCTCTGTATCCCATTGTGTTCAGTATCTGTGCTTAGATGCAGCCAGCTCATATTTCTTAATTTTGTATGATGTAGCCTTAGCCTGATGCTACTTCCATTTGTACTAAAGAAAAACTGCTCTGGGGCAAGGTGGGTTGGGCTCTTGAGCAGCCAATCCTGGCTCCTCTGGAGATTTGTCCCACCCAGAAGTTGGGCACTGACTCCAGAGCTTCATTGCCATGAGCTGCCAATAACATATAATATAAATAGAATACAGAATATATATAAATATAGAATATCAAATAAAGATATAATAAATAATATAACAACCCCCAAAATTAAACTCCTGCTGAAATGGCTGTCTCACTGTGAAAATGGGAATACATTACAATATAATTTTGTGTGACCTTTTGGTGATGTTTGAGAATGTTTGGGTTACCATATGGTAAATGCAAAATTTTGTGCATCATTAATTATGAGAAGAGTTGATGTTAAGAAACCCCACTTATCATCCCTTAGAATCACATCACAAGGGTTAAACTCAATAGGTTTCAGTAGAAACAACCTGAAATCAGTAAGTTATTAGAATTACTTTGATTTTCAATTGGCAGAGAGAATATTGTGCACATTAAAAAAACCCCCAAACCCCAACTTAGCTTTTGTATTTGGTGCTGTTATATTATTATATATCCTTTTTTTTGGTGTTTTATTGACCAAAAAAAAATAGATCAAACTATTGAAAACTCACTGCTTTTGTTAAATTATACAGTGCTGAAAGACTTGAAAATATTAATTAAATATTATTGGCATAATTTGGTTAAAAAAGTGCTCAGGGAATATAGGATTTTATTTGTTCATGCAGTGATTGACTGGAATGATTTTCTTGTTGGCCAGCTGAGTATTGTTAGAATTGATGTTATCATGTAAAACACTGCTTTGTTAGATTTTAAAGGTTCCTCTGTGGACCTGGAGAGCACAGGGCTGTGGAAGGTTATTTGTATGCCATGATCAACCCTCTCCTTATTCCAGAGCAATTGTAAGAAGGAAAGGGTTGTTTAGGACAATCAATGGCCTCACTGTCATTAACTGAATTACAAGATCTTATTATAATGTAAACCTCACAATACTGAGTCACTGCTTTTAGAACCTTGGGCTAAATGCAGATGTAGTGCATGGTAGAAAAATAATCAAGCATCAATGCCCACATAATGATGAGCTGTACACACAGATTTTGAAATATTGGTAATTCTGTGAATATATCAATCCTGAGCTGCTTAGTAGTAAAATGTGAATACAGTCTTAGTAATTATTATGTGAACTTGAACACAAGTTTAATTCTGTTTCTTTCTGAATCATTCATACAGACATAGATTCATGTGTGGAATGCAACACATTTTTCTGATTCTCATCACCTCACAGAACAGAAGTAGAGAAGAGGGGTGGTGTATCTGGAATGAAAGAGATGTAGTGGCTTTCATGTGTGGTAAAATAAAGGAATTCTTAACAGAGTTCTGAATAGATCTTTGAAAGGATTGTGTATCTGTGTAAATTAGAGCTGCCACTAAAACCAGGAGCCGTGAATTGAACTGAGAACAAGGTTTAAAGAAAAAAAAAGTATTTCTCCATTTAATGCAAAATAAAAATCATGGAACCACTTAGTGTCAAATGCTGTGAAGGCAAATACACATGGATTCATGGTGGATTAGAGAAATCCATGTTTAAGTGTATCAGGGCTGTTGAATAAGAGGTTCAGAAGAAATTTCTGGGTTGCAGTACCTAAGTCAATCCAAACCAGAAAGCCTGTCCTCTGGCTTGTGGGAGGGCAGAAACCATTTAAATTATGGAGAAAGCTCTTAAGATGCTATTAGTTGTAGCATTTGTACCTCTGTGTGCACAGGAATGCACGTTAGCAGCTTCTGGTGTGCAGAAAGAGCTCTGTCTTCAGATGGCCACAGCTGGGCCACATGCACCGAGTTCCTTTGCTCATCACGTATTTCTGGGAATTATTTCCCAGGTGTTACAGGTTGTCCTGTACTTGTCAGTTATTGTCACCATAAAACTAAGAGGCCTCTTTCTGCTCTGTATTAAGTGGAAGATTTTTTTCCCCTCTCATTTGTGCTGTCATCTGTTAGAACTTGGCTTTGAAGCCTATTTGCTGTGGAGGACAGGATCATACAGCTTAACTCCTCGCTTGGATGGAAATGCAGTTTAGAAATAACATCTGTGCAGCTGCTGGGGCACTCACAGCACGGCCAGGCTGTGAATTCCCTGTGATTACAGCTACAGGAGGATTGCATGTCCTCTGCTGGTTTCTTGCTCTCAAATTTGAGAGCGGAGATCCTGGATTCGCCTGTAATAAAGATCCTTATTTGAGTTTGACTTGATCTTTTCAGGGATTAGGTGTATTGCAAGGGTGGAGCTGCCCACGGGGGAAGGAGTGCTGTGTGTGGGTAATCTCTGAGAGGCAAAGCACTGCTGGGCAGGGGGCAGAGAGCTGCAGGCTCTGTCTGAGAGGGGTGGGGTCACAGTGATGCCAGGCTTTGGATGGGGAGCTGATTATAAATGCTAGCCAGGGAGCAGAGCGATTACACTGCCCCAGAGTAAGCTGAAAAACATCTACTTAGCTCTAAATACAGGCTGTAGTTTCAGAATTTGTGGTTCCTGGTGCTTTCCAGGGTGTCATGTGCTTGGTTTTATGCAGCTGAAATTGATGTCATAAAAGACTTGAAAGCTTAGAAAGCCTTTCATATATGTGTAATATAACAAAATGCAGGAAGATGCACTTGGAGATTTGTAGATTTATACCTTCATTAAAAAAGGAAAAAGACCACAAGGGATAGTTTTAAAGATGTTTAGGATGTTCTTTCTGGTGAGTTTATGGGGAGGGAAAATGGACTAGGACAAAAACCTAAATGGAGACAAAAAACTGGACTTTTTTGAAACAAAATTCACCTTTGTAAATTAGAGAAGAGAACAAAATTAACCTTTGTAAATTAGACCTGGGGAGCCTTGAAATTAGAGAAATTAAACCATTTTTACTTGGAGGACTTTTAGCAAGGAAAGGATCTTTCTATGGCCAGGCCTAAAATAGTCTTTAATGCTTGCAGCCCCCTAGGCCCAGGCTCTGCTGTGAACCCTGAGCCCAAAGAACAAGGCATGGGGTCCCTCTGTACCAAAACTGCAGGTTATTGACCAAAAAGGCTCTGCCCTCCTTCCTCCATCCTGAGAAGATGAAGATGGGGTGAAGAATTTGGCAGGGAGCACAGAATGACCCCAAGTCACCAGCACACACTGCTCAGCCTGTGCTGCAATCACAGCAGCACCACAGGCACAGCCAGGGCTCTAAAAACTCATACCTAGGCTGGATAGAGTCAGACTCAGTCTGCAGTCTGATCACAAATAAAAAGAAAGTGCATGTTGGAAAAACAAGCTCTTAATCTGGTCTTGAATAGCAATTATGATGCATTTAGCATAAAATAATAGTTATGGGAAAAATAGGTTTTGTTTTCCATTTGCAGCAATGTGGTTCCCTGTGAGATTTAATTAATGGCTCTCATTTATTCTCTTATTTTTCCCTATTCTGTGAGTGCTGAGTATAAAAGAGCACATTTAATTTGGCTTCTAGGCAGCAAACAAGTTCATTTAATGTTGATATAGAAGCATCTCTGGATTTTAGAGGGAAAAGAGAGGAAGGGCCATGGAGGGGAAATGTGATTAGTACCATTGATATTGTAGCTTGAATGGCTTTAGCAATCAGGGGGAATTTTACTGAAAATCAAGTTTATATTACTGCACAGCAATTCAGAGAATGGGGAATTATCTCCCATAGCACATTAGATAAATGGAGCCTGGAAGTTATAACCCACTTAATCTGGATGCAACATTTTGTCGTCTGGGGGATGTAGGATATGTCAGAGACACATACACCTATGCTTTCTTTTATCTTTTTCAATTAAGAAAAAAAATTTCCTTTAGATAATATTATTTTGGGGAATATATTTCAAGTTAAGCAAATCCTCCTGTTGGATAAGACAGGCTATGTTACACATTTAAATGTGATATGGAAAGGGTCAGAGTGGCCAATCTGCAAAGTTCCTCGCACAGATGTAGAAACCAGGGAATGGGAAGGGTTTTGATTGATGGTTTGATCATGTCAGCTAGAGAAGGACTGTATTCCTTAAACTGAGGGAAGCTTTGTTACCAACTTGCATTTATGTCAGGATCAAGGCTTCAGGCTTTCATTTCTACCAAGCAGAGCCACTGGCATCCAGAACAGAAACCCAGTGCTATAAACTCACACCTGATTCTTTTAGAAGAAAAAGGCTGCTCCTTAAAGGCAGATTAACTTATTTTGAGGAGTGTGTGGTTTGCAGGAGAGGCTGGAACTGAAAAGACCAGCCTGTTGTTTCACCTGGCAATTATTTCATCCTTTCATTTGGTTCACAGCATCTGGAAAGATGATCAAAGTGAAAACATTTGTGATAGCAAATTAGAATTAAAATAATAATAAAGCCATGGAAGCATGTGTTGTGGGTAAAAATTTCTCATGATCCTTTGCAAAGGGCATCAGTAGGCGAGAGGGAATGCTGAGCAGGACATGGTACCTAAAAGCAGCAACATTTCAGTTTCCTGACTGTACATAATGTGAAGTTTGAATCCTGCTCATTTTTATCTAATATCATCTGTTCTTGATGTAGATCAGTCAGGATGGAAACACAGGTATCTCTGTTTCTGATGACATGGCTAATTTGTTAAAAATATTTGGAATGGGAAATAAGGATTTTTATTTTGTCTGCTGTAGTTGTGTCATTCATCAACTGCTTTTTTGCCTTTGGCAATGGACATATTGTTCTCTGGCATGAGTACTCGTTTAGTTCATTTGGACTTTTAGTTTAATGGGGAATTTTTTCATATTTATCACCACTTAAAGACATGGGACTCAGGCAATTTATGTATGCCATAGGCTTGGGCTGTTTATCTCCTCCCCTCCCTGTTCCCTTTTAAAAATCTTCTTTATTATGTTTTCTGATGGAGTTCTAAAACCCAACAGTATTGGCAGGAGTAGCTGGCAGAGCTGAGTAGCCAAGGGCCTTTTGGCCTTTGTGCAGATCTCTCTGCCCTGTAATGCTGTGCAATTTTCACCACTCATTCTTCTCACCAAATGTCTTCCCTGGTCTCTCCCAGCCCTGGGAAATGCACAACAGCAGCACATTTTCTCACCAGATGTCCTTCTATCTGGTCTTAGGAGTAACTTATAATATTTGACTACTATACCACAAATGATTTATCATTTCCCACCACCTTGGGTGGGACATTAGTGCTTTTTGTACTGGTGGGAGTAATCCAGGGCATTAAGGAAATTGGAGGGTTTTTGAGGCAATTCTTAAATGAGTTTCAGACATGAAATAGGACATGATTTGACCTTCACCCTGTGAGGTGAAAGGCAATGACTGCTGCTACTGACTCCTGAGTGGATATGCAGTTTTGTAAATCAAATGGTTAAATATAGCAACATTCTGGGCCTCAACATTATGTGCTCAGTTCTGTTACATGAAGAAAGTAAGAAAAAATTTAGGGTGAGAATTAACAGCTCCCTGCATGCATTTGTGTGCTGGATTCATGAGGCACCTAGCCTTGGAAGCACTTTGGATAGAACACTGTAGATGTGCTTTATTCATTGTGTTTTATGAACTGCACTTGGAGAGCATTATTTAGGATCAGAGAAGTTCTTTTTATTTTATTCCCTGACATACTTCTTGGTTTTATTCCCATTTGGTTGAGTTATCTGACCTGGTACAATTTATTTTTTTTTCCAAGAGAAAAAACACAGAATTGCTGTGATTTGCATTGGCTTTCAAATTCATTTGGCTTGGTAGAAAGTGCCTAATACAAAATCAAAGCAACAGATGCTCCTTGCTGGCTTTCTCTAGAGCTCACACACCTGCAAGTGCTTGCCATAAACTTGCTATAGGGGCTGCTCTTGGCCATCCTCCTGTTTTTTTAATGTCACTGTCCTTTGGCAATACATAGATCTTAGTGAAACAAGATGGTTTTTTCTCTAAGCTGTATGCATGTTTTTTTTCTGCAGCCTGCTGTGCATTTTAGGAAGGCTGTGAGCTAATGATAAGATTGCTAAGGTGAATTCCCTGATCACTGTGTTTTCTGCCAGATATGACAGGCCATGTAAATATGCATTTCTGGCTCCTTTCTCAGATATAATTTCCCTGTTCTCTCTTTTTCTTCTGCAGTCTGCTGGCAATAGGTAATTGTAATACCTGTGTTTGCCTGCATGACCTCCTGCACAGTGTTATCAGGGTGCAATTATTAATTAAGCTTTACATATTCTCACCAAAATTCCAATTTATAGTTACAACTTTTCTCTGATTTGTATTTATATTTCAATCTGTGTGAAATACTTCAAAATAATAAAGTTAGCCTACAAAAAGTTACATAATGCCTCTTCCAGAAGAAAAATATCTGTTTTGAAGGGACTAAGTCAGATATTTAAGAATTTGCTATATCCTCAACCAAGCAAGGGCAGCCAAACTAAGTGTACAAATAGGGAAAAGTACTGAGAGCTCTGTTTAGAGCTAGGAGTTCCAGGACTGCCAAGGCTCCTGTTCTACAACTAGAAACCTAGAAGCCTATGACAGAAGCAATTTGATGCTGAATGTCTGCAGTCCCATGCTAGAGCTGCTTTGTGGGACCTGGTGCCATTAGGGAATTCCTGATCATCTGTCCCATAGGCCCTGGATGTGCCAGGAATTTTACCATCTTACAGAATACTAGTGCCTAGCCAGTAAAATAGACCTTAGCCCACTTTGATGGTGATAGAAGTCTTGAATTTAAACAATTTCCTCATTGAATAGGAGTATTTAATTAGTAGGGCATGTAGGCAGAAGGAAGAGGATGCTTGTTCATAGATTGGTTTTAAGGAACAATACAATTCCTTGGTATTCAACTGTAAATGCAAGTTTGTGCATGATCTGCAGCACATGTCCAAAGGCAAAACTGAGGTCCATTTGAAAATTTGAATTTAGCTAATTTTTTTCTGCAAACTCTTTTGTTGGGGTCAAATGGTAGAAAGAACAATTTAACCCTTCTTGGTCCATATGCAGTCAGTCAGGTTATTGATGTTCCTATTATTTTGGCAAGTATTCAGAATATGTGTGGCATACATAGAACTGTGGCATTCCCTCATGGTGGGTTCTCAAGCACTGAAAGAGCTGATGACATTTTACAAAATGCAGTTATGTAAAACTTTGCTGGAGGCAAGACTATGAAGCTAAAGCTTTACTGTTTCCAATGCAGAAAAAAGGTCTAATGTGTTTATCTGGTCTCAATTGTCATCAAAAGTAGCCTAGGCTTATTAGTTACAGTTAACAGAGCTCTTCAGTTCAGCAACAACTGAAGATATTTCTTAATTAGTGGAACAGGAATGCAAAATTATTCTACATATTTAAAGTTGGTTATACTCATTCATAGCTTATTGAACTAATTAGAATCCCCAGACAACCTCTCATTTTTATCTAAAATAATAGTGTTCCACATCTCATCACTGATTTAGTATTTCTTTTAAACTGGAGTGCTATGTAATCTAAATTTAGAAAGGAGCTCTGAACAGGGACAGTTTTGGCATAGCTTACAGAGGAATTGCTCATGCATCATCCCACGACAGATTTGGATGAGTAATGTATTTTTGTAATGAGCAGTACATCTTTGTCAATCTTCAGGTGTAATTGGGAATACACTCAACTCTCTCTAGTGCCACATGTAATACAGTTTTGGGGTCCTGTGTGATTAAAATGGGAATTACACATGTCAGTGACATTACACTGGTATTACCACTGTGAGTTGGAAAATAGCAGGTGTGAGCAAGGAAGGAAAGTATCTTCTTGCAATGATACCTATCTAAAGGGGTACTAAATTTCTGCAGCCTGAATCATTGCTGTTCAAATTTGGCAAAGTTAGTTGAACTTGATCAGTGAAGGGCAGAAGTAGATCTTCTTTTCATTTGTCTTACTGATAACTTTTAAAATGCTTTGTGGTCCTAATGCTTCTCTTGGAAACCCTGTTAGCTATGGTCAAGCAATTCCTATGAGTGTCGTAGGGTTGCAAGTGCATTCATCTGCTCAAGAATTAGGACTGTAGTGGCTGGCCTACTAATTTTTGTTGACTTATTTTTTTAGAGGAAGATTCTCAGTGGCAGGCTGCAGGAATCCTGGGATTAGGTTTTATTCACTTTCACTGACATGGGTGAAGTTGATTTGTGTTGACCATTTAGTTTGCAGTGTCTGTGTACCTCAAGGTGTGCAAATATTCTTTGAAAGCTACAGTAGATTCATGTTTGGAAATTGTTATATCAGTTAATGAGTAATTAAAGGAGAGCAGAGAAGAAAATTAGGAGCCAAACAATGGATTGTGACAAGCAGTCTTTGTGTAAATTAATGTACATAACTGCACAGTATTTCCTGCAAATTGTGCTCTACAAGTTGAAGATGTAATTAATGAAGTACTATAACAGATTAGTATTTGAGTCATTTTTCTTATTAGCAATTGTTAATGCCAGCTAGGAGAATTTTATTGCTTTGCCTGGGTTTGGAGATTTATTTATGGAAGCTGTGGTCACAGAGTAGTAGAGGTTTTGTGGGTGTGTTTTTGGTGGTGGTTTTTTTTTGGGTTTTTTTTTTTTTTTTTTTTTTTTTTTGGATACTTCAGTCCAAAGCAATTATTGGTTAGGCTTGGTGTGAAATACCAACTTTTTTTTTTTTCCCCTAAGTAATTCTAGTACTTGGGGATTTCTAGGCTTGAAATAACATCTGCACACACACACACACGCACACACACCTACCAGACATTTTATTTTCAGCAGAAACCCCTTGTAAAACCAAACTGGGAAATGGCTGCTGGCATGCAAAGACAGCCACGTTTCACACTGGGTACAGCAGCCTTGTATTGATGTGGCTGAAGGAGGCAGTGGCACAGAGCAGTGACACAGTGCTTGGGAAGCTTTCACACGTGTCTGCTTGCAGTCATGAACTGGTTCATGCAGCAGAACGTGATGCTCCACGCCAAGGGGTTGTATTTAGATGCATAAAAGTATGTGAATAATTGTGTGTGAATAATGTGTGGTTTCTACTCTTCCTCAAATCCTATTCTAACACCCATGAAATAAAGCAGTCTGCTGCAGCTTGAGTTTTGTGCTGGGTCTCTTAAACCTGCTACAAACCAGTGGGGTGCAATAGCAATGCTGCAGCTGAGCATGGATTGATTTTAACAGGACTTAGTGATTTATTACATCAGGTGGAACAGCAGGGTACAAGGTAGCACGCTATGATTAGATCTAAGCAACATAACTCAATGTGATGTCTGACATGTCAAGAGGGGAAGGCATTCATTTTTCTGGTCAGCCAGTATTAATTCCCCTACCTGATGTCCAGCATAATTTTTCCAAAGGATTAGAAGAGTGGGGAAAGTTTACAAGGAGAGGTAAATGTAGTTTTTCTGACCAAAGAATGTAATGAACAAAATGATTTATAATAGATGGATAACAATCTAAGTTTATATTTAGCTGTTTTAACTGTAACTAGCAGTTAGATGGAATCCTTCAAGACCAAATCATCCCTAATCCTGGTTCAGAGCTTCTGTTCTTACAGCCCATCTGTTCACATGACAAATTTGTCAAATTTCAGAAGACTGTTGCTCTGTAATTTTACCATACCCCAAAAATGCTGCTGCATAAATAAATCAAAGTGAAAACTGAGGAACTTTGGCTTGGGATAAAATATTTTGCCCATTATATCTTCAGATGATTTTTTAATTCTCTATTATTTCATAACTCTGATATATTTATTTTTGTCTCTGGTAAGGAAGACTCATTAATTTTCTAAATTTTTTCTTGCCAAATCTTTTTGTTCCAAACCATTTGCATAAGATTTTGCTAGCCTGTGCCTCCAGTTCTAAAAGGTGCAACACCTGAATCAATCCAGACAAAAAAAAAAATCAAGGAATTCCTCAGATAAGAGATTATGCCCACTAAGCTAGTTAATTAGGACAGCTTTGTATTTAATTTA
Source organism: Chloebia gouldiae (assembly GCA_003676055.1). Taxonomy (NCBI): domain Eukaryota; kingdom Metazoa; phylum Chordata; class Aves; order Passeriformes; family Passeridae; genus Chloebia; species Chloebia gouldiae. Next base: position 7,833,827 of record QUSF01000022.1, read on the forward strand.
TTTGGTTTTATTGACCTTTTTTTGCCACGACAGGGACTCTGGTACCAGGAAAAATGCCAGCAGAACAGCAAAGATGCTTTGTGTAGTAGACCTGTGTGTGGTGGGGACTGGCAAGGCTGGGCTGAGCACCCAGAGCTGGCTGTGCAGCCCAGCACCAACGTGGGCTGTGGGATGCATTTCTGCCTCCTGCACCTCGGGTAGCTCCTCTCTCCGTGCTGCTGCTGGGGATGAGGTGGAGCTGTAGCTGTTTCTGCACCTTGACAGCATCTCTGATTTCTACATCCTTCTGCAGCCCTTGGCACAGCCTCAGAACCACCAAAGGCTGCAAAGGATTTGAGTGAATCCATGCTGAAACCTCCTTGTTTCCAACCTGCCACAGAAACACTTGGAGAAGGATGATGAGAGGCTCTGTTTTCAGTGGCAGGGGTAGAATTTCCCTTCCTGCACTGTCGTGTACATATCTCATCCTTAAATCATCTCGTCCTTAAATGCAATCCAGGGTTAAACAATTATCCAGGTTCAGCAATTCCTCAATCATAGGAGTGAGCTTTATCCCAGCTTTCTGGCTGTAACTTTCTCCCGCATGGGAATTCTGGGGAAGAACCTCTTAGACCTCCCCACCTTCTTGAGGCACAAGAGAGCTTCCACCATGTGGAAATGTGTAAAGGCTAATGAAGAACTTCTCTTAATGAGAATCTGAGGGAAGAACTTGCACAACACGGCCAAGATGAAGCTTATTAACTGATGAAACAAAATATCTCTTTAATGATTCTTTTCTTAATATTATCCCTTGGGCAATTTCTGAATTATTTCTGGTTTTTGTTTTTTCTCTGGCCAAAAAAGGGCTAAGAAGAGTAAAAACCCTTTAAGAAATACTGTTATAACAAAGGAAGTCATTTGTTTTGTGGCTGAAGATAATACTGCATTATCCTGAAACTTGAGAGGCTATAATATCTTAGAAGATATCAGGAATTATCAATTTAAGCACTTTAACTTTTTTTTTCATGAAAATATGTTGGTGACAAAGAGAACAAGTGGGTGAGGGGAGTTGGTGTGATGTAGTTGCAAACCTTTGAAGAGTTATTTTGATGGGTCTCATGAGATCCATTTCAGTTTTATTCTTTGCTAGTTCTGCCATTCTGTGTGCAAAGATTTTAAAGAGGAAGGAAACCTAATTGCTGGGATAAGTCATGTTTTGGTCTCCCATTTTAAGTCTACCAGAATTTGCTATTCAAGTAAGATGTAATTAATAATGGGTGTTCATTTAGAATAGGATTTTTTCAGCTAGTCACTGCAGCTTATTTGTTTTACTGAGGAGAAAGTTCTCCATGAAAGAGATCCTGGCTGCCTCTGAAGAGAAGTAATGAGGTGGCACATGGGAGTGTATTCCTGAGGTGTCCATCGTGCCCACTGACACCTGCACACATTTGCTGGGTGCTCTCCTGATCAACTGAGCTGGTGAAAATTCCCTGCACCATTTCAAAAGTAAATGACTGTATGTAGGCCATTTGTCCATGCCACTGAAGTGTATTCTCAGTCATGCATTAGTGTGTCAGGGTGCATCATATAGAAATGATCCTTAGAGCCAGCAACCCTCATTTAGAGTGCATCAAGTACCAGACTCTGTGAGCAATATCAGAACTTTGGATCAGATCAGGTTCTTCTACGGTCACAGAAGATTCAGTGTTTGAGTACAGAGTTCAGGACAGATATTTCATCAGTGTATTTCTGCTGCTCTGCATGTGAGGGATGAGAATGTGCTCTCTGGTTGGAAGATCTTTCCTAGACACCCCCTGCCAGGCAGCTCTAGGCCTGTGGTTCCCATTTAGCACCAATCCCTTCAAATGCACAGCTCTGCTTAAGCAATTTTTGGCTTATTTTGTGCAGTGGTCTGTAATCTGAAGTGACTCCTTGCTTTGTGTGCTAAAAACACCCATGGCCTCAGGGTGTGCAGGTGTTCCAGGTGCTGTTCCAGTCTCTCTCTGCTGGCTGGTGGGATCTGAAGCAGCTGGTGGCTTGTGCTGTAACCCACACCCTGTGCTCCCCCTGCCCAGGGGGCTCAGGTGTCTCTGGCACTGCCAGCAGCCAGCTGGGCTTCCTTCACCAGAACGTGATCTTTGCATGTTAGTCCAGCAGTGTGACCTTAATTCCTGCACTTTGATTGAATCTCTAGAGTCTGTTCCTCTTTTGCCCCTCTCTCCCTCTCCTGCTGGTATCTGTTCCTATTTCTATTTTCCTGCTCCCTTAAAAGGAGTTCTAACACATAATGTTCACAAGAAGGTAACATCCAAGAGCTATTTCTCTGACAACCAGTGAAAAGTAGAAGCAGTGTGTGTTAATTTGCTAATGTTTGTTGGGAAAAAAAATCTCCAATTAACTTCTAAAAGTTTGGCTCCAAAAGAGATTTGATCTTTGTGTTTTAGGATGACTTTATCAGCTAAACCTTGTGACAGAATCCTAGAAGTGGCCTAATTTCTACTATTACCATGATAAGATACAATTTCTGTGGTGCAGAATGAGGTCCAGTGTTTGCCACAGGCATTTTTTTGACTGCAACTGAGTAGTCTGTTCATAAACTTTGGCATATTAATTAATCAGAGTGATTTGATGGCAAGCAAATTTCACTTTATGTATTTCATGGATATTGTTCACTCAGCCATTCTTATTTGAGTATTTTCTTGTTCAGATCTTGACAGGCTACCTGGATCAATGAAAATATTTAATGCTTGTTCATTTACTGTTTGAATAAAGCCACACCTGCCACAGCTTTTAGCTGGCAAAGTGATATTGTTCAGAAATATTATGTTATGCCATTCTGTCAAGAGACGTTCTTAAAAAGGACACAATTTCTGTGCCAGAAATGCATTCTTATAAATAAATTCTTCTGTTTGTGTGTAGTTCGTTGGAACAGCAGTATGAAACTGAACTCTGATAACACAAATATCTGTCAGTATTTAATTGTTACAGCAAATAGTTGAAGAAAATAGTTGGGCGGGTTTTTTTCTTTTTTTCCCCCTCTAGAAACCATGGTTAAATAATTTTGAATGGATTTATGACTCATTTTTCTTCTGTGGGCATTCTTATGGCAGCAATATGGTCTCAGCACAGTGTTAAAATGCCCATATTGAAAGAAGGAGAAATAAAAACACCACTTGCAAAAGCAGATTCATATGGAAGAAGTGAAGAATAATCCTGACTTCCAGGGGGATTGGAGCTCAAAACTTCACAACTTTTTTTTTTTTTTTTTTTTTTTTTTTTTAATAAATACAGACCTCCCACTGTTTTTCCTTCTTCTCATTTCCTTATTCCTGAGCTTCCTTTTCAGGGGCTAATTTAGGACAAAGAAGAGAGTGGTATAATTCAGAAGAGAATTCTGAATTATCCATCTTTTTAATAACCTCTTTAATTACCATGTCTGCTTATACATTTTAGCTGAAATCTGCACCAAGTAATTTGGCTTCTGCATCACGCTGGCTGATATTGACTGTTCATGCAGTAACTTGAAGAGGTTTATGGCAAAGGACAGCCATTAACTTGTCAGTGAGGAATGGCCTCATGTATAAATGTAGATGTATAAACTCAACACACCTTTAGCTCTGCTTTCAAATGCTCCACTGGAATAATGTCTGAAAAACTAACAAAAGTGTTTGGCCATGAATAAATTCTGATGTATGGATCTTCTATCAGCCTGCTTGTGCCTTTCTGAAATGAAGCAATTATGTAAAAAAATGATGCTGGGTGCACAGATTCTTTTCTGTAGGAATTTCTTATTGATTTCGCTAAGACTTTCTGTCATCTGGAAGAAACTGAGGCTCTTCATTTGGCAAATATGAACACATTATTAAAGAAAAAGAAACCACTCTGCTAATGTGGGTGCACTTCCAGTCATCTGCCAACACTGACAAATTGAGCCAATATTATCAAAAATAGCACTTCACTCTCTCTTTTTATTTTTTCCCCCCCAGATGCTCCAAAGCAATTACTGTGAAAGCCCTTCTTGGTAATGAGCATTATCCCTGTTTCAGAAATGGAGAAATCAAAGTTACAGTAAAATCTAACCAAGGGTAGAAATTAAATATCAAAAATTAGAGGGAAAAACCCCGTGGTTATTGAAGATTTTTGGTTCCCTCACCAGAACAGTGCATATTCTTTGCACGTGGTCTGGATGCCCTTGAATAAAATTAAATAAGTCTTCAATGAGTATTGTAGTAGTATCAGCTTCTGCTCTTACTCTACTTGCTTCAAAATTATACTGGTCTTCCAGTCCAAAAGTCTGGGGATGTGAGAGAGCTGTGTCCTCTTTGCCAGTCTTAAATTAGGGTTTGACTGGAGGATGCACATGGCATTTCTTAGGGTAAAGTGCAAGTTTTTGAATTCCACAGAGACAGTGAAGTGTGTTAAAGTGCTGAACTGTTGGTGCCTTGATTCTCACCTTCACCTTCTACCCTAAGCACTTGGGTAGGGGTGTGGAAGTCAAAGGTTTCAATGTGAGCATCTTGAGAGGATTTCTTCAGCAATTTGGATTCATGTTTGGATTGTTCCTTGCCATCAGGGCCATGTCAGTTTTCAGACAGAAGATTGTCCAGGGAATACTTCTGCAGAGCAGAAACAAGCCAGTCATTAAGAGACTCTAAATCAGTATGGGGACTGTGATGACTTAATTCAATGCAAGAATGGGATTTCTCCATCTCTGGAAACTGTTGAAAGTGCTGCTTCAGCTGAGCTACCTGTAGTTGTTAGGTACTGCATACCTCAGGATTTCTTCTTATATGTAAGCATATTCCAGATCTCCACAAACAGAGAAACCTGGCACTCACCTGGGCCCCTGAGTTGGAAAATGGGTCTAGCATGGGCCAGTTTCTCACTGCTTTTACTTCACAAAGTTTTTTAGTTTAGTACACCTGTGCTTGTACCTTACAGAAGAGATGAGACACCCTGTCATGCTCTGTCTTTCTGTTCTGTGTTTGGGACAGACTGCTCCCAGTGATGCCTTAAGGAGCTGGAACAGAGGCTAGATGGAGTTCAGAGGAATAAAGTGAATATTTATTGAGGTGCCTTCCAAGGCCACACCCTGGCAGTACCAGAGCCACAGTCATGGCTCTGCCTGGATGGCTCCAAGGTGGAAGCAAAAGAGCTTGGTCACGAGAGCTCACATTTTTATAAGTTTTAGTCAGTTTGCATACAGGAGCCAACTGTCCAATTAATAGCTTTAAATTATGACATTTCATCCTCCTTTCTTGCTTGCCTGCCCTCTTTTCACGTTGTTTATGCTTTGGGCCTGAAGTTTGAAGAGATTGTCCTTAAGTCTCCAATTAGAACAGGATTGTTTTGTTTTCACTCCCCTGTGAAAAGATCCCAGGAACACTTAATAAAAAGCTAAAGATGCACACCAAAACAGGGTATCACCAGGAGACTGGGTTCTATGTGAAAACAGGTAGGGAAGGAAGTACAGGGGGGCAAAAGAGTTAACATTGGTCAGAGTGAGAGGGAGTGGTATTGGCAGTGGCTGAACTGTTGTCTATTTGTGTATTAAGCTTAAAATGAAAAAATGCTTTGGAAAAGAAAGAGGGATTATTAATGCTGTCTGGCCTTTGTTTTTCCTTATCTCTGTGAAAATATTTTCAAAAATATTTTTAGTAAACAGAAAAACCCTTTGGAGCAGATTGCTGCAGATGGTTTTGCTTAACAAGCTGCATCTGTCTGAAGATTACTAGTACTATTAAGTTGCCCTTTATTCAGCTGATCTTTTGAGATGGAAGCCCATGTGTGATAATATTGACATATGCTGGTATTAATAAGTTATCACCACTATAAATAGTCAGAATTGTATCCATGCCTAAGGAAAGGAGCAGCACAGGAGGCAGGGCTATTAGCCAAGGGCCAGTGGAGTCAGTGCCCTGCCCTGGGAGCTGTCTGCCTGCACACCCTCAGCAAATGTCACTCCAGCAGTGGGGACACTTCCCAGCCTGGCTGCCAGCCTGGCCTTGTGCAGAGCAGGGCACGTCCCTGCCCTGCTTCCAGGGGAACTTCTGAGGGAAGTCCTGAGCTGCTTTGCTCTCTGCTTGCTCCTCACTCTCTTCACAGGGCTGTGCCCTATGCTGGTCTTCAGGCCCTTTTTTTTGCTTTGTGTTCTTGTTCTCTGCTTCACTCTTAGTTTTACAGCACAGGTGATATAGTTGCAATAGAGCCATTATTTCTGTCAATATGGAACAGTGTTTTTATAACACCTTTTAGTGACTAAGACACCAAAACCCTGACAGATTAAAAGTGTGATTTTTTCCTCAGTAAATTTCTTCTTAGGTGCATACTAAAATCTATGGAGTCTCTGGAATTCAATCTTAAATTGCAGAGTTTTTTTATAGGCCAGCATCATTATTTTGAATATTGTTTGTCTATTCAAGATGGTGTTTCATATGTAGTAAAACACAGGGTAAAAGTTCAGTGATAGCCACAAAAGGCTGAACATTATAGAAAATACTTTATCAGGGAAGGAAATTCACCATTAAATAAATTCATTTAAAGATATGGTGGATTTATCCCATGTTGCTTGTAAAGTATTATTAAAGTTAAAAATAGAAGCTGTAAGGTTTATACAGAAATTACTGGTTGAAGTTTTATTGTCTGTTCCTTGTAAGTGGTCAGAACAGATTTAGACAATTATCATTGCAGACTGCAAAATTAATGATTTTAAGTGTGAATCAGAGTGGTAAACTTCTGCAAATTTAGTTTCAAGGATGGGTTGTTGAGACTTGTTGAAGATTATTGAAAATCTGTATGCCTTCTGGCATTACCCTTGGGCAGATCTATTTCATAAAATCTCCAGCTTGTTGACTTATTTTAAAAGCAGAGACATAGAAAGGGTCAAGAGTAATAGAAGAAATAGGCCCTTAACTAAGTTAGTTTGGTTTATATAATAAAAATGAAACTAAAATGCCTTTTCAGGGAAGTTGAGCTAGTAGACAGATCCCTAAGGGGTCTGAAATAGTTGCAGGTTGCTGATCTGCGGGCAGTGCCTGGTGTTGAGGCAGTTCCTGTCACTGTAAGCACAAACTAAACAACCACTCTCCTGTTAATGTAGCCTGGAGGCCCAGTATTTCTGATGCAGCAGCTTTTCACAGGGGCTGACTCAGAGGATTCAAGTAATCCACATTTTTATTCCACTTACAGACTGAGGGGCATTATCAGATGTGCAAACCAGTTGTCTTTCAGTGAACTGAAATCCTGCTTTAGAAGAAATGCCTGGGCCATGCTAACCCAGCTTGGTAAGGACATGTGCCCTTAGGAACAGAATCACAGCATCTGGAGGATCCTGCTGTGTGCTAAGAAAGACAAAAGACAACTTGATGTTTCCTTGAGCCCCACTTCCCTGCAGGAATGTTCTGCAGTCTCCTGGACAGAGTTGACCAGAGCTGCAAGCAGTGGAATTGCAGCATCAGAGCTCTGCCATGGATCACTGTGGGACCTGGCCAGTGAGGTGCCTCCATCTCAGCCCACCCCTCTGCAAAGAACTATTCATTCTCCATCACTAACTTCTAGGAGATCATCATATTAAACAAAGTAAAGCTAATTATTTATTTCTAACTTTTCTTCTCACTTTGAGCTCATGTAAGAGAGAGCATATTGCTTGTTTCATGATGGACATATCTGGAATTGTAGATTATTAGGTGATATTAGAAAGGATTAATTTTTTTCAACATTTGTCTCAGCTTTGCAAAATGGTTAAGTGGATATTTTTTAAATAGTGGGAAAAATGGATATATTTAATATGTTTATTTTATTTAAGTATATACCTCCACAAAGGTTGGCTGCAGTGAAGGACTCAGAGCTCATCAGCTAAGTACAGTTTGGTGGCAAAGCCATTCTCTCCCAGAGGAGTGGAGCAACACCTTTAGACTCTGTGAGGAGAGGGTATGAAAGTGAGAAGTAACAGAAATATGTGGTGCTCAGCATCAATAGTATAACGAAGCTTTTTCTAAGCTAAAGATCTGTAATTCATGGAGGCTTAAGGGGAAATCCTGACCATATTGCAATCAGTGTTTTTCAAATTAGGATGGTTTTTAGATTTTGAAACAAGAAAAGGAGCAAATCTCCACCAAACAGTTCAAATTAAATTATTCCCTTTTAAAACTGCTACTGCTGTCTTCAGATCCTGGCTGATTCTTAATTCAAGGAATGTGTAGGACTTTAAAAAGGGTGAGTGCCTTTGCAGATGATATCACTGTAGATGGTTTCTGAGGTGCTGCATATCCTCTATAGTCCTTGGGTAGATTTCAGCAGAGATAAGCACTTTTTATATTCTTTATATATTTTGATATTCTTTATATTCAGGAAACAAGTAGCTGAGGGAGAATCTTTGTCCACTCTACAATTGCTTCTTATCATCTGTTTTCATCCTGAACCTTGCAACATCAATCAAATGAAAAATAAAAATCACTTTTCCCCTGAGCTGTTAACAAGTGCCATGAAGATGGATGCACAGATAGAGATTTGAACATGTCTGGCATGGAAATCTTCGGGGGGAAGCATCATGGGTCAGAGGATTGACAATGCCAGGAGCAGCCTCAATTCAGAAATGAGGAAGGCCTATATTCTGCTTTTAAAAAGGGAAAAAAATCTGTAGTGAGAGCAAATAATGACTGAATTGTGGAAGTTTTTTCTGTGGTGCAGCGAAAATCTGTGACTGCAACAGGGGGCTTGAGTTGTTGTGTTATGCTGAGCTGGCTCATTTATTAGCAATTAGATATTTCTATTGATGAGGAATCTGGGAAAAAAACCCTCAGGTTTGTTGCTGCTGGATCTTGCTGCTCTGGATCTTGCTGCTCTGCCAGCAGTAGATATTAATGTGCCAAATTATTAGTGAGACAGGTTAGTGCAGTAATAATTGCAGCTCAGGATTCCCAAAATATGCTTTTGTGTTTTGTTGCTGTCCAGAAACATCCAAGATCAAATTATTTAGGTGACTAAGTGGAGCAAAAAAATGCTGAAGTTGGCACAGAGCCAGGCTGTTCACAAGCAAGAGAGAATTAAGCTACAATTATAATTGGTATGGGACAGCTGGTAATGCTTCCAAATATTCTTTCTTTTTCCCTTCAGCTGCAAACTTCCTGATAATCTTTGTAATGGTCACTGCTAAAACTCAAAGCAGTGCTGAGAACAGTTGATGATTTTTTACTCTTTCTGCCTCTGGTGAGTATTTATTAGTTTGTATAAGAGGAACATGTCTGGTATGGAAGAAGACCTTAGACTGGAGTTTTAACTGGTACTGTATGGAAAACGTGTAGCTAAAGAAACCTCTCTGATGTCAGATACTATTTGGGTACTGAATTTGAAATGCATACTAAAATGATTTTCCCCCGCTTCTACTAAGCAAATATTTGTGGTGATTCCAGAACTGGATGTGGAAACACCATGTGGAAATAGCATGGTTTTAGAACATTTTCTGATTTCTCCTGACTCTTATGTCATTTTTAAGACTAAGGGAGCACGCAGGTTCCACTGAAAATGTGTTTGTACATAAACTGAGCAAGAATAAATCAGGTTCATGTAGCTCTAGATTGACTATTCAGTATTTGCCTCACTGGAAAGCTTTGCATCAACTTTGATGGAGCATATTCCATGAAGTGCATTGCTTGAATGGTTGTCAGCTTTTTCATAGCAACTTAATGTCAGTCATTATCAACTGCATTGCCAAAAATGAACTTTAATATCACTGTGATGAAGATGGGAAAAATATAAATGTATCATAGTAATTAATGATTGGCATCATTTATCTGTAGACGAGAGCTGTAATGTTTATCTATGGAAATAGTTTTAAACTACACTTCTCTAGTGTCATCACTTATCACTTGTCCTTTGCTGTCAGATTCTGTGGTTTCATTTGGGAGTTTTGGTCCAAGAGTTTGAGCAGATGACAATTTGCACAAGTGAATTTTAAAACTCACATTGGTTGGATGAATTGTCTTAAAGAGGGATCATTTGGCTTACCCTCATTATGTTTTTCTTATTATAAAATCTATAAAAAAAGCCCCCTGGTGTAGTTATATAGTTTCCAGCCTCTGATGTTATATTTGTAATTTCAGAGCTAAAATCTGAAAGGACTCTCTGAAACTAAGCTTGGCTTCATATTTCATATCTTTTGATGTTTCATATCTAAAAATGTAGGCTTTTTTGCTTTAGCAATTACAGGCACTCTGCTGTCATCTTGGATATCATTGTTTCTACCTTGTCTTTAGGAACAAGGTCTCTGTACCTAAAATATTATTTAAGGAGTTACTTTGCATCCACTTCAGAGTAACTGAGAAGGAATTTGATTTGTGAGCCTTAAAATTAAGGGAAAGAAAAGGACCAAGGGTCCAATCAGAAACTGCAGATTCTATTCAGAAGCATATTCACAACTTATCTATATGCAGTAATTATCATCACAACATTTTAATTAATCACAACTTAAAAAAATTTGTTTGTACAATGACCCCATAATTAAGGAAGGTTTTTTTTAAATGTAAACCTAAAATTAAATTGTATATTAGAATAGACAGGTCACTGTTCATTGGAGACACCAAAATCTCTAATTTTTATTGAATTCAAAAGGTTCTTGATCAAGATCGTGCCCTGAGTCTGTAGAAGGATAAATAAATTCCAGTTCCAAATCCTGCAGTGTTCATATTCATGTGCCTCTAGAGAATGGGATATTTCTGAATACTGTTTCAAATGCATATGCAAATTGAAATGAAGTTAAATCAACTTTTAGGATCTGAAATTCTTAAATTGAATGGTTAGAAAAACACATTAGATCATCTGGATCTTAGAAATGGCTTATAAAATTAAGGTTATTGAATAATCTTATATTATCTTTGACCTTTGGTGATAAAGAGGTTGTGGAAATTCTTAATAATTTCAAGGATACATCTGAATTTGCAATTATTCTGAGTCTTTTCAGCTCATGACCCTTTTGTGTGGAGCCACCTCACCTTAAAAGACACCTTTGTAAAGTGACCAATGCAAACTTAGCAGTAGAGTATTTTGATCAGCTGATTTTTCTGCTTTCCTTGTATATTTTCCCTCCTTTCTATTCTTCACACTATTTCTATTGTGGTTTCTGTGGCCAGTACTTAACTTGTCATTTTCAGCACAACCACTTTTGGTTTTCTGGGCATTTTTGTTTAACTCTGTACTACTTGCCTCTGCCTGTAAATTGACATATCATAAATAAATCAGGCTGTGGTGTGAATATGAATATGATTTAAGTTGAGAGTCATTGTCATTGAGAGTCAATGTCATTGCAAAAGACAATGAAACAACCTGAAATCATATTCTGAATATGGATTTGCCAAGCATTGGTAAATGCAAATAAATAAACCAAAGACAGTTTCTATTATATACCTTTGTTATTGATTTATACACCCATATTACTAAAATATTTATAGAATGAAATGGGAAAATTTATTTTCTGCTCATCTTTCATCAAGAAGAAACTATCAATAAAAGAAAAAACCAAGAAATTAAGAAAGCGCATAAAAATAAAATAGCTTGGAGAAATTTTGTCCCTGCTAGATAATTCACCATGCAGGCTGAGAAGAGTTTTTCCCCAAGTCTGAATAATTGAAAATTTGCCTGTTTAGTGGGAGGGAATTTCTCAGTGTGTGCCTGATCTGCTCACGGTCACACAGAAGAGAATCAGAGTGGAATGGAGAGGGTTGAAAAACTTTGTGTTTTTTAGGGTGTGTGTGCCCAGGGGGCTGTGCCAGCTCTGTGCCAGCCAGGCACGCTGCACAGCACTGCTCAGCCCTGCCCAAGCTGGGAGTGCAGGGAAATATCTTCCTAAATCAGCTTTTTCTTCCAGCCCCACGAGCAGATTTGACTGATGGTTTCTCTTCTATTGTAGAGGAAGCTGCTCCTCATCCTGCCTGAGCTGTGGGGTCAGCACTGAGGCGCTGCCCTGGGGGACAATCCTTCAATTTAAGGGCTGAGCTGGTTCAGCTCACCAAAGCTGCCTCACATCATTGCAAACCCACTGTGGTGGCAGAATATGAAATAGGCTGGAAGCAGGAAGGTGGCTTGGCATGGTGTAAGGACAGGTGGGCAAGGGAATTTTACAGTGAGTGGATGGAAAAAGGGTGATGTTTCTGTGTGAAATGCTGTGACTGCCCCATGGTTAATATTGGGAAACTGTTGCAGCAGTTTGAAGACAATATATTGCTTCTTCAGTCTTTGAAATTGGTTATGTGATGCAGCCAACAGGCAGCTTAGTATCTTTTTCATGGCAAGGCCCATGAGAAGGGAATTGGTGTCTTACCAAACCTAAATCAAAGCTGTAGAAAGAATTAGTCTGCAAGGTAGCACATGTAGTGTGGGACTTGGCTGTTTCTAATTGGCAGAAAAAGATATTTTATCATTCCATGATTCTTTCTGTAATCTGCTGATATAAAGCAAGTGCAAAAATAAAAAGTCATTCTGGAATATGGGTATCTTGGGTTAAATAGAATGGTTTTCTCCTGAAACAACGGGCAGCCAACTGGAAAAACAAGTTGATGTCTAGAACAGAAATGTAGTTTCCAAGTTTTCTTTGAGGCATTTCACTCATTGACTCTATCAGTTGAGGGAGAAGACATAGACGGTACATAGCATATGTACTACATATCCATATCCTGGAATTTAGTGTGTCCTAGCCAGGTGGGCAAGTCAGTGTGCTAAAAGCCACACCTGAACTCTTTGGGCAGACGTTCAATCTTGAAATAAGGCATCTGTGAGTCTGGGGAGATTGAGCATCACCAGCTAGGTATTACCTAAGCATGTTTGTGATAAGACACCACAGAGCTGACACAGCAGGCTCTGGTTTTGTGCCTTTCACTGAGAAAAAGAGCTAAACTTTTTCTGCTGGTCCCTGTAGGTTACAGTTTCTCAATACACCATGGTGGAGCTATTTGATTTCTAGTAATTTGTTCCTTTGTGGGATGTAGATAGAAACTGAAAATCTAATAACATGGACCATGTTATCACCATGGTAATGAAATAGCTTGTCTCAACTTGTGAGTTTTTGTTTATCATTAAGAATTTCATTGCTTTATAGGGAACAGCAGGTGAATTTGCTTGTATAGCTAAAGAGAAAATGAGGGCTGCTTTTTACATAATCCACTACAGATGTTATCTAGAATTAGCTTCATAATGCATTAATATGGCTTTTGTAAGCAGTCTTATAATTGGCAATATGTTTCAAATGCCTTGGATGTTTAACTTGGGCAAGAGAGGAAAAGTGATAGCACCATTTGCAGGAGATGCTTTGTAAATTCAATCTGTGGTCAAATTTTGCATGCCCATAACTTTCAGGAAAAACAAATTAGAAAATGCAGTCCATCACTTTTCTGTGGAGGGTTATATGAGTCAGTTCAGGAAAATCACTGCACTGAATGCAGCAAGGTTTGAGATCAAGGGAGAAGGATAGAGGGAGTAAGAGGTGGCTTTGGTGCTTCAGGGAAATCTTGTTTTCTGCCAGGCCCTTTTGAAGAAAGGGATACATGCAGGAGCTGATGGGTGGCTTTGGGTGTGATGAGCCAAGCTGTCTTCCAGATGGACACAGCTGGTTATAAATGGGAGAGGGTGATACAGCCATGATGAGTCCCAGATGGAGGAGACAAGGCTCCCCTGTGATTGCCCCAGACACCCTGTACTGCTCACTGTGCAACCCTCCCTGGTAATTCATGCTAAAATTAGTGTCTCATCTAGAGAGATGCTCAGTATTGCGTGAAAAACTTCAATAATTGTGGAAGTGCTTTAACAGGTAGGGTAAGGGTAGCACAGCAGAAGAAGTTAGAATTTACCTAAATTGAACTATTGAGTTTAGGAATCAAAACAATTCTGAAAACTGAAGGAAAGAAACCCCAAACAACAAAAAGAAAACCAGAGAATTTAGCCATGAATGCTATTTTAAAAACCCTGAGTTTTTAAAACCCCTGTGTTTACTATCAATATTCTATGTGTCTGAATTTGATGTATTAATTCTTCCTGTTTGTAGTGGGGTATGGGATATTAAGCTCTGCTCCTAGCACTATCTGCAATTTAAAGAAGGAACTAAGATAGATGGTGATAGAAGGAAGTAGTTATCATCTTTGTGAGGGATAATCTTTCAAAAAATATCCATGAAATTATAAAATTAATCATTTACTCTCCAACGACAGCTGATAATAGCATTGCTTTCATTGAACAGATTATGAAGATCTGAAAAGAGAGATTGAATAGATATTACACAATTTCTAGCAGGTTAAAGGCTGCGTGAAAACCTTTTAATTATTAGAAATAATCTAGGCAAGCAACACCTCCTCCTCCCCATTTGTAGCACTGCTCAAGTGCCTACACAGTCCTATTCTTTTCTAGCCATTATGGATGTATTAGGTAAAGGTACACTTCAGAAATAGGAAGCTATATTTAAGGAATCGTGTCTCATTTCCCAGCTCTCTGTAGGTTTTCAAAGACAGCATTGCTTATATTTAGTAGCAGTTTTACTGAGAGAAAAGAAATACTTCTTTCAAGAGAGGTTGCTTTACAAAATATTTTTCAAAATAATTTTCAGTCTTCGAGAAGATGTGCTAAGAATCCATAGCAGTGCCTTTTCAAAGGAGTAAATGATGGCTGGAAGGGGCCAAAGCCTAAGGCAGGTCAGGGAGTGAATTTGTTATGAAGTTTGCTTCTGTATTTAAAGTGGAGATGACCTGGTTGAAGTGATTTCGCCAACTTCTTTGCTGGTAGGAATTTGTACTGTTGTACTGAGCATTAAGAGGCTAGTGGTGTCTGTGTACAGGCTGGCAGTTTTTCCCTAGGGACACCCTCTAGGGAGACAGCCCAAATATTATATAAGCTGCCTGTGTCTCTCCCACAGCAAGAACTGCAGGCAGAAAGCAGAAGGTGGTGGTCTAATTATTTGGCTCTGAGTTGAATCATGTGTGACACCAGCATGAGCTGACAGGAGGGTCCATCTGGTTCCTGCCAATGGAGCCCTGGCTGACGGCAGCACAGACCCTTGAGTGCTGCCCCAAGAATGGGGGAGAAGGGTGGTGGAGATGCTCAGGGACTGGAGGATTGGATTTGCAGGGAGCTGAGGGCCCAAATGTGAAGTGTAAAGAAAATTAAGTGAAAATGCTAAGGGCTCTGTGCAGCTGGTGGAGATATAGGCACAAGCTCATTGCTGTTTGCTTTTGGTTGGATGCAAACAGTGCAGTGATTTGGAACTGTGGCAGATCAGCTCTTAAACATAGAGATCAATTTCCTGGTTGTTATTTGGGGTTTTATTTAATGTTGCTGAATTTATTTATTTCCTAACTTGGAGCAATCCACCAAAGGCCATATTACAAATACTATATTAAGAAGTTCTTTCTGAGAATTACCTATTACAACGTCTTGCCTTTCACTTACAAAAAAAATGAGGAAGGAAAGGACTTGGACCACTTAGAATTCCTTATATAATCAATAGTGAGCCTTTGGATATACAATTAATATATTTATATAGTGAGCCTGCAATAGATACACACACAGCACTGTGGACAAAATATTCTATCTGTGAAAAACTCATATTTGAAGTCTACATGTAATCTGTGCTTGAGATTTCATTAACACAAGGCCAGCAGTATTAATATAAAATAATATTATATTCCAGGGATGAAAGTAATGAAATTAACTCACAACATGATAACTTGGGATTGTAGTACCTTCCTGATGCTGCCAGGGAAGCAATCCATCTTTTTATTATTGCTGCAAGATAGAAACATTATCAGCTTTACATAGGATAGTTAACACCTGGTGTGGAGGAATGCACAAGTTCTGAATTCTGATCATGTGAAAAAGTGATGATATTGGTATTCAGAAATATTCTCTGGAGTGGGTTTTTGTTACAGGCTGAATTTCATATTGCAGTATTTAATCATTTATAGTATATGATTTCTTACACCATTGTTCCTTTCTTTTTAAGCTATGAAAGATAATTGTATCTCAAAGAAGGGACTTATCTCTCTTTATCTAGTCCTCTACTCTTCAAGAAAAATTATAATGTGGATTTCTGATGGCTGGTTTCAGACAACAGATTATTTTAAATCCTAAATAGAGAAGAGATTTTAATTTCATAGCAAGAGCAGTCAGGATAAATTAGTTGGGAGGGGAAAACCTCGAGAAATGACTTTTTTTTTTTTTTCCAAGGGTAATTATTTTGAGAATATCCAGGATAAGCAAAGACTTATTGACTGAGCAGAATAGAATTGCTCTGGGGTTTGGGTTTTTTTCTTGTATAAAAATATTGCTAAATTGGATATCTGTGAACATCTTCAAGAAAGACATCTATTCCTGTTAACAGAGTAATAATTTAGACTGTTTTTCACTGTGCCCTAAAATTGCCCCTGAAGCAGCTCCATCTTTCACAGGATAAAATCCCAAGCAGCCCCGTTCCTGCTGCTGGCTGGGGGAAGCTCTGCAAGCTGCCAGCAAGCACCCACCACTGCACCCTGCAACTCCTCAGCGCTCCACAACCCCCCCACGGAACAGAAGAGAGGCAGAGAATCCTAAAATGACAGCATGGGCAGTTGTCTGGGTGCCATAGAAACTGCCACTGCAAGGAAGAGCTTTGCCTTCCTTGGCTTTGCCATTCTGGTACTGAGAATACAGAGACTTCATAGAGAAAAATAAAAATGCTTGTGCGTTGTTGCCATGTCAGGTGATTGTCCACTTGCTGCAGTTTTCATTTGCTTCTTATGTCGGACCAGCTTTGTGCAATTGACTGTAATGTCCAGAACTTGTGTCCCTGTTCTGTTGTGTGATGAAATTTCCTAGCAGAACCTCTCCCAGTGTGTTCCTTCCCAGTGCTGGCCTGCAGGCAGTAAGTGCCTTGGCTTTCGTGGCGTTTCTCGTCCTGAGAGGCAGTGAGAGCTCCTTGGTGCAAGCCCGCAGTGCCCTCTCTGCTGGCCCGGGCTGGTTCTGGCATTAGCAGGGCTGGGGAGGTCTCATGCCACCAACCCCAGGGTCCTGGCCCAGAGTGCCTTCAGCAGAAAGCTCTGGATGCAGTGGGACAACCAGCAAAGCCCCTCGACACGCTGGGAGCTGATCCCTGACAGAAGCCTCAGCTGGGTGCAGGGAAGGCAGGAGTGTCTCCAGGCTGCTGGAGCAGTCGCTGTGTGCAGTGAGTGTGTTTGCCATGGGAAGGGTTCCCAGGCCAGCCTGCTGTCCTCAGTGTGCTCCCACACCTACGCCAGACATGCCAGAATCCAGGACACACTTCAACATGACATATAGCTTCCCAAAAAAACCCACAGCATTTTGCTTCAGGTCAGCAAGCTCGTGCTCAGGTGGGGAAATCTTTAATTTGCTCTAGAGTTGCCATACAGGTGACAGGCTTGTTGGACTTTGCCTTGCCTTTGCCTGATTTCCCTGGGCTGTTTGAATTAACCTACTCAGTGTTGGATGAGGGCTCACCAAGGAATGATTTTTGCTGCAGTTGGTGGCTTTCCAGCTAAAAGCCTCCAGCAGTGGAGTTAATATGCAGTTGCTATATCAGGATGGTGGGGGGAGATGGACTGATCAACTCATGAAACATCTCAGATCTTGTTCTTTCAATGGCTTGTTGTAATTTCCACAATGTGCAGATTTATTTTTTAACTGAATGTCCTAAACTAATCTTGAAAGGAAAGTTCTACCTATCTAGATTTCCTCCCACATTTCATTTAAATAAGTAATTCTTCACCTTTTGTTCCAGGCTGCTGTGCTTTGTGAAATGCTACTTCAGAAATGACTGCCTTTACTGATGGGTGAAATAATCTCTGTGCAAAGTCTGGAAATTATTTTCAGTCAGGGAGGTATTTTAAGCTGGTTTGAAGTGAGACGTGCAGGATAAGGGGGATAGGCAGCGTGTGGGACTATGAAGTAAGTATTATGAGTTTATTGGCTTCTGATATTTTGTGCTTCATGGAGTATTGAGAATGTCACTTTCTTATTATTCCTTTGTTTTTTTCCAGAAAATGTCACATTATTTTGCCACAAAACCTAAAAGAGGTTGAATAGAACAAATATGGTCACGGAATCAGAAACCTATTTTTTATTAGTTCAGTGAGACAGGCATGGGCTGTTCCCCGTGTGATTTTGTTTGAGCACACATCTCCTCAGATAAATCTAACAGATTAAATTGGAGCAATGAGCAGACTGTACCAACATCCTTCTCAGACACCAAGATGTTCGTGGGGGTCAGGCAGTGCCACGTCTTTGAACGTGACTGGTGCACACATCTGATTCCCCAAATGCTCAGTGTATGTGCTTCCTCTCCCACATCAGTCACGCTCTGGGCCTTGCTCTGGTGTGGTTGATTTTGGTCACTCCCCTGTGTGACGCTGTCGTGGCTGTGGAGGGATGTGGGTGCCCCTGCCCAGGAGAGCCTTGGCTGCCCTGCAGGTCAGGGCTGTGCCGACACCTGCCCTGCTGCCAGCTCTCCTCTGCTGCTTACAGACCGTGGGGCTGCAGGCCTCGCATCAGGAGCGGCAGAAACAGCCATTTCCTAGCGCTGCTGCGTTCTGCTGGCTCTGCTTGGTGACAGCCCTGCCCCGAGGGCTGCTCCTGGGGAATGGGGACAGGGAGAGCCACGAGCGGGGTCCCAGCGGGTCTCACACAGCGATGGCACAGCTCTGTGCTGGCTGTGCTGGCTCAGGCTGCTCCTGCTTTCCAGAGATTCAGTCACCGCCCAGGGATTTGTACGTCCGTGCTCAGGGAAAGTGATCGTGCACTCTTGTGTTATTAACTCTGAAGTTGGGTGAAACACAGTGCAGTCACATATTCCTGTGAAATCTACACTGTGCTTGCTCTGATCATGGTGTTTGTTTCCTTATCTGGTCCAGACACGTCCTGAAAGAAATGCACAAATCAGTTCCCCTGATAAAGCTGGTGTTCACAAAATCTTAATAAAATGAAAATGTAATCTCAGCTTCTCCTTAATGCTCCTGTACCCTGTATGCCTTTAATAATCTGTAGTGTTTACTGCCAGTTCAATTATCAGGTATAATAAGTGAACCTAATGCACTAATGTTTGTTACTAGCCTACTTTCAAAATCCCTTACACATGCAAGTCGTATACAATTTAAGTAAGAAATGCTTCGTGGAGTCATCACCACTCTTACTTAGAGGAAGGGAATGCCATTCCCTTTATTTAACCTATCAGCCTGTACCTCCTGGGTACAATTCTTGGAGTTAAACCAATAGTGATCCAGTTTGTAGATTGCTGTTGCTCATTAGCTTTGCAAGTATGTCATAATGCTGGGTCTTGAGTCTTGCTCTAAGTAGTCTTAATGCTAGTGTTAGTCCTAGCCAGAATGCATATTAAAAAAAAAATAAAATTGGAGATTTGAATGGTGTGTCAGTGTCATTTTTACAGTCCAATGGACCAGAAGAATAACAGCCAGACCTTTATTTTTTTTTCTTCTATTTTTTTTCCATTTGAGTATTGCTACATATTTGTGCTAAAACAGAGGCAATTTCTGTTTGATTCTACTGCAAATATCTTGCATTTTTCCTTACTCTCCTATCATTTCTGTGTCTGTTTTGTTTTGGGTCCTTGATTCTGTATTTTAAGGTTTGACAACTACTAACCACACAGCATGTTGTAATAGCCTGTAGAAAGAGCCTTTTTGATTCATGTGTATCAAAGTGCATGACTAAACCCTCACTGTATATTTTGCTGGTGTCTGGTATTAAACTTCTTTATGCTTTAGTCACACATTAAGAAGTGATGCATTTATTTTCATAACTGAATTCAGCATTCTGGCTCTGCATTTTGTAGAAGAGAAGATAATGGAAGAAAGCAAACATTTCTATTGACTGGCTGTGATGTGTGATCTCCCAGTCACAAGAATTTGGAGCTTTTTGTTTAGAAGAGGAATGTTCAGAAGGAGGGAACGAGAACTGCTGAAAGCAAAAATTGCAGCTATATGCTACCCATTTCAAATCTTTCTCCTGCCTGGTATGAAGCATAGAGAGATCTTTTGCTCTGCATGCATGAACTTGACTTGATGTGTGGATACATTATATTCTTGTCCTAGCTGTAAGCATCTTAATGTAATTTTAGGGATTTTATGTAGGTAGAACTCTTGGATGGATGTCTATTTCCCTGGGTTGTATTATTTCTTGCCTTTTATATTTTGTATTTGCTACTGTATTACCAAACTTTCAGTTTTGGGACATGAAACTATACTAGTAGTGACAACTCCTTTCATCCAGGGCTCTTGGAAATATCCTTTAGAAGTGCAGACAGTATTTTTTTCTGTTTTGAAGTCAGTGAATCATCATTAGTAGCTGACATGTTGATTAATATCTACTTGTAAGCCTTCTAAATACAGTTTTTGTTTCAGTGTGCAATTTGCTTGAAAGGGGTTCCAGGAGGTTCTGAACTGATATACAAAGCTCAAGGGATGGGACAGTGCCCTTTACTCAATTTGCCACAGTTTCTGGACATTCGCTAGCATTATCTCCCTGCATTTGAAAACTTTTTGGCTAAACCTCCTCAGACTCTTCTAGAGAAGAATTCTGACTTTTGAAGGGCACATGTTAGGTCAGGAGCATCCCAGCTTTGGGGTCAGATAAAATAATTTCTGTAGCAGTGAGCTCTACTGTTGGATACACAAAAAAGTGCCATCAGGGAAACCAGAAACATGAATTACCATGGAGATGAACACAAACTGGGTAGAGGCGCTTTCAGCAGAACTGTCTCCTTGGCAAATTCATTGAAATGAAAACTTTTTGTGGAAACATATCAGTTGACAGGAGGAAGATCTTGGAACAGATGCTAGCTTAGAGCCCAGAATATTCAAACTGAGCCATGAGGGAACCAGATTCATATCTTTATCCTGAAAAATGTCTCCAAACTCTGCTCTTTTTGTCTTTGGCTTCCTTTTCCTCTAAGTAAAAAAATGTTGAAAGCTTTTGAAATCTTTACATTATGGGTGGAGTTCACGAGCTCATGTTTTCTGATCCAGGTCATCACCTTGGGAATAGTGACAGAAAAACCTCATTTTGTCAGTCTTTCATTAAAAGAAGCAAGCCATGTTTGCTATGTAACAGCAGGTAAATAATTTAATGCAGTTTCTTTGATTTGCATTATTGCTACCAATAATTGTTTTGGTCAGGCTTTTGTGGGGGTGGCTGAAAAATCAAATTCTATCTGCATAGAGCAATACAAATATTGCTTCCCTCTGAGGCAGAGCACAGGAAATTGTATTAAATACAAAGAACAGAATACCAAGGCTAATTCTAGAAGTGAGTATGAAACTTAGGAGTGGAGGAAGCTGTAGATTTGCCTTTGTTGCATAGCTCAGATGAAAGAAAACAGATGACAGGGAAAGGGAATTGTTTTGGAGAAAAATGTCTTGAAGACTGGGGAGAAAAACTAAACCCCATGGTTTGGGATAACACTCAAAATGTTTCCAGTCTTTTGGGTGAGTAGTTGAAATGAACTGATTTTTCAGAGGCTTTTCAGATTCAACTCAAGCTCTTGGAATGTCATAGGAAGAGAAAAAAATTTGCTTTTAC
Organism: Chloebia gouldiae; assembly: GCA_003676055.1. Lineage (NCBI taxonomy): Eukaryota > Metazoa > Chordata > Aves > Passeriformes > Passeridae > Chloebia > Chloebia gouldiae. Next base: position 7,855,364 of record QUSF01000022.1, read on the forward strand.
TCAGGAGGATAACTTGGAAAAGTAGTAGAAAGCTCTTGCATTCACCCATCCTCAGAGAGAAATGAGCTGAGTAATCCTGGCAGGAGTGAACGTGGTAAGGAGATGCTGTTGAAATCCAGGGGCAAAAATATTTACAGTTTTGTGGAGCTGAAGAAGCCTGCAAGCTCAGAGAGCTCCAAGTGTCCCATCATCAAGAGCTTTTAGAGCTCTTAGGAGTGCAGGGCTGCAGGAGTTCTGTCCTCTTGCCATGCTCTAGGAAGGCACAGGCTGGGAAAAAAAGGAAAAAAACCCTGTGGCAGCTGATATCTTGCATTTAATCTGGGATATAGCAGTGAAACAACAGTGCTGGATACCAGATACAGACCCCTCTGGGATGGCAAATGGCTTTTCTCTGTCCTTCCTGAGAGATGATGTCTTCAAGGAAGAAGTGGGCAGAAGTCCTGCCAAGTGAGCCAGGGAAGTGCAGCTCAGGTCAAAGGCAGAAGGAACCAAACCCCCCCATTGTGTTCCTTGGCCTTGACTGCTTCTTGAGAAAAGGCAGTGTACAGAGAGGAGATATTAACTGAAAATTGAATCTCCTAAGAAAGTGCCTTCAATTTGTTCAGCTACATTACTGCACTGCTGCCTTGTTCCTTAGAATGCTAAAGAGGAGATGGTTTTGTTCTAATTTTTTTTTTTAAGAGAAAATGTAGCAATTTGCATGGCTTTGGGATGAGTGCTAGCCAGGGTCAGGTGAATGTAAGTGAGCATCTCCTCTTCTGAACACATGTAAATTAAATATTTCATTTCAAGAGAGCTGAAATCTTCCCCTAGGAAGAAAATCTTTATTTTCATACCTTTTAAACCTGGATTTTGACTGTCAATTTGAAAATGGCATTTTCAGTAAAATATGAAAGAATAATGAAATAAAATGGGAAGCTTTTTGTCCCATCCTTCTTCACAACACACAGACACAATCAGAAATCCTTCAGTTTGAGGCCTAAACAAACGTATTTAGTTTAGAAACAAAGAATGTTTTTCTTTTTTTTCCCTCAAATGAATATTATGGAAAAGATTGCTGTATTTTCAATAATTTCAATGTTTCCTTCCTCTTTTCTCTTCCCTCTCTTTTTCCTCTCTTTTTCCTCTCTTTTTCCTCTCTTTTTCCT
>QUSF01000022.1:7856521-7914350 GCA_003676055.1 Chloebia gouldiae
TTTTCCTCTCTTTTTCCTCTCTTTTTCCTCTCTTTTTCCTCTCTTTTCTTTCCTCTCTTTTTCCTCTCTCTTTCCTCTCTTTCCTCTCTTTCCTCTCTTTCCTCTCTTTCTTTCATTTTTTTCCTTTTTCCTCTTTTTTAAGATGAACTGCCATATAAAGTAAATCACTGCTCAATCAAGTCTTGCTCCAAGTTTTAAGGCTATCTGGGAGACATTTTATTGTCAAGTCTCTATGCTCACTAAGTTCTTTGGAAATGGGCATTGATGTTCTCATTGGACTGCGTTCCTTCAGACATGCAGCACCATTTGAAATAAATAATCCCAGATAACTGAAAGGCAGAATTCTTTGTATACAAGGAAATAAAAAAGAAGCTATGAGATAAAGCATCCAGATTTGACGTGAGATACATTTCTTCTCTTTGTGGTGAGCTCTGTTGGTTGCAGTGGGTTTTGTTGCAAAAACCAGCCCCTGGCATCTTACGAGTTTGCTTTGGAGCTGGAGTTTGTGTGTGGCTCCTTCATGTCCTGGAAAGGCTGCTGCTCATGGCTCAGCATGTGATGAAATGGGGGCTCCCTCCTCCAGCCAGCCCTGTGCCTTGGCAATATTTGTAGAAATTCAGTGCCTTGAGACTTCTGCCAGATTCGGTGACACAAACAACTGGTTTCATATCAAGGGAAGCACACAAATTGTTTAAGAAAATAGGCAGCTACCTCCAAATTGAGGAATATTGATTTTGGAAAGTGGTAAATATAAGTGCATGCTGAATAACGTGGGAGTGAAAACTGTGCAGTTAAAAGGAAAAAAGCTCTGGGGCTGACCACCTTCTGGTAGGAATATAAGTCACTGTATTACTTTTAATCATTTTTTCAACAACCCTCTTTCTCCCTCGCTGCAAGATTCCCAAGAAGACTAGTCTCCAGCTTTGACATTTATTGTTAGATGTATTAAATTAAGCAGTGTAAATCCACCCTTGAGAATTTACCATTTGTCTAGCTTTGTGCAGCAGGTGGAATTTCACTGGGCAGAATTGATGCCAGTTTTCCTTCCAGGACCATTTTGAAATGTGTGCCTTTTCAGTCAGCAGTGTTCCTATTTTCCCCTTGGCGAGGCATATGTCTCACTAAAGAGCCTGTTTGGAGGTTGTTGGTTTAGACAGTTCTTTGCTTTTAGGTTTGGTTTTTTGCGTACTTATCTGTCCTTTTTCAAAAATCCAGTGAAATTCTGGGCTGAAGTCAAGGCTTTGCTTCCCTGGCTACCCCACCTAGGAGGAGATGAGCCTTTCAGGGAGGTGAGCATTGCAGATGTGATCGAAGCACTGCCAGGACTGCAGTGTGTTTCTCTGGCTGCTCTTTGCCTAGAGAAGCCTACAGCAGTGTCTCTATATTTATGTTCATGTGTGCATATGTTTGAGTGAGTGGTAGGAGGAAAAAATTCCTTAAGACTGCTCACATCCCTTCCCCTGGAGAGGAGTGGTGGCAGATGTTCCTTATTTGTCCTACTGGAAGGGCTGAGCTAACTGTGGGCACTGAAACTTCTCATTGCCATGGTAATGAATGTCTTCTAGAAAATGTGATTTCTATCAAATAGTTGGAGAGTGCCTTTTATTTAGATTTCCTGGAAAGGTTTTACTAAGCAGATTATTTTGACACTTGCTTTTGCTGCTGTCTGTGTTACCATGTCAGAGAACCACTCATCACAATCCCCAAGGAAACTGCAGCACCGTTCATGACAATCCACAATTTATATTAATTGTTTGCAATGGCTGGTGTTCTCACTTAATTTCAGGGCCACTTTCTTCAGGGTAACGTATTACTGAAGAAGTGTTGAATAATTTACACGATTCACATCTAATTAATGTGAGAAAACACCAGGAATGTAAACCCATGGTACTTGCTATTCTTTTATGTTTCATATTAGTCTGACAAGCATTTGCAGAGCTTCCTCTGCAAGCCCCTCTGTGCTTCAAAACTGAAAATATAATCTAAAAAATATTCCTCAACTTCATGTACATTTTTCCATAAAAAAAAAACATTTCAGTTTATATTATGAAATGTGTAAGCTATCATTAACTGAAGATGGTTTAGTTTTTTATTTTTTACACTCGTGGTGTTTCTCACAGCTCAGATTATGAATTCTATTACATTTTGCATTACTATCAGATTGGAAGTATCTCCAGCTATTCACTTAATGATCACTTAATACTGAGCAATGCCAGGGCCAATGTTACCTCTTACAGCATATGAAATAAAGTAATTCCTTTTTTACCCCATTCTAAATCCTGCCTGTTTTGGTAAATCTTTCTGGATCCAAGGTGTAAAAATGACCTTTTTGCATCAGGTTAAGATTAAAAGTCACTTCTTCCTTTTTCTACAGTTTCCTTTATGTGACTTGGATGAATAATTTAATCTTGGTGGGTTAATTCTCAGTTCACAGATAACATTGTATAATTTATCTTTTATGGTTTTTTAGCTAAAAAATTATAATCTGTGAATGTCCTAAGTATTTTTAAAAAGTTGAACCCCATGGAAATGCAATCTTTGTCTCTTTTTATCTTTAGCATCAACTTCAAAACTCTTCTTTCACCTGTGTATACACACACATCACTGAGATGTAATATGTGCTGAAGTGTACAATGTGCTGAAAAATGTCCACGAAATATGGGTGCATTGGGTGCACTGGGTCAGGCTTTGATGAAAGGTGAAATTGGAAGTGCTCTCCCCCTGCTCACTTCTCATGGCACAGCCAGAGATGGGTTTTTGCTCTGATTGCTGTCTCATAGTTTAGTAATGGAGGAAGATAACAAAAGAGTAAAAAATTTTTAAAAACCCACATGGCACTGTTATTGCTGTTGTTCACAGGGTACTAGAGGAAATTCAAAAACTATTGGTGCTGTATAAATAATTGATGTTCCAATCTTCAGGGCAGCCATCCTTTATGAAGCAGCAGTTCAGGGAGCACTGTCACTTTGTGTCTTTGGGAACACAGGTTTGTACAAGGCGTGCCAAGAGGCACAGAGTCACTGTGAGTTTGGATGTGCAGTTGTGAAGTACCACTGGAGTCACTGCTGGCACAAAGGTGCTTCATAACAGGTGACAAAGAAATCCAGAATTGTTCAGTTTATGGGGTGGTAGAGAATGACTGTGAGGTGTTGCCTAAGAGGAATAAGAGCAAAAATCTCTGCAACGTGGCTGTGATCTTCATGCACATCATCTCTGTGAAATTCCACTGAAGATCACAATGATCAATGGGACAGTACAAGATATATTGCCTTTCCAGAGCTGCACTCCCAAGGGGGCCTTTGCCAAGTTTTAAATTCTGCCTTTAAAGGGCTGGAAACACATTCTGCTTTAATGATGCATCATTGAGAGCAGCAAAAAATGTAGTAGTGGTAGCAGTTATGGCTCTAACTGTGCTCTGCTAAATTTAAGAATGATCTATTATCCTTGACTACAGAGAGCTCTTGAAATTCTCAGTTTTAAACCATGCTGCATCCATGACACAGAGCAATCAAAACCAAAAAATGTGAATAAAATACTCTGGGAAAAAGTGAGTGCTGGATTTTCTGAGATAAACAAGTAACAGAAAACCGAGTTGTAGGAATACAAACAAATAGCAACTTTAGTATTGAAATTCAGATTTTGCCAATTTCAAGTGCAGCTGTGCTATTTAGGTTTGGTTAGTTTAAAAGAATTTCCTTGAACACAAGTTTTGCAGATGTTACAGTGGTGTAATAAATAAATAAATAAACAAGCCCAGCCAGGAGCACAGATGCCATTTAATGTGGCAGTGTATTAAAGTTTACAGCTACTTCTTTTAGACTCTTCCCTGGGGTGCCATGTGTCAGCCTCCCGGAGAAGGAGCTGCAAAGTCTGTTTCACTGACGTATTAGATGACATCTGTGCTTGCTGGCTTGGATTAGGGATCCTGAATCAAAAGGAGGTTGATCTGCCTTACCAGCACTAAGCTGACACGAGGTTATACAGCTTTAGCTTGTTGGCTTTTTTATCTGCTTGTGTTGGATGCTATGAGTCAGCACTGGGTGGCTTTTGCTGCTTGGGGATTGCTGCTTTCCCGGGCAGGGTAAGAGGTGTGAAATGGGTTTGGCTGTATCTGTGCCCTGCAGAGGAAGAGCTCTGCATTTCACGTGTCCAGCTGAAGAGGAAATTCGGGGTAACTCACAGGTGGGAAAAGGTGGCAGCTTGCCTATAGCAAAAAGCAGCGAAGCCTGGATCAGGGAAGAAATGATGATGTCTGGTTCTAGAGCAGAAGGCTGAAGGCTCTGCTTTATTAAAACTATACGATATTACATTAATATACTATTTAAATAGATACTATACTATTCTACATGCTTACTTCTTACTTATTTATCTAACTCAAACTCATGACTCTGTGCTGAGAACCCGAGCCACAGCTGGATCCCATTGATCACTGACCCCAAACAACTTCACCAGAATCCAACCCAGCCATCACTGCAGGTGAACAATCTCCACACCACATTCCACATGGGGAAACAAAGGAGCAGAGATAAAGATTGTTTTCTCTTCTTCTCTCTGTGCTTCTTCTGGGAGAAAGAATTATATCTCTGTCCAGAGAATGTGAATGTCACACTTGTCAGGGCACCAGCTGCTTCATGTGAGGTTAGCTTGAGCTTAATGGTAAGAAAGTTCCCTCTTAAGAGATCCTGCTGCCCTAAGTCCCTCTGGATCGTTTTGTTTTCCAGCAGAGTCTTGTGTTAATCAGCAGCCACTGTGCCTGTCCAGCCCTGCTGCCAGTCTGTCATCACGTGGGGCAGCCCTGGCACAGGAGCTGCTGGTGGGACCAGCAGTCCAAAGGCTGCTCTCCTCTGCTGCAGGAAAAGGCATTTTTCATAATAATTAATGTGCAAAAATACTGGGGACACGGGCTTGCTTTGGGTCAATACCATACTGTTGCTTCATGTCCCATTCTCCTTTGTAATTAAAGCCCCTTTATCTGTATGTTTATTTCAATAATTCTATGAAACACTCACTGAGCTTCCTAAATATGTGGATTTACATTCTTGGATTCCTGATGGCTTTGACTTCTTGAACTTTCAGACAGGAATAGGAGTACTGAGTGAAAAATTAAGATTATATCAGCTCTTGTATTTCAATTTACTTTAGTGTAAATAATTTCTTAGGCTAAGTAAAATAAGAAGAACATTTGTTTTAGTATTTTTAAAATATTTTAAGCTACACCTGACATTGCTTTCTTCTTCTAAATCATTTAGAATCTCATCCAGATACAAAAAATAAAATTTCTAGCCATCATAAATAATGAAAGGGTATCCACTTTAGTAAGGCACCTTGGTTTTCATTATATAATTTTGTTTTTGTGTACCTCAACATAAAACTTTCTATAATTGAGATATGGGGAACTAACAGGGAGTAGCTTTACGATATCAGGTGCACTGAGGCTGAATGAAGGCTGAATGTAGGCTAAATGCAAATATAAGCTAAAGGAGCCTTTTATTTTCTTTTTTTGTTTGTTTTGATATGCATTATTTTTTAATTGATCACCTTCATAACTAATGACTCATGGTAAATCTTTATTATAGTTATAACAAAGAACAAGAGGCTGTTATTACCTTATCAACATGGTGACAAATTACAGGAAGAGTGACCATTCTTCCATCACCAGGGGACTTCAACAGGGAAAATATCATCATCTCAAGGCTTTAGTGTAACTTTTTAGATTTTGCTCTAGATCTTCTAACCTGCATCTTCCCAGCCTTTGTGATAGCTACTGCTCTGTGAGAAGCTTTAAGAGTCTTTTATAATAAAAAAAAGTTGTGTTTCCTTTAGCCTAACTTTGCTTTTGAGAAATTTGATAGTGATTGTAGCCTATTTGCATGCGTCTCTGAAATCCATTTATTGGATTAAGAAAATATCTTAAATTAGCCTGCACCCAACTCAACACAAAGAAATAGCCAGCCTGAGAGACCCTCATCAGATAGAATAGTCCCAGTCCTGCCCAGTCATTCTGGTTTTATGGCTCTCTCTGTGCCTGCTTTAGAGTCCAGCAAATTGCTCATGTGCTGGTTCAGTCATTACAAAAACCTCGTATTTCTGCTTTTGAAATACATTACTAAAGTTGAGATCTGGGGATAAATGAAAACTGATGTTTTTTCAACCGGACACAGGAGAAGCAAGCTGCCAGACACCCATATTTTTGGCTGAGAGTATTCCACTGACGTGGTAGCTATCAAAATACAATCTGGTGCCCATCCTGACAGATACAGAGCATTTGTGTGACATAGGGAAGTGTCAGCTTGGGGTGCTCAGCCAAAACACATTTAGCTCACAGGAGCAGAAAGCTGAGTACTCCAACGCTCTGTTCTTCAGCTAGAAATGCTCTGGGCTGAGGGGAGAACAAATTCCAGGGAAAGGCAAATGCACTCAGATATTGCTGCCACTGAACCTGGAGTGGCAGTGTGTGCCCCTGCCCTGCAGGACCCCTCTCTTAAAGGAAACAGAGACCCTGCTGCTGGTGATGCTGAAGACAGGACACAACATCACAGGCTTAACGTTCAGCTGTGATGGAAATGGAAATGGATCATGGGAAAGGGGAGTTTTGCTGTAGCCAGTGTGCTGGTGGGCACCAGGGGATGACAGAAACACAAGCCAGAACAAGCCTTACATTTATTTGCATAAGAAAATAAACCAAGGGATTTAAGGGATTTTCAGGTAATTTGTGTGCCTCCTCGCTATTGTCTGCTTCCAGCCTTGTGGGTTTTGCTTCCTATTTTAGAAGACAGGAAGCATAAGGAAAAGCAGAAACCTCCAAATTAGAAATTTTGGGTTACTACCATATGTCCTTGGAACACAGAACTGCCCTTGAGGACTTCACTGGATGCTGAGAGTGTGAAAAAAGGGTTTGAATCATTGAAATTCTGTGTGAGTAAATGCAGGCATAGCTATTGCTTTTTTTAAAAAAGAAAGAAAGTCTAATTACACTACTGTGTCCTATTAAATTGAATATTATTTTAGAAGAATGATAGTTCTTCAATTTTTGACAAACAAATCAGATGAAAACAACAGCAAATGGGTATTTAACTCCATGACAGCGTCAACAAATCAAGTGTGATACATCTCAGTGCAGTTTCCTCCTGCACAGAACCTTGTCTGGGTTTCTGCCTACAAAAGATGAGAAGCAGAAAAGTGAAAGCTGTGTAAGCCTTCCCTAAGAGAAGTGTTCCAGACGAGGAAGGGAAACACAGCAATACAGCAGTCCCCAATTTGTGTGTGGTTCCCATCTTCATAATTACCTGTGTGGAAGAATCTGGCCTGTATTGGCTGATTTCTCCAGAGCTCCAGACTCACCTGACAGTGCAAATCCCAGCAAACAGCAAGAGCAGCAGCTCCCCTGGCCAGGAGCCATCAGCAAGGTACATTAGCCAGGTATCAGGTACTTCCTGACACATTTTTAAAGTTCCTAATTCGAAACAATTGAAATTTTGAAGGCTAAATCTAGAACTAATACAAATATTATTTTAAACGATTTAAATAGGCAATTATAGGGCTTTGTATTTTTAAAAACTTTTTTTATACTTGGCATCATGGACAGAAACATTTGTTCCTCTTAGCAACAGAGCCTGAGACTAAAAGCTCTGCATTTCCCCTCACAGGCAGGGCCTGTCTCATTTCCTCTGCTTCTCAGGAAGCTCTTCAAAACATCTAGAGCAGCTGGTATCTCTTAGCACAGAGGACTGGCTTCTTGACTGTACATGACAGAGGCATGATCAGATTTTTGTTTCCCTATTTTTTTTTCTGCAGAATACAAAAGCATGATTCAAAGAACTTTCCATTTCACTGGGAAATGTAGACTCTTGTAGTGTGCCATATGTCTTAAAACCAACACCAATGCAGCTATTTCTTTAGTAGTTTGTTTTTCGCTGATAATCCCTTGTGGTATCCGGAGCTAGGAGGTCTGTTTGATACTTCTATTCCTGCTGTCCTATAACTAAAAATGCCAGCATTTGAGAGAGGTCTTAAACTGACCTGGAAATGCAGAAGTACTTCATCATGGCCCACAGTGAGCTTTATAAGCCCTGCATGACCAAGGAAGACAAGAGAGCATTTTGAAGAGCTGTGTGTTGGTCTCTTAGATATAATTTACCTCTAGACAAAATAATCTAAGACTATAAGTAATATATCTTGCATGTCTGTCCTAGCATTCAGTTAGTTGCTGGGTGTGAAATTGAAAAGTTTTTGTTTAAGGCCTGAATATTAAGGCTGAAATACAAGTCCATCATGTTGAAGTCATCGAGGTTACCAATAGGGAGTACTCTGTGTGAACAATAACTGTAGAGTGCCACCCAGTCAGGAGATTTGTCGTGGAAGAATAACGGACCCAAATTCTCACTCACATCACTCTAAATCAGGAGTGAATTCAGTTAAGTAACAAGAATTATATCTGTGAAAATTATCATGAGAAGAGAATGAGATCTGCTTTATTTACTTTTGGAACGACTCAATGTTTGAAATGGGCATTTATGGCTATATGTGCTCAAATAGGATTTTGAATTGTCAGAATTAGTTAAAATCACTGCTTTTACTATACATAGGATGTTTTTAATGGTGCACTTATTTTCTTAGTGCCGTATGTTCCTCCTTATAGAAAAACAAAAAAAATTAAGATCAACCAACCAGTTACTACAAAATGTGGCAACTCCTTATATCTGTTTGTATATAAACATACATTGTGCAAGCCACAGAACAATAACAAGCCTTGGTAATCAGCCTAATCTGAAAGTGGTTGTTAATATACCATGAAAATTAGTGTTCCTGTCTCTCTCTCTCTGGGAATGGAAAGACATATACTGCAAAATTTCTGGGGAGCAAAGACATTATCACTGAAACTATCAAACTGAGCTTTACCAGATCCTCTGCCCTTGTTGATAAGGGTTTTTTTTTCTTGCCCACCCAGTCAGCTTTTGCTTCATCTCCATAAGGTGTCCTACAGGGGGTGAAGAGAGAAATTCTTTTATCAGAACCAACTTACCCTTTCTCTAAAGATATCACTGGCACAGGGGTGTGTTTTGGGCACCTGGTGTAATGATGCAGTACCCAGAGGATTCCAGTCAGTATTCTTGTATTTTCCCAGGTGGAGAAATTGAGTTGCTCAGACAAAAGAGCAACATGTGTTTGTGGTGAAGGTATCAGAATTGGGCTAAATTACACCATGGTTGTACCATAGACATGAACCTACCTCTAATCCCAGTGTGAATGAATTGCTGCTCAGTCTGGGGCCAAGATGTTCCTGTGAATGTTTCCTGTACTTGTTTTTAATTTTCTGTGTCTTGCAAACTCGGGGCTGGGAGGTGTCAGCAGTGGCTTTTTGAGAGCCTGAGGAATCCCTGGGGCCCCCAGGGGGTGTTGGCACCACCATGGCCCCGCTGCCCCTCCATGGGTCACACACATGGGAGGCACCTGGAATCTGCTCTCCATGGAACAGTGCATGGAGGCCGGAAGGGAAAAGTCAGGCTGTATTCTCTGAGAGTCTCTACTCTGTCAGGCAAATCCCAGGGAAGCCAGCAAAAGTTCTAACGCACCCTTTGAGGGTGTTATTTTATCCTTTTGCATTCCACAGCAATGGAACAGGTTTTTCTTGGATCCAGACAGCTTTTCTATAGAGGTGTGCTCAGATAAAAGCACGGTGTTAACTCTGGCTGCACTAGAGCAAGTGGTGCTTACCAGCTAGGGCACTGGTAAGAAATATGAATCCCCCTGGGAATGAGGAATATATTTCCAACCTCTGAGAAATTTTTTACAGCATTCTTAGAAGGTCTCTTTCTGAATTCTGCCCACATTTTCAGTGACCCTGCTCTGTTGTGATCTGTCATTTTTCCAGAGGTGAATGTGCATTCACAGGCTTGAGGAACTGAGGAAGTTGCTGTGGAGACACTCATTTTAATCACATTTTTCTGAACAATATACCTCTCAGTCTTCCTGTGTCACGTCCTAAATCTTTAAGGCCTACAGTAGATGCCTAATAGAGATATAGTCTGGGTTGATATAGGATGTAGTCTTTTCCCCTGTTCTTCCATTAATAATGATAATAACCTGTCAGCACAAGGCATTTCAAAGGTTTTTGTCTTATTTCCGTTTAGACTTTCCAAGTCTGTAGTTTCTTCTTTGAAACCATCTTTTTTAACTATGAGCCACCCAAATTGCCATGATTAGCAACACGTGTGCTAGAAAGTAAAAAGAAATACTGAACCTATAGGGATGAATGTCCATTTGATCAGTGTTACTAGCTCTGATTCTTTAAATTTATGGTGTGATACCTGGATGAAATATAATGTATCTAGGATACTAATTGATAATTACATGCAAAAAGCTGTATGGCAAGATGGTGTTCACTGCAAATCCATGAGCAAAGATGGTTTTCACTCATCTCTAGTTGTAAAAACCCCAAAGAACAAAACAAAGGATGCAGTGTGAAGAGCAGACTGGCTCTCTGCCCATTGCTTGCCCAGTGGTTCCACTGTTGTTTCTCAGAGCTCACTAAAGATTTTCTCTTGTCTCACTCAGTAATAACAGATTTGGCTGCTTTGGATTCTGCTGGTTCATGCCAGCAGCTGTTTCACTGCAGTGTTTTGAGCAGGGGTAAGCCCAGATACATACATATAAAAAAATACATACACACAGACTTGAAATCTGTCTTTCAGCTCTTTGGCATCTTCAGTTGTTCTTCTGTGTACACAGGTTGTGATCTATTTTGTTTTGTTAGGTTGACACATTTTTCCTTCTTTTTGCTGCGTGGTGGATTCCTCCAACAACCACTTCATGCCAACTCAGAAAAATATAGCATTTCCTGGAAGGCAGGGTGTTCAGAGACCTGTGTGACACTGCTGAAACAGACCTTGCAAACGCTGCAGTGCAGGCTTGTTTCAAAAGAGGTGTGTGAGAGGTGGGAAAAAAAGTGACATTAACACTAATTTGTATTTTTCATTATTAAGCATTTTACCAGCCTTGTCAGTGCTGCTAGCAGAAAGCAAAAAGAACAATGAAAAAGAGCGATCTCTATAGTTATGTCTAGTGAACCCAAGGGTGCTAGTTTAGTGAGGAAAGAAGATATGGTTTTATTTCCAGCAGTTTAAAATCCAGAGCTGTACAGGTGACATAGTGCCTTCCTTTATTTCACTTGGCTGTTTTCATTCAATAGTGCTTTTAAAATTAACACTGACCTTTAGTGGCTATGGAAAAATCAGTGTACAGAAGAGTAAATAAAGAAATAAAAAGGGTGCACGGTAAATAAGTACATGAAGATGTAACTGATAGATTAACTATGGTGTCCCAGTGAATAAAACTCAGAGCAGCATTTCCTGCTGGGGCCTGTTTCCTCAGCACTCTGACCTTGCTGCTGGATACAGCAGGTGTAGCTTAGTCTGTATGTTATCCATCATTCCCATGTGCACTTAGGAAAACTTGTCTCAAAAAAGGCACTTTTAAATTGCTTTTATTTTTTTTTTCCTGCTGAGGCTTCAGTTATTCAATGTATGAGAGTACAGCAAATAAAACTGAGTGGTTGGACAATAAAATGGCAGATGAAATTCAGTGTGAGCAAATATAAACATGGGAAAGAGCCACTACCTTTGCTGTTAGTTGCTTCTCTTGATTTTAGGATGTATCTGCTGGGGGTCTTCTGTCTGATCCAAACCTTTTCTACCGTGGTAGGGGTATTTGCCATCAATTGAAAGGGATTTGCATGTTCACAGGACACTGGAGGTACAGGCTTTTGGGCTGGTTTTGAAGACTAATTCAATGGTTAGAAATTGAAATGTCTTACTGGCTATCTGAGGAGACATAAGCAGTATTTTTAGATCTGCCACATCTTCCATCTGTGGGTATTGCACAGTATTTGAACAGCAGCTGAATGATTCCTCAAGCTAAACTTCAAAAAGGAAATTGACCCAGTTCTTAATAGTTTAATAGAAGAATTTTCAGATGTATGTGTTTATGGACAAAAATCCTGAATTCTGGAGGAAATACCACTGGCATTACATGGATAAAATTATTCTTCACTATGTCTTCATGGACTGTGCTACAATAATGTTTCCTTCTGTCCCTTTATGGCAGTTTTCAGTTTCACCATTGTGTGAAATATCCTAAATAATATCAATTTTGTCTCTTAAATTAAATATATGGGGTTATATGTAGACCTTTGGCATCTGAAGTATGAATTGAAGGAGGACTGAACACAGAAAATATAGAGAATATATTCCAGGAGAATGCATTTTCAGACTTTCAAAGAACAGAAATTTGAATCTTAGAAATTCCTAAGAGCCTGTGCTCACTGCTGGATTTTAACTTACTTTTTGTACTTATTACATCAAAATTGCAGGCATAAAATGTGAGTTCTGAATTGCTGTGTGGAAATAATGAGCATTTCACACCTTTCCATGAGTCCTCAGCCAAGCATTTTCTTGAAGAGGGTTCAGTGGGAATGTGGGGAGCCAGCCCAGCTTGGGCAGCCCCAAGGGGGAGCCTATGGAGATGCAGAGAAGTGTCAGTGCTGCACTTGGAAAAGCTCATGGAAGCTGCCCAAAAGTGCAGCATCTTTGGATTCAGCCTGACAGGTGCTCAGATAACAGGAGTGCAGGTTGGACAGATACAGAGCTCTGAAGAAAAATTGTGCAGGCTCATTGTAAAGTTAATTAATCTTCAAATCCAAGTGGATTTTACTTCATTTGGTTAAAACTTTTTTGTTTGTGGGATAGAGATTAGATGCAGCTATTATTTGAGAAGAATCTTTCTTCATGCTAACAGAAGAATGATTCCTAATCATTCAAGGCAGATTAGGAATAAGCATCAAGTAAGATAATTCTCAGATGAGGAACCCTGAATCCATGGAATGCACTGTTGGTGGAGCTGTGGTTTGAACCATGCCCTGATATCTCTACTTGCTTCTTGCTGCATATCAGGCCCCTCTCTGTTATAAAGCAGCACATCCCCACTGCTTCCTTCCAAGCACTTGCTGACAGATACTAGAATAGTCCAGAGCTGCTCTGAGCAAGGGATGCTTTTCTGAAGGAGTCTCTTTCTGTGGGAAGCTTCAGCAGGAGCTGAAGGCAGAATGTCCTTGTGTGGTTGGCCAGGATGAAGGCAGGGATGCTGCTCTGCCAAACACGCACTAATTCATGCACAAAAACCATCGCATGGATATTTTTGAAAATGTATGAAAAATATATGTGCAATATGTCGCTTTTCCAGGCGTGGTGCCAGCGTACTGAGCTCTTCTGGGCTTTTGTCTTCTGCAGAACACCACGAATTAGAACAGCACAGGCAAAACAACAGGAAAAAAAGAGAGAAAATATGAAGGAAATGACAGAGGGAAAAGGGGAAAACAAGGGAAGAATGATATCTTTTCTGGCATCTTAATCTTATGCATATCTTCAAACTAAGGGTCTGGATTCTCTTTTCTCAAGACTGCACAGTGTTCTTCCTTGGTGGGGAGTATGTGATCAAGCACTTTGTTAAGGATTCAGCTAGGTGCAGCTGAATTGAATTCCCCTTCATGTTGATTTTAATCTAATTACAGTCATGGTGCGTGTTAATTGCAACCTGCCTGCTGTGCCAGGTCTTGGCATGCTCTGCATGTGGGGACATCCAGCTGGAGATGGTTTTTATGGAGCTGATTTTCAGTCTGGACCTTTTTGTTGCTCTGCAAGAGTGTGGAGCTGTTGGTGTGGAATGTGGAAACTTGCTCAGACATTTTTGGAGGGAAGTTAATACGTGCAGAAACCATCCTGCTGGCAGAGGTTGCCCAGCCCTTTTCTAGTAGAGAAGATTTTTTAAAGTTTTTATAAACTATGTCAAATGTCTTTGACTTTCATAGAAGGTGTTTGACATTTAAGTGGAAGCCCCTGGGTTTACAGAAAAGCCACAGCTCTTTCTGCCATGTATTTCAGTTAACTGGGTTATTAAGCTCTTACAAGTTGCTGTTTCTCTTCCACATTCTTGTATTCCCCAAGAAAATTATGGTTTATAACCTAATTAATATGTGGATATGAAACTCTCTGAAGAGTTAAAACTCAATTTAGCCTAAGTGGCAGCAGTAACACTGCAATGCTAGGTGAAACACACAGTGCAGAGCAGCAATCCCAGTGGGAAGGGACTTTCATGGAACCCATCCATAAGGGTATGTGCCCTCAAAACCTGTGACATCCCCCAGTGGCACTGGGGACAGCTGAACTGAAGGAAATAGCTGGAAAATAAAATTTTAATGGTGTTATCTGATTGCTTATTAATTTCTCACAGTATTCCAAATTGAGGGCCAATGGATTTGCCATCCTGCCCTCCAAAATTAGAAACTGTGAGATTTAAGGTTGCCCACTGAACCTTAATTCTCCCCCCAGCATTTCTGGTCCAGTTTCAAGCTCCCCAGTGGTATCCTGGGTTTGTGGTGCTGCACTCAGCAGAAGAGAAGTTGCCCACAGAAATGACAGAGGGAATATTTCTCAGGCCTCTCTAATTCTGGCATGTGCTAACTTTCAATCGGGTGACTTTGCTGTGTCCTTTAACATAGCTATTTTTGTGTGTGTGTGTGTGTGTGTATAAATTAAAAATAGCTCTATAGAAATAACTTTAAAACCCTGGAGTATTTAATAGCAAGCAATTCCTTTTTATAAAAAATTTATAACAACTTATAAAATGTAATCAACAGAGAATTGTGCCCCCGCTTTTGAATTCTTTAGATGGTTTTAAAAATAATATTTTAAGGATGTTGGAAATGGCAGCATGAAGTGTTTCTTTCCTGTTGAATAGATACTAAAATAAATTATTCCAACTGTATTAAAAATATGAAAAGCCTACCACTGTTACATATACTTGAGCTGTGTGAAAGCACCTCTGTTTGATGGGATAATTGCTTTGGCATATATAAACATAATTTATTTTACTGAGATTTAAATATTAAACACCAAAGTTCTTCAAAATGAGGTCCTAATGATGTAGTGCTTCACTATGCCTGCAGTCAGAGGTGTTAATCTTGGGTCAGTTTATGAGAAATGTTAAATATTAGGGTTTTATTTTACCTTTATTTGATGTTCTTTCATATTTTCAGTCAGGAGTAAAACTATAGTAGAGCCTCAATGCAAAGAAGCTGTGAAAAAAAAAATCTTAAAAGCAAAATTTTAAAATCTTAAATTTGAAAAGGATGACAAATTTTGGAGTTCCATTTAAGAGGCTCTTTTAGGGAGTAGACAAAATACTAAGTCTGTTGTGTCCAGATAAAACTTGGTTTAAAAAACTTTACATAATCACTGGAGATGGTAAAAATGTCAACTGGTTTTAATAGTGTTAGGGGAAATTAGCTTATTTTTCCCAACCAATATTTTCTAGGAAAATTTTGGATGTTGCTTTTTTGAGATGTCAAAAGGTAAAAGATACCATTTAGTTTTCATATTTTCAAAAGGAACCATAAAAGCTGTGGCCAGAATGAAAACAATTGTTAAAATATTTGAGCCCCCAAGCATTGTTTCAATCCAAGGCAAAATAAAAAATAGAAATACACAATCTTTTTGCTAAAATCTCTCTATTGAGCTCACGTCACACAAGTCTCACCCTTGTCAGACAGAGCAGCTGGGTAGAACAAATCCTGGCATTCCCCTCCTGGATCTTTGTGGAGAGCCACAGGGTAAATCTGCAGCAATGGAACAGCTCCCCACAGCTGGGATGTCTGATTATGTGCTGTGCTGCAGAAATTACAACACACTGTGCTTAAATGTGGTAACAGGATAAAGCTGCAATAGAAAGCCAGACATAGATCACCAATACAAACACGGTGCCATAAAATATTTGATTTCCCTTCACGTGTAAAAATGTCTTGCTTTTAGAACATTGATACTTGTAAATAATGAATTTTAATGATGAATGCTAATGACTGTAGATCAAAACAAGACTCTGGAAGTTCAGAACTATATTCTAAGTAGAGCATGTTGGCTTTACTATAAGGCAAATTTTATATAACATTTCTTGTTGTAACTAAACTTTGCTGTTCTACTGCCCTTCTTCTCCTGCCATCTATTATGTCCTTAATTCTCTGTGCACTAAGGATGATTTACATGCTGGGTATATCTGACACGGCTTAGAAAAGTTTGTTCTGCAGTCTTGACCAGTGTAGGGTTCTGAGGAAATGCCTTCTTTGGGGCCAGAAATGAATAGTTGAAAACTGAGATTCAATAAACTCTTACTTTCTCGTCTTACACTTATCTCTGGGAAGGAAAACTGTTTCAAGACAGTCTTTCCGAAGCCTTGCTCTTCAAACTTGTTTTCTATGCATTAAGAAACCCCAAACCCAATACGAAATTCCAAAGTCCCACCAAAGGTTAAAGAATAATCATGTTTTATCTAGCACTGCTGTCACTTCAGCATTACAGAGCACAATTTCCCCTTAAAAGCAGTTTCACATTCCTTTAACAGGCTGTTCCAACATGAATATACTGTGAAGGGGGTCCTGCTAAGCTTTGCTGGCTGCAGCACTTCACAGGGAGTCAGCATGAACACGCTGCAGACCAGTCCTGCTCTCAGGGTGGGAATGAGAGTCTGCCACAACTCTTAGAAGCAAACTCTCACAAATTCTGTATTTGCCTTAAATTGTTATGTGGTAATGCATATCTGTTTACACTGGTCCTGCCAGCTCCCTGACCCCAAAATATGATAGGATGGACCTTTCTGCTCTCAGTTTCTGCTGTTTGCTCCTGGGTGTCTGCTCCCATCTCCCATTCCAGCAGGCTGGTATCAGTGAGATCAGGAGCTGTGCTGCAGCTGTCCTTGGCCTTTGTTATCTGGCCAAAAATAACGTCAGCACCATGTGGTGGTGCCAAGATTGTAGCCAGCCATAATGACATGTGTTTTGTTGAGAAATTGATGCTGTGACTCTGTATTAACAATAATAACAATAATAATAGTAATAATAATAACAGTTGTTTGGCTGGTGGTGATTGCACAGGAGGGGAGGGCTGCTCTGCTCTGCATCCTTCAGAACTCCCCGGGTGTAGAGCGAGCTTGTCACTGTTGGGATCTTGGTTTGCATTTAGAAATCTCCTTGTGAAATGCAAAACTGGTATCAATGTTTGTAAATACAATCTAGGCCAGTCCCCAATGGGCATCATCACAGAGCCAAAGCACGCTGGGAGAGCTGGGACAGAGCATAGCCTTTGGCCAGAGCAGGGCTTCCATGGTGGAAGTACAGGGGTGGAGCCTGAGAAACCTGGGTTATTTAACAATAACATATAAATATTAAAAAAAAAATATTTTCAAGCACTCCACTGCCCTGAAAAGATGTGGGGAGAGAGAATTCATCCAGCAGGCTGCACTGATTGAAGTCAGTGGGGGACTGGCTGTAAGTTTGTTGTGTGTCAGAGGGTGTTACTGCTCCTCCAGCACAGTCCAGGGCTCATTCTGTGCTACTGCCTGGTGTGGGTGAGCAGCGTTTCTGTTCTGACCTGAGGTAAACCTTGAGCACTGCTTGCTGCTCCACATTGCTTGGAAAACCAGGAAAGTTCTCACTGGAGCGAGTTACTCACTGGACAGGTTCACTGCTTGCCTCCTCACTGCACAGAGCAGACTTTTGGGGCTGCTCATCCATTCCCTGCTATTTGTACCAGCAAACAGCTCTCCAGCAGTGCAGGAGGTTCACAGTTTGAAAAGCCACTTGCCATCCTGCCTGTTAAAAGCTAAGAGAAAAAAGGGAAAAAGTGCGAGGTGTTGACATCAGAGGGTATTTGTAATAATGAGTAATATGCTACAGAGCTGATATAGCTTGGCTACCATCTCTCTGCTGAATTATTTTAGTGGCTATGTCTATCTGTCTACTAACTGTGCCACGTTTTTATGGTTTATCATAAAAATAAAAGTGTGTCTATTACCTCTAGCTGGAATCTGGATGATGCATAAAAACTGAAGCAAGGGAGTTCATGTAAGGAATAATATAAAAGCAATTTTTAGTGTGCCATGACAAGTATTGCTCATGCAGCAGGGCTTCCTGCAGGCTGTGGCTTCCCATGTACACAGCCCCAAAGTGAAGGCACCTCTGAGCTTCCCCATGCAAGCTCTGGGCTGGGTAAAGCAGCAAATTATTTGCAGACTGAATGTATCAAAAAGTGTTAGTCGCTTCTGATAGGGACACTCAATCACCTGGTATCTAAATAAGTGTGAATTTGTATTCTTTCTTCACTTTGCTGCATTCTTTAGTTCTTCCTACTTTCAGAAGCTATTATAAAGTCATTGAAAAGAAGAAGGAAAAATTTTCTTTCTGGCCAAGTATTAAAAATACCAGCACAATTACTTGTATTTGACAATGAAAAAGCTTTCCAAGGAACTTTACATTCTAAATTAAAAGAAAATCTTCAGTTGCCTCTCTTCAAGTCTTGATTAGCTTAATGCGCTCTTCATACACTGAAGGAGTCTTAAAAAGGAGGGGAAAGATGCTGGATAAAGCAGGTCAATTCAATTAGAAAGAATCTTTTTGGGTTTCATTTGTTACCTCTGTGTAATTCTTGTGGGAAGTGTATTAATGGAAACCATTCTGGCCTAGCAGAGATGTGATATAGAGAAACAAATATCAAGAAGACCCTCTGGGACTCTATCCTCAGCTGTGGTAAATTGGAATAGCTCTCTCAAAGTTGTTCTAAATTATAACAGCTGAGACTCTGCTCCTTTTCCCTTGCTTATTTGGTGCAGCAAAGTTTTGTCTTAAGTAATAAGTAAAAAATTTGTTAGTAAAATGAAGAATTGTATGTTCATTTCTCTCCTCTGTAGTCAATGGACTAAAACAAGTTATGTCCAAAGCCACAAAATAGAACATGCAAGAAATTTTGAAACTCAGAGAGAAGAACAATGTCTTTTTAAGAGTTGTTCTTTCCCTTTACTGTAGAAAAGGAAATATTACAGATATGATGCTGATGGGGGCCATAAAACTCCCAAACCCGGATGCTGACCTGAGATGTGTCAGGCTTAGTGCTGCATAAATCCTGAAAGAATGCTTGCTGTGGGAAATGGTCCATCTAGACATTATGTTTTAATTTAAAACAAATTACTGATACAGGGAGAAGTGAAGTTGAGGATATTGCACCAGGATCACTATGTCCACAGTTCTATTTCCAAAGCTGCACATTTTTTTAAGAACATATCTGAAACACAAGGTACAGAGTTGCTTAGCACAAACCTGTGGCTTGCTTCCAAGGCATATTACTTCTCCTAACATTTGTATCTTTCTTCTCATATAATGTAACAACAAAGCATTAATCATGCAAATATCAATATTTAATGATTATGTGGTTAATGCCTGCAAAGCACTATAGAGATAAAAAGTGCTCTATAAATCCAAATGTAGAATATTTACTTTTTTCCTTATCTTAGTTGGATACAGAAGGGCTGAGAGCCAGTTCATGTTATCTGGAAAAGCAGGTGCCTGATGCTTCTGATACCAAGAGTAAAATATTCATTCTAAACCTACTGAGCAATATGACAGTCTTTTCTCTCTCATCAACCTGGTTTTGAAGTTTGCACTATTAGAAACATTTGTATGATAATGAGGATACTGCTCAAACCTCAAAATATAGTAATTAGGCAAAAACCAGGATTGGGAACATTTGGCCAGGTAATTAAAATGTCATAATTGGTGCTGCAGAAACCATTGTTACTTTAAACAATTATATAAATGAAGATCTACTGTCTAATGAGGGACTGAGAGGATTATTGTAGAAAACTAAGAAACTGAGCACAAGCTTTCCTGCACGTCAGCATTGCTAAAAACCCCCTCAAAAAAAAAAAAAAAACAAAAACAAACAAACAAACAAACAAAAAAAAACTCACCTCAATATGGCCCTTTTAAAGAGATGGGTGAGTCACAGTCACCTTTCCTAAAACACCTCCTTTTGATTGAAGAGTTTCTTTTGGACAGGATAGCAAAAGTTAAGTGGCAACTTATGAAAGCCCTGCTGGATGTTACAGGAGGTTGTGTGCGTGGGTGTTCTGCTGGGTTTGGCCATAAGCACTCACTGAGCAAGGTGAACTCCCCAAAACAAAGATGTTTGTTTATCCCAAATCTCCCTTTCTCCTTATACTTTCCGTGTCTGTGTTATGGGAAGTGCTCAGGTTTAAGTGGGAGATAAAACACACCAAAAGTTGTTTCCTTAAGTGTCATTTTTGCCAGCATCATTCTCAGTTGTGTGCTGGCACCTAGCAACTTTCTCAGCCATTAAAACATCTGAGGAGAAAATAACCAGTTCATATATTCTTGGAGAATGTTTATTTAGCAGGATCCTAGGTTTTGCAGAAGGTGTCATGTTCTCCCTAAAAGTCTGTGCTTAAAAACCTTTCCCTACCTGCAAACAACATTGAAATCTACTATACAAAATACTTAAATGTGTTGACTTTGGAGTTTATGCATAAATCTTCCCAAGTCATTTGAGAGTTTTGCTGAAGAGATAGGGCTGTGTTTTAAACCAGGCCTCTCAAAATGATGAAGTCTCTATTAAACTGTGTGTGCAACAGCCCTCCTCCACAGGAGGAGACCCAGTGAGAACCCTGTGCCCATTTGTAGGGGGTTCAGACCCAAAACTGCCTGGAACCCTGACAAAGCCCAGGCCAAAATGATAGAGGGGAAGGTTACAGATAGCAATGGATCTGGCAGCTCAAAGTCAAGACTAGTAGGGGATATGCAGACACTGTGGAATACAGGGGTGGAAAAAAATCGTGAGGCAGTTCCGTGAGGGAAGAGCAGCGTTGCCTTGGAAGGCTGGAGAGCAGTTTGTGTCCTCAGGTGCTGCCAACAGTGAGCCCAAAATGTGGCTTTGTAGAGGAGAGATCTGTCTTTGATGGGGACTTTTTCAAACCCTGCCACCAGCGGAGCAAGACTGTGCACACCTGCTAACAGGAGGGTGACAGCACAAAAGGAGACTATTCAGCCAAGGCGTCCATGAGTAGAAGCAGAGATTTATTTTTTAAATTTTAGTTTCCTAAGTGTGATTGGGAAAAAAATTATCATTTGATGAAACCATGTTGAGATTCATTTCAACGTGACAAATAAGGGGACACAGCAGAGAAGGCAGGTAAGGTTTAGTTTATTTAAACTGGATTAAAAATAGTGTCTGAAATTTGTTGAGTGACATAATTTCCTCATGGTTTGCAGACACCAGCTGGAGATAGCTAGGGTAGTGGAGAAAACCTGTCAGGCACCTCAGTTGAGGCAGCTGAGTCCTGCTGAAAGCAATGGGGAAGAATATCACCTAAATCAGAGGTCTCTCTCCATGTTTAACACTCAGGATACTGATTATTGTCTGGTACAACCCAGGCCTGTTGTCAGTTGGTTATAATTAGCTTCAGGCTCTTCTCCATGCTCAGAAGTCAGTGCTCTGGGTGTGGGAAGCTATTTAAATCTATTTACATAATTTTGGTATGTTTTAATTAAAATATTTCTCTGTGATTGAAGAGCTCTTTCCTGGGTTGTCCCTTGCTGGAGCTATATTGGCACTTTTAGTGGGAAGTTAGATTTCAAGGGAAAAGGAAAGGCCCCTGTGTGGCACTGGGCTGATGGAGGCTCCTGGGGCAGGTGAGGTGGCACAGCCCTTCCCCAGGTGCCAGCCTGAGTGGGAGCAGCACCAGCCCACATCCCCTGCATCACTGTCTCCCCATCCAACCTGACCATTCCTTGTGCCACAAAATCATCTCCCTGTTGACCAGGGAAACTTTGAAAGTGATGGGGCCCTGTGGGTAAGATAGTCATCATTTAATTATGTTGAAAAAGAGAGGAAAGCATTGCTAACAAGGTATGAGGCACAAAGAAACAATGAGCAATTAAAAAATCCCACAAGTACTTTTGTTTGGATTTTCCCTCAAAATTCTGAGTAATTTGTCACATCATTGAAACAGTCAGGTGCATTAGCATACTGAAAAATGTGTAACACCACATCTTCTTGATGCCTCTTGGAGTAAAGTGCAATGTACTGTGTTTAGAGGCTTTACACTGGATGACTTTGGTTCATTCAGAGATATTACTTTAAAAGTGGACTTTGCTATGATTTTTAGTATACTATACTTCTGAAACAGCACTCAGAAAAATGTATGTTTTATAAGAGAAATAGTTTTGTTATAAGCTGACATTGGCTAAAAAGTAAAATTAGGAAAGTTTGAATGAGAGAGAGGGGTAAAAAGATATATTTTGTTCATCAGGGGATGTGCACTTATGGGACAAAGGAGGACACATTTGGGATTCAATTCAGGCTCAGGGTTACAAACTCTCTCTTCTAATCAGAAGCACACAGGTGAGAGACATGCTTTGTGTCTTTTGTGCCTCCCATCAGAACAGATTCAGGTGCATGCATAATGCATGAAGCAAGTACCAGCACTGATGCAGAATAATCCATAAAATATGAAGCTGATGTTATGAATAATTAAAGCACAAACACATTCAGAAACACCTGCATGCAGCTAATAGGATGGGCTGGATTTGGCCTATAGAAATGTAGAATTGGAGCTGTTCCTCCTCCACATTGGTGTCCCTTGGGCTCTGTGAGGAGCTGGGGCACAGCTGGGGACCCCTCTGGAGCTTCAAACTCCTCTTTGGGGAGGGACTGACACTGTGACTTTCCTTGGCTACACCTGCAGAGAAGCCTGGTACCTGTTTTCTTCAGAGAGAAATTGCCAAAGTGTTTCCATGTTATAATATTGAAAAGGCTGAACTTTCAGCCTCCTGGTAAGTAAATGCCAGTTTTGTTTAGAGATTGTGCAGAAAGATGAAATATTTAGCTTTTATCAATAATGTACCCTCTAAGTAACCGTGCCTACATCGACACATAATCTGTGACAAGATTTCACAGATCCCCTGATGCATTTGAGGCAAGCTCAAGGGTTTTTTTAACTTGTAGGAGATGAATAACTTCTGATGTTCCCTGCAGAGAAGGAAAAGAGCAGGGCAAGAGCTGAACTAAGAGTATCAGCAGCAGAGAAGGTCATATAAATTATTACTGCTTGTATGGCTTGTTCAGATACCCCCCATGTGGTGTTGCTGTTCTTGCTTAATACTTTCATTATCTCAGTGGAGATCCTGGGTCTGTTAGAGAAGCCATTGAGCACAGAGCAGAGCAAAACATCCAGGGCCTAAAGCATTTGTTTGAAATAGAGGCAAAAAATTGTGAGATCTTTTCTGAAGTTAAATGGCCCATTTTTCTGAATGAGTAAAGCTGGGAAATATATAAAGATACCTAGCAGAGATCGATCACACTTTTACCTGAAACAAGAGAAAGAGCTTTTGTCATCTTAGGCAGCTTCCAAAATATGGTTTAATTTATATCTTTGTAAGACTGATTTGAATGTAATGGAAAATGTCTGGACTGTGGTTTACATTTTATGTAGACAACTCACACTACAGCATATTTTAGTTTTTGTATTTATATTTCTAGGTTTTTATACTGCTGCTCTGATGGAGTTCTCACTGTGTGCACAGCAATGGTTATTTAAAATATCTTCTTTGGTCTGATGTGTTGGATGTAAGGAAAGCCCTTTTGTACTTTTATTTCTTGAAAAGAGACTGTATATTACTGAAAACATAGATCTTTCAAAGTAACAAAATCACAGTGCTCTGGCTGGATCACACAGAGTGTGGGCTGAAGGGATACAGTGCTCAAGGATAGAGTGGAGAGAGTGTAGATGAAACCAGAGAAGCTGGACCCATGGGTCTCTGAGGTTGGATCAGCTCCAAGAGTCCCACAAAGCCAGTCCTTACAGGGGCAGTTTGGATGGTGTTTCTGCCTACAAAAGGAGCAGTATTCCTCTGGTTTCAAGACAATTAATTAACTAACGTCTACTTTTGCCATGAGACTCACTGCCTAATGCTGTTGGATATTTTGCACTCCTTGGTCTCAATTGATAGACCTGGAATGTGTTCCTATTTAAATTAGACTATAGGCATTAGGCCAAAAAAAAGTAATTTTTCAGTTAATTCTAGAACTAGGACACCAGCCCCTTTGGAAAATGCTTCCTTTATGAAAATAGTACTCAAATGAGCTGACAAAGCACAAAATGATTATGTGTGATTCTCTAGATTGTTTTACCAGCTTAGTTTGCAGAACCAAAAGTTCTAAAATACTTTGTGGCTGGTATCTTGCATCAAACATCAAGAAATCACCATTTGTGTTTATCTCTTGAGGTTAGGCTAAGTGCTGAAATATTTTAGCATTTGCTGCCGATTTCTATCCACTGACTCTTCCCTTGCCTCTATAAACCATTAGATCCTGGGATGCTTTGGGTTCTCCACCAACCTCAGATTTAATAGGGCAGAGCTGCAGAAAACCTTCAGATACCATCAGCTCTCTGCTGTTTGAGGGGAAAAACAAAACCCAACAAGTACCCTAAACCCAAACAACCCCATATGTTAAGGAGGAAGAACTATTTCTATGTTCCTCCTCTGATTTTTCAGTTCAGTGTCATTTTCACTGTGGTAACTAAATGTTCATATCCATGACTCTCTTCCTTTCCTACTCCAGAACTGAAGGAGCTGCAGTGGCTTTGGCAAATGGACTAATTATGCATGCAGGATCTTTCCCGCTGGCAGATTGAGGATTTTCATGCCCTTCACTCTTTTTCAAATTATTTTTTTAAATCAGTGAATTTTCTGCTAATTCTGTCCTCCTGACAGGGAGGAAGAAATTTTAAAGTGTAGGTTCAAAATTATAGAATATCTTTGGGCTTCTAAGAAAGTGTTCCTTTGTCACAAACCACCAGAGAGCTTCAGAGGCTTCCTGTGAGCTGAGTTGACAGGTAGGATGCTCTTCACATAAAGCCTATATTTTCCTTAATAATTGCTGAGTATTTATGAATAAATTACCATAAACAAAATAACAAAATGTATTTACTATCACCCAGTCACAGCAAATGACTCTATACAAGTACACATCCTAGCAAGAATTAGGGCTTTCCCAAAATCTACTTTAACCTTTTATTTTGTTTTTAATTATGGCTTTACATCAAATTCAAGAACTTTTATGCTTCAAACCTGCTTTAAAAAAAGACCAGTGTGGGGCTGCTAAATTCTGCCATAAGCACTTTAATATGAAAAGTAATGCTGTATATGTACAGCAGCTGCTGGAGGGACAGCTACAATAGAGATGCTTGTAAATTATTTTTTCCTATTTAGTAAGGAATTGAAAAATTACGTTTCAGTCCTGTGACCTCTGAGAAAGTCTCAGCAAGCAAAGTTGTGCATATTTTAACCTTCACAGTCACACTTACAAGATCTACACCGTCAGACTAACCATGAAGTTGATGGATACTCTAATGGTCTTGGTCACATTATGCCAATTACATGGAGTGGCCTCAAAGCTGCTGATGATACCCACAATTAACTCTTGAGATGTAACAGATGGGTCTCTTGGTGAATCCTTTCCTTTGAAGGGCTCACAAACCTGCTGCAGTAGGAATCTTGTACGATGTATCCAGGCTGTTCTGCTGCTAATAGTGTCCACATGGTTCTAAAATAGACCTTGCCAAATCATTAAATGGATCTTGCAGAGCACTGAATTTTAATTGCTCTGGGGATACTGAGAGAGAACAGTATTGATTGACTAACTTTATGTAAGTTTATTAAGAGTTGTTAATCTAATATCTAATTAAGGGATTTTGTCTTTTTTGCACGATATCTCTGTGATTTTATTAATGATATTTTAAATGTTCCGTCTCTAATAATTTACATGCACCAAATGGGAATGAAAAGAATTGCATTGAACTGAAATATTTTCCCTCTAGGGCCAACTTTTCAAACACGGTATCTTGAGACAGCTAAATTCAGAGTTAGCCACAAAGAGGTGCTGAGAGGCAGAAGACCTGAGAGGTGGGAGGCTGACTGTTCATGTCAGAGGATACACTGTGAGAAGAGGTAGGGTGAGGTGGAATTGGGCAGGATGGGGATTTTTCTCTGTTGTAAGCTCTTCCACATAAAATCCCCTTGCAGATAAAGGTAACCTAATAAAGGGACAAACAAGCACGGAGGTGAGGGGATGCTCTGCTGAGAATGGGATGGGAGTAAGAAAGATACAAAAAGTACTTTGAAAAGAGCAACTGTGTCCTGCCAAAATGACTCTGTGTCCTGCAGAACCTCTGCGTTACAGATTGTCATCCTGTGAAAAAGTGAATTTTAACATTAGTGGATCAGAATTTGTCCTCTCCCTCTGTGTGTATCCCTGTGGCTCCTGATGGGCACAAAGCAGGCTAGAGAAAATGATAATTTCTTCTTTTTTTTCTTGTGTGCCCTAAATCAAAACAGGATTGGTTAGTTTTGAATTTAATTTGCAAGGAGGCTCTGCAGACTAAGGGAATTTGTCTAGGAAAAGAAAGAGCTGATCAGATAGTTTAACAGAGTATGTCCTCTAGCCCTGGGATTTTTCTACTGAAAAATCTGATATTACTGGATATTCTTGGAATACAAATTACTACTGTGATGCATATGTCATGGGTGGATAACATGTTACACTGAGTCTACTAGCAGTTTTTAATGAAAAGGTATAAAATGAAATAAATTTCAGACCATGTTCCAGGGAGAATATTTTCCCTGTGAAAACTGTAATAAAGGACATGGAAATGTCAGGGAGAGTGAATTTAAAGAGGGGGTGCAAAGCTACAGAACCACTTCTGGCTCACATTACTGGGAAAGGACATATTTTGCATAGCCTATGGCACAAATAAAGTGTGAGGCTACATCCCATGGGCCAGGTCTGGAAAGCCATTAATAAATGATCATTTCCATACAACACATGGCACAGATGGCACAAGGAAAGTAACAAGTGATGAGAAGGTTGGCAGATCCAACTTATTTGTTAAATGTTATAAGAAGGCAAGCTAAGAGATGTTTTGTACAAGATATATAGCTCTAAACTTTGATTTGAAGGATTTAGTCTGTAAACAGCCAAACAAAAAATTCAACAGCTTTACATGTACTGCATTTCAAGTAGAAAATGGTGATCAGCAAAGGCAAACTCAGAATTTGTGTCAGTCATCTCATTACATCAGTTAAGACTTTTGTAAATGTACAGAAAACACCCTGACTTGATGCCTTGGTTATCAGAACACTGATATGTGAAAGAAGTGATTGAAAAATAACTTATTATTTGTATACCAATTATTTTAAAACAATTCAAACTTAGTAAAATGTGCCAGTGAAAATACACCTGCTTTTAAACTTGCTTGAAATAATAAGTCTGAGGAGTGGTATCAAGGGTATCATCCTATGCAAGTCTGATCAATTAAATATCTGTAGGGAAAAACCCCAGCTCTGAGTGCTGTTAGTGCTAGGAAGGATTGTCTAGTAAGGAGATTTATTGAAATTCATATGGATGCTGGTTCCCATCCTCAGGCTGCCTCCAACGTGTGGCATTCAATTCCAAAACCTTTCTTGTTTGTCTCCACTAAGAAATGTCCCTGATGACCAGACATGCCAAGATTTAATAATCAGCCTTGGACAGAAATAAAGCAAATGCATAAATCCCAGAAAAAGCAAAGTGAGTCCTGTTGTTCCTACCACGAGAGGCTTCCTATGGCAATTTTAAATTGTGTTTATATGCAGAAGTGTTAGTTATTAGCTTTCCCTCTGATCTTTTAAGTCATCCTGTTTTTTTGATCACAAAATTCCAAACATTTTACTAGGCAGAAAATTTGGTCCCTTGCTTAATTAATGAAAGTAGATTAAAGCTTGTGCTGCACAGATACTGATAATGTCACAAGAAAAAAAAAGATTATGTTATTTACATCATGTTTGCGTCCTGGGTAAATAGATGAGATGTAAAATGTGAAAAACACAAGGATGGTTCCCACCATCTGCAATTTTGTGGAACAAAAGCTGATAATTAGCAGAGTGCAGTCTGAGCTGGGTACATCTGTATGCATTTCTGTTAAACATTCTAAAGGCTATTTCAATAAAATGCTTCAAATGATTGTCTATTTTCATGGTACACAAGTCTCAACAAACACCCAGAAGAGTAAATGAGTTTTTCAAAAGAAAGGTGCCATGCTCACTTAGCACGGATTTAATTTTTGCAGAAAGAGATGAGCTTAGTAGCAGCAATTTCACCTACTGAATTGATAGCACTTAGGAAGTTTTAATTGTAGACTGTAAAATTCCTCTTGGTTCTTGCCTCTGTTACTCTTGGATACAGCATTGCAGGGTACAGGGTCTGCTCCAACCACTCCTGCAAACTGTAATGAGGCAAAATGCACAAAAATTATTCTGCAAGTTTAGCATAGATCATGTTTTTCCTAAAGAAAAAAAAAAAAAAAGAAAGAAAAAAATCCCCAGCACCCTGGGCACTAAAACAGTCATGGCATGAAATCAATTTTGTAAATGTCAAGACATCGGACTGGAATTTTCCAGCGAGTCTAAGCGCATTAGCAGCTCAAATCCCATTGAAAACCTACCATATATACTCTGGACAAATTACAGAAACAGCAGATCTGTAAAACAGCTGCCCTGGCACTGTGGAATATTCCTTGGAGAGGAGCCGGGGTCAGCTGCAGAGAGGGGTTGCAGGGAGGGCACCTCACTCCTCTCCAAAGTGACCAGAGATGTTTTGTGTGTCCTTGCCAGCAGTGAGGGATGTTGGAGGAATGTTGGAATGTTGCCCTCCCCGCAGGGCTGGGGGTAGCTGCAGCCCCAGTTTACCCCTCCAGCAGTTAGGGAGAAGTGGATGTAGAAACAGAGATGTCATGTACCCATTTAAAGCTTCCTGGGCAAATAGGCAGGTTAAGTATGAAAATATTTCTCTAAAAACAACAGCACTGACCCTTCAGCTGACACTCACCCCTGTTCCTCCAAAGCAGTTGAGTGAGGAGAGGATGGGTACTTCACACTGTCTGCCTTTCAGTATTCTATCAGCAGAAAATTTCTTCCCGGGACAGTGTCTATCTTCCCTTCAGCAGTATTTAAAATGTGGTCTGAGCAAAACCCCAGGATCCTCTTTTCCTCAAAAATGTATATTTGTATATATAAAAATACACATATGCACATATACAAAGAACTTTTTATCCCCCTGAAATTAGTCATAAAATTATGATGATGCTACTTTGAATTTGTGTTTTACCATGTGTTGTAGCTCAAGTGTTTCTAACTCCAGTCCTTCCTTTAAATTAATTTCTCACCTCTGGCTGCATCTGCTGTGTTTCATGGCACTGGCTGGTACCTGACACCAGGGAGAGCAGGGACACACTTGGAGAGTGTGCTTGCATTTATTCAGATAACAAAAATGATGCTTCTCTTCCACCTCCCAGGCACCCGGGGATTTCAGACATGAGCTCATGCTCTTTGTAGGCAGCAATATAGCCTTGTTCAAATCCTTCCAGCCTTCAAGTTGCACTGAAATAAAAGCTGATCAGCACTTTACTTTTACTTAAATCATACCAACAGCTCAAGCAGTGTTTGGTAGTCTTTGACTATACTTCACTGATTACTTGCTGAGAAAGAGTAATTGCAAATGGCAAGGAAATAAAGATTCAGGCTTGCATTGCAGCTGATTTTAAACATCAGCCTGAGAAGTGCAATGTTAGCTCTTTGCATGGAGAATACTGCTAAAAGAAATATTAGTTTCTCTAGTTTTTTACTGCCTTAAAATTTTTCTCATTTCTCAGAAAAAGAAGGCATAATTCTGATTTCAGTGAAATGCATCTGCTGAGGTTGATTTTCTCTCAGAGCTATTGTTCACTCAGGTTCCTGTTTATTATTGGATGTGTCCCAAAGAAACATTTTGTGCAATTTGTTTAGTAACTTCATGAAGAAATTCTGTCTATGCAGGTTCTTAGTTCATCTTCCTTTAGCATAAATAGAGGTGGGACCTTTATTCCTGTAAGGATTTTTTACCTAGAAAAATATATTTGAGAACATTACATATTCTGCCTCCCATTCCTACAGGGATTTTATGTTTTACTGGAGTTGAAAGTGTTATTTAAAAGGATGTTAGGATTAATATTTGCACTTTTGCTGCTGTAATGAACAAGTGGAAGAGCACCCTGTGACACATTGGCAAAGGGGATGTACAAACCATGTGTGCATATATGATTTAAATACAAGTACTTTGTCACATGATTTTTCATTTAAACCCACAACCAGTTTACCTGATCTCCATTAACTGTTTTTATATATTTAGAAAACAAATGCCCCTGAAACAGTTACTGTGAAGAATAAGTTTGTTCTTGAAGTATGTTCTTGAAGTTTGTATTGCCATGGCTTCCTCGTCATCCCTCTGTTCTGAAGCAGCTGTTTTTGTTCTGCTGTAAGGTAAAATCCTGTGTGTGCTGTGTAATGAAGAGGTAAAGTTGCTGGTTTTGTGTGGTGAATGATTTATAAAAGTTGTTAAATGTAATGAGCAAAGGCAGAATACAGTGGTAGCTGTAGTGTAAAAATATTATCAAATTATATATCTGTCAAATTAATTAAATTCAGTGTGATATAAATTAGGCATAGTTGTATGCAAATAGGTGTTCAGGCACTTAGCTGCTTGGTTGTAACTAGTTGTCCAGCTGATGCCAAGTAACTATTTCAGGATAAAGAGCACCATTTGCATTTGTTATAAACTCCATGAGCTTAACAGAACTGAAATTCTGTTTGTGGAAATTTGGCCTAAGTTGTCAACATAAATTAAAAATACTACCTGCTCTTCATAACACTCCTTTCTTTTCTGGGTCGTGGGCTTGTATAAATTAGTGTAAATCCACAGAAACAAAATATATATCCTAAGGAGAAAGAGTTGAGTGTGAGGACTGTGGACATGGAGTGTTTCTATTATCAGCTTTTACAGACATTCTTAACACATCTAACTGGTAACAAATCTCTCAAGCCCCATCCTAGGCTGTTTTTTTCCCACTGTCACTATTTCTAAAGCTGTGCCATCCTGCTGGAAACACATTTCAGGTGTCCAATATAAATTACTGCAGTCCTTTGCTCCTCTGATAGTATTTTCCTCTGGCTGCTCTCACTCTTTAGCCTTCACTTTGTCACATTTGCTCCTCATGGAAGTGCAGATCTCCTTTCTCCTGGTTGCCACTGGTGCTCTCCTCTGTAACAACTGGATGTCCTCTTTCCCAGTGCCAAAACCATTGATATTGGCATGATGCTGTATTATCTACTCAGCTTGAATATTGTGATTTGTAGCATTACCCCCAGCTCTTTGAAGGACTGGGTTTTAGTTCTAGACATTCCTGTGAAAGTCATCATCCTGCCTTGTGAAGAGTATCAGCCCGGTGAAAGACATAATGGCACAGCCAATTATAACACTCTTTTTTCTTTTTCATAGCAAACCCACAGTTTTACTATTGCAAGATTTATATTAATAGTGCTAGCTACAACTTGTTTTAGAAGCTGACATTTATTTGATTAAAATGAAACAAAGTCTTTAGTTTTTTTCCTGTTTTTCACTGCTAGAAAACTGTTAATATTCTAGGGGAGACTAAAAGGACTAGTGTGTGAAAATATAAAAGGTATGAATGGAGAGAATAAACAGTAATGACAAGTAGATTCATTATTGATAATGTTCTATTGGAAGTTCAGAGAATTCATCTCTGACTGGAGGAGATGGCTGTCAGATTGCCCCTGCAAAGCTTTTCTTTTTGAGGACAGGTATTTCATGACTTTGGAGGGCATGTCAGCTGTGTTTTCTAATGCACTCCATAAAAAATGGAAGTGATTCTTAGTGGTACATAGCTCTGTAGTGATCCCAGATGCTTACAAAATATTTTATTTGAAGAGGGGAGCATTTCATTACTTGAAAAGCACAGAAAAATCACGAAGAACTTGAAAAAAAAAGCAACACTAGATATTCACAGAACAATAGGTCTTCAAACCTGTTTAATTTTCTATACTAACAAGACAGGAGATGTCTCATATGTAAAGTTTTTCTATAGTCTTTCCTGTGAGTTCTTGTTAGCAAGATAGAGGAATACAGTTTGATAACAATATAGTGAAATGAGGTCAAGACTTATTGTGAATGAGCCTCAGAGAACAATTATAAATGACAGTCAGGATGGGAAGGCTGTACCATGCAAGTGCACCAGTGGGCTGCCCAGGTACTACTCCGTGCTCTCTTTAGCAGCCTGCAGCAAAGGCAGTCTGTTCATTAAATCTGCAGGTGATATTATCATGAGAGCCTGTGTGAAAATGATTTAACATTTAGGAAAAGCTTGAAGAGTGGAAGAATGAGTTTGCAATTCTGTTAAGGGTAAATAAAAAGGTCTAGACTTGGGTACAAGTTTATCAGTGCAGCAGGCTGGGGAGGAGCAGGGTGGGCAGGTGCTCTGGGGAAGGGGATGTGAAGGGCCCTGAGTGAATCACAGGTCAGAGGGGGTCACAGGAGCCTTATAAAGCTCATAGTGGGAATTTCAAGTAGCAAACTATGTCTATGAAATCATCCTGACCTCTCCAGAAACTAGTAAGGGACCTCATCTGCCAGTCCCTCACCGAGTCATGAAAAAGGAGCATTGCTGAAAGAGTATCTCCATGCCTATGTCTATATTAATTTCTTATTAGTCAACTGTTTCATGAAAAGTTTTTACTAAGATCTAACCTTCAAGAAAGAGAACCCAAGAATTTTAAACCAAGCTGCATCAAGCATTTCAGATAATAAATCTGAGGGAAAGGTTTCCCAAAGTTGTAAAGATTGTCACATCTCTGTATGACTGAATTTTCTACATGAAAAAGGCTTGAGATTTCTGGTTTGCCTGTCCCAAAGAGTTGAGATTTCTGTGTTGTCTGCACCAGACAGACATTAAATATTAAACATTGTTTGGGAGAATCACAGGCAGGTGAAAATCATCCATGACATTTACCTTAAAGTCACTGTTCAAAATTCTGAACCTTGCTTATTTTAAACTGATGAGCTGCTCATTTGTTTACCTAATTATTTCTTGTCACTGATACTTCTCCTCCAAGTGTGGATTTTAATGTTCTGTTTCTTTGTAGTATCAATTATAAAAGTCTTTACCTATGGCTTAATCATTATTTTAACAGCTTTTCTTGCATGGAACTATCTGCTTTTCCATGACAAGTTGTTTAGGTTCACTGATGATCAGGGAATCAAAAGACATATGGTCATTTTCAAACTTGTACCTAAGTCCTTGCTGTGCTTTGCCAAAGAGCAGGCACAAGTGTGCTCCTCAAGGACAGCCCCAGAGCAGAGTTACCCTGGTGACAGAGACTGCTGGGCTTGTGTTTTCTAATACACAGCATAAAAAATGGAAGTGGTTCTTAGTGGTCTCCTCGCTCTGCAGACCCTGTGCTCACTCCCTGCATCTCCCTGGCAGGAATGGTCTGGCTGACAGAGCAGCACCTGCAGCAGCTGCACCAGTGGGAATGCAAAAGCTTTTAGAGGGTCAGCCAGAGTTTATAAAAGCACCTAATCTAAATATAATTCAACTCATTTAGTTAAGCACCTGTAACCTGCATCTGAAAAGCACAGCCTCCCTGGTGATCCCTGTGTGTGCTGGCTAATAATAATGATAATTTCTGAGAGTTTCAGACAGAGGTAGTCAGTCAAACATTTCCAGCTGTAGGAAGATGAGCACAAGAGATGACACAGTTCATCACACCATGCTGGCCCTGGGGGCATGAGGCCGGTGCTACAAAGGTTGTAGCATTTGCCAAACATATACTTACTTGTATTTGAAGTGGTATTTGGACTGAGCTCTTTGGGCTAGAACTGCAAATAGGTTAGGGACAGTAGTGCTGATTGCTGTAATTTCTCTTTTTTGGCCTTGTATAGGTAAGGCTAATTAGCTTATAGGACAAAATCAGGTTTCCGAGGAACTTCTGTGGGTGTAGGACTTGGATCTAATTTAATACTGTGATTTTATTCACACTTTGTGTGATATTTGTTACCTGCCATTGATGATTTTGGAAAGTAACAAAGTAGTTTAAGTGCTCCTCCAATATTTGCAGAAGCTGAGTTCTTTGCAGGAGGGAGCTGAGTGCCCTGCTGGAGGCCATGGTAGGAAGATTATGGATTGCAGGGTTTAATGTCTCTGTTTTCACACATCATGCACCAACTACAGACCCTGCCTACTGACTTTTTTAATTGTTTCTATGGCAGAATTTAAAAAAAAAAATCTGAGAATGCTCTGTAGCATAAAAAATAAGGTCATAGAAAAGATGGTCCTTTTTATATCTCCACTACAGTCTTGCTGTGCAGCCCTGGGTAAATGAGATTTTCTCTCTGTGTTCTCTGTTCCCTTCCCTGGGCTTTTTAAATGAACAGGATCCTGGAAGTAGGTACTGTGTCTCTGTCCTTCTATAACATGGATCTTTTAAACCCACATTTGAATTTTGCACTGAATTAGTATCCATGAGTATTGTGCACATGATTGCAAAGTGAAATGTAAGTCAGTAAAGAAACAGCTGTCATTAAACTGAGAAATAAAGACAGAAGTAAACATTTCTGTTTCTCAGAAATTAACCAGGTAAAATATATTGTTCCATTTGGAGTTTATGGATTACAATGCAATTGACAGTTAAAAACATGTAGACTTTTAAATATAGTTAAATATTTCAATAAAACACTCTAAATTAGGGCTGTATAAATTTAAATGGGACTTGCTTATCTTTTCTTTCATGGTTTGGTGGCTTCAGAGCCTGACTCTTCTTTCAAAATAGTGGAACTGTGGCAGGAAAAAGCATAGTGCTGCTGTGAATAAAATCTACTGTTGTTTCCCAATGAGGTTCTGTTGTCAAGAAGCTCTGAAAGAGCTTGGGAAAGGACAGAGGAAGGAAGTGATTACAGATTAAAAAAAGGTTCAAACCCAGTGAGGGTGTTTACCATAAATTATTTCATCCATTAAAAGTAGAAACAACACCTTCACCACTACTGTGAGAATTTTCCTGCTCAATAGTTCCTTGTTTTATTGTTGTTTTCCTTGCTGTTATTGCTGCAAGGTTTGTGGGTGTTAGGAATCCAGCGGGGAGTGCGTTACTGAGGCAGCTCACCTGTGCTCCTGAAGCAGCTGCTGTCCACTAGTGCTGTTAAACTCCAAACCAAACCCTCTTGCCGGACACTTTGAACAATTTCTTTTTTGCTAGTCTGCAAACCACCATTTACCCTGGGCCAACACACACATTGCAGCCAGATGTGAATCTGCAAGGGTCACTAGGAAGGAAAATAACCCTTCTGCCTTTTGCATTCAGGGCAAAACCAGCTGAAGAATTTTATTATTTAAAAGATTTACAAGTAGTTAGATGATCAGGATTCTGGCTTTGATCAGCAAATATTCCCTTGCCTTGTGCTTCTTTCAGCCTCGTGAAATTTAAACTACAATCCCAGGGGCTCCCCAAGGGCATGATTCAGCCTGGAGCCTTCTGCTGGAGCCCTCGGGAGCTCAGCCTGGGGCTCACCAGGGATCTGTGCTCAGCTGCTGACGCTGGAGGCTGAGGCTGTATTTCAGGTCTCCTCTCTGTGTATTTGGATTTCATTAAAGAAATGGCTAGACGGAAACTGATTGGAACATCTTGATGTGAACAAGCAGATTTTGTCACTATAATGCCCAGCAGAAACTGTAAATTGTTTGTTGCGTGCATTAGGAGATGAATGCTAGCAAATGCCAGCTGTGAATTCATAAGGGAGATAGAAATATCTGCTTTTCTGGCCAGATGTCAAATCCCTTTCTTGGATCATGTATAAGCTTTAAAGAGAGGAGGCACTGGTTTTCAATTCAGACTTAATATCTGGTGAAGAGAGAAGAGACATGTAAGAATGTTTTTAAAGCATTTGAGAATTGCCAGGTGGGTTCTGCTGTGAGCTGTACTCCAGCACAATCAGATGCCTAGGCTACTGATTTTATATATCTGGAGTGCCTGAGGGAGAAAATCTAAAAAGGTTTTGAATAAATTATACCTTGCCTACAAGTAACAAAGACAGGAAAAGGACTCCAAAGAAAAATATTTCCATGCTGATGTTGCTTTAAGTGTAAAGGTAAAATAGATTTCAAAAACAAGAAACTGGAAAAAACAGCTGTAGTCTTTCAAAATGTTGGTACCTGTGGGAACAGCAAGAAGAAGCAGAAAGTCACTAAACCCCAGGAAAATATGTTAGTGTTCAGAAAATTCAGTGTGATAGATTGGAAACCCCAGCAGTGCACCAAGCAGAAGGAAATTTGCTCTTCTTCTGCACAATCACACATCCCATCTAAAGGTGCATGCCTCGAATGAAGGTAGAATTACTCCCCAGAGCACAGATTTTTCCTCCAAGTGCTGCAGTGACCACACTGCAGGTGGAAGTGTGGGACAGGGGTTGGGAACAGGCCTTGGGACATCAGCTACAAATCCCAGCCGTCAGTGAGGCTGCATGGGATGTCTCTGTTCCAGGAGCAGTGAGTTGTAGCAGGATGGAGTTCATAGCAGGAATACACACGAGATGCCAGGATGTATGGACAGCACCTTACTGAAAACTGCATTTTGGGCCAGAGCTGCTTATGCTGTATTCATTTTCATGGTATGTCACATTATTTTATTTTTTGAGTTAGGGAGGAGGTTTTAGAGCAAAGGAACTGATTGTCACAGTGAATGCAAGGCTAAACCACCACATCTGAAAAGGGATCTTTTCCCACACCTCTACTTGAGGTAGCATGTGGGAGACAAGTTGGAATTTGATGAGATTTTTTTTATCTCTTCTTTTTTCTATTTTTATCATTGGCAATGAGCGTGATTCACAGATTTGGCAGGCAGAAGTCAATCGGGGCCATTGCTATTTTAGGCCTTAAAAATTATCTCACAAAATCAAGAACATAAATTAAATACACATTTTCTCATTTGGAAAGTGTCAAAAGTTCAAAGACATACAAATGTACATCACTTCTCCATGTAGATTTTGTAAGGCTTGAGCATATTTTGCTAGCAAAAGGAAAATTTAGAAAAGGAGCTGTATGTTTAACTGATGAATCTGTCTGGGAACTCCATGGGAAGTTGTTTGCATTTAACAGCTTCTATTCATAGGAGTTCTAAAAAAAACCCTTGTAAACCTTTAGGTTTGAGTGAGTGACTGCGTGGTACTTAGATGCCAATTGGGGTTAAACCATGACGTATTACATTTTTTTCTGGTGGATTTTGATCCTTTTTTTTTTTTTTTTTAGGTTGAATAGGCATAAACATGTCACTGTTTTGAGAAAATTAGCTTTTTAAATCAAATCTATTCAGTTAATATTGTTTCTGCATAATTTTTTGTGTGGAAACAGTAAAAATTCAATCTCTTATCTGATTTTAAAATAGCTGTCATTGACTGGAAAAAGACTTATTCTGAAGACCAGGCTTCAAACTAAATGGCTATTCGTGTATAAAAATTGTCTAGTTGTTTTTATTTCTTTATTGGGTATAACAGCACTTTTAGGGGGAAATAGTACACACGGAAATGTGAAATCTAGTCCATGTAAGTTTCCACTGATACAACAGCTGCATTTCCTTTCTGGAAAAACTGCTGTCAGCGATATTTTATACCTGAATATTGAGATGAGGAATGTAAACAGGCCAAACTTATGTAAAAACAGAGACTGTTAAATAATGAATAGTCATACTCTCCCTGATGTCTTGCCATCAAAACGTTTGTGATTTTTCTTATTTTCACTACTTGTTTCAGTTCTTGTGAAGAGCAGTGGAAGGAATATTCACAATATTCTCCTCAAGCTGCATGCTGGCTTTGTGTGACACTTGTTGAAGTGGGCTTAGGAACAGTTTCCTGAGGTGCCAAATGCTGCACAGGGCTTCCACTGACTCTTTCTTCTGTGGGATGGGAGCTTTTCCAAGGCCTGTGGATCCCCTGTGCTCATCAGACACCTCTGGTCCTTGCTCACAAGAAGGGTTATCTGCTGAAGATGTTTGCCTGGTCTAAAATCAGAGTTCAGAGGCTGAGTTGCATCATGCTCTGGCTGGGCTCTGCAGGAGCTGTGGGATGATCCCTTAAAACCATCTGCCATGAGCACTGGAGGCTGATTTCTGTCCTGGGAGTCTCCCACAGTGAAACACAAGGCAAAACGAGCTTTTCACCAACAGCTGCTTTCCACTCCCATTTTGTGATGCATGATGGACCTCAGAAGAGTGAGAACATGAGGGAATGAGGGGGGACTGTTTTATTAAAATCGTTGATCTTTGCTGTGGAGTCACCACTGTAGGATCCCTTCATGTTTTGAATGTTTTTTGAGGGTATGTTTTGTGTGTTTTGAATCTCACCAAAAGCCATTTTACCTTGCAGAAATGCCAGAATAAATATACATGTTATGAAGGTGCAGCTAAAGCTCATACTGTTATCTTGCTGTATTTTGGAAATAGTACAGTAGTGAGCCAGGCCCTTTAGTTTTTATTTGTAAGGTTTCCAGCTTGAATTGGCATTTTGTTACAAAAATAAAATCTAGCTGAGCCAGTCAAAAAAACCCGAAACCCTTGGCTTGCTGGTAACTGTAAATAGATACCACTTAATGTGGAGCACTGCAATGGAATGCTTGCAGGCATTCACACTCAATTCGTGTTTAATTAATTACATCATAAGAATAACTAAGGGCTCAAACTTTCTGTTTTAAATATATTC
Source organism: Chloebia gouldiae (assembly GCA_003676055.1). Classification (NCBI taxonomy): domain Eukaryota; kingdom Metazoa; phylum Chordata; class Aves; order Passeriformes; family Passeridae; genus Chloebia; species Chloebia gouldiae. Next base: position 7,895,080 of record QUSF01000022.1, read on the forward strand.
TGAGATATAGGAGTGTACAGGTGTAGAATACCAGCTATTTGTGGACTGCTCAACAGGCTTTCCTTCTAAATCTGCTAAGGGTTATTGTTGATGATTTCTGTTTCCCCTGTTCAAATGACATCTTCTCATTGTTGGCTATAAACAGGTACCATATGCTCAAAGAGCTGATGGGCTTCACTGTGGTTGTCTCTGATGTTATTGATTCACAGAATTGTAAAACATCAATGTCTGAAGTAACATGCTGCCCAGACTGTGGGTTTGAGTTTTAGACTCTGCTAGTCCTAGTGTATTTATTAATTTTTTAAACCCCCGAAATTTATAAGGACAAGATTACTCAGTTCTAAAATTCTTTGTAATACTGAAAAGTTACGGTTTGTAAGAACAAAAAAAAAAAAAAAAAAGGGAGGGGAATAAACCACCCCTATTATTACTGGTTCACTTCAAAGTACTCAAATTAGACCGTTCAATTAATGAGGCTGTAAATGCCTTTTTTCTCTGTTTCATTATATTGCTAATGTCTAAGTGAAGTCTAAGGTCCTTGCTTGTTTTCCTCTGGACGATTCTCTTCCTCTGTCTGTTGTCAGGCTGTCTCCACTGTGGGCACCAGAGCATCTTTGCCAGGTTGGGGGCAGTGCCACCCGCTCTGTGCGCAGGCAGGTCAGCCCGGCTCCGCCTGTGGGCACAGGGCTGTGGACACGGTCTCTTGGAGGAGCCCAGGACACAGTTTTGAGCCTGGCACTGGTAGGAGTCACAAGCACCAGCTTCATTCTCTGCTTCTGGCCCCTTCCTACCCCATTCCCACGGAGGAACGGTGCCAAGTGGGGGCTGATGCTGCCAGCACTGGGCGTGCAGAACACGGGATGGATCCCCAAGCCCTGAGCTGCGCTCTCAGTCGTGGCTGCAGCAGAAGCTCAGGGAACCCCTCAAGGGGATCGGGGTTCCCACTGTGCCTCCCGAGAGCCCTGGGCAGCGCCAGCCTGGCGTGGCCACCCCGGCTGTGCGCTCGGCCAGCGCCGCCATTTGCCAGGCCTCGTGCTGGATGGGGCTGGGGAAAGGATCCAGGATAAAAATAATCCAGATCTGGCTCGCAGCTCGTCCTTGCGTGGGTGAGCAGGAATGGGGGCCGGGGAAGCAGCAGCTGGCGAGGCGATGCCGCGGGTGTGGCGCTCACAGGCGGTGGCACCACCCGGGGCCTCGGTGCGTGTGGGACCCTTGGCTGGGCATCACAGGGAATTTCTCTCCTTCAGCAGCACCAGTAACGATTCTCAACAAATCATGGGCCCTTACACCGGGCACTGAGAACGGCCTGCTTCACATTTGCAATTTTTTCCTTCCAAAGAAGTGCAGACAATTGGAATGGAACTGCCTCAGAAGCTGAAGGGTGAAGGACATTGGGAACGTCAGAAATGTTGTGATCCTTTGTTTGAGTCATGTTGCAGAATCCTGCACACTGCATACAAGTGCCTTGCTCCCTACAAGACACAGAGTGTTGTTAACATGCATAACAGGTCTACCAGTAGTTAGAGAATGTAGCAAAAAAAATTGAATCCCATGAGAATTTTCATTTTCTGATAGCTGAGGTTGGCGTGGCTGAATTAGCATTTCAGAATTTACACTGGGATAATCCATACAGCAGTTAATTTTAATGTTTTACTGCTATAGCAGTGTAAATCCTAGTAAATTAATTTCTATAATGTTTGAGAAGATTTTTTTTTAGACATTCCTTTCTCATTCATATTTAATTAACTCTGAAAATCTGCATTAGGACATCTATGTAAATCTCTTGGTTTTTTACTTGTGAGCAAAGGAAACTATTGATATTTAAACAGAAGGTTACAAGGAAATTAATGATACTTAGTCAACCATATTCTGACAGACCTCTTTTCCTTTGGTGGATACTCTCAAATTCTGTTTTTAAAATATCTACTTTCTCACTTGAGACTGGTGTTCATGGCCAAATAATCTAAGTCTTGAGAGGCATGTGCTTTAAATAATATTTTGATGTAGTGCTTGTGCTTTTTACTTTTGATTTAACAAATCAGGAATTTTGCCAAACACAGGTTTGAAGAAACTTTTCTGCTGAGCTCTGTTTATAACTTCTTGCTAAATGTGCTGTCTCAGAGAAGCTGTAGTCTCCACTGGGATGCAGCTGTGATTGCAAGAGGAAAAGAAGGAATTCAAAGATATGCAACTGATCATCAATCACAGGGATGCCTGTGCAGAGCACCATAAGAGAACCATCCTACTTACACCCTATTTTTCTTATAAATTTGTCCATGATGTGCCTGAAAAAGGGAACAATAATTTAAAATAACTACCTGGTGTAGTTATATCCAATATCTTTCCACACTGATTTTTGATCCTTACATTTCAGTCTCCTAGCTCAGGCAAAGGGCAGATTTATAATTGTGCATCACACTCACCTTGTTCCTGCTCAGACAAAAGCATCATAATGTCAGTGAAATATTTTGGAGGCAGAATATAAAACTCATAGATATAAATTACTTAAAAATAAAATGAGGCAAAGTGGAGAGCCTTAGGATGAATATTTAAATGTCTTTAAAAATGTCTTTCTCCTGCAAAGTCATAAACTCTGCATTTCACTTTCATAAATCCATTTATCCAATTATTCTAGCTTGAAACTGCTAAAATCTGCAGAGAACCCTTAAAACTTAATTTCAGATTCATTCCTGTGCAGTGTTACTAAACACTGACATATTCTGAACGTGAGAACTGCAGAACATTTTTCTGCAGAGAATGACCAAACCTCCTGGGGTAAAAATATTTGCTACTGATGAACAAAGCTGCATGCACCATATTCACAAGATTTTAGGTTTTCTTTTTGTGTTTCTAATGGTGAAAAATACTGTAAACCACCATTCTACTTGTCTCCTGTCTCTAGTTAATCCCCTGGGAAAGATGTCATGGGAGCTGATGCCTCTCCAGGGGTGATGGGGAGAAAGAGGGGCAACAGAGAGGGAATGTAGGGAATATGAGGGAGTTTATGAGCAGGACTGGGCTGAGTTAGTTTACAAAGAAAAAAAAAATTGATAGTATTTCAAGGGGTCAAATAGGGAAACCAAGAAAATTCTTCTCCAGATATCAGTGGATAAACCTGCAAGCAGAAAAAATGGCTAGTAGGGACTAAGGCTTGAGAAACTTAGGCTTTTTTTTTTCCCCTTGTAGTGGATTCACAGGATTGGGGATTTATTATGAAAAGGTAATTGTAAAAAATGTTGTAAAACATTAAATATTATTTACTAAATTTCCAAAAAGGTTGATAGACTGGAGAGCTGATTAAGTTTCATAGCTATTGTCCAGAGCTCTAGAGAATAACACACTGACATCAATAAGGTAAGGAATGCTCTACTCAGCATTCTAGCAAGAGTGACTGGCATCTCTGGCTCTTCTCAACCAGTTTCCTCAATAAAAAATCCATGCAAGAAAAAAGAAAAAGCATGGACAGGCATTTGTGTGGGATGAATGCTCATGAAGGTGGTCTATACACTTTAAAATTTACATACTCTGAGTCACAGGACTCACCAGAGGGGACCACTTATATTCTCGTCAAAGAGTGCTGTGATAAAGGACTTTCTGTACATTTTTGTAATGTATCTTTTGAAATGTGTTGTCAAAAAGAATGACTGTTTGGCAAACCTTCTGAAAAGGTAATACTCTCAAAAATTTCACTCTTTATGGAGTGGGTCTTTACTGACCCAATTTAATCAAACTTTGTACTTCCCCCTTTTATTGATTAAATTTTCAATAGAAAACATTCCAGCTGGTCATCAATGGTTGTAATTTAGAAATGAATTCTTGCCAGGCTGCACAACTCAGAGGTGTCCCTGCCATCATGCTGTCACTGCAGTTGATGTGGTACTTGGGTATAAATGTTGTCAAAAAACATTTCATATAAATGAAATTTATATGAAAAATTGCTTTGATTGCTTTGTAAATGGGAAGGAGACTATCAGGGCCCTGAGGGCAGTAATGTGCTTTCTTTGCCCTGAGCAGCCTCACCTGTGATCCCAGTGGGATTCCCCCACCCCCTGCTCCAGGCCTAGGTGTGCTCCAGCTGGGCTCAGGTTTGGTCAGTGCTGCCCTGGGATTTCTCTCTCCAGCCTTGTCTCCTGAGAGGCTCTTTGGGATTCCTGGGCTGATCCAAGATGGGTTCTTTCTCTTGCTGTGTCTGCTGAAGGCATCCTTGGGATAGCCCTACTCGTGCTACTCCCAACAAGGTGACCTGCCAGAAAAGGGGTCAGCTATGGTTTATAGGCTGTAAAGAAATGCAAATGAGAAGGGAAAGTCTTGTTCCCACCTGAGTAGGTAGGATAGTCACAGGTGCTGAAAGGAAATGAAAAAACTAAAATGATCAACTTCTGGGGAAAAAGACAATGGAAAGCAGCAACTGTTTTCTCCAAGGACTGAGACAGGGGCCCCACTGCTTAAGGCTTGTGGAAATGGAGACAGGAAGAGCACTGGAAATTCATGCTGAAACAACAGTAACTGTATTTCTGCACAGCAAAAGATTGCATGGGAACTGACCAGAGCATGATGTGTGGAGCTAAAGTAATTCTCAGTAGGCTTATGGAGGACAAAATACTAGTCCTGAGGGGAAGGAGAGTGATGGAGTAGGTGCTGAGTCCAAACCAATCCTATAAATTTGACTTAGAACACAGTGAGTGTGCTCTGCATGGCTGGACACTGATCTGTACTGATACTTTCATATTCAAGATGTAAGAGGAAAAAGAGACTAGAATAAGAATTGAGCATGGGGGAGCAGAGGAATGCAGTAAGAGAATAAAACCAATTTTATTTGAGAATAAAAAAAGAAACAGGTAGACATATAGTTAGTGCAGAGAGAAGGTAGCAACATAAATACTTTCACTTGTGTGACTCATTTGCTCCTTCTTTGCTGGCAGATTGTGCTTTAATTATGTCTCTGTGAATCAAATAGTGGTGAACTGGGTATATTTGAAATACATAGATGTAGGTAATTACAGAAGAGGTGCCAGTGTCCTACAGACACCCCTTTGCATCTGCTTCCCATTGTGGTATTTAGGACAACTAGAAAAAACACTGGGTTTAGTTTTGGGTGTTGGTGACCAAGTGTTGAATTTTCCCTGCCAAAGCTCAGGTACTGCACTGGCAGCTCTGCCAAGTCAGACGCCTGTGGCTGATTTCCCAGTGTGTGTGTTTGATACCACTGGATGTAAGGAGAAAACTCTTTTTGCTGAAACATCACGTTGAATGATTTATAGCAGACAAATAAAGATGTATATGTGAGACTCTCTAAGTAGGACTGGTGTCAAAGGAAAATATTGAGGGAAGAAAAAGATTGCAAATTTCTAATTAATTTTGTTTATTTATGCATACAATCCTTGAAATATTAATAGAGAATGCATAAGTAATTGATGGGCTACATATAATTTTTCATAATCTTTATGCTGAGATAGGCAGGAAAGTCATTTGACAAAAGGCACAGGCACATTACAACCAGAAAACTGCTGTAGGTTAGGCCTAGAGCTGCCCACCTGCTGGGAGTGACTGAGCACCCCTTTCCCAGAGCAACTCACAGGATTTTCCTTGAGCCTGTGGGTCCTTTCCTGCTCTGATCAACTTTGATATCAAATGGTGGATCAGTTTTTCATCACCAATTTAAAGCAATGAATTGAAGGTATGCTTTAAAAACAGTTTAACAGCTGAAATAAAGCTAATTCATGTCTCAAGGGCAAATAGAAATCTATTAATATAGGATATTAAAACTCTGATAGGTTTTAATGCCTGACTCATGATTTTTGTGAGTGCTGGGATTGCCAACAGACACTTGTCTGAGTTGTGGAACAGACTTTGGAGGTTGCAGGAGGTGGCATGCATTAGCAGAGTGGGAAGCACTCTGAACAAGGGCTTCTTTTTTCCCAAGTTAAGGATTTTTCCTTTTAGAATAGGAAAAACAGGCAGAAGGGAAAGAGTTTAAAAGACTGAACTGCTAGGAATACCATCTTAATTCTACTGCTATTTAATCTGGGTGAGTTCTGGCAGGGAAGCCAAGCTCGAGGCCTCTGTGCTGGATGACCCCAGCTTGCTTTCCTCGGGTCTGAGCTCACTGCACTGAAAGTATCAAGGCCCCTGAACCATCAGCTTCCCATGTGTGCCAGTCTGCAAAGTACCTGTGTTTCCTATTTCTGTGTTAGGAGAGAAAGCTGCTGAACCCCAGGAGTTTCCTGGTGTAGATCTCTGTGGACTGTGACAAACCCTCTGATGCTCTCCTGCCTCCTCTTCAGCCATTGCCCACTGCTGGCAGTGCCCACTCTGGCACAGATCAAGCCATGTGCCTGTTCTCTTTAGCACAGAGGCCCTTCCTGTTGGGTAGGGTCCCAATGTCTGTATTTCTAGCTGAAGGAGAGCAAAAAATACCTTTAATTGTCCTGCAGGTTACTGTCCCTGTTGACCTTTTCAGCTTCTGGATCTTTAGCTCTCCCCTTATCCTCTGATGAATAATTAAAAGTCTGGGAAGAAAAGAACACAGGAAATTCTGTGGTTTTTTTATTTTAAATGCCACTGCTGCATTGATGATAATTTTAAGATTTTCATATCTCTGGATTTAGCTTCGTTTATTTTTTGTTTCTTAAGCTATCCTATAAAAAGGACAACTAGGACAGAGCACTGGTGGTCTGGAGGCTTTTTCTCTACCAGCACCCTATCAGCCTTCCCATAGTCAACACTGCATTTCCCTTGTAGATAAAACTGGCTGATAGTTCTGTACCAAATCTTGCCAACAAAGGCCTTGGGGAGCTGTAGTATCAGAAACTGTTTTCTCCTGATGCTTTTGATACTGGCTGATCTGAGGCCAAAGATCTGCTGATGCTTTTCCTGGTAGCAGTGATGATGTTAGCTGCTGGTTTCCTTTCCCAACAAGTTGTGCTAGTATGACTTGTCGGACAATTTGTTTAAACTATTTTATTGCTTTAGAGATTATTGTTATTATTATTTTCAGTATCTATATTATTATAGAGTATCATATTATAGTGTGTCAGTGGAGTCAGACAAGCATTTGCTGAAAGCAATTAATCCCAATTAATCCCTGATTTGTCAGAGACAAATTCAGACTCATTGTCTCATTTGTTTAGGTTAAATGCAAAATATCATGCTGATATTTAAGCATTTAGAGTTGGTTGAAATTTTTGTCTGTGTAGAGCACTGGTTTGAAATGAAAACACCATGTTACGATATTGAATCTATCCTTTCCTCTGTTCCAACTTGAATGCCCATATTATCAGGGGTTTCTGAGTGGACACTACAAAGCAAGCAGACAGAAGTCAGACTAATATTTTGCAAGTTGTCTCTTTTGTAGAAAGCTTATTCACTCACTTCTGAGCAGGTGTCTGTTCTGTGCTTCCTACCTGGGTTTTGTCAGAAGTGAACTGACTGCATGGCTTCACTGCTACTCCTTCACCCACAGGCTCACCTCCCTTGCATAAGAGGAAATCTCAGCCAGCACAAACATCCCTGTCCATATTCTTGTATCTCAGATACCTGCAGGAAAAAATCTCAGTGAAGTGCACAGCAGCCTGTAATATAACAGTGGGAGTTTTGCTTTCTTAGTAGTTAAGTTGCCCATCTAAAAGGTCATGAAGATTTTTATATGTCTCTCTTGCCTATAAAATGTATCATGAACCATTCCAATTTCAAAGCTGCCATATGGGTTTTTACAGTCTAGGGATGTTGCCAAACTAGTCCTAAATCTGCATTATTTATTTTGACTGTTTAAGAGCCAACCTTTGGTATCTTTCTTCACTTTTTCCTTGCTTAGAGCTTGGGCTGTCTCCACTGCATGTTGCACTATAGAGTGAGCCCTGCTCATCATTGCTGTTTCTCTGGAGCATTCTGCATCCAACAGGATTATTTGCTTACAGAATATTTTAAAAGAGACAAAAATCCTGACCCAAAATTTTTATAGGTTTGCTATCTTTTCCATTGGGCTCAGGATTGTGCCTTTTTATTTCAAAATAGATTAAGTGCAAAGCCTTTTTTGACAGCCTGGACTAGTTAGCAGTTTATAAGCACCTCTTTCCCAGGCTGAGCTGACTTAGCAGACACCTTTGCAATGCTGGGTAAACACAATGAGCCACTCAAGTGGAAAATCATTTTAATAAATAGCATTTTAGTAAAACCTTTGGTTTGCCCTCTGGATCCTTATTAATAAAAATAAATCTACATTACCCTCTCACTTGGCCTTACCTTCCTGTTTGGTAGAAATGTTTCTTTTTTTTCAGTAGCAGCATTAAAGATTCATCTATTATTTGGAGTCATTCTTGTGCAATGCAAATCTAATAGACTTGATGCATAGCATATTCTTTAGGGTAAAAGCTAACTGCCTTTATTCAGCTTGCACAATCCCTTCTGAAAGAGCCCTTTATACAGCTCATGTCATGTCAGCAGTAATCATGGCCTGGTGGTGCATGCAAATCAGCAGCTGCTCTTTAGCAGGGCTGGAGGAGTAATGAGTGTGCCAGTAAGTGCGTGCAAGGGCAGACCGTGTTTAGTGCTGATGGTCCTTCAGGCAGATCACTCTGTTAGCTTTGCTCTCTTCACCCTGCCCAGCCAGCGCCCAGGCTGCCCCCTCTGCAGTGCCCAGCCCCTGCCAAGCCCAGCCAGCAGACAGCAGCACCCACTGCTGGGAAAGCTAAAGAACAGCTTCCATTGTCCTGCTGCTGGCTTCCCCCCGAGTTACAGCATGGGATGGAAGCAATCCCCCACCACTGCAGAAGTGTCTCTGGAGGCTGTGGATACCTTGGATACCTCAGACTTCTGTGTTACATCATCAAGACAATTGGGAGTTAATGGTGACCTAAGCAGTTCTGGTGCTTTGTTTTGTTGGTTTTTTTTTTCTTCCTCCTTCCCAGGCATGTAGATATGATGGGAAACCGGTCAGAAATGCAAACTAAGGCAGTCAAGCTAACCCAGGAGTCTGAACTGTTTACTAAAGCAAATATTTCAGAAGGGTGGGGAGATGGATTTAACATCTTTAGTATGGCATAATTCTATTGTGATTGTAGATGTAAATCTGGTTTAATGAGTGGATAAAAATCACCATTCCTGATCCATACCATGCAGGATGGTGTCAGTGAGAACTCCATGGATTTCCTTTTGCTGAAAGAAGCAAAGTATGCTAAAAACTGTATTATGCCTGCATTTTTCTAGCAACAATTTCTAATCTGTTTGTGTGTGCTTCACATTTACTGGGAGTCCCTGTCATGTCTTCAGAGGTTACCAAAAGAGGGAGAAATTATAGGATTCTCACAGAGAGTGAAAAAAGGGAAAAGATAAGTTCTACATGGGAATGTTATACACTTCAAACAAGAAACTACCCCACTGCCTTCCCTCTCCTCTACCAGCCTCTTCTCAGACAAAATCTTTGCCTATTTCTTTTTGTGATGATCAAAACTATTCCAATATTGTTTTGTTATTGGATTCCAGCACTATTGTTTCTCTTGTTATGCATTTATATGAGGTTGTAATGGAATAACTCCCTGGAGTGTTACTTCTTGATGCCACAGTACAATAGCAGTGAATTACTGATGGATAAATAAGGCTTTTGGGATCCCAGTGGGTTCTGGTTTGTTCCAGAAGAAAGGGCTGGTGAGGAAGAGAGAGCAGGTACCTTTTATAGTTCAACTGAAGCATCACTCTGACTTTGCTTAGCTGAATTTTAGTTTGTGTGAGGTGATGTCATTTCTTTGGCCATGCCAGATTGCACAAGAGGCAAAGCAGTGCTCTTGTACATCACATGTGAGTTTTGAGGTGTCTGGAGCTACTAACCCCCTTCAGTAAGATGAAGGTTTCCTGCTGTCTTGCAAGAAAAATGGGCAGAAAACAGGAACTGTTTCAGAAGAGACAAGTGGTTTGGGTTTGGTTTTATTTTTAACATATATATTTAGAAAAAAATAATCTGGAAGTATATATGAATCTCCTTGCTCTGCTTCTCTTTTTGATCCTGTTCTCTTTCTTTTTGTGGACGATTTCCTTGGTGACTATTAGAGTGAAAATACTTTCCAAACATCAAAGAACAGTAATGTATAAAAAGAGGCTATTTCACTATTGGAAAATAAATTAAGAGCAATGCAAATGCCACCTGGGTTTTTCAGGTGGTGCCTGCTGCTTTATGCTGCTGTCAGTGCTCATCTAGTCATTGCTTTTTCATCTTTATTCCAAGATTTTGTGAAGAAATAAAGCACAGTTCATTCCCACAAACTGCTTTGGGTTTACAGATTTCTCTCTCTTTACCCCTCACTTCACCCTTTCTGCCCCCTCCCTCCTCCCCCGCAGCCTTCGTGCAGCCTGACAATCCTTTGCTTAATCCCAGAGAACATATTTTGGGTACTGGCACAATAAAGAAAAAAGAGACAAATTGATTTGCATTTCTTATCTGGGAGATTCGCTTACAAAATCTAGAACAGTTTCACTGACGCAGAGGCAGGGGAGATGATCTGTAAATCTGACATATCTTTATTGAGGCTGAGAGGAAAGGGAGTGGGAGGATGGTCTGAGATCACTACAAGAAATCACACTGTAGGTAGCTTTGTTTGTTGTCTCAACACACATTTCACAGAGGACTTCCTGGCTGGTTTGGAGATGCCCTCACAGTGCCATGAGCATCCAGTCCCAGGTTATCCAGGTGCATGCAGCTCTGTTTCCCCCTAGCTTGGCTGGAACTGAACAGGGGGAGCAGCCCCCTGCCAGATGGGGTGTACACCCGCCCTGCCAGTCCAGCCACATCATCTGTATTTTTACACAGATGCATGTGCAGAGCCCAGTGAATCAGTCAGCTCCAGTGAGAGTAGAAGTTTGCCTTTCCCCTGCTGCTTCCCTGAGTGTGAGGGCTTGGAAGGCAGAAGTAATCAGAGTAGGAAAATCACCTTATGGAAATGTCTGGGGTCTCCTCCTTCCTACAGCTGCCAGAGCAGCCCCACTATTGCCTGTCTCTGTTGTGTCATTCAGGTTTCCTCATTGCTCAAGCTGTGAGCAATGACTTCTTACCTGTCCTATGGCAGCCTGTGCTATCTGGTTACTGTCAGGCACCTGAGGAGCAGAGGGGTGAAGAGCCTGTCCTGATCATCAGCTGTTAGAATTCCCTCCCCTCTTTAAAACAGTTGCTTGGTCAAAGCTCAGCAGCAGCAGCAGTGATGTACGTCCCTTGTTGAACTACCAGGTGTGCTTCCAAGTGGGACACAGAGGGTTTTTTAAGCATAATTTTGGGCAAAAAGAAATTAAAAACTGAGAGGTGGAAAAAGACAAGTATAATTGGCTGGATGAGACAGTAACCTCCTTGGGTGCCTCTGCACTCAGCACTTAATGCAGCCTCTCAGAGCTGAACTACTTATGCAGTAGGCAGGAGGTTGCCCACGCCTTGGATCACTGTGTTCTCTGTTCAGGTGACTCCACCGCCTCTCCAGACATGTCTAGGAACATGGAGTCTAAGGAAATGTGGGGTTTGGGGTGTCTGATGCCTGAAACAAGCAGAAATTGCAGATCAGTCGTAGAGATATGAAAGTGCTGCTCTGGGAGCTGGTTAATCTTTCAGGGCTTGCATCTCCTCTGCTTGCTGCAGCTGCACATACACCCTGTGCTTGCTGGGGTCACCCTGTTTTACAGCAGGGTGAAGGAAGAAATGGACTCATACGTATTCAGTTTTCATTGCCTGATGCTCCTTTTGCCCCTTTCCTTCCATTTTGCCCTAGAGAGCACCTTCAGATCTGCTTGCTCCAACTATGAGATCACAGGATAACAAAAACCTCTGGCTACTCAGGTCAAGGGCCAGTCAGGTGTTGAGTATCCCCAAGGATGAAAATTCCACAATGGCTCTGGGCAACCTGTTCCAGTGCTTGATAACTTCAGAGTGAAAAGGCTTTTCTCTGGTGTTTGACCAGACCTTCCTGTGTTTTAGTTTGTTGCCCTTTCTCGTCCTCTCACTGGGCACCACCAAGCAGGGTCAGGTTCAGTCATCTTTGAACTCTGCCATCAGCTATTGCACACATTCATGAGACAGTCATGAACCCTTCTCTCTCCAGGCTGAGGCTCCAGCTCTCAGACTTTCCTCACATGAGCAGTGCTGCACTCCCTTCACCTCCTTGGTGGCCCCTGGCTGGACTCACTTGAGTCTCTCTTGTATGCAGAAGCCCACAGATGGGCCCAGCAGTCCAGATGTGACTCACCAGGGCTGAGCAGAGAGCAAGGATCACCAAATGCCAGAGCTCTCGCTCAAAGTCATTGCCAGATGTGCAATTGGTTGTGGCAGTTCTGTAGCCAGGCCATGGAGCAGATTAACTTCAATGAATTTTCTAATCTTGCCTTATGCTAGATCAGCAGAGTAGTTTGCTGTTTGGCCCTGAGTCATCTCTTCTGAATGACAAAGCAACTCAGTCAAGTCCAGCCCCATTGCTGAGTCTGTGATGAAGTGATTTGTGGTACTGGCCTGGTTCTTGGGTAATTTTCTTGTTCTGATTTTTCATCTTGGCTTTGTTCAACCAATATAAAAATCATAATGCCAAATGTAGACAAATGACATTTCCAAAGTTGTGTTTTAAGGATTTCTAACTTGGTTGTTGTGATTTTCCTGTCTGAATTCTTATGAAGGCCAGTGAATTGAAAACAATTGTTTCCAATTTATTTTAAAATGTTCACATCATTCATGAAATACATGATGACAAATATTCTATAGGATTTTTGTGAGTGGGCTGGTAGCCTGTGTTATTTAGAGACGTTTTTAAATTGGTACTCTCAACCAATTCTTCAACAGTTCTGCAAGGTTCAGGTTTTTTCATTGGATTAATCAATCTGTCAAGTAGCCATCACCCTGATGATGCTATTTTTGTCACTTCTATCCTTATGTAGAGCTAGATATTTATTATGATAGCAGTCTGTAATATCCCAGTAGAATTTCTGTGAGGTGTTAGTCATTGTGGAAAGGCGTTTTTGCTAAATACATCCAGGGTTGCATATATGGAAATGTGACCAGCAGGTTGAGATGTGATTCTCCCCCTCTACTCCACTCTGCTGAGACCCCAGAGCTGCAGAGCTGCCTCCAGCTCTGGGCCCCCAACACAAGAAGGATGTGGAGCTGTGGAAGCAGTTCCAGAGGAGGCCCTGAAGATGCTCAGAGGGCTGGAGCACCTCTGCTCTGGAGAGGGGCTGGGAGAGCTGGGGGTGTTCAGTCTGAAGTAGAGAAGGTTCTGAGGAGAACTTAGATCTCTTCCAGTGCCTGCAAGGGCTCAAGGAGAGCTGGAGAGGGACTTTTGGCAAGGGCCTGGAGGGACAGGACAAGGAGGAATCGTTTCCCACTGCCAGAGGGCAGGGGAAGATGGGATATTAAGAAGGTGAGGGTGGGCAGGCCCTGGCACAGGGTGCCCAGAGCAGCTGTGGCTGCCCCTGGATCCCTGGAAGTGTCCAAGGCCAGGATGGACAGGGCTTGGAGCAGCCTGGGACAGTGGAAGTTGTCCCTGGCCATGGCAGTGGGTAGAAGTGGATGGTCCTTAAAGTCCCTACCAGCTCAAACCATGCTGGGATTCTGTATCTCCATTCATTTTCTATGAGTTGAAGATGCTTTTTCTGCTTACAGATCACAGGGTAGAAAGATCATGTTCCTGCCCACTTCCTATTCTAAACCTCAGGCCAGTTTAGGAAGGGATTCTCTGTACTAACTCTGTGTTTTTATTTCATCATCCAGCATTTTGTCTCCTTGTACCAATTGTAATAAATATACATCTTATTTCAGGTACTTCTGAAGAGGAGATAAATTCAGTGTGCAAAATCTAACTGTGGCTCAGAAGACAGGCCTGTGAGGTGTAAGAATCCAGCAATGTGGAGACAACCACAGGATCTGATCTCACTTGCTCTGATCATAATTCATGTTCCAGTTCTGATCAATTGCTGGTACATAACTTGTTCCAGACTTTTGGAAAAGGAGTACTAACCCAGGAGGTACTTTCTAAAGTATAAATCCCCTTTTCATTGTAGTCTTGTTGCAGGCATAGAGGTGTCAAAATTCAGGCACCTTTTGTGTTTAGTATGCAGCCCAGAATTTGGAGCCCCATGTCTGTGTTCCTGAGTAGTTACCAAGTTTTCATTGTCTTATATGGGTTGGGTGTTCCATCAGCTACACCTCCCATGTGAGATGCAAGGTGTCCCAACCAGTCCCTTCTTTGAATGTGTAGGTACTCCAAAATTATCAACTAAGCCTTTTTAAAGAGCTTTGGGAACTGCTCCATGAGTTTTCAAAACTCTCTGGGAAGTATAATCTGTAAGCACAGTATCTTGACATCCTCACAAAAAAAATTACCTTGGAGCAACCAAGTGAAAGGTTAGAACTGTTGAGTGTTTTAATCAATAATATATGAGTTGGATGAACAGTATGCTGTACTTTGCAGTGTGCAATCAATAATACATTTTTTATGCTCACCTTTTTAATCCTCAGAAAAACTACATCAAAAATTTCACCCTAGACTGCCCACGAGAATCAATAATAGAGAAAGGTTGCCTCTTCCCCTTAGTACAGTTTAATGAAAAGCATAATGAATTTATTTCCTAAATGATGCTACAAATCAATTATACATCTTCTGGAAATACCAAGTGGAAAATAGTGTTTAATACAGTAATAGAGTTATAAATTTTCAAAAATTTGAAACGCAACTTTTAAAGTTGTTATTGTAACTCTTCAGTTTTTAAAGTATAAAATGAAGGAAAATTGAGTTTATGTAAATTAAACTGAGTTTATTATTATTTACTGTTTGTATTCTTATGGTGTGTAAAATCTTAAAGAAAGAGATCATTCCAATAGACAGGGCAAATAATTCTCTCTGGTTTGCACTGACTTTAATGGCTTCCCAGATATCAGGACTGCTTTCGTGAATGGAAGCCTGGCACTAGCTTGGAATCTCTTTGTAATATAATGTGTATAATTTTCAGTAAAATTGACAAAAGTTTTAAACTTTAATTTTTCTACTGAATCATATAGAAAAGTTCTGTACTTTTGAAGTTTATGTGCATTTATTGAGAGTTCGCCATTATACTAAAAGAGGGATCAAACTTTTCTTAGTGCCAGCTGACCACATTTCTATTTCAGGCTTGAAGGCATTAAAATTCCTGCTTGCTGAATCACAAAATGTATTGCTTTGTTAGCGGTACTTCTGATCCCTGTGGACTTCTGCTGCTGTTTTAGTGCATCACCAATTATTTGTGATGTATTATTAATTATATGTGATCTATACTTGCACCACTTCCATGGCTGTATTGGTAGCTCATTTAAACAAGAATAAGATTATGTAAAAAAAGGCTTTTTCCTTTTTTTTTTTTTTTGTTTTTTGTTTTCCTTGTGTCATGTTGCCAGCTGGGTGGCATAAAAAGATTTTTTCCCAGCTGTTAGGAAAAACTCTGTTGTGTGCGTGTCCAGGAGCAGGCTACAAGACATGTTCACACTGTTCTGGACAATGACTGGGGACAAGATTGGAAATGTAAAAGAGAGACTTCAATCTCAGTGTTATCTGATTTTTTTCTTCTAGAAAAGAAAATATAGTCTCTAGTACTGAAAAATATCATTAGGAATATAACCAATTTTATTTTCCTACAGGGATTGTTGTTCTTTTGAGCTCAGTCTGTGTAAGTCCAAGAATTGGTTGTGGTAGAGCTGAGATGGGGGTACGGTAGGCAGTGTGCTCTTTCTTTGGCAGTGTCATTTTTTTCAGTGCTGTTTTGGATGGTGCAGCATTCAGAGGGGACCTTTTGACTCCATTAAAATCTGTGTCACATCACCAACACTACTCATAGTCACAAAAATTTCCCTTTGTGTGATGTGTGTTGGGAATGGCCCTGCTGTTGTAACATAAAAAGATGTTTTCTGTATCCAACAGGATACAGGATACAACAGCAAGAGGAAAAAAGGGAAAATAGGACAAGTGACTCCTGCCACTCTACCATTATCAAAACCCACAGAAAACATGTCACAGGGATCCCTCAGCAGTGTGTCTGACTCCAAATGAGGATATGGCTTTGAGGTTTGGGCTGTGTCTTGGCCAGCTCTGGTGGAAACGTCCCTGTGGAGAACTGAAAAGCAGAATTCAGCTTCTTCACAAACACATCACAACAATTATTCCAGTTTCTACTGTGTTGGAATTGGTACCTTAAGATAAAGCTATATTTCCTTATCACTGCACACAGTTACCTCGTTTCTCATGTACAATAAGTTTTGTAAAATCCTATGCAACAGGCAAGTAAAATTCTAAGAAAACAAATGTAAGTGTTGCTAGAGGTAGGAACTAAAATCAATTAAGATTTTCTCACAAAGTAATTTCCCTCATTTGCAGCCTGCTTAATCGTCTCTGAAACTCCTGCACAGGGATGTAATGAAAATGTCACTTTTTATACCATTTGTCTCTTTGAGAAAGCATCCCCTGGTCAGAACAGACCTATCCAGAGCAAGCTTGTGCTGGTATCTCAGACAGCACCCGCAGTTCAATCCCAGGAGCGGCGCTCAGCCCCTCCAGCTGTGGGGGGAGTGTGCCCCAAGCCTCAGCTGCAGCCCACGCCTGCCCTGCCTCGCTGCAGGGATGGCTCAGGGAGTCACTGCCCTGCCAGTCAGGTGTGAAACCCTCGGGCTCCTTTATGTCCTGGAGAGACAAACACCCCCGGAGTGTGACTCAGACTCCAATCTGCTAATTTTCTGGAGGTGTCTGCCTATCTGCATTTACTGTTGAGGGAGTACAAAATGACTAGTCTCCTAAATTAGGTATTCTGCTCAGATGTTTCAAGGTGGAAGAATGAAACTGCGTCTAAGTCCTGAACACCCTTCCAAAGGCTGAACTTCTTGCCATCATTACCCAACTTGGATAAAGTCAGCCTCGGATTGCCTGCACGTCGGTGTGATTGCAGCATGGAAAATGCAGGCAGTGACAGCTGCACGTCCTCGTGGCCATGGCTGGTCACAGGCAGTGGTGACAGCCCTGAAAAGGAGCAAAGTTGAGAACAGGCATGTCTGCTGGTGCAGCTGGGGCAGGCAGGTGAAAATCTGACATTCTGACATAGGTAAACCTGGTAATTCCCAAGAATGAGATTCTCTCACATGATTACTTTGAGCAGTCTGTTACCTCTGTGTTATTTCTGGATTGTGATTAAATGTTCTATTTCTGTGGTGCTGAGCATAACCCTGTACTTACTGAGGCAGTGGAAGGTACAGTCAGCTGGTGCTTTGCAAGACAAAGACCTCGACAAGGTGCAAGGAATTAGCAGTGATTAATTCAAAAAAGTATAAACTTTATTATGTGGGTGCTTGCTCATGGTTCATGCAAGACTTTCTCCTCTTATTAAAAAGGAGCATGTTGGTAATTACTGATATCATCCTTAACAAGAAAATCACAAAAATCCTTGATGTATGACATTGTCTAGAGGGAAGTAAAATATGTATTTAAATATTGCAGTACAAACACTTGTAATCCTGAAGGTTAATCAAATGAGTTGGAAGTTTTTTCAGCCTCGGTTTTGAACCAGCTCTAAAGTTTATCAGTTTGGAAGAGAAACTTGAGAGATGCCTTGCTGCTTTGCAGAGATCATGGATGACATGGCTGATATCCAAAGCATTACTTTTAAGTAATGGCAAGTCTCTCACTTTAGTCTCTCTGTTTTCTCTTTTCCCCATCACAGTTGCTTTTCTGACCACACTCATTATGGGTAATAATTTTTTATCCTAAAAGTGCTGACCAGGGAACTCTCCCTTGACTGACACAGCTCTCAAGTGACTCTCCACAGTGATCATTGTGGAATGAATCATTTTACTCTCCCAGGAGGAAGACCCCTGAGCTGTCTTTCAGCAGAATCTTGTTGTCATTGCATGATAGCAGTAGATGTCATCTGAAAGTAGTTTGCAGTGCTGTTGCTTTTGTTTGATTGCTGTAGTGCTGGTTAAAATTCCTCTCAGCAGCACTATTGCTTGATTGCTGGGTGCTGCAAATTCTGGAGAATTAGAGCTGTTTGAGTGTCATGGATAGACTGGTGATTCAGCAGATATTCTGCCTTTGTTCTTCTTGCAGCACCCCCACATGAAAACCTACTTTTCCTACTTTGCCCATGGAGAGACAGCCTATTTTATTTCTTTTAACCGCCTTCAAATTACATCTCCTGAGACTTCTTTGGGGGGGAAAAAAAGACCTATTGTTAGTCATAACCTGCTCTCTCATGGAGATATTTTATAAAATCAAGGGCTGATAGATTACTTCACTTACTTCTGCCTTACTTTTCAATCCTAGCTTTGTGTTTTCTAAATAAGGGAGGGGAGGAAAGGTTGAATTATGCTCCTTAAGTACTTGGGGAAGTAGAAAGATGGCAGTGCTAGATCCAGAAACTTCCTGCTGCATTTTAGATGTGCATGTGGAGCCTCAACCTCTGAGGAGAGTGAGAGAGTTATGGGTTGTGTCCAGCAACACTGTGCTCTCTTTGGAGGAATAGGTGTGTGGTCCCATGTCACTTCTGACTTGGAGCAGGATTTGCCAGTCAGCTGCAGCCAGTCCAAACACTCTGTTGGAGGGGCTGGCCTGCTACAGCTCTGGGCTGGTCTGCACACCTGTCCTGGCATCTGCATTGCTTTAATGGCCACATTAGTCTGACCTGAGTCAGGTCAGCTCTGTGATCTGGCTGAAACTAAACCTGTGCTCTGGGTTTGGTTTCAGTGGTTGCTCACCCCCATGCTGGGGAAGAGGTGATGCTCTGCAGGTTCCTCCTGTGTGGTGGAGGAGGGCAGATTTGCCTGTTCACCAGGGTCTTCTATCTGCTGAGACTGCAAGAGAAATTGCAAACTGAGGTGTCTGAAGTGGGAATGCTGACTCTAAGTAGCCAGTAGGCACAAGGATTCCTTTCAAAACTTTTCCAGTGTAACTGTCTTCAGCAGCAATCTATTAATAGTCCACTAATTTAGAGAAGTACCAGTGGCAATTAACATTGTGAAGTGACACCCATTCAAGGGTGGAAATGCTTATCCCTGCAGTGATGATATTGCACAGTACAGCTTCTGCTTATATTGATGTGTTCGTGGAGCACTGGACTTTATTGAGAGCTGTAAAATCTGTATCAAGTGAGAAGTTTTGTTAAAGCATTGCAATTCCTTTTATTTTTAGTTCTTTACTTGTCCCGTGTTCTATGGTAAAACTTCATGGTGAAGGAAGCTGGGCTGCCACACGTCATAGGAGAGCTGTCCCCCACTCCTCCCTGTGGAATCAGGGGTGCTGGGC
>QUSF01000022.1:7914360-7933496 GCA_003676055.1 Chloebia gouldiae
AGGAGAGCTCAGGAGAGCTGTCCCCCCACTCCTCCCTGTGGAATCAGAGGTGCTGGGCAGCAGGGCTCCTTGGAAAGCCCTTTAGCAGAAGCCTCCATAGCCTGAGGGTCCCAAGGCTGCTCAGAGAAGATGTCATGGTGCACTGTGGGCTGCTCCCACAGGTTCTCACTCCTTCCAAGTACCCCCTGATCCTCCCCCTACTCCCACTTGCTTGTGTGACTCTCAGTGACGTCGCACACACAGGGAGACCTCAGAGTTGACTGGCAGAGCAGATCCGGATTACAATGCTCTGTGGATTTTGCAGGCCAGATTAAAGTACTTGGAAGGATCAGTCTGGCTATATTTTTGACATACTTGTTGTAGGAAAGTATTAGGAGTTGTAAGAAGGACTAATGTGAGCTTATATTTTACAATTTGGTGTGGTAACTGCTTTGTTAGGGAAAGCAGAATTTGGAGAAGTTATACTATTTTTGTCTGTTGGGTTTTTTGTTGCAGCAAATGCCTGTAACATCTCCTACATTGAAAAGCAAACCTCATTTTCCCCGTTATAACCATTCAATTAGTCTCATCTCTGCTTCCATTTTCCAAGCAACTTAACAAGATGAGAAAAATCCTTCAAATTGCACTTATAATATAAACACTGCCAGTGAGCCTTTAGCAGGCAGGAAAGCCGATGGGACAATCTCCATTTACGGAAAGCTGGTTAAGAGCAAATGCATTTCAGCTGATAAATGGCAGGTAAAGCGTGTGTCTGCATAATGTAGTTATCACCTGTAAAATGTTTTCCATGTAGAGATATTAATGTACCTTGCAAGGAAATGTGAGTATCTTTCTACTTCTGAGGCACAGGGAAATTGAAGGACAAGTCTGGAGCAACATCCCAAGGACAATCTGCCATAAGTAGGAGAGTTTTGTGAGTGTGTTGGGTATCTTCCATCTTAACCACCCTTGCTGAATCAGTGTGGAACAAGTTTTTTGAAATGTTGTGTCCCCTTTACAGTAAGGGTCTTACTGGTATTACTGGGTACAGTGAGAGGCTTCAGCCCAGTGTAGGTTTCAGGAAAGCCTTGTGGAAAGCTGATTCTCCAGCAGCATGTGACACTGGACTTCTTTCTCAGGCTGAAAGTGGGATGTGCTTAGGGACAGTTCCTTAGGGAGTGAGAGATTTCATTTTAGGGCACCTTTCTTTCCCTCTTCTCTATCTTCTATCTGATAATTACAGCCTCTTAGTGGAAAAGGCTTGCTTGGTTTTTTTAAATGTCTTGGAATATTCAAGTATCTTGGCTCACTCTCCAGCTGGTTAATAGGCAAACAAGCACATCCAGCTGGTCAGTGTGTATCTGGAGCTTGGATTGGTCTGTAGGGGATGCAGGATTGCCTGGCTGGTAGTTGGGGGTGTGCTGAGCAGATGGCAGCATTGTTGCTAGGGCAAGAACACGAGACAGCTAGAAGCACTGGAGGACATTGTAATCAGGAGGGATGGGGAAAACTGTGGTACAAAAATGACAAAATAAATTGATAGAGGTCAAAGCCTACAGGTAATGAAAATTCATTAGCTCTGCTATTCTCTCATACAGCAGCAGAATAAGTGTAGAATTGACCTAAATTTTTGGATAGAATAAATGTAAAGCACCCCCCCAAAAAAAAAAAAAAAAAAGAAACAAGAAATAAAACCCAAACCAAAAAAGCTCAGGCTGCAATATGAGAATTATCTGTACCACCTCTTCTTGTGTTAGTACTTCCTTGACTTTTATATGTAAATGTATATAGATATTTTGGGCAGAATTTGTAGGCTGGATTAAGCAGGGTGAATATCATAGACAATGAGGATAAAATAGTATAAAAGGAAGGTTATCTTGATATTTGCATCACCATCTTATGTGGAACTTGGCATTGTGCTGGATTTCATCTTTGTCTTCATTGCTTCAGACATCAAATTTCTACTTTTTAAAAAAAGAAATTTAGAGGGAATGTGGACATTTAAAATTAGCATTAGAGGTCATATAACAACATTTCTGATGACTTCAGCTATTTACTTTCTGCTCTTAAACTTTTGGTTTAACACCTCTGAGAGCACTTGTTGGCCTATCCTTTGAAGATGCCAGATTTTACATGGGTTTCAAAACAAAATGGATGGCTTGGTGCTGATTTTTCTTCCTTTAAACACATCATTTCTTGTCTCAGAAGGCTTATCTGCAGGCTGCTGGACTGCAGATGGTGTTGAGAGGTGGAGTTACGACATGTTTTTTTTCCATCAGTGTTGGTTTCCAGCACTGGCACCAGTTTTATCTTTATCAGTTTCTGATTAAACACTTTCAGATCGTAGTTAAATTCACTCATCAAAAATAAAAGGCAAATCCCCAAGCTGACCAAGAAATTGCTAGTCTTCTTCCCCAAACCTTTCTTCTTCTCCCTCAAACCTTTCTGCCTCTCCCTGCTCTTTGTTTGGAGGAACCTCCTGTTCTTCAATCCATGTCCCAAGTTCAGGAGCTGTTTCTGGAAGTCAGGGAAGAGGAATTGTCTGGTGTGTTTCTGTCTCCATTAAATCAGGGGGATTTCAGAGTAGTTTGGATCAGTCTGTAGTTCCCAGTCAATTTAAATTTGCAAAGTTTAAAATACTTAGGTATTTTAAACCAAATACTTTGCTGAAAGGAGATTGAGCTTTGAAAAATAAAATGGAGTAGTCCTTTGGAAAATCCTTACTGAAGTGTGGCACTGCTCTCAGGTCCAGAATTTGTTTTCCAGATGTTAATTTGATAAAGCTGGGGTTGGAGCTGCTCAAATTGCTAAAAACTTATAGAATAATTGTAACCCTTCAGGAGAGATGTTCTAGTCTGACTATTTCCTCTCCAACAACACCATCCTTTGATGTGTTTGTCATTGCAGAGTTAAGTCTTTGCATTTGCTATCCTCTCATGAATTAGTGGCCATGGATGCTTTTTTTTCTGTCTTATAAATGAACACTAAAAACTTGTCAAGCTCTTAATCTCTTTGCACCAAAAAATAGCTTTGATCATTGCAGGATACGATTCCTACTAAATGTGTATGATATTAATATCTTTTCTTTTTTTTAATATGTCAATCTTAGCTAGAATTTCCTTGAGCAAAATGACTGGGACATCAATGGGGAGAAAGTTACGAAAGGCAAAATTTCTATAGATCAGATGAAATGCTTAAAATACCTCTTTAAGAACCTTTTAAAAATTTTAACTGTTGATTTGCATTTTCAGCATAGTACAGGCATTACAGCAAGTGTTTGTGAAAGGCAGTATTAAACCTGTTATTTAAAGAGTGCAATTGGGTCACTTCCCTCTTGTAAATATTATAGACCAAATGTTTGTTGTCTTGATTTATAAAGAATTAGCAGGAATAACACACAACTCAGTATATCTACACACAGTTCAGCCTGTACTAGAAGTCTATTTGCTGCAAAATCAAGGCCAGCATCTTTTCAAGGCTGGTTTCAAGGGAGATTAAAGAAAATCTACAAAATTGGATATTCCTAAACTAGATTCAGGTTGGGGTAAATGACATTTAGGTTACTGCCTCAGGACACACCTCAAGTATGTGCAGCCACTTAGCAGCTTAAGCCTTGTTGAGGGTTATTCCTTCCAATAATAAAAGCGAGTTTGTGTTTCTAGAGTGATAAACAATACCCTCTTTAGTGAACAAAGAGATTAACAATACATGACATTAAACACAAGATGTGCAAAAAGGAACAGCACACTCACTAACTCCTCTGAGCTTTATATTATCTCAAAACATAAATTTTGTTGCCAATGGAACTCTGTATGAGAATTAATTAGGGAACTTCACAAGCAGTCAAAACTCTTGTATGCCATTATAAATTTATCACTGCTGAAAGGATCTATTTCTGCTGTCAGACATCATGCTTATGTGGCAGAATATGGAATAAATAATCTTCTTCCTATATAAAGAGCCCTGGAAAAATGTTTGGAAAACTGGTTTTTAAAAAGCCAAACGTGTTTATTTTCCGTAAGGCATTGCTGATGAAACCAGCTAGTATGCTGCCATTCACATATTCAAACAATATCAGCAGGTCCCTTGGTCTCCACAATCAGAGATAACCTCAGCAGTGCGTTGAACACTGCAGTGCTTGAGCCAGTCCATAGGTGTTTGCCCCAGAAGAGAGGCAGGGGTGTGCTGGGAGTGAACCCCTGCCCTCTGAGTGCTTAGGCAAAGTCCTCTTGCACTGCAGGACCAACTTACCTTTCCATTCATTTTTATTTGAATTGCATTAACCAGAAACAATTGCTCTTCTCAGCAGTTTTCTAAGCTTATCTCACTCATTCCAGTGTCAGTATTAGACGTGCAATTACAGTTATCTATCTAATGCTAGTGAGATACTTGGGAAAGCCAGTATTTTGTATTTCCAGTTACTGCATATAGTTAAACATTCTGTGCTACTACTGATTTCAGTAACTCAACAACTCCACCCCTACAGGTGTCAGAATAAGTGATATAGGGAGGGGAATTACAAATGCTTCTCCTGCAGACATTCAAGGCCCAGCCAATATGAAAATCGGAATGCTCAGAAGTGTTTTCCCTGCAGTATGTTCTAACTAAAGTGACTTCACTTGCAACTGAGAAAAATTCTTTCTCCCATCCTCTGTGCTCTTTCAGATGCCTTGTGCAGCTCAGCCACCATCACAGATAACAAGACATTCACATTAGTGGAGTCTGCACAGCACTACTGACACGAGCTCCTGTGGGACCTTGCCCTTGCTGTCCCCACAAGAGCACTGTCTTCTCCACAGGGCCAAGGAACACAGCAGGAAGGGCTGCTGAGCAGTGGAGAAAGTGGGAGCAGGAAAAGGTGATGAAAGAACTGCTGAAGAGCCCAGATTTAACCCTCTGAGGGCTGACTGGCAGGAGTGCAGAGCCTGGATGTGAGTGCTGGGCGGTGGAAGGGGAGCAGGGGGGAGGAAGGACAGGGGACCAGAGCAGTGAGGATGTGAGGGGGACCAGAGGAGCTGACTCAGGGCAGAGCCCGGGCAGGCTCAGCAGCCACTGTCCCCACAGGGCTGTGCCTGGGTATTCAGTCACAGTGGCTGTAAACTGAGGGCAGAAACACTTCAGAGAAAATGGTGTTCTAATTATTTTTTTTTTTGGCTCTTGGAGTGTTATCCTGTTGTGTGTCACTGTGTTTTCCCGTTGTTTTAAGCTTTGGGAAGTCTCAGACAGGTAAGGACTTAATGCTGTCAAAACCTTCAGTCTGAGTCTTTCCTATCTCTTGGATGGTTTACATCAGATCCTCTCATGTCTCTGTTGTATGATTTTACTGACAGGCCAGATTTGCCAGAAATTCACACTTTTGCTGCACATCTTTCACACACACAAAGAGTGTACTGTGGGTGTGATCCCCATCCTGCTTTGTCTGCTGTTTTTATCCATGCTGTAAGTCACCTCAAATGCACAATATTACACAAAACTTTTCAGGAGCAATAATTTTTTAGGTAGCAAATATGTCTGGCTGTATGTCACCTTAAATGCACAATATTAGACAAAACTGCTCAGGAGCAATATTTTTTTAGATAGCAAATCTGTGTGGTTTACTGTTATCATTTCTAACTAAACATGATGTGCTGAGCTGTGTGAAGCCATTGCCCCATAAATACCTGGGAGTGCCTGAAATGTGTTTATTTGTGGTTCAGCTTGCTGCCTGATGAGCAGGGGCTTTCTCACACATTCTTATTGTCATTCTTTCATGTTTCATTTTCTTATGGCCCCATGGTTGGTTGTTTTTTTAATGCCATGAAGGTGAAGTTCCTTCTGTGATAAAAAACCTTAGAGCCATTATCAAAGTGTGATTTGCTGAAGTGACTCTATCATATCACCCTTACCTGTTTGAAATGTTCCCCTTTTATTGTAGTGAGTCCTTAATGTGGGTGTGATGTGCATGAGACAAATCCCTGAGAAGGAAATCCTACAGCCTCTTCCTGGGTGCTCCTGTTCCTATGGGCTCTCTACCAAGACACAGTGCACAGCCTCCCTTGCAAGAAATCAAATGCCAGAACCTGTGGGTGCACCTGCATTGCTCAAGGTTAGCCCTATAAAATTAGGCTAGAAATTCGGGTTGGATAATAAGACTGTCTTTCAGTGATGATATTGAAACAGTGAAGTATTTTCTGGAAGAGATTACAGTTCCTTTCAAAGAAGAAAGGCAAGACAAATTTCTGTTAGGAATGGCTAGGTAGAGTTGATTTGGATTTGGGAAAGACCCAAGTATTTTTGGAGGTCCTTTCTATCCCATAATTCTGCATTCTGTACTTCATCATTTCACAGACAGTCTAGCAAGATGCAAAACTCTTAATGGAGGTTGTTAAAATAAAAATCCGTCAGGTTTCTGTGAATTACAAGCCAAGCAGAAGATCTCCAGAGAGAGGGGGGAAACAACTCTGAAAACCTTGTACTCAAAGATGGGTCTACACCTGAGAACATTAACACAATGTGAAATGCTGAAAACATCTGCAATCAAGTGAGATCCAGGAGATCTGTGTGAAACCAGATCTGTGTGAAACTCTAACTACAGCCTGTTCTGAACATGCAGGAGTAACTTAAAATGTGGAGATATTGAATAAACTTGAAGTTAAAAGGCAATGAGCAGTGGAAAAAGACTTGTGTATTTTGATTTATATATAATTTTCTAATGTCTGAGAATTGAAATCTTGAGCAGCTTTTCATACTTAATAATATTTATGAAATGGGTTAATTGAATTATTTAAGTTCCTGAATTTTAAAAATGTTTGATTTTAGATTTTGATCATGTTATGGGTAAAAGCAATCCTGGCATGAAGAGACATTTGGGGAAAGAACCGTGTGAAAGCAAAAAAATGTCTGCTTAATCACTCTCAGCATGATTTATACTTTAGCTCTCCACAGAGCTGATTTTAAATATTCCTGTGGTCAGAGAAGGATGAATAGTCTGATTTGTCTGATGCTAAACATTATGCCTTGTGAAGGCTGACCTAGAACAGAGACAAGATAGAGTTAAAGAATAAAGAAGGGATTTATTAGTAGGCCTCAGTGGATCCACCTTGGGCAGCACAAGAGCCCAGCCAGGGCTACACCCCAGGTGAATCAAAATGGTCACAAAATACTTGACCAGTCACGAGGTCTCACACTTTTATAAGTTCTGATCCATTTGCATATTGGGGTTAATTGTCCAAATACAGCTTTAGTCCATGAAGTCCCATCCTGCTTGTTTTTCTCTCTTCAGCCTACATTGTTTGTGCTCTTGGGCCTGAGATTTGGATCATTTGTCCTTGGTCCCCAGCTGGAGCAGGAATTGTTTTGTCTCCCTACTCTGTGAAGAGAGCTCAGCATCTCATAATATGAAGCTCAGAACTGCACACTAAAGCAGCACAGAACCTGAAAAATACAAAAGCTAAAACCTGAGGCATCAAACAGACAAGTACCTGATGATGTGCCACCAGCAGGACTCCTGTCCCTGGGTTCTGCACGGGCTGGGTGTGCTGGGGTCACACCCTGTGCATGCTGAGGGAGCAGCTCCTCCCTGCCAAGCCAGGGACAGACCCAACCTTTGGTCCTGCTCACTTGTCCCAAACAATCAATTTATCTGTGCAGCCACACTGATGCTCCAGCTAAACTTGCTGCATTAATTATATCTGCCCTGAGCTTACAAGCTTTTAGAGCTATTTGGAACATAAATTTTGCAAGCTTGCACGTCAGCAAGGGGTTTTCTTCTTTCAAGGTCCCCAGCCTGCAATTAAATGGAACTGCCAGGTGCTGGTCATTACCAAAATTCCTCTTCAATCTGCAGATTTAAGATAAAGGATTGATATTTCTAAGTTATTGAATAAGTATCAGGGAATGGTTATACTTTAAGACACTTTGTGTTGGAGACTTTCTGTCTCTCTCAAAATGGGACTTATTCAAGTATGTTCTTGCCAAGGAATGTGACAGAGACACTTTCTTCAATGTAGTCCTTTACAAGTTAAAAGCATGGACTGAGATGCATTACACACATTAAACCCACAACTGAGTCTAATGTGCACCCTCTTGGTGTTGTTAGTGGCTAATGATGGAGTATTCAGGCTCTGACAGAGCTGTATAATTTTTAAAAAATACCTACTAATATACCACAAATTCTATTTTAGAATGTAACAGTCTGTGTAGTGGTGTCTTAGAGCACTTAAGGGCGTCTCTGTTTGCTCCCTCAGGATGAGGGAGAAAATGTGAATTTGGGAAATCTGAAGAGAGAATTTGTGAAAAGATGGCACAGAGACAGGAGTATGCCTAAGCCCATGTTAGAAAATATTTCCCAGGAAGCTGAGTACAACTTTGTAAGATTCCTTAAACTCAATCTCTATGGATAGCTCCAATCACCATGCATGAATTTTTATATTGGCAACCACACTAATTCAGACATCAATCTTTCTAACTGGAAGGTGTTCTGAAACTGTCAGGTGTTCTGATGAGGTAGAAAGGAAAGCTTTTATCCAAGCATTGTTTTGGGCCAATAATTCGTTTGTGGTCCACCAATATAAAGAACATACTACCTGTCTATTTGATATCTATTTTTGATGAAAGGTTTCATTGCTGGTTTAAATTCTCTGGCTTCTCTTTAATCTTTTCCAGTGATTCAGCTGCTATAGCAGAAGAATGTAAGACATGTTATGTTGCTCATTACTTACACACATAAATATTTGAATATTTTGGTATATCAGTCCTATCTGTTGCAGGGACTTTGTTTTGAAAATTATCTTCTTATATCAAGCCACAGCAGATTTTCTGATTGTTCCAAACATGAGTTCTTAGCAAAATAAATGGCAGCAGAGCTATAAACTGAACTGAAGAGAACTGCTTTGAATAGAAACCTTCAATCTCAAGTTTTCTGCAGAGTGCTCTTGGAAGACAAGATCAGGAAAATGAGCCAGGCTGGGACAGCCCCAGAAAACAACAGTCCAGGGACCCATAACTTGAATGCCATCAGTATCTCCTGTAAAACACCTGACTGAGGAGGGTGCCCCAGTGCAGAGGGAGAGTTCTTTCATAAGGGCTAAGCATTTGTCACTCTTTATGAAGGGATGTTGTGAGCAGGCACTGCAGGAGAATGCTGCTCTCACAAAGGGCAGCCTCTGCATGTGGGTCATGGAGAGTTGCAGGACTTACTGCAAAGGCAAACCCAGCAATGCCTCCTTTTGTCTCTGCTGGTTTCTCTCCTTCTCTCACCCCTCACTCCCAATGTAGATCAGATTCTTTAAAGCAGCTGCTTGACTTCCAAAAATGCTCAACCCTCCTGTCTCCCACTGAGAGGAGGAAATGGTTACTATGGCTTCACTGCACAAGAACAGATGCATTTCAATATGTTGGGTACTAAGCACACTGTCAGTGCTTCAGGCTGTTTAAGTCCTGAATAGGATTGGCCCGTGGATAGCCCAGATAATGCTGCCCTGGCTCCAAATTCCTTGTGCTTCATTTCTGACACTATAGAGAGTATCAGTGAAAAATAACAGGAGAGGTCCGAGTCCTGCTTCTGCTCTTCCTTCCCTGCTGTTTCACGAGGTTTCAGACTGATTAAGGACCCTAAGAGAGGGTAATGCATTCAGATGAGCCAAAGGCTGCCTCTGGAACTGATCCTGCCCTCAGTATATAAGGAAACCGTCAGTGGACATGTGTGGATGAGGAAAATGGGGGTGGGAAGCTATGGCAATTTCCAGCAGAAGGGAAGGGGATTTTGGTGTTTATGCTATTTACCTAACAATATCTTGCAGGTTATTAAAGGGAAGAGAGTGCACACTGTACATGGGAGTTGAGAGAAACTAATTTTCAGACTTTGGGGAAATTTGAGTGGGGATCTGAGTGGTGTGGTTTGATCCCTCCTCTCTGTGCAAAGTTAGTGAGTGAATCATCAGAAACATTTTGACATTCTGCCCATGCAATCCTATTCACTTCAGCTCATTTCTAAAACCTGATTTTGTGCTCTGATATATTCATTCTGAAGGGAGTCGGGGTGGACTGGGAATAGTTTCTGGATCTTTTCCTCCATCACTAAGTTCTATGGGGGCTCTAAATAGAAATGTAGCATACTTTGCTGAAGCACATGAAATGCCAGTTCTACAGTGCTGTCATTCATAAGAACTCAGTGATGTTATGGTAGTCAGCTCCCTAAAATCACACTAATTTTTGCATTTCTCTATTTTTTTCATCTTTACAGAAAATGGTGGCTCTAAGAATCAACCTGTCTAATTTGAGCGAGACCTTCCATTAAGTGAACAAATAAGCTCTCTCTTTCTACTTGTCTCAGATCTTGTAAGGTTTTCAAAAGTCCTTTTTTTTATAACATCACATAGCTTTACAGTTTAGAAAGCCTAGAATTCAAAGCTTCATCTACATTTTTAATCTACAAAAGTAAATCTTCTGCACGTCTTAGACTTCTGGTAAGTGGGTCTCTTATTTTATCCTCCATTATTTCTTTTGATTGGAGTTTTACTGCTGCGTTTTCTAAAGTACCACAATTCATTTATTTCATATATGAAAATGTATTTAAAGACTTGTCCACCTGCAAGGTCATTTATTTTGTAGGCATTTTTATGAATCAACCCAAGGACTCTAAACACGATAGCAGGTTAATTTATAAGTACCCTCAGTGGGGATGCAAAAAGATTTGAATAAATTATTGATTTGCTTAAGACTGGAGGTCAGGCAGAAAGAGAAAGAAAGTAGGTAATTGCAGTGATATCTCTGGGGGGAGAATTAACAGAGCTGTTTCCAAATAGCACAGAAATACCCAGTCAGAGTGGGGGACAGGTGAGCCCCAAGCAGAGTCACCTGCTCAGGGAGCACAGGGAGGACAAGTGCCCAGCAATCAGCGCCAGGGGTGGCACTGGGTGCCCTGTGCTGGCGAGGATGGGGACAGCTGCCTTGCAAGGGACATGTGAGGCTTGGGCATGTGGTGCCTCTGAGGAAAGGGAATTATTGCTCTTGCCTGTTCCTGACAGCTACAAGAGAGCCTGTCCTGAGATGCTCTGGGAGGTTGTGCTGCAAGGAAGAGTGTCTAAATACAATATATCACTAGGCTGTCCCCAAGGCTGGTGAGCCCAAAAGGATCAGCCCTGTGGTCCTGTGAGTGACACAGCCAGGGCTGGGTTTGTGCAGGCTCCCTGTGTGATTCTGGTCCTGTGCCACCTGTAATATATCCTCATCCTATGCTTCAGAGGTATGTGTTTGTCTTGGCTAAATTCCTCCTTCTACTAAATCTGTATCATCTCTGAAAGGCTGGGGCAGAGCAAGAGCTGGCACTCAAATTTCATTCTAATCTGGATACCATTTATTTGACTAGTCACTTTTGACTTTTTATACAGCATATCTTCCATGTGTGACTTTTTTCATTTTTGTTCTGACATGAACAGGATGTGATATGCTCAAAACAACATCTGAGGCTATCAAAACATAATGAATAGTGTCTCAAAAATATAAAAGAAAAGGAGAAAACATTAAAAAGTTTTAGTTTCAGTGAAAGAGCATCTTATCTTCCTATGTGATTATTGGCCTCTGAGACTTACCTTGAGGTGAGCATAGGAATGATCAAAAGTTGCCCTTTCTTTGACAGTCAGGACTTATTTCTATGTCTGCTAAAGCCCTGTGCACATAAATGCCCTGGCCCTTTGCTGGCTTCCCTTTTTCTGTGGCTTGGGCAGGACAGCTGTAACAATGTCACTGAAATGTCCAAGAGCAGAATAAAATCAGTCTTGCAAAGAAATGTTAGTTTCTTTATCCTTGTGGGATTGTGTGTATATACAATAAAAGGGACTTCAGTGTTCCTTACTGGTTACTTAGAAGATTACCCTTCCAGTAGCCTCAGTTCACTGAGGCACTTAAGCATGGATTTAATTTTAAGCACAAAATGAAGTGAGAGCCAGTTGTCAGCTCTGTGCTTTTCATCTCCCCAGCTTGAATTATCTTCCTTGCTGCTCTGATCTTATCTTCCACTTACATATTCTCAGTTCTCTATGACTTCCTATCTTGTCACCTGTTTCACATACCTTAATCTCACCTTAAAAATGCCACCCAGCTCTTCCTATCTACAGGGATTTGCCTCACACAGAGGCAGTCTCTGAATCCCACTTGACACTAGCAAATTCCCTTTACCTGCAGCACATTTCCTTTTCTGAGCACAGGGCTGATACTCTTCTTCCCTTGTCCCTGTCCTCCACCCCACCAAGGACCTTTTTGGTGGTCCCTTGCCACATTTGCCAGCACTTTCCTAAATCTCTGCCTTTATTCCTCTCACCAATCTCATAGCTCTTTACCATAATTTAATTTGAATGTATGGCACAACTTAAAAACTCCAGAACAGCAGGTGTCACAAAGAATTAAATTCTCAAACAACAGGGTCAATATTCTTTGTAAGAGCTGTGTGTGCAAATTCAGGTGCAAAGGTCAGGCATGGATCTGAGCTCCAGCTGACTCAGGGTGGTTCATTCCTGGCCATTGCATGGAAAGACAAGTGTGTGATGTTTGAGGAAGGAGGCCCCACGGAGGGATACCAATGCACACAGTGCCTCTCATTTGCATTTTGCTTGCATGTTAATGTCTGTCGATGCTTTGTTTTAGAGCTGATTGGAAAGACTGATTACATCAGTCTGTTATTGAAGGAAGGTATTTGCAGAGGACAACACTAATAAAAGCTATTAAAGCTTCAATAAATCCCAGCTTTCAAAATTGCAAAATATGTCATCCTTTCAGATTTTTTGGCCTTTACCTTTTTAGTTCTTCCAATTTTAACACAGTAAATGCAGTAAAACCTCTGGTGAATGGCCACTTAAACTTTTATTACAACTTTGATGCTAGAGAACAGAATTTGGTCCCTCATGAAGTTGTGCTACCATTCACTACCAGTAATATAGTAAATCACTCTTTTGTGATAAACTGCACTTTAATTCTTACAAACCACTGTAATTTCACTCAACTGAAACATTTTTTTCTTCCCAGCAAAGCTAATTTCAAGTCATGTTTATTTACCTGAGTAACCTTGTCTTTGCTTGTTGCATCACTTGTTTTTTAGTAAGTGCTGCTGGGATTTACTGTGACTTGTTAACTATTACTTCTACCAATTGTCTGTTTAAATTGTATTATTCAGATTGTAACATGGCTGAAATGACAAAAAATAAAAATAGATCCTTTTCTCTAGGGATTAAGACATGGAACCATAAAATAAAATGCCCTGAAAACCTGTTAAAAGCCTGGATTAATTTTAAAATTCATAAATAAAGCGATTGCAGCAATTAACTCTGTCTCTCTTAAGAGACTCTAACTATACAAGTTAATCTCTGAAGATTCTTTGAAAGTATTGCCCACAGTCATTTCCAGGCATGAGGTCTCAGCAGAGTCCTGTCCTACTTGAGAGGTTCAGGCTCACTGAGGCGGGAGGATTTCTGACTTATGCTCCTGGGAGTCTGCGTTTGGTTTGCTGGAAATGTGCTGTGGGAGCAAGAGCCAAAAGCAGTTGTGGCATGTAATCATTAGCAAAGTCTTCTATAACCTTTTTAATAAGTCAGCTCTGACCGCATTTCCAAATGTGTCACTGCCATGAGCAAGTTACTGTGTTTGTAAGAATTAATTCAAAGTTGGTAACAAACTACCGGGACAGTTTATCTGAGGTTCTGCTCATAAATTTGAGAATGCCCCATTTACCAAGTGACCAGTTTTACTTAAACATTTTTCAAACACTGCCTCAGAGAATTAGGAAGACCAGGAGAGGGAGAAGAGTTGTTGTTTCTGTTTAAAACACGAGCCAGAGGTTTTTAATGATCTTTAGTCTGCAGCTCCCACGGGGTAGCTCAGTATCGCAGCAATGTGCTGTTAATTAGCTAGGTTGGATAATTGAAGCCACGGCTGCGTGCAGTTCAATGTGAGTGACAGAAGCTGCTCAAAAGGCAAAATAAAATGTACGTGATATGAAGTTGCTGAGCTCCCTGTGCCTCTTCAGCCTGCAATAAGTGCTAGAGCTGGCTGTTTAAAAATTGGCCCACAGCTGTCCACAGACCATTGTGGTGGTATTGCAGTCCCTAGGCAATACCTGAAAGATACTGGTCATATCCTTCACTCCAGAAAAAGAGTGAACAAATAAATCCCAAAAGAGCTGCAAAGCTCCATACTCTAACTGAAGAAGTAGCTTAATTGTTTTGTAGCAAAGGAAAAAATGCCTTGTTTTCCTGTCAGGGGCAGGAGGCAGATGCACACCTTCACATTTGGACTAAGCTGGCCAATCCCAAGGCAGATCTCATCCAGGAGCCAGGGATCTGCAATGCAGAGATGAGTATCAGTACCTTCAATTTTACAGATCAGAAAACTGAAACACAAAAAGATAAAATTAATTACCCCAGATCTGTTTTTCCCATGGTATTGTCATTTATAAAACTGGAGCTGGTGCACGCTAATTCTTTATCCACTTGGCTCTGAAGCTTTTCTGTCCTGTTTTGTGCAGCACATCTTTAATCACGGGCAATATATTCTGTGACAGAGCCTTGTAGGTCTTGCATAGTGAGTAGATAGAGCAATAAAGTGAGTGTGTAAGGACTGAAATGCAGCTCCTCATCACAATTACTTGGCAGCCGTGCCTTGAGTTCAGAACACCCTGAACTATAGTCTAATTCTTACTACATTTGTCATTGGTAAAGATGTGATTGCTGAGCTCACTGAAGGCTCCTGCTGGTTTTTAAGTGATTATTTTGCTTAAAGGCATGAAGTGTCCCAGTACTTTCTATCAGTTATAAATGCTATTTTCCCCCCTAGGACCCAGCAGAATTTGCCATGGATGTTTTTGCTGCTGTTGGGTTCTGGGAGGCTGTTCTGGCTCACTGTATCTACAGAACTCTCAAAACCTTGAGTTCAGTTACATTTCAAGAGCAGTTTCTCTATTTCTTGTAAACTGCAAATGTCCTTGAAGAACATTTAATTCCCTGCAATTTTCTATCTTAGATTTTATCAAAATATATAGCAAACACAAAGTTAAATTCCTTTTACAGATAGAAATGAAGGACATATGGTTGAAAAGGACATATGGATACAAAATGTGCATATTTATACAAACATGCCCTGATCAGCTGAGATTATCCTTTTCTTTCTCGTGTGATCAGAATGTGATAAGACACAGAGGATAGTGTAGTTCCTACACAGCCAGATATGAACCTTGCAAAAGGCATTAGGAAGATTTCCAGTGATTTCCCTTAGCCTTGGAGCAGGTCTTCGTTGCTGGGTGAACACCAGTGAGCAGTTTGAGCTAACTTTAACCATATGCAAACCCCTTGTGAGCAGTTAAAGACACAAAATATTTTTAGTGTAATTTCATTTCCATTTTGAGTGTGTACCAAATGACTAAATAAATAAGAAAAATAAGATTAACCAAAAGAAAAGAACAACC
Source organism: Chloebia gouldiae (assembly GCA_003676055.1). Taxonomy (NCBI): domain Eukaryota; kingdom Metazoa; phylum Chordata; class Aves; order Passeriformes; family Passeridae; genus Chloebia; species Chloebia gouldiae. The sequence continues at coordinate 7,929,770 of QUSF01000022.1, forward strand.
TGCACAATGGATTCATAAGGAGATGATGGTATGGACAGAGAGGATTGCCTGTTGTTTCTGATTCAGTTCCCAGGGAAATCAGTAGGAGATAACTCTGCATGTGAACAGTGCTAGTCACCTTTTCTACCAGCCTCTGAGATCTTCAAATCCTGTGTAGGCAAAAAGCTCAGCTAGAAAATAAATGTGTAGAGTCTGTAGAGCTACACCAGCTACACAAGGTGAAGATCTGTTCCTGAAGCATCTGCCTGTAACATCAAATATTCAGACAGCCCAACAGTTTATCTGTTTGAATTTCAAAATCTCATAAAGATAAATCTCATGAAGTGCTCTGCTGTCAGGTTATAAACATGGTTTGTGTTTTACTTGTGCTGCTTGTGTTTTCTGAGAGGATTATTTTCATAGTTTAATAAAGAACATTCATGTCCATGACATACCTTCCAGCAATCCTATTTCAATATACTGAAATACCTCATCAGTGGCTGATTTGGATTTAAAATGGGCTTTTGTGGATCATGGGGAGCATTAAAAAGAAGACATTTTCTTGTCTGTATGTTCAACAGCTTTCTAATTTCTCTTGTTTCTTTCAAGTAGCACTGCAATTGCCTGTGTTGGTAGAACATTTTACAAATCACTAAGATTTAAATTTTCCTCCTAGTCTCTAATGAGATTAAATGTAGTCAAACAAATTTGGAAATTTGCACTCTGTTATGAGCAATAGGGAATATTTCCTATAGCAATTCCTTTTCTGTTAATACCAGGTAAGGGTGTCCATGTGTATGACTCTCATTTTATTTCCTTTCTACCTTTAAATGTTATTAATTTCATAAGTAATATGATGTTAAAAGTCAATTCTCAGTAACAGAGAGGAGAAATATCAAAGGTATTAAAATATTGGGTTTTCTGGTGAAGCAGCTTGTATTGCCAGCTCCAATTCCCATTCCATGGAAGCTGAGGACTTTCCAGTTTTCTCTTGTTCTCAGCAAAGCCCGTGGGGCTCAGTGGCTCCTGCACTGCACTGTGCTGGAGATGTGCTGTGGCTGCTGACAGTTACATGTGGAGGTCTCAAGGGAAAAGGATTTATAAGGAATATAAACTCCCAACTGTGACACTCTGCATTAAGGTGGTTTAAGAACTGCCAAGTTCAAAGCTCAGCTCAGTCCTTAAGTAAAGCAGCGAGAGCTGGCAATTGGAAGAAGAGTATGAAAGAAAAGAGAAAAGCATGTAGTAGATGCCATCTATCCTCTCTCTCTCAAACTGAAATCTGTATTTCCCTGCCTGGCCCCTCTCAGGGGACAGGCTGCAATGGGAATGTTGCATGGCCCGGGGGCTGGGAGGCTGCTCAAAGTGCCACAGGTCAAATCTCACTTCTGCACTAGATGAGGACAAGCCTTCCTTGTCTGTTCAGCCATGAGATAGAGCAGCTGTCCTGTGCAGGGCCAGGAGTTGGACTTCGGGGATCCTTGTGGAGCCCTTCCAGCTCAAGATATTCCATGATTCTCTGATTCTAAGGGTCAGCAGTGGATTTATGGTAAAGCAAAAGGGACGACAGTTGTGGAGCTTCTTTGCAGGAAGATGCTTCCAGTGCAAACTTCTCCCTCCAGAGCCAACACAGAGTAAGAAGCTGGTTGGAAAGTTAAAATCAGAAAATTCCAGGCTTGAGAGGCCACCCAGTCGTGGCCTCATCCAAATGGGATAACTGTACCAGTCCTGACAGCTGTCTGTCTAATCTGTCTTCAGAGATCCCCACTGATGGAGGCCACTCTGCCTCCAGGTAAACTATTCCTTTCATATCGCTTTCCATGAAATAATTTTCTTGATACGTGTCTTGAATCTTCTGTTTACTGCTTCTCAACCTATTTGACATAGAGAGGAAAAAGATTGTTCTTTCCTTGCTTGCATAAACAGCTCCCAGTTAAGCACACCTGATATTTTCCTGTTTGATGTTTACTTTGCAGTGCATTGTGTACTAATAAGGATATGAAAACAATCTGAATCCACCAGCCAGCTCAGAAAGTGTCAGCCAAGGATGCTAAAAGGCCTGAAAGTTTGGAGAAGTTTGAACTTGCATTTAGATGACAAGCTTTGGCCCGGGTCCAGCTGTTGCTAAAAACCATTCTGCTGTGCAGACAGTGGCTTTAACAAGCTGGAGAGATGGGCTGCCAGCCAAGCTTTGCTGGGCACAGGCAGAAACCTGTGCCACGTGCTGAGTAGGAAGTGCAAGAAAGACAAAACATTGATGTCCAGGGGCCCTGGACATGCAGACAGGTCATTCTGGGGCTGGACAACACCCAGAGAGCCAAATAACATTTGGTAGCTGATGTGGGCATAAGCACCTCCTGAGGCACAAAGATACTGTGTCAGGCCCAACCTTAAATAAATACCCCAAAAGGCCAGGAAAAACTCCTGAGAAGGGATCTTGACCCCTTGGGACTGCAGTGTGAAGCTGGAAAGTCAGCCTCAGTCCCAACTCTTGCCACTCAAATGTGAATATACAAAATATGGAAGCATATTGTCTGCTGTCACAACTCATCTGTAAAGCAGATGTTTCTTCTGGGGAATTATTCATGCTAAAGATCACACTTCAAAGTAAACAATAATTGTCATTTGTTCCCTTAAAAAAAAAAGAAAGCTGGAAATCAAATTAATGACTACATTTCCTCAAGGGAAAAGACAGAAGAGGGAATATGATCCTTTTGGTATATTTGTAGCAAATAGTTTTAGGCAAACATATTGGTTCCACACTATTTTCACATGGATTTAGATAAGAGGGATACAAATAACAGAGGGAATAAGAAAAATTGCTGAGGAAGACAGGACAGGAAAAAGAGTACAGAGGGGCTGAAATGAGAAGACTGTAAGGTCTAGAGGGTGAATACATTTGGGCAACAAAGAAAGTAGCATCCTGAAGGGAAAACAGTTCATACATTTGTAGAAATTGCAAATTCCTGCACTACCAAACAAAGCCAGGCAGGTATTTTTAGGGCAGTATGGTAAACACCATGCTGAGAGACTTGGCTCTATGTCCTGTCCTGCATTGTTTTTGTAAACCTGGTTCTGCATCTGACATGTCTTGGTGTGGGCAGGCTGGAAGGCTGCAATGAGAGGCTGAAACCCTTTAGGTTTTCTTAAGGGGAACTGCTTTGCAGCCTCCTGGATAAGCCTTCATTTCAGGGAGGTGCTACAACTTCACAGAAGCCAAAAGCAGCTGTGACTCAAATTACTGCATGATTTATCACCCAGGCCAATTTTTACCTACCTTGGGTCAAATACAGGATGAATGGTCTCTAAGTGTTTATGAATTGCTTGGGAAGTCAGAGTTCTGTGTGATGCCATTCTTGGACTCACAGGTTGTTTTCCTATGAATAAATTAAATGGTGCCAAGGCACATTCCCAGGCACCAGACCTGAGCTGTGTGGCTGCATTGACAGGATGTGCAATAGAGGTGCAGAACCCCCTTTTGGCTGATCCCACAAGTCTGTCCAGTAAATTTCTGATGTTAACTGGCTATATGCACGATTTCAGAACTGGAAAAATACCTATTTTTGCATTTATGTCAGGCACATAAACAGTGATGTATGGACCTATATTCCTATTTATCGTTAGTGAAAGTTAAGAAAATATTTTGAAAAATTATAACAATGTTTTGATTCTTCATATTTATCTCTTCTTGGAAATTCCTTGGATCATTAATCAATTATTGTTACTTCCCTGTACCAAAGACTATTCA
>QUSF01000022.1:7933506-7950097 GCA_003676055.1 Chloebia gouldiae
AGCCATCAGCACATCCCAAAGAGTGCCCAGCAATCAGCACATCCCAGTGAGTGAGTGCCCATCAGTCATCACATCCCAGAGTGCCCATCACTGCATCCCAACGAGTGCCCATCACTCCATCCCAACGAGTGCCCACCAGCACACTCCGTGAGTGCCCACCAGCACATCCCCACCAGGCCAGAGCAGCCAGAGCAGCTCCCCTGCCTGACACTGCTGTTACATGTGTCAGACACGGTGCCTGCCATCATTTGCATTCCAAGAGCTGCCAGTGGGAGCACAGCGTTACAGGAGGAGCAGGAGCAAGAGGGATGCACGAGTGGGAGTAGCCTTTTGCCTCCCTCCTGCAGCTGGCAGTGACAACCTGAGCTGCTCAGCTCCATCCTGAGCCCTCAGCAGCATCCACTCAGCACACTGTGTGAGAGCTCCCGGGGTGTGTGTGTGTGTGTGTGTGTCAGCAGGGGAACGAGAATCTCTCCTGTATTTACTTTCTGTGCTGTCAGAAGCACCAAGCAAATCCCAAGTGGTAGATGAGCTGAATAAAACAATGCATCAGGTCAAGTGGTATACATTCCTTATCAAGCTGGAAAGATATTCCTGCATCATTGTTTTCTGCCCTCTGTAATCTCTTGATTTAAAAAAGACTGTGTGCACAGAGCTGTAGTGAACAGGTACATTTTTTTTAGGTAAGTCCTCCTGGCCTGCCCTGCTCCCAGGGTCTCATGGCTGATGCTGAAGCTGCTTCCCAGGCCAGTATGTCAGGCAGCTGCTAAAAGCCTGTGATGAAAAGAGGAATATCACAAATATTGGGAAGTGATAGCCAGAGTATCCCAAGGAATTGTGTGTGTGTTAGTCAAGCAAGGAAGCCTGACCCCTTCCTCAGTTTTCAACCAAACACTGATTTCCAAAGGTCTGTTCTTTCCCAGGCAAATATTTCCATTTAGTTATGTGCTTTGCTAGGATAAATTTCATACAATGTGGAGATTTTTGGACTTGCAGATTTTTTAATTGGCCCTGCTAGGATGTACAAAATGTTCTTATTCCTAATTTACGTAATACGTATTTATACCCATTTCCAGTGCATTTATAATGGCAATAAAGTTGATACTTCAATCCATACTTACTCACAGATGGGAAAATGTCCATGAACTTCTTATTGAGGGGATAAATGGGTATTGTAGTTCATAGTCCATATTCTGCATTGTTATATACTGATCCAGCTCCTCAGATCCTTCAAATTACCTCTTTGAAAGTGAGTGAGGGAGATGTGCCAAATTCAGAGCTTGGCTGAGAGTCTGGCTTATTTTCTAGAGATGTTGAATATTCCAAGGCTTGCACAGTATCTTTCAGTGATATAGAAGAAATAACTGCCTTAGAAGGCCTCTCTTCATGGAGATAACAATTTAAAATTATTGTGTAACATGCCCTTTTCTCCATCACATGGTCCTCATTTTGTTCACCATTATTTTTAATGGACCAATTTTCTCTCTTCCTTTTCATCCACTGAGTCCTTATTATTATTATCATCATCAAATTCTTTGTGGGCTGCCAGCATTTGATATTTCATTTCACTGATTTAATTATCTCTGTGGCTTGTTATGGGCCTGATTATTTTTATAGATCTCCAAATCCTCCTCTTTACCAAAATGCTTAGATGCAAATCTGTTTGTTCACTGTTTATATGGTGCTTGGCACTTGGGCCCTTTTCTACCTTGTATTTGTTCCAGGGGGTGTTTTAGACTGATCAGATTTTACAGCTTCACCCACTGAACATGGGCAGACAGGAAACACAACAGGGTTTTCCCATGTGCAGGTAAAAGGATGTTACACTTGTTTAAATAATCTGATTTTGTCTTCTGAGCATCATCACCATCTTTGGAAACTTGGACAAGGGATAAAAGAAGCCACTCTGAGCTAAGGGGATTTTTGCTGTCATCTCTGCTGCAGATCAAACAGTTCCTTGCATGGGCTGCTAAGATTTTCTGCCTGACACAACACTCTAGGAATGACACAAAAGGAGTCCTCACTGGCATCATATGGTGAAAGCTCCTGCTACAGCTTTCATTGTGTTTTCCCAGGCAGCTCCCCCAGACCATTGCCCTTTATGCTTTCTTTACATGATCCAGAATATTTCACTCATCCCTCAGCAGCACCCCAGTGGCTGCCCCCTCAATTCTCATTCCTCCAGCAAACCAGGCCAGCCATGTGCTGTCAAGAAAGATCTTGTAGCTGTTAGTCTTTCAGAGAACTTCAGCCCAGCTTCTGCATTGTGCTGACTGGCCTCCTGTAATTGCAATTACTTTAGGAGTAATGATAGACACACACATGGACATGTTGTAATTTTATGAGTTTCTTTGATCTATTATAATCAAGAGTCCATAAATAACTGCTTCTAATAGATTTGACTAAAGAAAGTAATTGCTATATAAATGGTTAATTCATTGTATGTTAATTAAGTGCTCAATAGGTGAGAACATTTTAATGGAAAGTAACTCAGTAAGCGTATTTTTAATAATTATTATTTGCCTGAAAGGGATTTGATGCAGAAGTCATGTAATGACAAGCTCTAATTGATGTTTTTAAAGTATATTTATTATGGATAAATAGTTACTTTATTGCACATATCTCTTTCCCTCATATGCACAAGCTCCCAGCTGGAGGCCCTGTTCTGTTTTATTTTAGTCTGTTCTTCCCTGCTTTGGAAAATTATCTCACTTGTGCTTGTAAAATAATCTCAGTCACTGCAGCACAAAGCAGGATGTGAGCAGAGGCAGGGAGCTGTCCTCTACAGAAAAAGTAGTTTTAACTTCAATTGACAGTTCTGCTTTAGGTTTTGTGATGGTACTGGGTGCAAGGCCAACAGAATTCTGTTTTTGACAGAGTTAGGCTTGGAGTGTGAGCCAGAGAAACCCTTGGAAGCTCCAGAGATGGAAATCAAAGGGCAGGACAGGGCAGGACAGGGTAACTTTTTTGTAGACATCCTCACAAGTCCCAGATCACAGAGATGCAGAGATGGTCCCAATTGTGTCACATCTCAGAAGAGAGAGTTTGTCATTGGGGTCCTCTTGGATACCTGGACATTGTCCCCATGGTGATGGCACACGAGCACAGCAGGGAACTCCTACAACAGACACCTCACCTGGGGAGTGTGCAAGGTGCCAGCCTGGAGTAAAATGATTGTGCAGAGAGAAAGGATAAAGTGCAATGTCCATTGTTAATAATTTCCTTTGCCATGAAGGAATGAGGAATGGGAGCTGGACTGTTGGACTGGATGTGCTTCAGGCAGTGCAGCAGTGTCCCAACTGTGTTTTAATCAAATATCCTGTGAGTATGAATTGGGAACAAGTAGTATCAGATTTAAGGCCTGGGGAGTAGACAGCTGATGTTCTTTCCTGGCAAAAAAAAATATTATGAGAAAGTCTGTACTGACTTTTCCTTAGCACTCACTTGCTGTTCACCTTCACACATCTTCACCTCTCTTCGCTGGCATCTTTGGCATCACTGGGCAATGACTGTTCTTATTCATTTGTGAATTGAAATGAAGATCCCCTGAGACTAAAATGAGCAGTGGACAGGAAATGGATCTGTTGGTAGCACTGGCAGGGTGGGGATAGCCTTTAAAATTCACAGCACTTGCTTGGAGCTCTTTTTCCCCATCCATAAGATGGAGTTAACTATGCAAATTTCCTCCATGAAAACCATTTAGTATCTTCTGTTGAAAAATCCTATATATGTTATAAGTGTTAATCATTTTTGTCACTCAGGCACTGATTTAGGAATTTCTGGAGTACTCCCACATGTTGAAAATCACACCTATCTTAAGGACAAGAATATTAGATCCCAGTACAGAACTGGGCTAATTTGACAATGACATAGTTTTCTAGGATAATGCCTCAGATGGAACTTATATAAGAAAATGAATTGCATTTATAGCTAGAAAGAACTATTGAACTTGTGATTTTACCTGTTTAAATGCGGCACTACTGTATTTAGTGAAGGAATTTATGTATGTTTATGGTAGGGTTTCCAGAGAGACATTGCATCTATCTCTTTTGTTGGTGCTTTGTGCTAATGATTATGTAAAAATTCTTGTTTCTCGTTTTTGTTGGTTTTTTTTTCCTTTTTTTTCAGGAAAAATAGTTAAATTACTGAGGAGGGTTTTTTTTAATTTTTTTTTTTCAGGGTGTGGGTTGAGGGTCAGGTTGACCCAAAAGGTAACAACCAATGAGTCTTACAGCTCCTTGGTTTCTGTTGCTGAAAGGAGATGCCCATAATTATTTAATTAAGAAAGTTGTTGAGGTAGATCCCTAGGGATTTAATCTGATGAAGATGGTGCTTATTCAATAAAGAACAAACACTTTAATACCAGGTACCATCCCAATGGATTATCCAGCTTGACTTTTGAATAGTCACTATGAACTGGAAAGAAGAAATCATGGACTGTCGACAGAGCAAGCTTGAATGCTACTTTCATAATCTGCTTATACATAAAAATTAATCTTTAATCCATACGTGGGCTTTGAGGGTGTATTCAGAAGGGCCACCTTCAGTCCAGGTTTTATTAACCCATAGAGAAACATCTGATGGTCTCAGAATAGCAGGCAGTGAGGAGGAAGCCACCTTAGGGCAAGGGTGAGGAACCAGTGGGCAAATTTTGACACTCTGACCACTGGATGTAGCCTAAATTGTCAGAGTAAAAAACCCAGTAAGCCCAGATTTGAAGAGGCAGCAAATAACTTTCATGCAATCAGCTAATAGAGGTTGAAAAAAATGGATACACTTCCAGATGTGGAACTACTTGTGCAGGGCTGGCAAAGAATAAACTTCAAGTCTGGACCAATCTTCGAACAAATCACCCCAGTGTTTGACTTCTAATAATCAGCTCGATAATTAGGTGTGAAAAACATTAACTCCTTAGCCATAAAGGAGCATCTGGGGATACCAAAGTAGGTCATTAGCTAATGAGCCCCTGCAAGCTCGGGAGAGGGAAGGGGAAGCCTGAAGAAGGCTGTTGGTAAAGGGCAGGAAAGCTGTTCCACCAAACCTTTGCTTCTCCTGGCTCCCAAGGTTTTACTGCCTGGGAGAGTGCTGAGTTTCAGTTCCCAGGTATTTGATTAATCTTCTTTGGGGAGACTGCTAAATTAGGAATCAGAGAATTAATTGGCAGGCCTTAGCTAATTGTAAGCAAGAAAGCAATCCCTGAAAACCACAGTGGAGATCGATTAATTCAGAAATGTCTCATCACAGAATCTGAACACTTTTCCCCTTCCTCTCAAATGCAGCTTCCTACTTCAAGTGTTAGGGAAGAAACTATAAACTTGTTTGAATCACAAGCAAAGCTGTATGCTGCCCCAAAAAAGGGGAAAGAAAGTATATTTAATGCTTATACATTATATAACACATAAGTATATATGATTTAAAAGTACATTAGCAACCTGACTTATTTCCTCATTTTGGACATGATGTACTAAAAGGGAAAATGCCACTACTGCAGTTTTCTTCTTACATAAAGCAGATTTGTGTCCACAGTGCCTGTGCTCATGTCTGGTGCACTGGAGCAGCATCTCCTGCTTGCCAAGGAGTAGATTTCTTTGCTTTTCCTTGAAAAATTTCTTTCCTATTCCTTTTGCTATTACCAAAGGTTCTTGGGCAGTGTGGCACACAGGGAGCCTGGTGGACTCTGCTCACAGCTTCTTTCAGGTGCTCTGCCTTGAGCAAAGTGGAGGCTTGTGGTAAACAGGCAAAGGTTTTGCAGAGATTTGTTAATGAAGGCAAGCAGTGCACACATCCACCTAACTTCTTGATTTACATATCTCTGAAATATCCTTTGAAAACAGGGAAGTAAAAAATGTGGTGTGATGGAAGGTCTGCTTTGGCAGCTGAAAGCCAGCCCCTCCTCTTGCACAATTAATCACAAAAGGTGTGCTGAGGTTGATTTGCAAATTCTCTTACAGCCTGGCACCTGGAGCAGAGCTAATGAGAGGTGCAGTGAAGGAACTGCCTTGGAAGGAGATGGTCATGGAGATGAACATATACAAAGGGCAGGAAAGTTAAATCACAGCTGCTAAATCTAGGAAACTTCCTTGTATATGAGGTATTCATATAATGGGTTTGACTATTAGACACATTTTTTCAGGCCACTTCCATGTATTAGAAAACACCTTGCAAAACGTTTTCCAAATGACTCTCCAGAGAAATTTTTTCCCCATTTTTAATTTTTTTTCTGATACGTCAGGGTTGCCTGCATCTCACAGTACTGCAGAGAAGAAAGAATTTGCAGCTTTTGTGGGTGTTGTTGAATATGTACAAGTACATATTCTGAAATGATCATCACTAGGAGAGATTCAACTGCAATTTACTTTTGACCTGTGGTGTGAATCTACCTCAAAAATTTTTTTCTAAGAACTGTGTACCTCCTGTGAGTCCTGTTTTGTACCCTGATCAAAAGAAAGGCCTATAACTCTCCACCAAAGGTCCTTTGATTCCTTTGGACATGACAAGCCTCAGTGCTCCTCCTCTATGAGGAGAGCAAGCTCTGGGTCACTGCAGTGAGCAGGGCTTGTTAAATTTAAATAAATATTAATTTATTAATGGGTGATGGAGGGCTCAGGGGCCTCCTGGGGGCTGAACACCCCTTCCATGGTGGCCATCCTCAGGACATGCTGCACCTGCTCACCATCCCAAAGGGGATGGCACCTCTCCATGTGGTTCCTTTTCTTTCTGTGACTCCAGAACTGCTGGCAATCATCAGCACACCTGAGCTGGGAGCTGTTCTGTGGCTGCTGCCAGACTCCTGAGCCTATGCCTTGGGATCCTTGCACAAATGTTGCTCAGGCGTTGTGAGAGATAATAATAGATGTGAGTCCTACAGAAATAAAGCTAATACTGAGGCTTGCTGCTTTCTTTTCAGTAGGCTTTTGGATTTCAGTGTTATGGCACAGCAGCTCTGCAGGGAGGAAGGCACTTTTCCCCGTGGTGTTTGTCCCAGGCTGCCCCTGCCAAGGGTCTGCAGCAGGGGGAAGGACCCAGGGCTGTGGCCAGGAGCACCATGGGTGGTGTTGAAGTGAACAGGGAGAAGACAGTCACATATTTAGCACAGAAGCTTTGTGGTAAGTCAGAGTTCTTATTATTGTTTTATCATATATTTTGAGCTTCATATTTAATTCAGGTCAAATCTACACTACTAAACAGAACTGTTATGCAGCACGCATATCAGATAAATGAAGTGTGGGTTTAGCACAGCTCTGACCCAGTTACTTCATGCAATGTTTTCTAAAAGCAAAAATTGAAATCTTTTATCTGAACACGAAATGAGTCTTTGTTCCCCTGCCTATTGCAGCACTTTGCATATATTTGGTTTCAAAGACTGATGAAATTTGCCATTCTGAATCTTTCACAGGTATCATAAAGGCTTGTCTTTGCTGGTAACCCAACCCAAGAGTGTTTTGGCAAAAAGAATATCTGCCATCAGAGGTATGCAGAGTGATCTTGACACATCAGATGGCAGAAAGACAAGACCAGAGTTGATAAACATTAATAAAACATTAAAATAAGCTAGATATTTTTAAAAAGAGTAATTCTATTTTTGTTACTGTTCTCAAAAAGTAAAAAATAAGATATTTATAGGAAAGAAGAGGCAAACCAAAGTATGAAATACCAAGATATTTGAGACTTACAAAACACAGATGTGTTTTTCTAATCTTCCTGAAACAAATACATACTTTCTACCATCCATAGCTCTATAAAGATTTTGAGGCTGAGAGAGAACTACAACACAGATGATAAAATTTTCTTTAATTTCTTCAAATTTCAATTTACATTCTTTTTAAAAATAGATCTGTTCTGAATAATTGAGAAACTTATAAAATAGCTATGGGAGGTTATGTTTGCAATCAAACAGGGGTTTTAGTAATTAATTTTAATTATATTTGATTTTATAAATTTTCACATCTTCTGATTATGATTAAAATGGGAAAAGTAGTGTGGAATGAAAATGATGAAAACCAAAAATGCAATGTTCTTCATTCAACCCCCAAATGAATTATTGAAAAAATTAATATTTATTTAAACAACTGATTTTAGAGAAATAGCTGGGGTTTTGTTATTAAAAATGATGACAAATAGCCAACTAGTCTGTAGTAGTGAGTGTTACACAGCAGTTCTGGAGCAGATCCACCACGACATCTCAGAGCTGCTCATCACTGCTTGGCAAGGAACACTGATATTGGGGGTGTCCCTGGAAGGGGGGGCCTCAGGAGGAGAAAACCTTAGAAGGGAGGTCACTTGGAGGAGGGGATTACCTGGAGGATGGGGGTCCCTGGAGGGGGATCTCTCAGAGGATGGAATCCCTGGGAGGGGGGGTCCTCAAGAGAGGTGACCACACAGCAAATGGGGTCACCAGGAGGAGAGAATCCTTGGAAGGGGGGTTACTTGGAGGAGGGAGTCACCCAAAGGATGAGGTCCCCAGGGTGGGGGTCCTCAGGAGAGGTGATCCCTGATATTCCAATGGACTGGTTTCCAACAGACTGGTTTGAGAGACACTGGGGGATTTGTAACCCTTCAAGATGCCCAGTAGTTGCCCTCAGAAAAAATATAAATGGGAGCTGGGATGAGATATAAATGGAGGGAATGAGAGTTCTGCCATTCCCGTTGGGGGATGATCCCTCTGGGATTCTGCATTCATGGCAGGAACACCTTTGCCTTTGCAGGACAGCACTGGGTACCAATGCAATTTAATGCTTCCCACAGTTTCCATTCCAAGCCTTCTGCTTGGCCAGGATCGCTCTCCTCTTTTTTTCAACTTTTCTTGCCACTTTCCTCCATTTCTGTTTTGTATTCCCTGCTTCTTCCTCACACCCCTGAAAATGTAACACTTGTAAATCCAGTGTATGAAGCTCTCAAACCTGAAATACGCCATGGCTCCTCTCTTTTATCTATTATTTATCAGGAAGGCTTTTGAAAGCAATGATCTGTGTTCGACAGAAAGACTGGGTAGCTCACAAGACAGCACAGTCCAGACCTGTACCAGCTCAGGAAAGCTGCAGTGGCACAACAGCAGTGTCACAAGTGAAAGAGAGAAAAGTAGGTTGTGGGAAGTGTAAAGGGCAGGATTTCTGCCCTGGCTCAGCCCTCATCTGATGGATGTGGGAGGGGTTAATTGATTTTACATTAAAAACTGAAGGGAGAAACAAACAAAATACTCCATTAATGGCAATATATTATTATTTAAGTCAGTAGTGCAGGTTTATTTCTTTGGTAAAATCAACTTTCTCCAGATTTACCTACTCCTTGAAACTTTAGGTAAGGGGGATAATCAATAAACAGCTCATGAAGAATTACTGCCTGTGCTGATTTAGACTGGGCCTGGCACTTTCAAAGGTGTGGTCTGATGAGAAAGAGCCTGCCTCAGATGGTGCATTGCAGTTCCTGGCATCCTCTTATTCCCAGAAAAAAACCCCAAAATACAGCTGTGGCCACTACCTTTTATTCCTCACCTCTGGCTCCATCACCTGCTTTCAAGGACAGTAACAGAGCTTGGAGGGGAATTCTCCAAAGTATTGTGCTTTCCTGAACTTTCTTCCTTGTGTGTGGAGCTATAAAACCTCAAGGCAACCAACAGCAACCAGAGATGGGCAAAATACTGAATGAGTGATTCATCACTTGAAACAACTGTCTCCAGTTCCTTGCCTTACCAAGCTGCTCTTAGACTTTGCTGCCATTATTCCTTCTCCTTTTGAACAAGGCAGAACTCTGCAGAGGATATACAAATTCCCAAGAAGTCTCTGCAAATCTAGTTTTATTTGAACAATAAAACTCAGTAGAACCCAAGTTGTCTGAACTACTTTTTGTTGGCTCCATCCTCATACTTCTTTCAGTAACTCAGAGGCACGTCCAGCTTGGATATGGAGAGGAAATAATGAGTAAAACCAGACTGAAGGACTACTCCATTCAGATTCTATTTTGGCTTCTAGCGTTCGTAGCTAATACTGAGAAATTAGTCAACTTGGATTTTTACACTTCATGTGTGATTATGCTGGGCATAATTCTGCTGTCACTCATGCAAAAATAAATACTGAAACTAATGGAGTTATATGAAAATAAAACTGATGTAAATGAGAAGAGAATTGGCCCCCCTGTGGATATGAGGTCAGATTACTACCATACTCTTATTTATCCTAAAACTCCTTTATACCTCTGACAGTCAGAAGTGGTTTTAAATTGGTGGAACAGTGATATCCACTCATTTTAAGATGCCTTTGTGCTTTATGAGCAGTGGCAAAGGCTTTGTGGCAAGTGTGGTGGGTGGAATTCCCTGTTGGCAGAGGGATGTGGGAGCGTGGATGCTCCGGGTGTCACTGCAGCCCTCCCTGCACCGCTCCCTCCTGCCCAGAGCCAGAACCTGCACCCAGGTGCTGCTGGAGCAAACAGCAGTGGGAGGTGCTCCCTTTTCCCGAGGGGAGCTCTGTGTAATCCGTGAGCCAGCACACAGCAGGAGGGTGGCCAGGCTGGACCTAGAGCCCAGAGCTGGGACCAAGCCAGAGTTACTGAGCTGTCAGCCCCAGGGTTTGCTGTGTGCCAGGCCTGCTCAGAGCCAGCTGAAGGTGAAATGCAGAGCAGGAAAGAGGCTCTTGGAGATCCTCAGGAGACTCAGGGACAAGCAGGTGTAATTGTTCCTTTGATATTTCTTGGCAAGAAAATATATAACCAGATTTCTTTTAAAATCTTGTAAATCCTTTGCTTTGATTCTGTGTATCACGCCATCAAACTTCAGATAACATGCTGGTATGCGACCCTTGAAATTTAATGTCAAGATGACCTCTGAGATAAGGAAACCAGAAATTCTGCCACCTTAGAAGGGTCTGAATGAAGAGCTGAAGAGTTCTGTCTCCTTGAGGAGCAGCAGGCTGGATGACAGTCATGGTCTTCCCCAAGGAGAGGATCACACAGATGTTTTGTATTTGGTGTATTGGGACCCATCCTTGACCTGAACGCTAATTAAGAGGAGTGAAACTGTGTTTTGTGGTTCCTGTCACCTCAGGGCACCTTTCTAACCCCGTGGGATCACCGGAGTAGATAACTCAGGTGAGGGGCTGGGAGATGTGCTGCAGCTCCAGGTGATTTATCTGCACAGGCAGAGCGACAGCTCCTGCACTGCTTCAGGATTCCTCCAATAAACACCAGCATTTTTAAGTGCTGTGCATCAAAATTGCTGAAGTATGAGATGGGCAGCAAAAAATGAAAATTGGATAAACATATTAGCACATGACCCTGCAGAGGCTTGAAGCATAATTAGCTGCAGTGTTTTAATGATCTTTTTACAGAGTATAGAGAAAAAGCAGCATGTTTACACACAAGTTCAGCATTAGGAGCTCTGCTGTGATTTGTTCTCTGGAAATGCAGTGCTGCAGCCTCTGATTTTATAATCTGTTGACTGAACTCGTGGACTGTCAAATACATCTCAAGATTATCCGTGTTTGGATGTCAGATTATATTTTTTAGGGAACACAGCTTCTATTTATTCTTAACTCTGCTGATGATTTTCTCAGGTTTGTGCCATATGCTGTGTGTCACAGACGAGTATTTTGCCATCTGAAAATGTGACAACTGTATCCAGTTTAATAGTTCTGTCATGTCAGCATTGTCATTAGTACTGAATTACAATACTGGGTACTTAAGCACCAGATCATGGCATTCAGTATTTGTTAATATAACAAATAACAAGGGCAGACACTGTAAGAAGAGACAGTAATATTTTAAAAACATCAGTCAGTCAACAAACTCATAAAGACTGATTAAGTGACTAATTAAACAAAGTTTGCTGAATAGTTATGCCTACCTAGATAAACTGGAGTTTTATGCATCTGTCTCACTGTGGGCTTTATGCATAATTCACACACACTGACAAAACTCAATTGCAAAAAATGTGTAGACAATATATTTAATGAACAGTTTTAAGAGCTTGAAGATTAAAAACAGCAGAAGATTTGTAAACTCATATTCAGAGTGGATGCAGATGTATTGTCATGCACTGATTCTATATGAGCTGGTTCTCTAATATAGTTCATGCAAAACATATATAATGTGTAATACTGTGCAACATCAATAGTGATCAATTCTTTTGAAACCACATTCTTGTCCTGCTGAAAGTAAACACCCATCTTAGATTTAGAAGTACAGAGAAAATAAGTGAGTAGTTAAATAAGTACTATGCAAAATACAGCCTATTAAACTCTGGAGTCAAATGAATGTGAACTGCTGAATGATAGCAGTCATTTAGTGCTACCATTTCCCTGATATAATAACACCATCCCATCAAAGCAGTGAAATAGTGAAATTTAAATCCCTTTAAAATGGGGATTATTTATGTGCACTAAATGACATATTTTATTGGATTAGAAATACAATTCCAAATAAGGACTTGATTTGAACAATAATTGCA
The DNA here is from genome assembly GCA_003676055.1 of Chloebia gouldiae. NCBI lineage: Eukaryota > Metazoa > Chordata > Aves > Passeriformes > Passeridae > Chloebia > Chloebia gouldiae. Next base: position 7,945,943 of record QUSF01000022.1, read on the forward strand.
AGTTCCTTATTATTGGAACAGCAATCTTGTTTTTCTGCTGTTTTGCTTCCAACTTTTTTCCTCTCTTTATTTTTATAAGCATTTCTTCTTTAACATATTTCCAGTTCTTGAACCAGAACCAACCCAGAAACAGTAAGGGAAAGAGTTTCAATCAGCTGGTCAGAATTCTTATTTTTTATCCTTTTGAACACTGTAATCCAAACCCAAGCATGAGCAGCCAGAGTTCTTTTTGTTTATTTCCATGCTGTGATTTTTAACCAGACCTAAATATTTAACTCATGTGAGTGAACAATTTTCTTATGGAAGCAGCTCTTTTGTTGTGTTCCAGTTATTAACTTTGCTTTTATCTTTGTTTGGGATGATTTATCTGCCTGTTCTCACAGGCTGCTGGGGGATGTCCAGCCCCTTCCTTCATGGCAATGCTGTGTCGATTAGAAAAGCTGAAACAGAATTCTTCCACATGGCCTTTGTCTCACTGCCTTTGGCATGGCTCTTCCCTAACATTGCAATAAAATCTAAATATTAGTTCACTCTTCGGGCTTTCAGGCCATACTCAGCACTGTAACCTGCTTTATGCTGAGCAAATTACCCCAATGGAATGTGGATTGGAGAAGGGAAGAAGAACAAGGAGGCAGAATCAGTGTTGGTGTTGCTGCTGCCTCCTCTCTCCTGGGCAGCTGGGGGATGAGGTTATTGGATCAGTCTGGAGCCATCTGACATCCACGCGAGTCAGAGCAGGAGCTGGCAGCACAGTGGGACAAGAGATTTGCAATTAGCAAATATTTTAATGTGCACTGGCATGTCCTTTAATCAGCTGCTCTCCCAGCCTTTTCCTGTTTACTTTTCTGTGAAAAAGATTTGCTCTTGTGAGGAGGTTTCTCTGAGCAGATTTTTCTGCTGCAGGAAGGGGATGGAGCAGCAGTGTCTGTCTGTGTTCAGAGCTCAAGGACACAGGTACAAACACTGCACCTCTCACACAAACCCTCCTCTCCTAACAGAGTGTCCAGACCCAGGCAAGTGCAGGGGACAGAACTCTGTGACTGAGACAGCCCCAGCTTTGTAGGGACTGAATAGCCCTAAAAAGTCTCTTGTGAGGAAAATGTGGGCAGGACAATGTGAATCTCCTCAACCATTTCTCTACTGCATTTGTTGGCATGTCATTTTTTAAAGTATTTGGTGAAGTGAAAATATTTCTCTAAATCAAATCTACTTCTGCATAGTTCACAGAGAATAAAACATCTGTGAGGTACAATAAAACAACTTGTAACTAGGTGAAAATTATAAACTTGCAATCTTGAATTCAACAATATCCCACTTCCAACTGTGTGGTTGAGGAAAAAAATTGCTGCTTTTTTTCTGGCCTCCTCTAACCCCACTCTGCAGGGATTAGACCCAAGAAGGGATAATGGAGGCATAAGATAGCAGTGGCCTATCTCTATGAGGTATCTCTCCTCTCTCCATTCTGCTTGCCTTTCCTGGGCATTTCTGCCACTGGGGCTTCAAGGTCCTGGCAAAAGCAAAATTTCTCCCCATTTCATTTTTCTGTGTGGATTGTTGGGCTGCTACTTTCCCTGTACCAGGACAGCCTGCACACTTTATTGATTAGGCTGCCTGATTTTCCCTTTCAGTGACATCCTTCATTTGAATATGTATCTGTTTTGCTGAATCAGCTGTGTATTGAAATGCTGGAAGGCTTCAGCTGCTTCTCTGTTTGAGCTGCAAATTTGGTTTAATCCTTTTGTGATTTTTGCTTGCTCATCTGGCTACAACTTTGCCAAGTAATTCTGGGGGGCAGAGGGGTTGCACTGCCAATTTCATTTCTGACTGGGAAATATATTCTGTAAAATGAGTTCAGACATTCACGGCTGCAACTGTATATTGTTGGAGTTTTAAAAGAAAAAATAAAATAATTATTTTATTTCCAATGTTGGCAACCCATCATTGGGAATACTAGGGGAGTTCCCAACCTGGAAGTTAAAAATAAATAATCAGGAACACAACCTAAAGCTGGGGGGGTTGAGGTGGAGCTGGGAGGTTGTGTCAGTCTAAATTGAGATTTAAGAGGACCTGCTCATTGTCTCTCTTCAGCACCTGTGGAAGTTGGGAAGGCAAGCACACAGCCTGGGAACAGATTCAATAATCACATGTCAAGCAAGCAGTGTATTCCCATGGCAGTATCTTCTCTCAGAACTGAAGCTGGGCTCAAAGATAGATCTTTGTATTTAGTTCTTTTCTATAGATATAGATCCCAGACTTGAGGGGATGCTTTACAGTGCAGACCCAGAAATGCCAGCTGCCCCAAACCCCAATCGATTCTAGCTACAGGAATCACTGTTTGCTCCACATCATCTTCCTTTCAGCATTGAGCTCCTGTCTGAGACTTTTCAAATGCTGCAGAAGATGCTTCCTGCTTAAGAAAAATCTAATCTCTCAGGAGGGAGCAGACTGCAAGTTGTAGCACACAAACTGGTGAGTGATAGCCCAGACCTTGGGAGAAGAGTGAGCTCCATTGCCAGCAAAGGGATGATGCTGCAGCTCAACACTGGTGGTAGCGTCCTTCCACCTTCCTCATCTTCTCCTTTTTGGACATCAGGCAATGCCTGAAGGCACCTGAAACTAGCACTGGATTCCATAAATCTTTGATGCAGTTCTCCCTCCAGGGAGAGCCAGGGCTTCTGTATAGCCCTGTATACAGCTACAGGGCACCTCTCCTGGGCACATTAGGCTGGATGTAAAATATGGATAGACTTAGTGCACTGCTCCTAAACCTGCTTTAATGTCTGCCTTGTCTCCAGTTGCTCATCATACTCACCTAGAAAGTGCCTGAAGTCACAGATTAAACAAGGAGCTGCCTGACTAGAAGGGGAGTCAGCAGCAGAGCTGCCAAAGGACAGCAGCCTCAGCCTGGCCTCTGGGCTGGAAGAGCCTCTCTTGCTCCTGCCCGGCTCAGCTGCCAGGCTGTGCCCATGCAGGGGGACTGGCCCAGCCCAGCCTCAGCCTGGGCTGCTCACGGAGCACAGGAGCAGCTGCCTGCACACAGGGCCTCCTGCAGGAGCCCCCAGGAGTGTTTTTAACTTGCCTGCTGCACCCTCTGCCCTTCCTGCCCTCCATGCAGGGCAGGCATGAACAGCTTTGAAGGAGCTCTCTGGCTGACCCAGTGGCGTAACTCCCAACACTTCTGCTCTCTCTTAAGAGAAAGGGTTGTGTCAGTGGTGCCCCTGGGGGTCAGGCATCGTGCCTAGCAGTTCTGGTCCCTATTTCAGTTCTTTTCCATTATTTTTTTTTTTTTGACCTGAACACAGTTTGGGTCTGTATGTATATCAAGAGCTCTGTAGAACTTTCCTTAATCTTTTACAGCTTCTAAGTATCACTTGATATTATGGTATTGCTTCTGCCAAATCACTTATTTGCAGTATTTTGGAAATGGACATGATAAAAGAGAAGTGTTATCAGCAAACATTGTGGTTTTTGCTTTTTTTTTTTTTTTCAGTAGAACTAAGCAAGACTGTTAGCTGGAAAAGAATACTTCTGGGACATTTCCAGAAAAAAAGCTTTTGGATACTTCTTGTGCCTAAAGGATCATGGTGCAGACTGAGGACTGCACTGGTAATTCAGTTTAGTTATTTCACTGTCTGCACTTACCTCTTCTGTTCAAGCAGAGGCAAGTCGGGAAAATTATTATTAGAAATTCTGTGATCCTCTTCATCGAGGCTCTGCATTTAACAGAGAAATTAAACAAAACTCAAAACAATGCAAAACATCAGCTATTGGAGAAAATGGAAAAGTTGCAGTAAAGTCTAGCCAGAGACAGATGTTCAGTGCTGGTGAGCAGAACGTGCACAAATGATGTTTACAGTCCCTGTCTCAGGACCCAGCTCCAGCAGCCCTCACCACCACAGGGAGGATCCCCTGCAGTTCCTTACATTATATCCCTTTCAAAAACGTGGCATCTTTTGTGCCCACATTTCTATTTACATTTCTAAGTACATTTTCTGTTATTTCAATACCGTCGCATTTTAAAAGCATCCTCCCCCAGGGCCTGGGGCAGTGTTGGTGCAGGAGGAGCTGGCTCTGCCGAGGAGATAGAAGCTGGATGGAGGCTGGATGGAGCTGCATGGAGGCTGGATGGAGGCTGGATAAAGGCGGGATGGAGGA
>QUSF01000022.1:7950107-8013511 GCA_003676055.1 Chloebia gouldiae
TTTTTTGGAATCAAAGCCGGGGAAGAAAAATAAATCTGGAGGGAAAGGCTATTATTGCAGTTCATGAGTTGGTATTTTATCTGAAAGCGAGAGAGATAAAGAAAAGCATTAGAAAAAGTCACCCAGGGAAGCTGGAGCTGGCCTCGGCAAACGCTGTTAAATATTTGCAGGAGAGTTCTGGAGATCACCAACTGCTTAGATCTACAATCTCCCAGGGCAGGAATTAAAATACAGTTTGGATGATCACTCATATATCATTTTATTTCTTGGGCCCAGCCAGGTACCTAGGGAAAGAGGTAAAACTGAACAAAAACGGTACATAAAGCATGTACTGAACCCAAAGTGATCCTGTGAAGCTGTAAAAAGTCTCTTCTCTGAAGACAGAGGTGATTTTGTTCTTATACAGGAATAAGTGCAACAGTGTGGGGATTTTTTTGCACCCATATATTTGGTATAGAACCATTTATTTCGTGAAATAAAAGACCAAATTGCTCCCCTCTCATTGACCTGAAATGCCTCCCTACATATTTCACTGTTGGTCTCATGACTGTTAGCCAAGACTTGTTGCTTGTTGTTTTTGTCCAAAAACTGGCAACTTTCATCAGCCCAAACTCTGCTTTTTGCAGAGTTTCTAGGGGCTTCTTTCAAAGCAACTAATGAAGGGAAGAAAGCCTATCTTCAGGCTATCAGATCTTTTAAATAGGGGTTAGCACCTCTGTTTCAGGATTTTCTATCAGAGAAAGTGTGAGATCTGCTCCTTTGGAAAAATAATTTCTTACTGACCAGGGCAAGACAGTAAGTTCAACTCACAAAATGAAAGCATGAAGCCTGCAACCTGACTGGTATACACAATTTCTCTTTTACAAGGCTAAATGCATAAAATGCATAAAACCTGGGAACTGGTCCCTCTTTTGCCTCAAAACCTCTCCTTCAGGGATCTTCAGCCCATTGGAATGTGTCTGAGAACCCAAGAGCCCAGAGATGTTTGGTGGCAGCTCCTTGCTGGAACTGCCCAGGAACCAGGAGACAGTGGTGAGTTTACAGGCAACTTACATCATGTAAGTCATTATCAGAGTCCACAAGAGTAAACTGGGAAGTTTTCAGTGGAAGCAAGCTAATTTCCTTCATGAGGAATAGATGGTAATTACCATAATCCACAAAGATATTGCATTTCCGGGGTGAAAAGGTCTCAGCTGTGGCACTGAATTCTAACAGTGTCATATTTGATTTACCAGTGATCATTAAGATTTACATCAAAGGTCAGGAATAACTCTTCTATTTGTAAGCTGAAAAAAAGGTATAAACACTTTAATTTATTGCCCTGTCATTGTCAATTCACTTGGTATTCACTGTGATAGCACTGCTGTTAATGAATGTATTTGGTAATAATGTGGATGTCATAGATATTTATGCTCTCATCTCTTTCAGTGGCTCAGCAGGTAAGGCAAGTTAGGAGCTTTGCCATTTTACATTTTATAAATTAAAGAGTGAAAAGAAATAATATTTTATCTCAAAGAAGTACTTAACAAATATCTATCACATTTAACTGTACCAAACAGGGATCTATCTTATCACAGAAAAATCAGTACTGCAAAGAAAGTGATAAGTGTCTGGGATTGCTGGAAGCCCAAGAGGAAAACTTTCCATGGCTTTGAGAGGAAACAGACTCTGTTCAAAACATGAAGATTAGCTGATACATAAATGTAGCTAATAAAGAAATTTTTAAAATTATGTCTTTAAGTTTTGTGTATGAGCAAGACTTAAGTCACGAATGGGAAAAAATACCCTTGGCTATGTTTCAAATCCTGAATCAACAAGGAAAGGAACCAGCAAAAGAACCATAACCTTTGCACAGTGGAGAAATATATGCCTGAATGAAGCTTATAAAAAATCTCTTAAATGTAAGTTGACCTTATTTTTGAACAGTCAGATGGCACATATGCATTTAGCTGACTCTGCATTAATGTGATTTTCCACACATTTTAAAATGAAACACAAATACTTTGTAATTCCTTCGCACACATATTTTTCCGGCTCTCTGCAGATCACCCAGTGGTGTCTCAACACCTGGATTTTTTTCAGTGAAGGTCAGCAGAAGCCTGACCATTGCTCCCAAAGGCTCTGGCACCTTGATTATAACCAATTCATTCATTTTGTAGTCCAGTCACAACCCTTTTCATAATATTAATACAGATAAGCAGCAAATGCCTTCCTCATTCTGAAATACTGCCGTGGAGCAGGAGGCCCTGCACTCCCGGGCTCAGGAGATCATTAGGGAGCAGCTGCTGACAGTTTGTGCATGGCATCCTAAAGGAATGCCTGGAAAATGTTTATACTCCTTGGCCATTGCTATTGCTTTATTACCATGCAATAAAACCTTCTCACTCATATTGGAAAAGCAAATGCTGATCAGACAGTTTTATTGATGTAAATTTTCCTATCTTTTGATGATGAAAATCCTTCTCTATTAATGCTTTGAGTCCAGCTCAGCAGAACTCGGCAGGAGCAGGAAATAATTGACAACAAGCACACTTTAAAAACCTCTGTTCTGACCCAAACCACCTTATCCAGAAATCAGGATCCTGCAGTTTCAAACCCTGGGGTGGTACAAGTGGGTTAATGAGTCCCTGCCATGCCCAGGGAGCCCTGGTGTGCCCAGGGACAGGAGGATGGACACGTCTCTCCCCAGCTGCCTGTCATTGCTGCAATCACCTCCTTACAGCCCCTGGGCACTGATTCCCTTTGGAAATGCTGCACTGGGAGCAGGGGAGGCTGGCAGGGTGTGTGCCAGCCTGAGAACTGCTGTGGCTGGGGATGTGCTGCCCTCTTGCACATCACCTCAAAAACCCGACATTTCTGTAGGGACAGAGAGACTGAAAACCTTTTTTTTTTTTTCAGAGCCTTTTGGTGTTTTCTTCTGAAAAGATCATTAGTTTGCAATGCAGTAATTTGTTCCATAGATTAATTTTATGCTTTGATTATGAAAACTTAAATGTTTCCTTGAAGCCTTTTGCAATTTTTTGCCTTTTAATTAAGATGGAAAAGTACCTAAATGGCTGAGTGGTGGCTATATTATGAAATAATTCACTATTTGGTAATTTTCCCATTGAAGTTTGTAACTCAGTGTCATACTGAATCTAATACCTTCCTTTAGTGATGCTCTGAATGCCTGTGGAGCCCTTGGCAAGAGCTGGATGTACAAATAGAAATGGGAAATTCACAGCAGAATTATTTGGAGGCTTATGAAACGTCAGGCTTGTACTCAGCGCAGACGTGACTCGCTGTGAAGGAGTCTTCTGGCTTCCTTTGTTGCTACATGAAGAATTCATTTTGGCATCTCCCTTTAGGGCTGGTTCCTTTTAGGCCATGATTGCATTAATAATATCAGCTCATGGTGTAACTGATTGAATCCCTTTCACGCTGGGGAAGAATTAAAGCCCAATCTAATTCATTACTGACCCATAATCAGCAAAGCCACGAAGTAAAGGACATTATTTTCTCTTAACTTTTCTGTATGGATATATTAATTTTTATACTTCATACTCCTGAAGTAATTAAATGCCCCTAAATGAGGAAATGCTTCATGTAAATGTGATTTCAACACCAAAGATTGAGCTTGTTCCCAGGGAACAATGTTATTTAACTAAAAAGCTAGTTTCATTTCCTAAAAGCAAATACATTTTGAGGCTGAAATTATTGTTTTATTATTATTAAATTGCTCAGATGCAAAAATTGGATTTCTAGCTGAAGAATAAAAGGACACCTTGGTTTTTGCAAGTGTATATGCTGTAATTTTTTTTGCATTGTTCATCTTGCTGCCTCCTTAGATCTCTTTGCTTTAGGATTAGCAAGATAACAAACATGTTCAGGTTCTAAAAGATTGTTTTTGGTGATGCTCTTTGAAGTGCTGCAGAATGCAAGCTTAGCCCCAGCTTTACAAGTAAGGCCTGCTTCCCACAGCTAAAGTAAACACAAACAGACGTGGCAGGTTATGCAGGAGCAGGATCACTTCTCCCTAGCAGTGTTCCCAGGAAATCCCAGAGGACCCAGACAAGCACATTTTCCTATCCACACCTTAAAATAATCAGCCTTACATGTAGAATTTCTGTATTTTGTTTATTTGATCCTTGGTTTACCAATAGCAGGAATTCCCTCCAAGCTGCCCCACAGAACACGCAGAGGCAGCAGCACAGTTTAGGTGTGAGCTCTGCCATCACCCATCCTGCTAATGTAGGTGAAATGTTCATTTAAAACTGAAACTTGAGAAGATTCTTTGCATTTCTTCAGTATGATGATTTATTTTCCCCCATTTTGGTGATACATATAACTGATCTTTTCTGAAGCTTTTAAAATTTCTGGACTCTGTGGCTCCCTACAATAATGAGTTCTTCAGGCTAATTGAGCACCAAGGAAAAGAAACTTCTTGGGTTTTTGGAAATTTTAATAATGTTTAATAATGGTTAATAATGTTTAATAATTCTTTGTAATGAGTCCCCTAAAGACTGTGTTCATACCCCACTGAGATGGAAGATACCTCTGCAGCTGGGATCTTCAGCAGATGCTGCTCTTTGCTGAGCTGTCTTTGAGGTCCTGCCAGCTGAGAAGGCAAAGTGAAAGGGCTGGACCATATTCAAAAGCAAGAAGTCGCATGGAGAAGAGCCTGGACGTGGTCCTGGGACATGCCAGAGGCTCAGAGGGCTCCCCTTGCCCTGCTCCCTGAGCAGCCAGTTCCTCTCCCAGGGAAGCCCTTGAAGTGAGCAGAGAGTGAGGGCTCTCACAGCCACCCATACCTGAGCCTCTGCTGCTTCCCACAACTCTTCAGAAGCAGGAAAAGTCACCTATGAATGTTAAGCTTAAAAAAGCAGCAGCGCTGACGAGTATTTTTGGCATGAACTGAAGAATCCTTTTGTTCCAGCTACAGCCCACATGCTGATTCAGCTCAGCAGCTCTCCTCTTCTGTTCTCTTCCTTTCCCAGGGCTTTCTTAAACACCACTTCGAGGTTGCTGTTTTCTTCCAGCCTGCTTCAGTTTAGTTTGGTAATGATGGCTCATAAAGATATTGGCACCTGCTCTCAGCTGGTGGCAGTAGTCTGTAGGAGCTTGCTATCAGTCGGGATATGACTCTGTTCTTTTTTTCATGGTTTTGCTATATTTATTTGATCTCATCTACAATAAAGCCCTTTGATACTGCTGAAGTGATAGAAAGGCATCATATGGTAAATGGTAATCAGGCTTTTCAATATGAAATGGTTTGAATAAATTTGCTTTGTGGAGTCTATCCAGAGCTAAATTCTGCTGTAATTTGTCACCAAGGCAGTGCCCAGAGTGCTCAGCTCTGGCAGGTGAGATGTTCCTGGGACAGAGCAGGCGGTGTCATCCCTACACCCTGCAGGGTGACTTGCTGACCTGGAGCCCAGAATAAAGGCAGTTTCAAACAGAAGTGGTTCCTGTCTAATTCTTTTTCACTTAACACTCTTTATTTACAAAACTATACATATATGATAGCTGAAACTATAATTTTATTTATACTGAATATAAAAGTATTGCATATAGAGCCAGTATCACAGCTCTCTGCATGCTGAGGTATTTAATACCTTGAGTGGCTATTTGTGCCTGAATAAGTTGGGGAAAAAAAAGGGAAAACCAAAATATTTTTGAAAATATTATAGGGGAAAGGATAAAGACAATAGTCAGAACATGCTGTAGAAGAAAAGGATGATACATATTTAAGAACCCAATCTTCACCAGAATTTAAATATCCTCCCAAATACTCAAAAATTCCCTGCAATAGTCCTGCTTTCATTCTCAGGAGTAATTTATTTGAACAGCACACATGAAGAAGCTGCATCTCTACTGGCTGGGCTCTGTATAAGAACTGAAGGGGGAAGAGCACCTAATTAACAAGCACTGGATCACTGAAGTGATGAGGTGAGGTCCCTGTGAAGGTTGCTCAGTGCCCAGCAGAGCTGATGTTTGCCATAGAGGTGTCCTCAGCCACTGTGTCCAAGAGCAATCACAGCAAATCAGGCTGGGTTATATATTTATAGATTCATACCATCACACCAGAAAGGAATTTTTTAGTGCTAGTTTACCTCACCTGGCCCGGAGCCTGGAGCCACAAGGGAGATGTTTCCTCCATGGCAGGTGGCATCAAAGGAGCTCCAGGGACATTCACTGCATTTCAAGCCCCAGGTGATAATGTTGTGATGTGTTTATTTGATTACATAATGCAAAACAAAAATCATCCTAAACAAAACTTCAGGCAGAGCAATCTGTACTTTTTATTTTTCCCATTTTTGTGACCCTAAACCTGCAAAATTACTTCCAATTATTACTTAAAATGAAAGTTTTATTTTTGTTCTTCAGGTTTATTAAGCTCATTTTGGAGTATACAAAAAGTGTTAAATACCACTATGGATATAGCTGTGATGGGTTCCCTTTCTGTATTATTTTTTATCTTATGAAATATTTTATATATTGAATAATGAGCTCTGTTGTGTGTCTGGCAAGACTTGGGTCTGTACACTCTCAGCCCAAACCACAATGACAGAGCATTTCCACCACATCCTCCTCTAACTCTGCCACTCAAAACCTCTGCTGTTGCTAATTCAGACTGACTTTTCCTTGCCAGTGGCCATGGAACCACATTGTGCCCCTTCTGCAAGGAGGTAAATGCTGGGTAATTTCACCATCATCTGCGCCAAAAGCTTAGGGGAGGCTGGCAGAAAGTCTAAAAAAAAAAAAACAAAAAAAGCTAAGATCTCAAACAAAAAGTAAGCTATTTTGAAAGCTTGACTAGGAAAGTTTCAGTGAAGGGGAACAAGAAGTGGCTGTGGAGGTGTTGGAGATCTTCCCCTGGCCAATTCCCGAGCTCAGCTGCAGCTGCCTTGAAACCTTGGGCACCTTAAAGCAAAAATTCCTGGTGACTCTTCCCTGTGAGTTCCCACCAGCACCCATGGAAGGCCTTGGGCCACCCACCTTCTCTGGCTGGGCTGAAGGGCTGCTCTCCATGGGCTTCCCAGAGAGAGGAAGAAATGAAAATACTGCTTCAACCTTGGGACTACAGCTTCTGAGGGCTTGTCTTTTCCAATTACCACACCCTGAAGGACACTTCCCCACAACCTCCTGCATGAATCCAGATAAAGTCCAAGCTGAGCATTTGCTTTGTGTTGACACACTGTTCTTGGGGTTTTTATTATATTTATTTTTCTGAAGAAAGATTTCTTTTTCTCCTGAAAAATGTTGTGTGGAATTTGAAATGCAGATTTCAACCAGCTGTGTTTCTTATCTGATGTCCTTTCACGGCACTGCTGTGCCGTTGTCAGAAATGTATGATCACATCTTGAGGGAAAATCTTACTGCCAAAGTCTGTTGATTCTGTGGAACTATATTAAAATACTGGAAATTACCTTAGCAGTGTTGACTGCTTTGTTTGTTTATATTCCTTTTAAAAGCTGGAGAAAGGGTAAAGTGGACTGACTATTTTCTCCTTCTATTGTTTAGAATAGTGACTGACCTTTCTTTGGAATGGCAGATCTAAAAATGGCATTCCCTGCCAGTGACAGGAGGGTGTTTGAGATGCAGGCTCCAGCCCAATCCTCTCCTCAGATGTGGGAGTAAGCTATTTCTATTGAACAGGAAGACAGATTAGATGCAGAATGGCATTAAAAGGAGAGAGTAATGCAGAACCATCACTGTTGTTTCTTGAATGTAATTTTAAGTAAATGACCTTAAACTGCTCACATGCTTGAAAATAAATCTCTGTTCTGCTTGGGTTGTGTTTCCACAATGCTTTTTATTTGCAAGTGGATATGAATACAACAGATCCTGGATTTTAATTTCTTTCTCTTTTTTTTTTCCTACTTTCTGTCAAGCTAGCAATTCTTTAAAAAACAAGTCAGAAGTTGCAATGAAGACATTTTCAGGAAGGAGCCTGGAGTGGAATGACCTGCCAAGAAGCCGTGGTGGCTGGGCTGGTGCCTGGGGAGGGCAGTGGCAGGGGCTGTGGGATCCCAGAGCAGCAGTCCCCTCCCAGCTGTGCCACAGCAGCAGGTGTGACACACGGCGTGGACGTGGCCACAGCTGTGCTCTTCCCCTTTTGGGCTGCAGGAAGAGGCTCTTCTCCAGCATTTCAAGGAGTCCATTTATTTTCTGACCCACGGGGCTGTTCTCCTCAGCTGGGAATGTGAGGGGGGTGAGGAGAAAGGCCAGGCCATGGGGAGGGAGCTGACAGAGCCCTCGTCCCTCTCCGACAGGCTCAGGAGCATCACCCACTGCCCAGTGGCAAGGGTGCCACACCGACCCTGTCCCACAGGGTCCCCTCAGGGTCCCCTCTCCTGGCTGGCACCAGTCCCACCAGGGCTGGAAGGACGAGAGCAGACTCGGAGCTCCCAGAGCAGCAAAGGAGTGGGAGGATGGCTGGGAACCCATCCCAGGCTGCCAGCAGCAGCTGCAGCCCCAGAGCCCCGTGAGCCACTGAGCCCTCCCCGGCCCTAAACTCGGACATGCAGTGGCAGCAGCACGGCAGAGCCTTGGCAGGGGCTGGGCAGGAGCTCAGCACATCCACAGTCAAGCTGTGCCCCAGGAAAGCACAGTCCAGGGAGCTTTACCAGGGGAGCAGCTCAGGGGCCAGCAGGGCAGGAGTACCAAAAGGTCCTCTCAATGCTTTCTCCCCAGTATTTGGGGTTTTAGGTAACACTACGAGAAAAAAAATAAAATCATCTTTAGAAATGAATTAGATGTACAGAAGCAGGGTGATTAATATATTTTTATGAATTTCAGGCCTTTGATTTCTTTTCTTAAAGGAAAAAGGGCAACAGGTGGGAAAAGGGAACTGAACTAGATTTCCAGGTGAGGCAGAATTCAGTGATCAGAAATAATAGTCAGCCATACTTTTGGAACTGTCTTAAGAGTTCCATTTATGGATTTTCAAAGTGGATAATTTCAATTCTTCAAATTATTGAGCATAAAATACCTTGACATTTACCTAAATGTTAAGAAGATGGTTAAAAAGAACTTAACTAGATTTTTGTTTTTAGTTAGGAGATGAGAAGGCTCGGGAGGGACCTCATTGCTCTATAGAACTACTTGAAGAAAGGTTGTAGCCAGGTGTGAGTCAGTCCCTTCTGCCTTGTTCCAAGTGAAAGGATGAGAGAAAATGGCCTTAAGTTGCATCAGAAGAGGTTCTGATTAGATATGAGGGAAAAAACCTTTCACTGGAAGAGTGGTCAGGCATTGGAATAAGTCGCTGAGGAAGGGGGTGAGGTTGCTGTCTCTGGAAGTGCTCAGGAGGACTCTGGATGTGGCACCTGGGTTTAGGGGTGATTGTGGTGGAGCTGGGGTGGTGCTTGGAGTGGATGATCTTGATTCTGTAAATCTGTAGGTAGTGTGAAACTGCACTAAAATATTCTGTTCATGTTGAAGGTGAATATTGGGCAAGTCTCAAACTGTTTTAGAAACATGTATGGTCAGCTGAAACAAAATACAAATTTTAGGTCAATATTCTCTCTTCAAGAGAACAGAAGATGACACTCATATCCTTTTCCTGCTGATAGACTCAGCATCCCTGTTCCAGCAGGTGTTCAGCCCTCCCCAGGCAGCCTCAGCCCCGTTCCCAGTAAGGCCTGGCAGGCTGCAGGGGCTGGGCTGGCCCCAGCAGTGCGTTTGGGCAGAGGGTTTGGTGTGCAGAGCGCGCCAGGGAAGATCCCTGCATCACCTACCATCCCCTTTGTGTGAGGAATGCAGAGATGGTGCTGCTTTTAGAAGCCAAGGGATGTTGTCAAACTTTCTGGGGGAATATGTTATGCAATGAGAAGCTGTCTGGGTGCAGGGTGCTTCCAGCAGAGGCAGATGGAAACAGCAGGGAAGGCAGAGAGCGAGCAGGGCTGAGTCAGAGCGGGATCCCGGCTTCCCCTGCTCCCTGTGAGGGGATTACACAAAGCAGACATGCAGACTGGCACTGGTTAAAATACCATTGAAGATTTTCTGCCTCTGATTTTGAGCAGGGGGAGGCTGTACATGCCCAGAGCTGTGCCTCGGAGGGGACATTTGGCAATGACCTTCTCCTGAGTGCTATTCTTGCTCCTCAGCACAGACTGGATGTGCTTGCAGCCCATGCAGGGCTCCCACCACCCCTGCTGTCCCCTCGTGTGTGTCTGAACTTTTCTGTTTTGTGTTTGTGTCGGTTAAACTCAGAGAACTGGCTTCCAAAGACACTTAGGTTCTGACACACCATGTCAAAAGATGTTACTAAGCAAGACACAGCCACGAGCTGATGTTTCAGCATTTTCCACCTGCCATAGCTACAGGAGCTGGTGATAACTGAGATACAAAAATCTTGTTTCTCTTACAATTTTTCAGTTCTTCTGTAAGGATATGTAAATCTCCTTAACAAACAGGACTGATAAGGAGTGTATTTTTTTAGCAAAATAGAGCACCCATAGTGCTGCAGGAAATCAGAATCCAACAGGTGAGTGATCAGTACATCAGAATAATTTTTTTGTGGAAAAAAAAATCTACAGATTAAAACTACCTTGATCAGCCAAATAATCTTTAAGTCCAACCCCAAAGAAATGGGGCAGCTCCCAGCTTCTCTCTCAGAGTTTTATACAAATCCCCAGTTTATACAATTTTTTTTTCATATTATTCCTAAGTGTACACTTTTTTTTTTTCCCTTCAAGAAACAAGGCAGAAAATATGGTGTTATTGTGGCATTTACAATTTTGTCATAGGAGGAATTTTTACTTGCTGGTTGGCAGATAGCAATGTAACAGCATCATGATACATTGCAATAGATGGCTTTTACTGCTTCTGTTCTTCTTCTCTATGGTATTTTTTTTACTACTTTTACAGGAGTCAGTCACAGACCCTCAATGTTTATTGCAAGATGAATTAAAATGTTATTCTTTGGAGAATTTTCTACTTCCCTCTCATGTCAGCTGTGGTGCCTGTTCCCCCTGCTGAAAGGAAGAAAGCTGTGCTGTGAAAATGTTGGATGGAGTTAGTCATTCAAACTGACTTTGCATTTCAAACTTAGACACTCTCATTTCAAAATTTATTTCAAAAATATGCTTTAAACAAGATTTTTTTTCTTACTTGCAAACATCAATGGGGTTTCTTTGATGTATTTCTTTACCAAAATCTAGTATGAGTTTATAGCATATCATTGCTGACAGGTAAATGATTAATACGGATTTGTCAGACATAAGAAATTAAATTAATTTTAAAATAAATTTACAGTGCTTTGAAAAGACAAATTCTGCATTAAAATGGAGTATTATATGTTACATGCAGAATCTTTCATTTCAATGTTTTTCACTTTGTAGGGCTTTTTTCCACTGCAAATTCCAGAGGAAAACTAAGAAAAATAAAATAGCAACTACAAGTAGAAAATTCTTTCAACAGAAATATTAGGCTGATCTGAATTTCCAGTTTATAATATCAGAAGATTTATTTGTTTGTTTGCCTTTAAAACCTTTTTTTTTTTTCTCAGTGAAGTTCCTCACACATCCAGTCAAGGGAATTATCTCCATAAAAAACCCTTAACCGTCAGATACCTCTGATCCCTGAAGAACCCAAAAGAAAAGAGGAGCTGTGTTATCTTGAGTGAGTCAGGAGCAGTTCTGGCTGCTCTCCATGCTCCAAGAAGGGTTTCCAAGCCTCAAACAGCAGCTGTGTGTCCAAGGGGGGATGGAAGCGCTAGGCTGCGGGACCAGGAGGGAGGGGATAATGGGATAATGGCATGGGATGGGATGGGATGGGATGGGATGGGATGGGATGGGATGGGATGGGATTAATGGGATGGGATAGAATTAATGGGATGGGATAATGGCATGGGATCATGGGATGAGATGAGATGGGATAATGGGATAGGATCATGGCATGGCATGGCATGGCATGGAATAATGGGATGGGATAATAAGATGGGATAGGATCATGGCATGGCATGGCATAATGGGATGGGATAATAGGATGGGATAGGATCATGGCATGGCATGGCATGGGCGGGCAGCACGGACTCCAGCTGCCCATCCGGGGTCCCTTGCGGCCCCCAGCCCACTTACATGATGAAGGTTGACTTATTTTTCTTGCTACAAGCACAGTCACACAAAACCATACAATTAATGAATTTGGTACTAAGGCCCTGGAATTGCACATAAAAAGGTCTGGAAGGAGATTATTGGGGCTGCCCCAATGCCCACATGCCACCCTTGTCAGTTGTTGAGGTTGAAGCAGTGGAGGGCAATGCCAGGCCAACCCAACTTGCAGCAGCTGAGGGATGTTCCCTTCTGCCATCCCTGACCAGTCTCACAGCAGTGCCATTGGATGCCTGGGACACACTCCTCCTAGATACACTGTCCCAGTTTTGGCTGGGATGGAGCTAATTCTCCTTTTACTGAGTAGTTGTGTGGTATTTGACTGCTGCGTGTACTTCAGCATTGCCTTGTTCTAAGAGCTCCACTAGAAATGGCAAAGCACAGACTAAATATATTCTCTTAACTTTCATCCAAGCCACTTTCAGGGTCTTTGAAATTACAGTTTTACTGGTACCACCTTAATGCAATGAAGTTTCCAGGAAAAGAAGGTCACAGTGCTTGAAGAGCTCTGGGATTTAACACCAGGGTGTTTCTGTCCCTGGCAGCATGAGGAGAGCTGCCAGTCCCAGGTGCACTTCAACATCATGCAAACAGACCCATGGGTGTCAGTGCACGTCTTGCACCTCAGTCATATAGGAAAAATGTTGCCTTTCAATCTCACAAAGTGGTCTTTAATAAAATATCTCAGATTTTCAGAGCAGATCTGCATTTGTCCACCCACCTGCAACTTCTTCCCTGCAAACTTCCCCTTGTTGTACCCCGGACACCAGCCCCTGCATTCCTCAGGCAGGGAATGGAAACAACCTCGTCACCCAGCTTGTGCAGCCAGAAAACACCAACACTCAGTGCAGTGCTGCTTAAAGCCAGGAAGTCACATCTGTGTTAACTCTTTGGGGACATGTGACGGGTGATATCTGACTGCAGAAAAAGCTCAGGGCATTTGCATTCAACATCTATGTGAACACACACACCAACATTCCTCAGCGAACATCGTTAGGGAGCTCCAAGACAACGAGGCTAAATTTAAATTGTGCATGGTTTATTGATACAATGTTCTAGGCTTTATTGTAGCTTTCTCTGTATTTATGACTGGCTATGTCTCCTTACAGTCCATACACAGATTTGACCTGAGCTGGCACCAATGAAAGCCTGTGAGAGCAGTCATTAGTCTTGTACAGTTAATAAATATTCTCATTCTCTCCAGACTGTTGCAAAGGCACTAATGATTCATGTCTTTTGAATAAAACATGTCACTACTGTCCATCTTGGATCACGGGTAATTACAGCTCTCATTGTCGCCACACAAATACTCTTGTAGGGCAGCTCATGTATTGTGAAGGATGGCTCAGCATTGATGTCAATACCTTCTCTGCAATTTTAAAGCATATGAAATATTAAAATGCAATTAGAGTCATTACAAAGTTTTAGAAGAATGGATTTCCACTTCCAGTCAATCAGACAGGCTTTGGAAAGTGAAGAATTGTGTGACGTTTGGGAAACTTGAGGTCACAAATTTGGGTTTCAGCAAATATTTTCTCAGTGATAGAAATCATAGCTTTATCTATAGTTTAAAAAAACCCCAAAACCCCTAGAAGCTTCACAAGACTTTGCAAACATTCTGCCCTTGCCATTTCATCAAAAAGGAATTATTTAGAGAAGATGAAGTTCAATGTGTGACATATAACAGAGTCATGGTTTTCTGGCTCCCTTGCTGAAAACAAGTGTAAGATCAATGGTGGAAACTACGAGAATTAAATCTGGAACCAGAAATTTCACAACAAAACTGCTAAAAAGCAGCAACCTTTGTACTCTGCCTTCCTTCGAGAACTGATCACCAGTTAATTGTTAGTGACAATGAGCAGCTTCCCATGACTGGGCTCGGCCTGGCCAAGCTCCAAATTAAATAACTGTGCTGCAGCACCCTTGGCTTCCCTGAGCACGGCTTTGGGTGGCAAGGGAAAGGCGAAGGGACTTCCAGCCCCATGCCATGGCTCTGAGCAGCCGAGTGGAGGACGAGGCCTCCGGGAGCGCTCAGGCCGCCGGCGTGCGCCATGCTGGAGGCAGCAGCGGAGCGCTGCTCTGGGCTGCTCGCTGCACACAGCTCTCCCTGCCCCGGGCCAGCCACAAGGGAGCCTGAAGGCAGGCAGGATAAAGCCGTGGGTTGATCCATGCCCGGCCGTGTTGGAGGCACCGCACGCGAGGCTGGGCCGGCCCGGGGTGGCGGCTGCCCTCTGCCCGGCCGGCTCCGGCTCACAGGGCTCTCTCCAGCCTGGAATGGCAGGGCTGTGCCCGAGGCTGTGTCTGGAGCTGCTTCTTGCCGACCTCCAGGGATGGGGGATCAGCCACTCTGTGAAAACTCAGCCCCAGGACTCACTACAGTTTCTTGCATTTTCATGCTTTATGAAACCTAAACTCCATCCTGAGGCGATTCCCACACAGCAGTGAGTGAAGATCGAGCTGAAGGAGATGTCAAATGCTGTGTGAGCCAGGAGCCAAGTTAGTGCAGTCAGAGGAAGAAGATGACCTTCACTGTCTGTGCCATTAGGCCACTATTGAATTTCTATTCCTGTACTATATTTTTTCACACCCAGTCAATTAACAGAAACAGGCAGGCCCTGATTTCTCATGCCTTTAAAATATTCACAGGCCTGTGACACTTGGTTTTCAAAAACTACAGGGAAAGGCTGGCCTATAGGTATGAGATGTACCATCTGAAGTTCATTCCAAGTCCATCCAGTATGCAGTATCAGCTTTCATTAGGTTTTGCCATAAAGAATCTTCACAGGAGACAGGAAAAGAAAGCAGGAAAATTATCAAGTTTGACAGTGACTAAAAGTTTTAGCTAACCCCTTCCTTTGGTACTAAAGAGCCATTAATCACAGGTGGATATGGATTTATGTAGTGCTCAGCAGTGACCATGAAGGCAATAATGCTGACCCTCCCGAAAAAGATAAAAATAAAAAATTACAAGGTTAAGGATCCTCTCTGAAGTGTTTAGAGGATCTTGCAGCTGCTTGGCCCTATCAGTTACTGACAGAATGCTGCTGCCCCGAGTGTTGCTGCTTCCACCAGCTCTTCTGCTTTCCCTGGGAATGGGGGTGGGCTGGGGATCGGTGCCCCAGCAGCCTTGTCCTTATAGCTCCACTGCCAGCTCCAGTGCACCTCCACTGCCAGCTCCACTGCCAGCTCCAGTGCAGCTCCAGTGCAGCTCCACTGCCAGCTCCAGTGCAGCTCCAGTGCAGCTCCACTGCCAGCTCCAGCGCACCTCCAATGCCAGCTCCAGTGCAGCTCCAGTGCACCTCCACTGCCAGCTCCAGTGCAGCTCCAATGCAGCTCCAGGGCACCCCTCCCCTGCTGCTCCACTCACCTGGGGCTCACCTAACACAAAGAAAACTGCCTTCATGCTCACAGGGCTTTTTCCAAGGTATCTCTTACCTTGTGTTTAACAGACATTTTTTACATTTAGGAGAAGTTTTAGCAAGAACAAAATTGCCAAGGTCTGCCTTTAACCAGGCTCCAGTGATGTCCCTGCACTCCAGGCTTGTGTTTTCACACGTACACTGTGTGCAGGGCCCTGCTGCTGGTGCTTCAAAGGGACCAGCCTGAGAGATAAATGAAACCTCTCATCAGTGATAATCATTCTCATCTTTAAGAAACCCAGTGAAAGCTGAGGGCATGTGGAACCTGAGTGTGATGAATTGGGGGAAAAGTTTGTGTCAGCTAATTAAAATCACTTACCCTGGAACAGGACTGCTGTGATGAGTTAACAGTTGATTTAAAACCATACCAAAATTCTCTGGGTTTGGTGCATGAATTTAGCAGAGATAGCTTGAAAAACTAGTTAATTAGATTCTCTTTCTACCCCCTGAATACTTCCACCCTCTTTTGCCATCACAGGCTTCAGGTATATTGGACAATTGAACTACAAATTAATTGTTGTTGCATAATTTCTGTAGGCTTTTTTATAGAAGTCAAAGTATATTCCAGTTTATTCTGTCAAACTCAAACCCAGCTAATTCCAGTAAACTAATTTCCAGAAAGCATACAAATAGGGAGCAGTGATAACATCTTTTTGGTAATGTTTTTCTTTGGGGTTTTGAATTTTAAAGTGAACATTAATTTAAGATGATTACGTGTTCATACATTTGTCATTTTAAAATAGATTACTATTGGTAATATATATATAAAAAAAACCCATATCTGTTGCTTGCAGACTCATCCAGCAACACTTTATTTTGCAGTCTTACAAAGGGGGAGAAAAAGCCCCAGCTTTACACAAATACTCAGAAAGACTTGCATTTTATACTGAATTAAATACTTTCCCTGAGAGAAATCTGTGGTTCTGCAACAGTGATTATTTCACCTTGGTGTTTTCAAAAGGTGCTGTGGAAAATGTTAAGAACATAAAGTACCACTTAAACCTTGAATTACCTCATTTGGCTAACTCGAATTCTGAAATTATATTTTGCTGCTCTGGTCCTCTTTTCAGTCTTTAATTCAGCTGAGACTGCTCAGACATTATGAATTCACACCAATATATTTCACAGACTATCTTTGCTATCGGGCTTTTAGAGCAGCTGCCTTTTTACAACCTGTTTATGCCTCCTGTATTTGGATTTAATACAAAACATTTGGATAGAGAGATTCCACTGCCCTTATGGCAAGGACAAAAGACTCATTTCTGCTGTTGGTCCATCCTGGTGCTCTGCCTGCAGAGAAAAACTTCCAGCCTCTCACACAGCTAACCAGACTGTAAAATATGGGTGCCTAGAGGACAATTAATATTTTTTTAATAATGCCCTGCTGTGTTCATGAAAGGAAACTTAAATTCTTCAATAGACACCAGTGAATGTAGACATCTGCTTGAAGTGAAGTACGTAGGGCCTTTCTGCACTGAGATGTTGATAGGCAGAAGTGTCTGAGAGGTTTGGTCTGAAAATGAAAGAGAAGTCTGCATTTTCTCATCAGACACACACTGGCACTGCCTTTCTGTAAAGTTTTTGACAGAAATAAACTCTGGCACATGACCTGTATTTCAAACTTAGGTATAAAATAGTTTTATGAGAATCCAGACCTTTCCTGAATCCAGGGAAAAATGATTCCAGACATTTTCTCCAGTGCTCCAGTGGCTGATTTTGACTGTGTGATAAAAAAGTCTCATTTCTCGAAGTTGGAGAGAAATGTTTATGTGAGCAAATATCCAAATCCAAAACAAAAATGAAACTGTCACGGGAAATAAAGCCAAAAGGCTGGGAAAGGCAGGTGCTCAGCAGTTTAGTGTTCATTAACTTATGGTAAATAGAAATTAAAATTATAAACCCAATCTAAAATGCTGTGAGTAGAAACGTCAGGCATGGCAGATCATCTGGCCTCTGCCACCCCCTCTAGGCAGTGTGCATCCAGAGGAACTCGATCCAGAGGCGATGGATCTGCATGGTGTCCTCTGGAGCTGTCCCCAGTGCTGACCAAAACCCCCTCCACGCCCCAGGGAGAAGCCTGAGCCCCCAAATCAGGAGCTGCCCAAGCCCCCTGCCCCTCTCCCTGCCAGCCTTTGCTGTGTGCACTGCAAGGACTCATTAACACAGAGCTAATGATGTCAGGCTTGTAGTAGAAAATCTAACTGGTCAAGTAATGTCAAAATTAATTTGTTCCTTTATATGATTCATCCGATGAATCACCAGACCTTTCAAATTACAATTCACCTTTATGATTTATTTTGATTTTGTCACAATGCTGTTAAAGAAACTCCTGCTCCCTGCACACACCAAGCTAAAAAAAAATACATTACAAAAGCCTCAGCTGTTAGGTAGTAGCGTGTTGATAAAATGACTGAACAGAGCAGATGGGTTCCCACCACTGTGCATGTTGGCCCAGGGCTCCTGGTAAATATAGAAGAGCGATTTCTGTCATCCTGTCAGGGGTATTTATATGCTGCCAGTCACCATCCTATCAAGGGCAGAGTAGTATTAACATTCTCCCCCAGCTGGTTGTTCTTGATCACTGAAAATCTTTGCTGTGGCATGCCAAAAAAGTCATGTAAAGTGTTAGATGGTAAATAGCTTAAATAAATGTAGGGTAGTGACCCATCCAGACACAAAACACTACCTCTCTACCTTCCTCCTGCCAAGAGGGACAAGAGAAATCTGAACTTCTGAGGGCTTACCTTCAGATATGGTGTTTATTGGAGAATGATGGGGAATGACAGAAGGAACTACTGCTGTAGAGAAGATGAACTGGAAGATTTTATTCATTAAACAATCACAGAAATACAATTTAAAAACCAGGTTATCACAATGTTTCCTTTCACCACAACCTTTTAGCCCTCATCATATCTGTGACGAGGTAACAGCAAATGTAAGAGGTCAGCAGAGTGCAAGGAGGGCTAGAAGTGCTGAAGAAACGAGGGCAGGCCACAGAGCACCTACAGCTCATGAGAGATTTTTCTTTAAATTAAAAAAAAGAAAAGACCATCACTGCATGCACTCATCTCAGCACTTAATCATATTACTTTCAAGTTTGCAAACATCCAAAATCCCCAGAGACAAAAATAAGGAGTCATAGACTTTTCAAAAGAAAAATCTTAAAAATAACTGAGTCCCTTATTCTATGGGATTCACACAGACCTGAATCTATATGAGGCTAAACAATATAAAGATTGAGCTCTAGAACTGCACCTTGAGCCTTCTGCAAGAGCTCCAAGAGCTTTGCTCCCAGCAGCAGCTGAGCAGTGGAGCACAGGGATGCCAGGGCAGGGCCTGCCAGCCCAGCTGTGCCAGGGACAATCCCTGCAATCCCTGTTCCTCAGACACACTTGGGATTTAGGTCCTGCCCAGTATCCTGCTGGCAACAGCGCTGCTGGATCAGGGAACAAAACCCCAAACCGAGGTGGTGCTGCCACCACCACATCTGGCGGTGCCCATTTAGGACTGGCAATTGCCTGTTCAGGGCTTTGGGGCACAGTGATTGTTTTTAATTGCATTTGGCACAAGGATGTTCCCAGTGCTTCTCCCAGGGCCCCTGAGGGGGCCGTGGTGCCTGGGCAAGGACAGCGGGGATGGGCAGGGGCTGCCCCACGGCCAGCGGTGACAGGGGTGGCCCTGGGGGACCTGAGCAGGGTCTGCCTGCCAGGGGGCCGGGCTGAGGGGCAGGATGGGCAGGACAATGAGCCTGGCTCTGCAGGCTGGCTCTGCTGTGCTCCAGGGTCTGCAGGCAGGGCAGTGACCCTGGGCTGGCTCTGCCAGCAGCCCCTGAGCCAACACGCCCTGCCCTGGCACGGCACAGACTGGGGCCCATGCTGGAGGCCACTGCAAGGGCAGGAGCAGGGGGTGACAGTGTGCCACTCCTCTCTGGGGAGGACTGGGGTCATTGTAAATCAGATATGGAGAGGTTCGAGGTTAAACAAGTCATATGTGGATTTTTATTTTGCCCTGCCTGCCTTCTCCTCCCTCTGAAGGAAGCTGCTCTCCTGGCCCCCGAGGCTCTCTTCCCACACCTCTTCTGTGCAGCAGCTTTGTTCTCCTCCTAGCAAACTCTAGAAGGGCCTTTTTGTTTACTTACTCCTGAAAGTAATTTCTCAGGACATTTACTTTCAAGGTATCTTTTGTGTTGGTGTTATAATGAGCAGGAAAATAAATCCTCTTGGGTACAGGAAGATTTTTCAATAAAGCCTGATAACCCTTGTATATGTAAGCATTGGATTCTTTTTTGAACAGGAAGACCTATAAACTATTTTCAATTTTGATGACAGGCATGTATAAAATCAGTGGCCCCTTATCATTTCAGAACTTCACTCTGCTGCACCCTTCCTAGGGCAAATGTTTATGAAATAAGCTTATCCTTATCTTCTGAAACAGGCTTGCTTGTTGCAAGGATCTACTTCCTTTGCTTTTGATGACATCTTTCCATTGGCCGTAATGGAGAAACACAACTTCTGAAAGTTTATAACCTACTCAGGCATGGCATCTCTGAGAATCCACTTAATTCCTTCCCTCTTTTTATTTTTTTCTTTTTTAAACTTATTATAACTTTGCTGTAGTCTGGTCTGATATTATATAAACCTGCCTAAAAGGACAATGCGATTAGAAAACTTTCTTTAGCTGCAAGCCTGAATACTACTCAATTTTTTTCTAGCTGTTGCTCAGCAAGAATGTTTTCCAGTTTGAATTTGCCATGCTACTTTCTTCTGGGATTCAAAAGCATCTGCTGGTTTCTACAAGTGAAACACAGGTGCATCAGTGCATCCACATCTCCCCTCCTCTGAGAAAAACACTTTTCAACAAAACAAAATACCAATGAGACAATACCAAACCCAATCAGGCAGGAAAAGAGAGGAGTCTTGTACAGGCAATAGAACATTAGTCTGTTCCTCTCCCCCACCACCCATGTACACTGAAAATAAACCAGGGTGTTTCTAAAGAAGATACTTGCACTGCAATGGAAGAATTTGAGCTGTTTTGAGCCTATGCAGTGAAAAACCCTTCTCATAAAAATGTTTTCTGGGAGAAGACCAGGAAAATGTTGGATTGATGTAAAGCATATGATCCAAAAGTGCCAGTGACACTGAGATACTGCAGTGCCAGCCCCTTAAAGGTGATTTCTCCTGAATCTGCAGCAAGGGCTGCCTGAGCGTCAGTAAGGCTGTGGGAGAGATTTGGGAACAGCTGTTTATTAACAGCCAGGGAATGCCTGAAAGCTGCTCTCCCCAGAGAATTGTTATCTATCTTCACAGTTGCTAAAACACATCCTAACTTCCCAAAGGGAAATGCTTATGGTCCCAAGTGGCAAAGAACTGTTGGATATCATCCAGCTATCTGTCTTTTTATCTACTGTCGAGGGCAGGTAAGGGAGCAGACATGCCCATTGATTATGGAAGCACGAGTATCCCCCTTCTTCTTTGTAAAAATGACAGAGTTTCATTCAAAGGAGGGTCTGATGCCCCCAGTGTAACTCTCAGCTCATCAGAACGGTAAAACACATGAGGCTGAGGGATCTGGTGTGGAAAGAGACCCCAGGGTGGGCATGACAGCAGCAATAGGCAGCAGTGAGGCAGCCCATGCCAGCCGTGCCTGCCAGCAGAGAGCTGAGCTGCCTGCAAGTGCTGCCTGCAAGGATTCCTGAGCCTGGAACCCCGGTGACCTCTCAAAACCTGCGGCTCTAACACATGAGATCACTTGTGCTGCAGCTAAGGAATGTATCAAACCTACTGAAGCACCACTGCCAGCAGCCCTAAGTGGAGGCAGACATCCCTGCAGCCTCACCAGTGTCCTCGTGCTCAAAGATGGGACCGACCAAACACGGCATTCTACTCTAGATCTAGTCTAGGACTTGGAAAGCAAATCCTCTCTGTAGGTGCACAGAGAAGGGCACAGGCCACAGGAGGGTTAGGATGTTCAGCCCTGATCTCTGTGCCAGGCTTGCACAGCCTCACGCTGCTGAGAGGCCATCGCTTGTGACGGGCAGGAACCAGAGCTGAAACCGTGAGCAAGCAGAGCTCAGGAAAGTGTGTTAGCCCTTCATGGGGACTGACTGGCTCCTAAAAGACATAGCATTTTTGTTCTAAAAATGCTTCAACTCAAAGCTGAATTCAAGATTTCTTGATCCATTATAATTGAATCTGCTCAGACACAAGTTTTATGAAACTAATTACCTACTGTCTCTACTAGAAGTAAATATTGAAGGCAAGAACAATAAACATGGGCTGAAGTGTGCTATGCAAATAATATGTATAATTACCAGTTAAACCCATGCAGTCTGTTAATCACTATGTGGGTTTAGATGGTATTCACAGCAAAGCAAAGGCAATATGACAGGAGAAGACTCTCTGTGTTTTTTTCTCTCATTGCAAATAACAATTCATGAAGAAATATATTAATGTGTCTCTATGCTGTGTCTCAATATTGCAACATAAATAATGACAAAATTTCTTCTTTGCTAAATCCCAGCTGCTGTAATTTTCCCAGGGACTGCTTTTCCAAGAATACAGAGTAAGTCTTGGGTCACTTGTACAATGCATAAAGCAGAGAGAGGCTTTTCAGAAACAGCAGGCTTTAAAGAAACTCTAATCCTACCAATGATAACAAATTGAAGGCAATTCTGAGCGCTTCTTAAAACACTAATGGGTTTACTATTTGTTTTCCTGCAATAAAAAAAAATGATGAGGAATAGAGCTGAAGGAAAAAATATTGTAAAAATTCAAGACAATCTGAAAAGAACCTTCATAAAAGCATTGCTCAGTAGAAGAGACAAATGCAAGGTATCCCTGGTCTATTAGGGTTAAATCTGGAAAGGGATCTGAGGTGAGCAGGGAGATTCTGCATTAGGAAAAGCCAGAAGGGCAAAGGCCTGGTGAATTGAATTGGGGCAGCTCTGAGATGTGAAAAGAGTTGACTGTCCAAAGTTTTTGGGGATTCTTTCTTGGAGGAAATACTTAGAAAAGGGATTCAAATTATCATTTTTCTTTTTCTTTTTCTTTTTCTTTTGGTTTTTCTTTTTCGTCTTTTTTTCTTTTTCTTTGTCTTTTTTCCTTCTTTTTCTTTCTCTCACCCTTTTCTTGTTTGGAAATGTTTATAGAGCTGCTCGAGATCTTGGCATATATTTCCAAGCTCTGCTTGTGCCAGGAGGTTTGGCTCAGCTCTTGACCTCTTCTCAGATGGGCTGTGATTTCAGTTTCTCTCTTGACAACAGTAGTCTTAAATAAGAAAAACTTCCTCCCCAGCCAGCATCCTACATTTGGGGCTGCAGCACTGTTTCCATGGCTGACCTGGTGCAGCAGCCCTGGGCAAGCAGCCCAGCTGGGCTATTTTGGGCAGCCCAGGGCTCTTGCCTGGGGGGCTGGAGCCCCTTCCTCAGTGCAGAGGGGAGCTGGGATGCTGAGCCTGTCTCTTGCCTTCAGCCCCTCTGGCACTGGGAGCAGGGAGCAGCAGCTCCTAAAAATATCCTAAAGGAAACAAGGGGCTAATGCTGCTGGCTTGTGAGCTGGAAAGATGCATTATTCATTGTATGCAGAGACAGGAGAGGGAGAGAAGATGCCTGGCAAAGCCCCCAGAATGGCTTATTTACCCCTGAGTAAAAACTTAGGTTTGTTGAGTAGACTCCATAAATTTAGGAGGACTTCTGAAATGTCCAGATGTTCCTGAGCAGATGAATAATGTTCTCTTTCTGAAAGCTTACTGAATCTTTTATCATTTTATGCACTATTTGCATGGGCAGGTCTTCTGAATGAACAGCAGTAAATAGCAACCCCTGGTACTGCCAAAGGTATCCAGCAAGGAAGGAGAGCCAGGGACTTCCACAGAACCCAAGGATGTCCTAAGGATGGCTGTAGTGAAGACCACTGTTAAACAGCCAGAAAATAAACATGAAATTAATGAGATAAAGCTGTCTTAGGAGTCTGAATGTAGCTGTGCTATGAGAGGGTGGTTGAGCATCACAGCTGTGACCTCAGACACAGCAGCAGAGCGAGGTGTTGCACTCTTGGGCAGCCAGGCCTCCAAGAAGGATCCTGGAGTTAAGGCAGAAATTGAGTCAGTTCTCTGTTGAACTGATTCCACTTTCTTGTCAGTTTGGAAATAGCTTCTTCTCCATGGTAATCCTTTAGCAATGCAGCTCCACTTAGACCAATTTAGACTGGAAGAAAAACATTTCCCAATGAGAGCTCTGCTAGCAGAGTAGGACAGCAGGACCAGATTTATATCTTTACCTTGTTTATTATCTGGAGGGTTTGCACTCTCATCTGATTAGGCTCTCTCTTGTGAGATTCCCTGACTGCTTAAAACAGAAAATGTCACTAAGGCTGGCACTGCTGACAGGACTGGGCTGCCTCTTGGACAGTGGCTTTCTGTGTTTATTGTGTTAGCTGTGTTTCTGTGTTTATTGTCTCTACATAAACCAGTCATGCCTCTCCTCTGCCTATGGCTGCACTGCTGGGTTAGTGCCAGCCATATGTATTTAATGAATTGACTTGGCTTCCATTGCTCTATATATGTTTCATTATTTTGTGGGTTTCCTTCCAGATACTGTTTCCTCTGTTGTTGCCTAAAGACTTAGCTTACTTGAGTTCTCTGCCTCTGTTTGTGCTTTCTTTATTGATGAATAAAGAGTCTGTAATGATTCTGGGTGCATATACATATATATGCTTGTTCTCTTTGTATGTTCATGCTTTCCTATAGCCACTCCCACATGCACACACATATCTATATGTATATACACACAGATAGCTGTGTGCAGTTAAAATGAGATTTATCTCTCTTGCTAAAGCCACCAGCAGGCATTATAGTCCTGCAGCCTTGATACACTGGTCACATTTACAGTGACAGTAAATATGACTGACTCCAGCCAAGCCTGAGCTGACTGCTCAGGACTGATACCTCAGGAGCTGGATATGACAGAGCCTCTCCCCTCAGCCCCCAGCTCTGCCTTTGCTCTCATGTTGCCATCCTTGCACATCAACTGGCTGCAACCTAATCCCAGCTCAAATCATGCCCAGGATGCAGCAACAGCTTTGTTACTGCTTTATTTTCAAGCATAGCTGCAGGAGGGGGAGATGGCATCAGCATCCATCCTTTGTGACTCAGCTGGTACAGAGGCATGGGAAGCAACACAGCTCCTCCTTCACAGCTCCTCTTCCTCCCCCAGCTTCACCCCAGACCTCCCAAGCCCGGCTCTCTGGAAGCTGGGAATTGTTCATCACATCAATGCTTTGCTGCCATGGACCAAAGCAAGTGAACATTCACAAGGCATGGAGAGGAAGTCATGGACCCAAAGGGCAAGAGAGATTCCCTGGGCAGATTTTTGAGGAGGCCCAGGTGGGTGGCTTAGCAGCCAGTGCATCCTGCAGGGAGAAGTGCCCAGGGGCTGGGGACACTGTTCATCCACCTCACATAAGGAGCTGTCAGGTAAAGCCCAGGAACCAGCCTGGGACAAGAGGCAGGACCTGAAGCTTCTCTTGCCAGCTCAGCTTCATCATTCACTGCATCACCACTGACACCTCTCCCCACTTCATGCAATAACAACCCAGCATATCTGTCATTTTTATCAGTTCCTGCAGCTCAGCTGCTCAAAACTTCCTGCTAGTGTCATTTAGCCTCTCTCATCTCATAGATAGCTCCTAGCTGCTAATATATACTAACAATTTTCACAGTCGCCTGCTTTCCATCTGTTACAGCTTCACTGCTGCTTTTTTTCTAACTTCCTCTATGATCTCAGCTTGCCTTTGTTGAAGTTACACACTTTTTCATCCTTACTGTGAATTTTTGGTTTTTTGGACATCAAATAAAATGTCTCTTAACAGTTTTCAGCTCTCAATCATATTTCCTTCAATTTAAATTCCTTCTTGCAGCTGATTTGATTCAGAACAGCTTTTAGGCTGGTGTTGCAGAGGTGCAGAAATGGTTGGCTGAGATGTCTTTTCATGGTACAAAATGGATGTAATGCAACCATGCACTCTTAAACCCAAGTGTTTTTAACTTTCAGCCCACGTGGTCAATCCTTTGGCTGCCAGTGTAGCACTCCCAGAACACTGGGAGCAACACCTTTAGAGATATAAAATGTCATTTATAATTTCAAACTGTTCTGACATTTAAGTATTATCATGTGAGTCCTCCAGCAGCTGCCTCCCACTTGCTTGAGAGCTCCATGGTACAGACAAATGAGAGGGATTCTTGTGTGGTTTTCCTGTCCTTAGCAGGCACCAGGTAATAACTGACCTTGTCTGTTGTTTCTTAGGCCCATGAGCTGCGTGCCTCAGTGTTGTCTGACTCACATCTGGGTAATACAGATTATGTGCTGCTCCTTTGTTTTTATCCAGCTGGTGTCCCTCAGGTCATCAGAACCACTTTGTGCAATTGAGTCGCATGAAACATTTGGGTTTCAGTAGCAGAAGGGTCAAATATATACTCATAAATTACCAGCTCCAGCTCTTTGTGTTTAATCACCAGACATGTAGCACCTGTGACTCACAATAAAAACAACACTCTTTCACTCACTCTTTTCACTTTTTTGACCTCAAGCAGAGTCAGTTCAAACTTTAAATTCATCCCTTGTCTAAGGTCTGTGCATCCTCAGGGGCAGAAGGTATTCCAGAACTTGCCTGAGGACATTTGCATTCAGGATTATGGCTCTCAGGGAACATCTCAAGAGGAGCATCCCCAGGTGTCCCAGTCTTCAGGGCCCATGTACCTGATGTTCTTCCACCTGAGTGAGGATCTGCACACCCTGGGGTTTCTTTCTTTGCTAAATAAGAAGGAAGTGATGCTGAACAGCACCAGAAAAGACAATTACAGTGTTGTGATTGATCAATACCTGGGATTGGACCGCAGATACAGACCTAGCAATGGGCAGAAAAGAAGCACTGAGGGCTTTGCAGCACTCAGTGGAAATCCTGCATCTTTTTTATTAGGATGATAAAAGAAATGAGGTGTTAAGTGAGCAGGAATTGTGCTGAAGGCATCAAAAAACCCATCAGCTACTTTACCAGCAGTAATGGTTCTGAGTGAGGGGTTTGGGTGCTTAGACAAAAAGGAGTTCAGGTCTATAATGGCACTGAGGAAGCTTCTAAGATAAATGGCAGATTTCCTACAGATTGCTGATTTCCTAAGACAGATTTCATTCTTAGGCACTGAAAACAAAATTTTCATAGAGTATTTTTTACTGAAGTGCAAATTGAAACAGCTAAACGGTGTTTATGCATGTGTATGCATATAAATATATATCAACTTCCCTTCCTCACTTGACATGATTGCAAAAGAAATTCCCATTCTGACTTTTCACACCCACATGAGTACAGGAAGAAGGAATTTAAAGGTTGCTTAAATTTATGTATCCACTGTGAAATTCCTGGGTACTGAAAAGTACATTTTGTTGAAGATATATGAGTGCCATGTAATTTACTGTTTGAGGGCTCCCAACTGAAATGTTACTGTACATCACACAACACTTTTCATTGAGTGGGAGTTCACCTTGCTTATCTCTGGCCAGAAGTTTGCAGTGTTATTCTCTGTGCATCAGCTCCCCTCCACAATGGAAGCAGGAGCATTTAGCTGGTGTTACATAAAAGCCAATTAGTGCTCAGCAGTCCCTAAAAGAGCGTGAAGGAACTTTCTGACTTCAACAGAGAAGAATGTGATTGTTTGCTATTGAATATTAATGGTATTGCTGTGGGAAATAGATCTTTGGGGATCTGAGAAGTGAGATATGCAAAATATGGAGGTATAAACCCAATGCATAAAAGAAAGGAACAGAAAATCCACAGCTGTGATAAACCTTTATCATCAGCACCGACAGCCTCTTTTCAGAAAGTGTGGTGGCTCGGGAGATGCAGCCACATCCCACTGCCTGCCAAATCAAATCCCTGACTGTTTTTTATCCCCCAAAGTTGGTTCCTCTCTACTGAAAATGCTGCACTGACCTGTATGGTATTCACATTCTCTGTACAGAGACATGATTTTCTCTCCGAAGATTTTTCCTGGGAAGTTGTGAGATGCAGTGAGAAAGCTCAGAGAAAGAGAAAACAATTCTTATCTTCATTGGCTGCTCCTGTTGTTTGGCACACGTGGAATGTGTTATGGAGATTATTTACCAAGGAGTGATTTGCTAATTGGACACAGGTGATGGTTGTTTGGGTTGATTGGCCAGTTGGGTCAAAGCTGTCTCCTGACTGTCTGGAGACAGTCACGGGTTTTTCTTCAGTATCTTTTTAGTATGATACAGTTCTAGTATAGTATAGTATTAATGTAATATAATTTAGCTTCATAAAAGCAATTTATTCAACCTTCTGCAACCTGGAGTTAGAGCATGTTATTCTCCATGCAGGGGGGGTCACACCTGCAGGGATATCCCTGTTCCATGGCCAGCCAGGCTCCATGCTGGGCTCTCCAGAGCTGCTCCTGCTTCCCCCTGAGCCTCTGCCCATGCTGGACTCTCCAGAGCTGCTCCTGCTTCCTCCTGAGCCTCTGCCCATGCTGGGCTCTCCAGAGCTGCTCCTGCTTCCTCCTGAGCCTCTGTCCATGCTGGTCTCTCCAGAGCTGCTCCTGCTTCCCCCTGAGCCTCTGTCCATGCTGGGCTCTCCAGAGCTGCTCCTGCTTCCTCCTGAGCCTCTGCCCATGCTGGGCTCTCCAGAGCTGCTCCTGCTTCCCCCTGAGCCTCTGCCTGTGCTGCTCTTGGACACGGCACAGACTGAAGCAGGGCTTCTACAGAGCAGCCTTGTGCCTTCCACACAAATAGGTTTGGAAAATGCAATTAGCCATGTGCTGGTTACTCTGGGCTCCTGCCTGGGCCAGCTTTGACTGTGGGAATTATGGGGCTAGTGGAATAAATATGGAAAGGCTCAGGATGAACTGAATTCAAGGCCAGGGATACTCACAAAGGATTTCCACATCATGCAGATTGCACATATCGTATTGAATTTGACTTCCTTGCTGGTTGGCGCAGCTGGCTTATCACTGTGAATGTGTAACTGTAAATAAATAGATACATTTTCCTGACGCTTTGTGGATAAATGTCAGAAATTTGACTTTTCTCTCTTGGAGAGCAAGCCCCACAGGTGAATATACAGAGAAAAACATATGTCAAAGAGAATGTTTTGTAGCTCCAGCCCTCCCTGAATGAACAGGAAGCTCAAAAGTCTGCAGTCACTATTTGAATTGCTTTCATGCTACCAGCCTTTTTGAGGAAACTGTATGACAACAAAACACCAGACATCATTTGCCACAAGTCTGGTAAACAGAATAAAAGGATTAAGAAAAAAGAGAAAATTTCAAGGATGACACTGCAGCAGCTCTGGTTCTCCTGAATTCACTGGTGCCAGTTACATCAGGCTAGCTCTTCCTCCTTTAAATTAAAATTATATTTTGTCTTAATTTCCCAGAATACAAGCACTGGAAAACCCAAGCTGGATTTTTCAAAAGGATAAGGTTCAGAGGCTCAAAGCAGCTAAGAGAAGTAAAGGAGTGATATTTACACAGCCTGGAACCCCCCAGGCCTCTATGCCCAGGGCTGCTCATTGACCAGTGTGGGTCTATAGAGCACAGGCAGTGTTCAGCTCTGGGACCTCATGGAATTTATTTCACCCCTAAGCTCAAATATTATTACTGGAACTGCCAATATTTAGGTAAATTGATCCCTATTTCCCAGTGCCTACACAAAACTTTTGTGTAAACAGTGTCAGCCAGAGCTCCCTACCTTTTCTGGCACTGTGGAAATTGTGTGCCCAGACCAGCCAGGAACAGATGTCCTGGTGACTCAGTGTGGGTCAGCCCCATCTGTGCTCTTCCCTTCCTACCCTGATCCTGAAAAAGGATTGACCTTCATGAGCAGGAGGGAGTGCTTTCATTTAGAAAAGTTGCAGTGCTGTAATAAACTTAATCTTTATTAGCTGGTGCACATAGCACTGCAAAGTTTGCAGTAATTGTACCTTGACTCAACAGATTAAAAAAGAATAAAATCCCTTTACATTTGCCCTTGATATAGAGCATAAAGAAATAGAAAGAATTTACATATAAAGAATTTAGTACTGCTTATGAAACCTAAAAGCTAAGTTCAGAGAAAGTTGTGCCAAGATCAGGAACATCCAAATGTGTCCCCAGATGTTCTTAGATCTGTAGCTGACACCAAAAAGGAGTTAAACTGAACAGCCATCACAAGGGGAGCTCAGAACCA
The DNA here is from genome assembly GCA_003676055.1 of Chloebia gouldiae. Lineage (NCBI taxonomy): Eukaryota > Metazoa > Chordata > Aves > Passeriformes > Passeridae > Chloebia > Chloebia gouldiae. The sequence continues at coordinate 7,979,855 of QUSF01000022.1, forward strand.
CCAGTTTTGATGAAGCACCTCAAAGTGGCAAGTGTGGCAAGCCCCAGTGAGCTCTGCTGGGACAGAGGGCTGGCAAGGAGCCCTGTCCCAGCAGCAGCCCTGCCAGCCTGCACCTCTGGCACCAGAGCAGGGCACTCTGCTCTCGGGTTTGCCACGGGTGGGGAGATTCTCTTCAAAGAATTGCTCCCGATTTCTGTGAGTAATGTGCTTTCTCCAGGCTTCATCTTGCAAAAACTGCCCTATAAATCATGTTCAAGAGAAAATGTTTAAAAAAGCAACCAGAAGCTGTACAGCTTAAGGCTTTTGCTAACCATTGACAAAGATCTATAAATGTCCAGCACATACACAAATTCTGTATCTTTAACTTATTTAATTATTCAGGAGTGGGCACCAGTTTTGGTAAACGTTACAAGCAAAGCTGAACTAGCCAACTTTTTTGACTGTGTTTGCATCAGATCACATCCTGCTGGTTTTGTATTTGTCATTAAATACACGATGAATTCACAGCAGTAAAATACAGAGCAGTGGTCAAGAAGTTCATGTTGTGGAGAAACTGAATGGCTTGAGGGCCAGTGGCAACAAATATATTTTATTAATATTTATCAATGTGACTCCTCTCTGATTTTATTGATATGAAAACTGGATTGGCAATCAATAGAACATATTGTCTTCCATGGATTACCAGGAATTTCCTTTTACTAACAGCAAGTTGTCTTTTTATTATTGGAAGTTATCTTTCTATTATTGCACTTCTGTTCATGTTTTCTTTGTGGTTGTTTGGAGAGGTGTCCTGCTTTTGGTTGGGATAGAGTTAATGTATGCAGTACATTACAATTACAATCAGAGACCTCATTGCTTCAAGTCAAGGAAAATAACCAATTCTGCATTGTCAAAACTTTGCCCTTTTTAAAAGAAGTAATGATCATATTAGAAAAAGATCATTTGCCTTCTCAAAAACCCAAAAACCAACTAGTGAAAAAAATCCACCCACTAACAAAACATCTAAACCAAATCCTCTCAGTTCAGCTTCATTCTGTGGTTCAAATGATCAGGAACAACAACACCACACATCTTCAGGTCTATACCTCCCTGGCTGTGCTAATTAATAGTGGCCAAAGGCAGTATTTATTTCTTAGCTCATGAGATAATAGGTTATTGATTGATTTGGAAGCTAATAGCCAAGGTTATGTCTCACATAAGAAGTGATTGTGTGGATTGAAGTTCATCATTGATCCTGTTCCCACACACTCAGGGGGATCATACATTTAACTGTCACATAAGTAAGAACAAAAGACCCTTAATGACATTTATTGACTTGCAGAGATGTGATTCCTCACTTGCACCCACCACCAGTTACTGTGGTCAGCCCACAGCTTGCCACTGACTTAGGTCTGGTATTTTCATTTCAGTGGCTCTTCCCTGCCATGAGCAGGGAAATTGGAACATGCTGGAATCTTCTGTTCCTGCAAGGAGGAGTTGGATTTCACTGCCTTTTCATCCTGTGGCATTGCCATCTCACCACAGCAACCATGGTGAAACTCAGGACCCATGAGAGGAAGAAAATAGCCAAAGAAGTATTTTAAAGGACTATAAAAGGTTTGGAAGAGATTAAAACCAGAAACAAATGCAGTCGTAAATGCAATGTGGAACTGAATAGAAATATTGAACAGCAAGCACATGATTGGAACTGCAGAACTGGGCACAACTTGGTGCACCCATTCTAATGAAGGCTTCAGGATCATAAAATCTGGTCTCACTGCAGAATATTTTGTGGAAACCATTTGTTTCAGTTATACCACTTTGGTTGTTCCAAGTCTTAAAATCCAGAACCAAAAACCTTATTAAAACATGTGTTTCTAAAATGTGTTTCAGAAATATGGAGGTCTCAATGATTTGATATAGCTCTGCAAGATGGCTTGAGTTCCTCTGAATTGGGATATTCAGAATGAAAAATGGTCTATAAAAAAAAATCCACCAAAACCAACAAAACAAACCCAAATCAAAAACAAAAATAAAAGGAAATTAAATAAATTGAAATACCTGCTTTGTATTAAGAATTAAACTGACTATTTTATATCAAAACATTTTGAACTGTTCTAATCACTAATAGGATCAGTTCCTCTACCATTCATTCCTCTACCCATTCATATCTGTATAATTATTTACTTTAGTTTGCCCTCTATGAGGAGCCATCTGGAGACTGCTACTGAAAACCAAATGCAGAAAAGTACCTAACCTTCTCTTGTAGCCTTATGTCAGTGTCACTGAGAAATGACATTTATTTCTTCCTGGCCACTGATTTTCCCAGCCATTTCCCAGTCTCTTTCATACAATTCTGGCTGGCCCTGCCCATCCCCATGTTCTGTGTGGATCCACAGCCTTTTTGAGACTGTCTGCTCACTTATTGTTTTTATTCTACCACAGCAGCTTGGGAATTAAGTTCACCTCCCAGTTTCCCCAAGCCTTTTCTAAGCTGGAACTGAGCCTCTGTTTTTCAGGTGCTTGCCCAGCTCAGGAAATTTTCATGGAAGACACAGCTTATGAAGGTAGATGATGGGAACCTAAAAAGCTATTAATTTATTTGACATAAAAGCATTTTGGAACCGTGCTGCTCAGTGGCACATGAAGCTTGTTTTTATTAAGCCGTGTAATGGGGAAAAAAACTAGTATCAAATCCAAGGAAAAGCATTAAAAAGCTGTTTTGCCTTAAGGTACAGAAGCTCCTGAAAAGCATGGTATTTTCTCCTCTTTCAACTATTACAGGGAAATAGCATTTTTATTCTCTCATTTATGTCAGTTAGGATAGCTAATGATATATATTATTACAAGACCCAGAGCCAACCTCATCTCACGTTAGCATTACATTCTCTTCTTTGCATCTAGTACTGCTTTTCTGACTAATATGTGGCATCCAAACAATTTCGGATACAGTTTCAATTACAGGAAATACCTGGATCCTGGAGGAGGTGTAAATGCATCAAGTATTTTAGCAACCTGTCCCGCTTGGCAATAACTGAGGGACCTATTTGTATTTCCAGGGAAGGAGCTGGAGGTGCACATCTGCCTTCCACCAAGCAGCCTTCAAAGTTTCTGTGCAGTGCTAAGAGGATAAATATCATCTACAAGCATGGGAGAGAGTATGCCTTGCAATTTAATTGTGCACTTTCACCATAAGTGCCCTTTGAGGGACAATATCTGCTTTTATTCCCTCTGAATTCAATACAAAGTCAACAGTAGCTGCAATATCTAAGTCCAACCATGGAAGTTTTTTTATATGATATTGTATTTTTTGGCTCAGGTTTGAGCAGGCTAATGAAGCTAGTTAATGAAGAATTTCCAAATGGATGTCCATGATTTCAACAAAGCCAGTGTTTTGGAGGGAAATAATCTGCAGTGTGGAAAGAAATGAGATAGATTTTTTTCTGAGTAATTAATTGAAATGACATGTTTAATTGAAATGAAATGCAGTGGGTATTTGTTACTTGCTGTGCTGTAGCCTGAGTACCAATTCTCTCTGCAGAACACCAAGACTACATTTTTTAACACTGAGGGTCTTCTTGAGAGCTTCCCTTTGAGTTTCTAATAATAAATTAAAAACTCCCTTTTTGGGGATCTGGATTTAAATGAAGTAACGTCATAAAAGAAAAGTGCTCTGAAACAGATGAGCTTAATTTAATTTAAGGCTAAAAAAAATCCTGCACTAAATTTCACGATTGAGTGAAAAGACTTGTGTCAGCACCAAGTCACTGGGATCTATTCAGGGATACATTGAAAATGTAAGACTATTTCTACGAGTGCTTACATTGCTAATAGACCTCTTAAAAATAGTGTAATGGAGATTGAGGTTTGTATCTGAACACATCGTACTATTTATCACTGGCAACTGCACCTGGTTTTTACATTAATCTTCTTGGAGAACACGGACCAAAGGACTGAAGGCTCGAGCTGGGGCTGGCACTTCTCCCTGAGGCTGTGAGACACCCCGTGGGTGCCTCGGAGTGCTGCATCCCTGGGTCCCCTTTGGAGAACTGGAGCTCTGATCCCCCTCAGAGCACTGGATCCCTGGATGCCCTCTGGAGAGCTGTACTCCTAAATCCTCTTTTCAGATCTGGATCCCCCTCAGAGAGCTGGATCCTTGGATTCCCCCTCGGAGCACTGGATCCCTGGAACCCCTTTGCAGAGCTGGATCCCGTTGTGGCTCAGGGACAGCCTGAGGCATCCTGAGGCCTGTGCTGCCTGTGGCCCTTGGAGGATGGGGTTCATCCCTCTTTCTTTCCCAAGGATTGCATCTCATACTGATGCCTTAAGTTTTAGCATTTCTATTTTTCTGATCCTGTACTGCATTAGTGTATAACTCTGAACTCCATATAAAGCCTTAGCAAGTTTTCTTCACATTTTGGTCAGACAAAACAATCCTTCCAGGCCTGAGAACCAAGGACAGCCCCATCCTCAGGCTCCAAAAAGTATAAACCAAAGTGAATTTGGTGGAGGGAGGAGAAGAAAACTGGGGGAATATGACTTAATTACCTGAAGTTATAATTGGACAATTAATCTCTGATATGCAAATAGACCAAATTGATATCTGTCTGAAAAGCTCATGACCCTTGTTCATCCATGACCCTTGGGTGTTGCCCCTCTTGGAGGCTTCTGACTGCCCCAAGGGCTTCTGACTGTTGAAGGCCTTTAATAAATACCCACTTTTATTCTCTTAATCTTGGCTAGCCTCTGTTCTAGGCAGCCACTCCAAGGCATCAAGCAAAGCAGTCACAGAGGTGCTGGCAGTGAAACTCCTGGGTAGTGCCATTTCACCCCCAGCTCTATTTAAGTAAATAAATAAATAAAAAAAACCCAAATAATTGTTACCTCAATTTGAACTTCCTACTTATTTTACATTATTTCAACTTCAGCAAGTTTCTGTGCAACCACTGAGATGTTTGACCAGCTCCTCCTGACCTCATCCCTGGGTTTATTTGGAGATGGTACAAACAGCAGCAGTGAGGTTGGGGAGTGATGGGCCAAAGCTCTCCTTAAATGCAGCCTTATCCTCCCAGCTGGAATGAGTGCAGTAGGGTACCTGCATGCTCCCAAAAGGACCAAGCCTTGTCAGGGTAAGGCCATTTTTCTTTTAAGAAAAGCGAAGAGAAATTGCCTAAATTCAAAAAGCATATGAGTCTGGCCAGGCTGAGTGATGTGATTTGGTACCAGACAGCTACATCAGCAGGTATTATTATTACTTCAATTCATGTTCTTCTAAGTGAAAGCCCCATTTCTGGATGCTTTAAATTGGTGGGTTAAAAAAAAAAATCTATGTTTATAGAGGTAAAATGTGCCATGTAGAGGTAAAATATATCAGACAATAAAATAGCAAAATACCAGACTCTGCTATAAAGAAAAACAAATTTTTTTTTCAGCAAGAAACTTGTTTTTCTAAATAATGTATTAGCTGCTTTTCATTTTTCAAATTAGACTTTATTATTTTCAACTTGCTATCACTCAGTACAGCTTGGATATTTTAAAATACTTTTAATCACGAACCTAAAAGACGTTGGCATGGTAAGAAGCTTAGCAGCAATAAAAAGAACGTAAGTGGAAAGGTAGAACAGATGAAAAGCAGCAGCAATGCTTTTTTATGATAGTAATCTAATTTTAAAATAGCTTCTCATTTCTATGCAAAAAGGCATTTGTGGAGTTGCTTCCCACACACCTGCAGGGCTGTGGAGCAGGAGGAGCTCTGGCTGAGGACAGGGGAGCAGCCTGGAGGCCCCTGGGCTTCTTATCTGAGCTGTGCTGAGGAGCCATCGCTGATAAGAGGGGTTTTCACAGGGAGAGGAGTGATGCTTATTCTGCCAAATTCAAGAGAAAAAGGTTGTTTAGACATAAATTAACAAATAGAAAATGGAGAAGGATGCAGGAGCCTGGGCTGTTGTATCACCCTCACCCTGCAGCCCCAGCTCCTCGCTGGCTTTGCTGCCTCTTGTCAGGTTTTCCTTCCTGTCCCCATCCCAGCCATCCTGGGATGGATGTTTGGACACTGTGCTCTGTGTTTGGACACCTGGCACATGAGAGGCCTGACCTCAGCTGGAGAGCCCTCACAGCCAAAACAATGCAGTGTGCATCCTTAGAGCCATTCTGCTTTGTTTCCGTGCCAGAGTCAGCCCTCATCTGCAATGTCATGACAATTTTCATTACATTACACTTTTTTATATTGAATGATAATACAAATTGATTTACCTCATGTGAACTTGCTATTTTCTATCAAAAATTATTCAATAGTATGATATATGAATTCTCTTTTTAGATGAAAACCATACATTTTTATACATTCATTGTAACATTGCTGCAGCAATTGCTCAATGAATACATTGCAATGTAGCAGAAAGTAAAAATCATCAAGTGCATTGGCATACTCCAACAATAATATTTTTTTAAAGAAATGAGGGAAAAAATCTTTAATAATTTGGAATCAACCTTACAAAACTAGAAAAAATCCTTGGGATACAATTTTAGGAAGTGGGAATGATAAGAAAACATATAGCTCATTTTGTTAAGGATCAGGGAACTTTGCAATCTGAGAAACAGTCAAGTAACTGTGATGACAAGTAGAAAATATTTTTTTTCCTAAGAAAATACCCACAGAGGTGACCTCTCTGTCAGATCGAGGGTAGTTTCCCACACTATAATGTGATTCTTTTCTCCAGAAAGACTGAAATCCTCCAAAGCAGTGCTTGTGTCCTGCTGTGCAGAATGGATCATTTTGACCACAGTAACCTTTTCATAAATGAAAGCACTCCACTATTCACAAAGGAATGTTTATGAGTGATGTGCTTCCTGCTTCCATTTATTACTAAAGGTTACCCTGTAGTAAATTCCTTTCCAACTGCATTTCAAACCTAGCAGGTAAAATATTCTGCTTTATTTTATTACGTGATTTACCACTTGTATCAAAATTGAACGTATATGCACATTTTAAAATATCATTAATATTGCATGCTCACTCCGACATTGCATTGGCCCATAGCTTATTGGGTTTTATATATATGCTTTTCTTTTTTGCAATCATTCTCTGAAATCTCAAAAATCCTGAATTTTGATGCTATCTCTGCTCACCAGCTTGATGGGCAATGGTATTTAATTGCAACTCTCCTTCTGAGCTCCCAGATGTCTGCAATCCTCTGTGCCTGTAGAGTGATATCAGTGTGATCCATGGGCTTTTGTTGACTTAGTTTGGTGATTTTTTTCCAAAATCCCTAAAAAGTCTCCTGCACTGGGCTCTCTTGTTGCAGGTCAAGGCCAGCTGCAGAAGCGCTGCCAGGAGTGACAAAATCTGCCACCTGCAAACCCTCTCTTAAATCCCTGTTTCCCTCAGCTGACCATCCCTCTTTCCATGCACTGGGGTCATTCATAATAGGCCCAGGACTCTTTTATGTCACCTGGGGCTCATCTGGGGAGCAGGATTTACCAGCAGCCCCTGCCAGGCCATCAGTCAGATCAGAGAGCTCCTGTGGTGGGAAGAATGGCAGGAGAGCTCATTTCCCTGGGTTTATTTGTCAGTACCTATCAAAGTCCTTCTTTGGAGAATGTCCATGGCAAAAAAAAACCCACCCAAAAAACCACATTGTATTAAGTAAAGAAACCAAAATCTTACTTTGGTGTTGACTGCAGTAAAATCTAGGAATAACAATATAAAGATTTTATGTGCTCCGGCCAGGTGGGGCTGTTGCAGCTGAGCTGGGTTGGCCGGGTGCTCCTGGATGGTCCAGATCCTCCTGGATGTTTCAAGTGCTCCTGGATGGTCCAGGCTCAGAAGGAACCAGCAGCCTGATGCCCCCCAGAGCAGACAGATTTCCCCAGCCAAATTACAAATTATCCACTCCCCAGCCTGAGTAGAGGGCAAAGCTGGAGTCACCATCTCCATTCAAGTACTGCACTTGCTTAAAGGCACAACACAATTAGTCCACTGTCACATGCAATTAGTAACCACCGTGTTGGCACATATTGTAAAGCTTCTTTTTCTTTAGCTTATGTGCAGCTAATTGGAGCCTGGTTCTGGAGAGTTGTACCACAGGCATTTCTGCTGCAGGAGATGGTCCCTTCCTCCCCCACTGCAGGAGGGGAGGGCATTCTCAACAGAAACTTGGAGGACAGTTGTGACATCTCAAATTAAGGATGCATTATGTGACCAGGACTGAAAACAAAATGATCAGAGTCCAATTTCTTGGGGGCGCTTTTCTTCCCTTCTCTGCAGTGGGGCCCCACTCTCCCCTTGGCCTCACAGGAGCAAAAGAAAAGTGCATGGATTTCTTACAGCATTAGATTAACTTTTTCCTAGGAATCAATTAATGCACATGCCAAGGAGTTCAGGTGCTCTTTCAGCTGTTAAAAATATTCATCACATGTGAGCACTCACAAACTTCTCTCAGGACTGCCTGAACTGCAAAATCCCCATGGCATTGCCTCACGGTGCAATTCAGAGGAATAAATTACCTCTAAGGTAAGGTAATACAGACCTTATTTGACCTCAGCATATTAAGATAATGTTGTGGTGCTATTACCATAATAACACTATGGTCACGTTGTTATCACCATGTAACAGCAGACAATTACTAACTGTTGTAACCTGCCAGGCTAACCTTACAGTACTCATTAAAACAATTGTGAAACACTCATTTCTCTACTGAGGTGGCTTCACTGGAGTTCAGAGCAGGTGCACAGCAGCATTTCTCAATATCAGCAGCAGAAATTGTGAATTCAGCTTTGTGTACAAGAGGAAAGAGCAGCAACTGCAAGCTAACGGGGTGGTGCAGGGCTGCCAGGGGGCCAGGGGGAGCAGACACACATCATAAAGCAGTGAATCTGTTGCTAAAGCTGGGCTCAGTGATGGGGCCAAAGCAGAGAGAGGTTTAGAAATTAAGGAGGAGGATGGCTGCTGGGTTGGGAGAGGTCCCTGAAGATGTGCTCACTATGGAGGTGCAGCTGTGTATTCTAACAAAAACATGGGGCATGATTTAACAAATGCATGGTACTATGAGACATGAAGTGCAGTGTTGGAAGCCAAATGGGAAGAAAATAGTCAGCATCTGCCCACAGAGTGGCTTAGATTGTCTACAAAACTTTTAGAGCACTCTGGTTTGGATCACAGCAAATAGTTACCTTTCCAGTTCAATATAAAATTGTGGGGTGTTTTGGTTTTGTTTTGGAGGGTGGTTTAGTTGTTTTGTTGTTAGGGGTATTTGTTTGGGTTTTTTTGCTTTAGTTTTGGTTGTTGTGTGGCTTATGATTAAATACTGATTTAATAATCAAAAGGTATTTGGGTTACTTCTCAGGTGCACTCTCAGCCCACCAGACCAGGGTCATGCTGCTGTACCTCACTGTCCCTGAGCAGCACAGCACAACAGGGACATCCACTCAGCAATAGCTGCCTTGCCTTGGAAAATACAGACTTGTTTAATTCTTTCCTCAAATACACTGCCCCTGTTTCTTGAGAGACTTCTCCAACCTGTGCTCTTTGTCTTCTGCACCACAGGAGATGTGCTCACTGTGGAGGTGCAGCTGTGAATTCGAACAAAAATGTTGAGTATGATTCAATAAATGCATGCTTGCCAGGATTCTAATGGCAAAATGGGGGGCTCTGTTTCTCATTATTTTCAGCTGTGCTGTACAATTGCTGCAAGTGGCCACTTCAAATCTTGTCCCAGGCTGGCAGGGGTGCAGCATGCAGGTGGGTGCTACAGGCAGGGCCCAGGTGCTTCAGCTGCTGGCAAGGAGTCAATGCAAGAGGACGGGGAAAAGTGATTGGAAACTGTTACTGGATAAAAGCCCTTTTTTTCCCAGAATTAACAACCCCTTTTAGACTTGCAGGGGGCTCTGTCAGTGTGGCGAGGGTGCAGATGTCTCAGTGTCTCTCTTCTGAAACACTCCACAGTCTATCTTTTGTCTTTCAACACTTCATTGTAAGTGAAGATTGACAGGGCCTTGCTGATGCCTCTTTGCAGCACCTCTCTGCCTGAATGCAGAAATGGATTTTTTTTTAATGCTGGATAAAACCTGCTGACTCTTCCTGAGGAATCCCAGGTTGGGGGATGTGACCCAAATAAATCTTCTCTGGAAAATGTATTCTGGCAGAAGACTCTGCACATTGTGCAGATTACAAATTACACCCAATTTTCTGGTTTAGCTGCCTGATTTTTGGTGCTGGAGCTGTTGATTGCTTCAACTGTTGCAATTCAGAGAAACATTTTTCATGCAGAAAGAAAAGTAGCAGTTGCTAGCATTCAAAGAGTGCTGAAACACATGGTTTTCATGGTTGATTTTTAATCCACACTCCATTGTTCAGTTTCCTATTACTGACTCATATCAGTGACATGAGCCTTGATCTCACAGGAGTTTATGTGTGGAAGTTTTGGTGCAACTTCAATTCTGAGCTGAGAAAATGAAATAAACTCAAAGGTAGTTATTACACAAATATGTGAGAGCAGTGCCTGTTTGCCCAAGATACCTATGGGACCATGACCCACTTGGATCTCCTCTGGTTTTGTTATTCCCTGAAATTTCTGTAGGATTTCAGTATTGGCATTTTCTCTAATGTTTCTTCCAGAACCTGGTTTTCCTTGGAGGGCCAAAGAGCTGATTACTGGAGGGTCAGAGCACAGGCACAAACTAACCTGTACTTTGGCCCTGATGTGCTCAGCCCAGTGCTGCCTTGGAACCTTCCACGATACTAATTTGAACAAAAAATTAAACACCTGGAACACTAGGAAAGAAAGAATTGAATAATTTCAAAATTAACCTTCTCAGTGTTGGAAACCATAACTCAAGGATCCCACAGGGCAATTTTCCCTCCCCTGCCAGCGATGCCTGGCCCATGGAGCAGCACAGCAAACATGGGCACACACAAACCCAGCAGACACCACCCAGCTCTGCTGAACACCAGGGGAGACCTGTCAAAGTTCCCAGCACTCTGTGGCACCTCTAGCAAGGGCTGTCTCTCCCCTACCCTCAATATTGCAGCCCCACAGCTGAGAGATGGGAAGCTGCTGGCTCACACGAGCCCAGGAGACCTTGTGTGTTTAATTTATTTTCAGTTCCTCCAGCTTTCTCCATCCCTTTGCAAGTCCTGTTTCCAAGGAGGGGACTGCAGCCCAAACAGGCTCGTTCACAGGACACAGTATCTTGTGATGCTGTGAATAAACAAATGTGGGAGAGTTTTCAGCACTTAATGGTGTCAGCCATGAAGCAGAAATCTGTTCTCAGCCCTGCCCATATGGGAGCTGGCGTGCTGCACTTATCTCTGTATGGGTAAAATGAAGCCCCGTGTTTAGCATCTAATGAAGGTCTGGAGAAAAATCCCAACAGCTCAAGCAACCAGGTAATGAAGGCACAACAGAGAGCCCCAATGCACCTGTGGAGGAGGGAGGACAATTTTCTTTTGGGTTAATACATTTTAACATTTTTATTTATTGTTGCATAAGGAAGCCCACCCATTTAGGACAAATACTTGTTTAATGAATATTTGGCTGTCAGGTTTCAGACCTAAATATGCCTATTCAGGTTCCTGTTAATTAAAATAAACTCCTGGGAGCCTGGTCCTGACCTGAATGGAGCACACAAAGGAGGAGAAAGGCAGTCAACACTGACTTTTACAGATACTCTGAGGGAGTGGAATCCAGCTCAATGGTCTGATGATTTCTATCAACACAGTGGAAACCAGATGGATACTCTCGGTCCCGTCTATCTCTTAGCTAAAACACTGGCTAGCTTTAAAAATTTGAAGACATTTTGGCTTAAAAATTTTAAGATATTTCCCTGAAATCCAGCAGGTATGATCAAAGGCATTGGGTAAAAAGAAAATTTAAACCCTGCTTTATCTGCTTTTCTTTTTATACCTAACATTAAACCGCTGCCTTTTTTACAATGAAGTTTAAAACCTGAATATCTAGTCATACTTAATCTTTTTCTAGCTCCCACCTGTCTGTCATTGGAGCACCTTACATTCCCACTCAGACATGGAGACAGCTCATAGAAGACTGAGATAGCAAGAAATCAGCCCAGGCACCCAGACAAACTCCATCCAAGCCATACCTGTGGTGCTTCCCCTCTTTCTGGTGAGTAGGAGCTTGTTGGGTCATTTTTCCCTTCCTCTCCAGCTTTAGAAACATCAAGTCCAAGCATGATGAATTTCAGCTTCTCAACAAGAGTGGAAAAACCTCTATAGAAATATATTTTTACTGCCTGACATCTAGCTTCAATTAAGTTTATCTGCATTAATAACATACATTTCTCACTCAGTGGATAAGGATATTTTTAATCTTTTATGCTGTCATCCAATAAGCCTGAAAACTGATAAAAAATACATTCATGTGCAAATCAGTCCTTTTTAATTTCCTTTTACTTTTTTTTTTTTTATCCTACTTCAATATTTTAAAATCCAACCTCTTTGTAAGCCCTGAAAATATTTCCTATTGGTATGGCTAAAAACAAATGTTCAGAAGTGAACTGTCAGCCACTGGAGAGAAGATGGGCATCAATGAGCTGTGCTCATATCAGAGGGCTGAGAGTGACACATGGAGCCTTCCACACCTTGATCACCAGTTTGAGACTGCAACACCCAAACCTGACCCACAGTTAGAATCCTGTGACAATTACCTGGTGGATGGACGTGGTTGCTGCTCTCTTCTCATCCCCTGCAGTGGGCAGGTATTCTGCCTGCTGACAGAGGTAGCTTTCCTCTTGCTATCAACCTCAACCATTCAGTTAAAACTAAAGAAATTATTCTCCTCTCCCAGGCTGTCTTGTCCTAAAAGAACTGTGTCTCAGAAGGTAACACTTTACAATGATAGCTATCCATCTTCCCACTCACTTTTACTGTTGTCCTTTTTCTTCCACTGCAACCCTGAAGGAGAAGGAATTCCCTTATCAGGAACCAGGAGGAAAGAAAAGTCTTTCTGGTTAGAGGCTACCGGTGCTCTTGCAAGAGACTCTGGTGACCAGAACACCAACAAAATCTTCCCAAGTTTTTTAAAACATCTGTTCCTAATATCCCACAACCCCTCTGTGAAGTCCTCGTGGACATTGTTTATAGGGATATGCAAAAAAAAAAAAAAATGTGGTCCAGCTTATGTATGCTGAGGTAGTTCAGATCAGGTTTGTGTCATGCCTCTCTAGAAACATCACCCTCTGAAGACAGCCTTGTCCCTCAGGATCCCTCCCTGTGTCCTCCCTGCCCCAGGGAGGGTATCTAGCTGACCCTTGGTACTTCTCTGCCCACATTCTCTGAAGACTTTTTTCTTGTAACTCAAGCCAGGGGTTAGTTTTGAGTGATTTCCTCCATTTTGACAATTCAAATAGGAGAGGTTACAAAGGATATTCAGATCATTTCATTGCCACTACCTTTGCCCTTTTCCTTGGGAAACACAGCTCTTGAGGAACATGCAAACTGTTCCTTCAGATCTTCATCTAGTAATAAATATACTTCTCTTCATTATTTTATTTCCCTGATTTTTGTTCAAAGAAACCTACAAATGCAGTGAAGTGTTACCTGTCAATCAGGTCATCAGCTTAGCAAATGTCTGGCAGCAAAGAAACATGAAACGAGGCAGCTACAGTGTAATTTTCTGATCAGTCCATTAGACATTTGTTCATTTGAACACTTTGTGCCTCTCTTCTGCTATGTCATCTGGCAAGAGCAGACATCTGAAAATTATATTCTTTCACCAGATATAAAGTCTATAGCACTCATTAAAATATTCATGACAAGAAAGACTCTAGTCAATTGGTGAAATGCTGTTACAGTTAAAACATAAATCACCACCATGCCATTACTGTGGTGTGAATGGACTTGCAGTAATTTGTGAGTAAATAAAAAGAACAGGGACACTGTGATAAGCTCAAAGGTCCCCTTTGTGTAAATGAGAATTTGTGTACATATAAGTCTGTAGAAAATTTTGTAAAGAAATTACCAAAAAGTGAGAACCCTCTTCAATTACAAATGAACTAGCTTATGTACCAGCTCAGGTGCTGCAGGGAACACAGCAGAGAGTGCAAAATCCATGCAGGATTGTAACTCCCAGGCTGTCAGCCCTACCTGAGCTCTGCCAGCTGGGTCTCAGATCAAGGAAATCTGGGCTGATTTTTCCTACATGAATGGCAATCAGTGCCATGCACACCCCACCTGGGGAGATGCTTACAGAGAACTAATTGAAACAGCCATTGGGTATTTCAGGTAAAAAAAAAACCATCAATCTGACTATTGCACTTAAAATAAAGATCTTCTAGACCAGAGACAGCATATTCTGGAGCAGGAAAATCCTTCAAATGTATATTTGAAACAAGCAAAGACACAAAAGAACGGTAAATTTCTGTGGCAAAATCCAGCCATTTCACCTGGAACCAGCTGTGTGGGGAAGGCCAGGACTGATGCTTCTTCCACAACTGCCTTTTATAATCTCAGTATTATCAGCTGTGAGAGTGACTTGAATTACAGCCATGAAAACATGGATGAACCGTATCCTGGGTTTGACCAAAAGCCCAATGAATTCCATAAAATTGCTTCAAGGAGTCCTGGTGTTCAACTCAGGCTTTTGGCAAGGCTGGTGCTAGGATACATATACAAATTGATTCAACAAGCTCATTAAAAAGGACTCAGAAACACTCAATCCCCTTTCCCCAAACAGCAAACCCCCAAACACAGCAACTTTCCATTCTAGATTTCCTTCAGAGTACAAATGCCTTTAAAAACAGTTGTTTCTACAATTTTATCTGGCATTCAGCTATCACTATCCTGAATAGTAGTTTAAAAATCCCACCATTTTTGTCTGATTTATTTACTCATCACAATGATTTATAGATCATTCCTACTCTCAAATTAACCTTGGGAAACATTTAGATACTCTCTGGAAAATGGTCAGCTGACTATGGAAATCTCTAATTTCTAGAGCAACAGAGGACTTTGCATGCCTGGTTAAGTCTGGAACTATCTGTTCCTAATTTGTTTCTCCAGCTGAATATTTATTTGATTCCCAGCCTGTTTCAAATATGTTTTTATACATATTGTCATCAAGGAACTGGGATGCAAAATGAGAAACTCCTACTTTGTCTTGCTGTGTGTTGCTACTAAACCATTCAGTTATTTCACCTTCCAGTTCTGCTCTGAAGAACAGAGAGGGCCTCACCTTGGAAAAGCCCCTTAATTCGTTCTGAGATGGGTGTTTAGTTGCTAAAGAGCAGCAGCCTGCTGCAGCACTTCTATGGGTGGAGACTGTTGCTAAAACAGTTTTTGCATCTCTTTTCATGCTGAGTGGCAAGTTCCTGACCTTGAACTCTGCCAGGTTATTGCAGCAGAAAAGTTGGCAGTTTTAGGAGGAAGGTTAAGTGACAAAAATAAGGAGATCACCAGAGATGGAAAGAGAAGTGATAAGGCAGAAAATGCAAATAAAATGGAACAGAATCTTTAAAGAGAGTGGTGCTGGATTATCAGAGGCAGAGTCAGTGGGGTCACCCTGCCTGCACCCTGCCCTGGGCTGCACCCTGCCTGTCCCAGGGAATCTGTATGCAAAGGCAGCCACAGGCAGCTGATTAATTCAGCTACCACTATAAACTAGGAAATAAATTGTTCCATTAAAAAAAGATATTTTAGCATCAGCTATGATCAGTGAACCTCTTGCTCTAATTTTTCTCTCCTTTCCATTTGCCATGCATCCTTCTCCAGCTCTGTCCAGGACAATTTAATTACCCACAGTGAGCGATTGCCACGGAGCTGCAGGCAATGTGAGGAATCAGTTTAAAAGTACAGTGGTTCATGTGCAACTTCTGCTGCTGCAGATTACTGCACTGAAGATTACAAGTCACCCAGAAAATCCCAGAGGAGAACATCATCAGGGTTTAAACAGAGTATGAAAATTGTAGGTTCGCATTCTAACGTGTTTCTTATTGGATTCGATCTGCCACGAGAGACTCAGCATAACTCGTGTCTCCTATGGTACCTGACACTCAGCCGTGGAGGACTCAGGCTCTGTTTGGAGAAGGGTTATAAATAAAGCTGTCAGAAGCCTGTCCCCACAGGGCCATTCGTTTGTCCATACAATGACAATGGCAATGCTCTCTTTTCAACAGCTTTTTTCCATAAACGTGGACAGGATTTTGAGCTCACATGAAATCCAGCCAGTCAGAAATTGTAGCCAGGTCCTGTGGTGCTATTTATCCTTGTCACTGCATCCTCAGCAGTTCAGAAGTGAAGATCCAGCTGCCAATTAAAGCAAGAGTTACCCTTCAAATCAACATGTAACCCAAGTTAACTCCATTTGATGGCCTAATCCTGTTCCCAGAGAACTTTGTGAAAGCCGCCTGACTCCACTGAAATCCTCTCCTGCCCAAAGCTGCATTAGCACATTTGAGGCCACAATGGGGGCAGGAGAAAAATCAAGGTTATTGTCATCAAGGTTTTAAAGGAAGTGTTCAGGTTCTCTAAGCTACAAACTAGGATATAGCCAGTAATGGCAAATAAGGATTTGGCCCTATTCGAGTAGGCATAGATGTAGTTTTGACTTTATATTTATAATCAAATATAATGAAAGTTGATGAGAAGCAAAACAATGTTTTTTTTCAAGTTGGCATAGCTGTTATTCATTCTGACTTTGTAATTCATTCTGTCTGGATTTGTAATCAGCTTTATCAATTTAATTTCATTTATACCATGGTTTGTGGCAGCACCTTTCTCAAGTTCAGAGACAGCTGATTAAAGCCTAAGATTTTCCTTGCGCTTTATTAATACAAGTATCAATATATGGAATTCAGAAAAGGCAGGAAATTGAGATATTTGGGAATGTAGATATAGCTGTTAGACCATTTGGAGAGGACTACTGACAAAGCTAAGAGAAAAGCCAGACCAAACAAAGCTAAACTTGCCAAGAGAGATCAGTGAAGAAAAAACACTGTATGCCTGATCCATTGGAAGAAGAAGTCAGACAGCACAGCAGGCTATCTCCAGCAGTGCACGTGCCTCCCAAAAGCTTGACAAAGAGCTGGCAATGTTTCAGGATTGCCAGAATATGCATGCACAAGTAAGTAGGTCGTGAACACATTTACATCAGTTTATCTGTGCAAGCCCTGCCTGCCTGTTTAAGAGCAGCAGTTCTCTGCTGCCTGGCTCGGGTGTGTTGTGAAGGAAGAGGGGCTCCTCTGCTTCAGGAGCTTCACTGCTGCTCTCTGGTGTCATCAAGCCCATCCCTTCCTCTCCAGCCACTGGTGCTCTCTGACCTTGGTTTATTTGAGTTCATTGTTGTAAAAGGACTTGGAGAAGTCAAGTTTCATGGTTGCAGACCCAGCCATCTCCCACCCAGCTGTTTCAAAGTTAAGAACCACGACTTGGTGCCAGGGAATGCTGCACGATGGCTCCTGGCACACAGTCAGTGTGGGTGGCAGCCACCTGCATGCCAGGAGTCACCCTATGGATTCACCCCTTTGATCCACCACCCCATTCCCTCCTGAAGTCTAATACTTGTATTAATCCAGCCACTGAGACTTGCCCTCTGAGCAGATTTTAAGGGACTCTTCAAACATCACACATTCCCCCAGTCCCCTGGTTTCACAGGGGAAGACAATCTGGGATTGCCTCTCAGTGGTCACAGGACATGGCAGAAGTGACAGAGAGGACAAAATAACCAGATATTTCTCATTCTGGGATGGCAGAGTGAGCTGGGGAATGCTGGGTCAGGATTACTGGCAAACAACTTGGCCCATGTGCCACACTAAGCTCTGTGAGCTTGGCAGCTCTGGTTTCCTGTTCTGTGCTTAAGGACTCTAATCTGCTCTCTCACTGCATCCTTCACAGCAGGAATCACGCAGCCCTAAGTGACTTACTCCAGACCTTTACCTTCAGCCACGTGGATATTGACAGATATATTTTTAAGGTGTTACTATTGTAAAACAAGGTCAGGGATTATGTTGCCAGATGAAAAGGAAACCACCACTGAAATGCAAAGCCAAAGAATTCCCACAATTAAGCCAAAAATTCTCATTTATATTTATGGATTCAAAACTAATCACACACCCTTGAAGCCAAAAATCCTCATCCAAATTTGTAGATCCAAAACAAACCCTATTTATATGATACATTTATTTAAAGGAGAAATCTAATCTCAAAGGGATGGGAATGACATGATTGTCAGGACACTGAACTTTCCTTCTTCTCCAAGTTCACCCATTCGACCTTCCCTTGCAGCACACTTAATCAATGCATGCAAATCCTTTTTCACAGCTCTGTTCCCACTTAAATCAATGGCAAAACTCCCACCAAATCGAATGAGGATATAATTAAGCCCTTCACATTTTTCTAAACTCCACTCAAGTAGCTCACAAACCTACAAAATGAGTAAAAATTTGGTATGTAAATGGCATAAAGCATACAGAAGAATGTGGAAAATTAAAGAAAAGCCAGTTTCACGTGCATTTTGGCCAAGTACTAATCCTGTTCCTCCAAGAGAGTTGCAGAGAGTCCTGTTCAAGCAAGTCATCACACATTCAGACCTGTCTCTGAACATCTTCCAAATTCAGGATGACTGGTCAGCACAAAATCAGATTCTGTCCCCTTTCTTCATGGTGATGTTATCTACCTCCAATTGCTGACTTGGGGATACAAATACCTGCTGAATGTATGCTGCACAAGGTCCAGAGATGACAGATAACCCCAGGATTGCTTTGTGCAAAGTGGATGCCCCTAGCAGCAGGAAAAGTTAAATCTCCAGGATGCTCGCCCTGCAGATTCAGAAGATATATTTAAAGGTATTTGTAGCATATTGGAGAAGAAAATAACTGGTCCTGGTTTAACATGTCTGTGTGAACAGCACAACTGGAGGTTTTCCATCTAGATCCAGCCCACAGTGTATATGAAGTACAGGCAGGCAGAACCCAGCAGTGATGAGGTTTGTCAGAGTCACTAGAGTAATCATCATCCCCCAGCTCCATAGTTAAAAGTGGCATTTCAGGGGAAAAAGATGGCTTGCTGTGACTGGAAACCACTACAAAACCATTGCATGCCAAAAGCACACACAGCCTTGTAATCCCTTTCTAGGTATTAGTTTTGGAAAATGGATTTAGAGCATCTTCCAAATCTTTTCAAGCCAAGTTTGAGCCCTACAGCAGAGTGCCCTGAATGTCCTGCCACCACCCTCTGCATTTCACCCTCCTGCGCAGTGCCCAGCCTTGCTCTGAAAGCGCTCCACCACGAGAGGTGCCACATCTGAGGGGCAGTGCCAGGGCTGGTGGTGGAAAGCTGCTTTCCCCAGGCAGCCCATGGGTGCTGCCCAGCCTGGCACTGCAGAGATGGGATGCAGCTCTCCCCTCAAAGCAAGCACGAGGCAATAAACAGGAATAGGAGTTAGTAATGCTGCTAAAATGAAGAACTAAAAATAAGATGAAAAGGAGAAGGGAGATGCTCCACTGGCAGGTTTGCCTTCAGATATGTCCCCTGAAGCACCAGCCTGCACTGGGGGCTGTGCAGTGCCCTGGGGGGGTGGCAGGAGCTCTGCAGAGCTGTCTCTGCTTTCCAGCCACGTGCTGCCAGTGGTGGGGCTTCCAGCAATGAGATCCAATGAACAGCATCTTCACATTGGAGTCTGGAAATCAGAGCAAATCTTTAGGCAAGTTCTGGACTCAGATTTCCACTGTTTTCATTCTAAATGTGTTTGTCTATCCTTTAGACAGGAAACAATTTGCTGGAGAGACAATTTTGTCATGAATATGTAAAATTCTCCATAGACCCATGGGGGATGTCCTATATCATAATAAGCAAAAAAAAAAACTTAGATTAAAGTGTGAAAGTATCATCTCTCTAGTGATTTATGAATTCATATCAGGACACACAAACACATATAGGGTAGGGCAGGTTTAGGCTGGATTTTGAGAAGAAATTAACTGTGAGGGTGGTGAGGCCCTGGCACAAGGTGCCCAGAGAAGCTGTGTCTGCCCCATCCCTGGAAGTGTCCATGGCCAGATTGGATGAGGCTTGAAGCAGCCTGGGATAGTGGAAGGGGATGGAATTAGATGGTCTTTAGGGTCCCTTCCAACCCAAACCATTCCAAGGCTCTGGAATTCAGATTTCAGGTGTAGATGAGCAGGTCCTCATTCTCATGAGAATGAGATTCCCTGGCATGAACCCCTGGTCCGTGCTCTGCAGTGTGGAGGGGCAGGGTCAGTCAGGGCTGTCCTTGCTCAGTGAGTGGCTCTGGTACCACAGCAGGGCAACGTCCCCTCAGCAGGGACACACCACTGGGGCAGACCTGAGCACTGGGACAGCAGCAGCACCACAATCCCTGCCCTCATTATACACAAATCTAGTAACCTACTTTGTCAAATAAAACCCTGAATGAGCTGGGGTGGCTGGGGACCAGAGCAGCAGCTCTCTGTCTCATACATCTTTGCACTGTCACTTCACCCCACTGAGATGCAGCATAAGAAGCAAGGCAGGGAGGAATTTTTCATCTGCCTGGCACAGAGAGACCTTGCTGCTGCTGAAGCTTTTGATTTATTCCCTGCAGCTCCTTTTCCCATGGCAGAACAGCCAAGGAGCAAAGTTCTGATGTCCTGGGGCTGTCACCCTCTGCTGTCACCATGCCTGCTGTGACCCCCTCACGGGGCAGGACGCAGCCATGCTGCTCTGAATGGCTCTGTCAATGCCATTCCAGCATCCCACAGCCACATCCTGCTCTCACGTTCAGTGCAAATCACTGATGCTCTCTTGACATCCATCAGCTACAGCTTAGGGATACTCTATTTCTGGAAAGTTGGACAAGATGCTGGGAACAAAGGGAGGACCACCCAAAGCCCAGAACAGGGATTGCCAGGGAAGTGACCCTGGGAGAGCCTGACATTGTGGCTATGCAAGCTGCTGACCCCCAAGTCTCTGTTTCCAGATCAGCATGTGGGTGTCACCTCCCTTTTATTTAAATTATAGACACATATAATCTGTTTGAACCTCTGTTTCCTGAAGTCAATGAAAAGAAAACAGAACTCACATTTAAGCCTCTTCTCTGGGATGAAATGACTTGCAAAGTGTAAAAGACTTTTGAGATAACTTCAATATAGCCTGAAAATTAAGTATTCAAACTTAATTGTACACACTGAGGAGCAAACAAAACTCTCTATACACAAGTTTTCTCACACAGTTTCATTTTCCAGGGACTCACATGGAAAGGATATTGTTTTCTTTCAGTCATTAACTGTTGCAATATAAAATTTCTGGACCAAATCTTCCATGCCAGAGCGTGGATATTATTTGTGAACAAGCAACATATTGCTTGCTTCATTGGTCACATCTTTCCTATTACAAAAAGACATTATGATAGCTGCTCCAGTGGCAGTCACATCATTTTCAGTGTATGAACAGTGGGTCAGCTTCCTCTGGAGGTGCTTTGAGCCTCCCAACCACCACGTGGACAGTGCTGCTGTGCCAAACACACAATCACACACAGGGACATTTTTCAGTTTAAGGCTACAGAAAGCTGTCATTTCCACTACTGCTCCACCAGAGCTGCAGCAGAGAAAAAGGCTTTCAGAGGGCCCTGCCAGGTCAGAGCAAATCCCTTGGCAGCTGCGGGTCTTTCCTCTGCTGACTTGGCAAAGTTGGAGGAGCAGAGGATTCCTTCTCCTGGTGCCTGGGTCAGCAATGTGAATGGTGTGCTCAAAACTCTTCTGGGATTTCCAGGGAGGAGAAAACTTCTGGCTTCTGGTGCCCTGCCATGTGCTGCTGGGAGTTAATCTCTGCAAGTTTTTGGCCCATGGCCCACTTTCATTTTCCTTCTGTCAGAAGATGACTTTCTTGAGTTTGCAAACATCTCCTGTACATGCAAAATTTTGAGCAAACATTACTTGAAAAGTTTTTTACCCAATTTTACTGCCCACATCTCCTGTGATCAGTACAGCCAGATGCCTATTTTACAGTAAACTGCTATTTTACAGTAAACAAGTATTTTGGTGTAAAAAGAACTCCACAAAATTCATCCTATTAGATGCACTCCACTGTACATAGTAATCCCTTTTTGTTGAAGTCAAGAACAATTTCTAGCTTTCCTAACACCAGAGATTATGTTCAGAAGCTGTTTGACCTCATGTTTATGACCTAGAATACAGCCTCCAGAACTATCTGTTTTTAATGCATGTATTCTTTAATTTATGCTGGTGATATAGGAAGCCAGAAGGGCCCCCTTCCATGCCTTAAAGTCACTCACTAAGTTTGTTTTTTTCCACATCCCTGCCTGTTCCAAATAGAAGGAAATGCATTAGAAATGTTTGCTAATCAATTTTTCCTGCAGTGCATTTTCAGAACAAGTGATCCAGGACAATTTTTGCCCATCTGGCTCTTCATGAAAATGTCCTTCCTGGATGATGGCTAATTAAGCAATATAATAATTTATCTTTCTAATGAACTGATTTACTCAGCAAAGCAAACAGTATGCTGGTGTATTTATTTGTGGCATTTATGTAACTGTTTGCACATAGGTATTTCAGTGACTGTGAAATAATTATGATATTGAATTAGCATAAACGTTGCATTTCTCAGCTCACAAAATGTCTCCTTTTGATTTTGGGGCAAAAAGAAGTGGGAGGATGCTTAAATTTGAGAATGAAACACACTCATTAGCTGTAGCTCAGTTTATGAACTTAAGAGGTTAAGCATTAGCTACGAAAAATCTTTTAATCAAGATGGATCAAGCTTCTCCACTTAAACACATTATCCAAATTTGCAGTCTTCTCCAGTTAATGAGTCAGTCTGAATTAGTCTTTCAAAAGAATTAAGGGAAAAGAATCAACACTTTGATGGTGTTTGAAGCACAAGTTGAAGTAATTGAAGCAATGTGTTAAATCTTAGATGAGATCTTTTAATCTGTAAAACAGTGATGGAGAGCTGTGTGACTGAAACCAGATGCAGTGGCTAATTTGGATGACTTATTCTGTGCAGGGTGGTCCCCCTCAATAGCAGCCTGCCTGAAAGCAGAATTTGCTTATATTCACCCTTCTTGGAAATGGAACAATTAGGGTTGAAATGTGCCAGTTCTTGCTGGTGCATTCCCCTGTGACTTCAAGATAGATTTTTAGTTTTTAGGTCAAGGCTCATACCTGAATGTGTTGTGGAAACAAAACTTAGAGAAAGTCTCTTGGGAGACCATCAGGGAGAGATGATAAAACTTTTATCTTTCCAGGTCTCTGGAGTGAGGTCAGTTAACAGATAGGCTCTGCATTCACACTGCAAACCTACTCTGAAGTTTGCCCAGATCATTAATTTGGGAAATTCCTATAGCAGCACATGAGCAGAAATACTGCCTGCTCAAAGAGTATTTTAAAGGGATCTATTTTAACTTAAAATGGACCAGATCCCTCAAGAGTCTGATGAGATACTGATTGTGTAGGCATAAAAAGAGATGTTTGAGCATTTTCCTGCCAGAATAAGTTGGAAAAAAAGTCATCAATCTGCTGGGTCCTTGTATTAGTCCTTGTCCCCTGGCTGCCCACTCTGTGTATGACTCCCCTTGAAGCAAAGACCACATAACTTTTGTTAGAAATTTCATCAGTGGTCAGAGTCAGTTTCTGTAATTAAGATGTGATGAAACAACAACCAACCAAGCATTTTCTTCCAATAAAGTATAAATTTCAAAGCTATTTATATGCTTAAATGTGACCTGTAAAACCACTCATCCTTTGATGTTCTCCAACTGCAAGTGACTACTCATGACAAAGCTCGAAGGACGAATAAAAGTGGGCATCAAAACCCAGCTCTGAAAAAATACAGCTGTGTTCAAGAAGGGACAACTGTTCTCTTTATAGCTGCTGAAAGCTGCAGAAATTCACAGAACACTTCTGAACACTTCTGAACTAGGAGCTCCTTAAAAGCAGCTTGTTAAACCTGCCAACAGGGGCTCTTACCCAAAATGAAATACAGAAAACAGTCGAGTCCAAAGCTGGCCAGGGCTGTTCCAGCCACAGGAGGGATGGAGGCACAGCACCACCATGCTCAGCCCTGGGCATGCCCAAGGCCCTGCACCCCTGGGATGGAATCCAGGAGCTGAGGAACCACCCAGGGATGTGTGAGAGAGAACACACCGAGCTTGTTTGAGATCTCCGTCATTCAACAGGTGCATTCATTTCCTCACTCGTTTCTTCTATGTTTTATTCCCTCCTCGTTGTCTGAATTGTACCTAATGAGAGCCCTGGGCTGTGAGCCCTGCTCCTCGCTGTCCCTGCTGGAGCAGGGAGCTGACACCTCCCAGGGCAGCAGAGGGGCTGGGGGGGATCTGCCCTGCAGAGGGGATTTGCTGTCCTGGGGAGAAGTGAAGCACAAAGACAAAGCCTCAGGCACAGTTAAAAACAATTTTTCCTTCCAGCAGAGAGAAGGAAAAAATAAAAAAGGGGGTGGGAAATGCCATGCAGAAGAGAGAAGATCTGAAGAAAACATCACATAATGTAACCAGATTTTTGTGTGGGAGAAATGAGCATTGACAAAATTCACGTCTGAAGGGAATTTAATTGAAAGATTAAACATAAGTCAAGACTCAAAAGCCCAAAAGCAAAATATATCATACTTTAAAAGTAGGAAGTCATGCCCTTGCATAGAAGAGACTGTGTTTAACCATGTGCCTCATAGTGGCACAGCCTGATTAAACTGCTTATAAGAATCTGAGGCCTCATTAAGTATGAATTTTTAAAGTTTGTTTTTTATAAGAAGACAAAGCACATGTCAATGCAAGTACAAGATGGTTATAGCCAATCTCTTTTCCAGCACACACAGATATGCTCCACTGATCACTGACACAAAAAAAAAAAAATAGGCTGCACAGGTTTTAGAGCTGAGAAATGGAAAACATGTATTAGGTCAGCTTGCCCAGCTCCCAGCTAAAGTACACAGCTTTTGCCAAGGATTGTTTACCCAAATTTCTAGAAAAAAATTCCCTTGTATTAAATAAAGTGTTGTATAATATTCTTAGAAATATCAATACTTTCCCTGTGCTGAAATAGCTGGATGCATTTCTGTGTGCTTGAAATATTATTTCTCTGGTAGATGTGGGTATAAGGTTCCCACAGCACAGGAGTGCAGGACCAGCTCACATGGCTCCCTCTGAGAACTCAGCTGGCACTGGTAGCCCCCCGTGCTGCTCTCCTGGAGGAGAGGATTTCAGGGAGATTTAGAGCTTGGCAGCTCAGAGAGCCCTGAGCAAAGCAAGGCTGAGCAAGGGAGCAGACTCTGGCTGGGATGGGACCTGCAGCAGAGCTGGTCTCACCCCAGGACAGCCCCGTGTCCCCTCTGGACACAGGCAGGGACACGTTCCAGGCTCCCAGGTGCTACAGGGGCCTCCAAACAACCCCAGAGCCAAAGAAGGAGGAAATCAAATGATGAAACCTCCACAAGCACCTCCATGGCCATTAGCAGGAGCTTTGCTGAGCACAGCAAGGTACTGCTCAGAGAGAAAAGAACCCTCAATATTAATATTATAACTTATGCAGTTTTCTTTAAAGAAGTATTGGCTTCAGAGTTAGTAAAAGTATTTTAAATAATTGCTGAGAAATGCAGGCCACAGTCTGAACCAGGGTTTGAGCAGCCCTGGGTGCAGCTCCACCCGGCCCCAGCAGGTTCCAGGGAACAGCAAAACTGTAATTCTGTTCATTTCAGATTTAATTTTGAACAAGGACCAGGAACAACATAGCAGTTGTGAGAGTAAAGAGCTGAACTGTTAGCATATGACTTCTGTGTTTAGATCAATGAAATGCCAGAGGATCCAAGTCTGGACATAATAAGAATACAGAAATTACAATCATGCTTTAAGCTGTGAGGGCAATTAGAAAAGCAATGACATATTTTAGCAAATATTTTCTTTACCTATCATAAGAGGAAAAAATGGTAACAGAAAACCATGTTGTCTTCCTTAGAAAAGACAATGCAATGAAAATAAATTTCCGGATTTTATTTTCAGCTTTCGTATTTCAGCTTTGATGAAGTAAAACTAGTGGTAAATTGATATGAGTACAAGTCTTACCTTTCTTTTGGTCACAGGAGACTTGATTTTTAACAGTGAAAATCTAATATATTTGAGTGAACTAACTTAGCAGGGAATTATTGCACTGCTGATTGCATATTTTTATAAATAGCAGTTATTAGTTGTTTTCTGTCTGTTTTAACACAGCCAAATTAATTTAACAGTAGATAAATACTGATAGTAGACAAATAATGGTAGTAGATAAATAATGATACATAGCTACAATACAAATGTTACTGTGCAATGACACAAATACCTGCAATCCTAGAAAGGATATTTATGTTGTTGAAATAAATCATTTTAAGGGTGACTAACTCTCCTCCTGGCCATAGATTTCCCCACCAGTCATAATGTTCTTACTAATTGTTACAATTTAAAAACTCTCAGCAAAACATCCACAAAACCCCACAGAATTTTACAGTCATTTCTCTATTTTTTTTATTCTAAAAAATAAAATCAATTTTGTTCACACCAAAACTCATAACTGAGAATTTCTGCGTACCTGAAAGAAAACAATTGTGTGATACAGTGAATCTTCTATCATACCAAACATATATTAACAGCCCATAAAAACAAGCACATAAAAATGGGGTTTTGTTGCTATTTTTCCTTACAGAGAAGCTCCTCCCAGGTCCATGTGGCAGCAGCTGATCCCAAGGGATGCAGCCAGCAGGCAGATCCAGGCTGGAACATTCTGGCAGGGGGAGCAGCTGCCCGCTCCCTGCCCCTGCAGGATCAGCAGGCTCCAGCCTGGGAGTCCCAGGGCTGCTTTGGACATTGTTGTTGCCATCACTCTGCTCCTACATTGCCAGCATGTCTCCTTGCCTGGCCTGTGGCTGTGCTGAACAAAAATCTGCATTTCCACAGAATCACAGAATGAACTAGATAGCAAAAGACCTTTTGAGATCATCAAGTCCAACCTGTGGCTTAACACCTCATCACCTAAACCCCGGCATGGAGTGCCCTGTCCAGTCTTTGATTAACACATCCAGGGACCGTGGCTCCAGCCCTCCCTGGCACACAATTCCATTGCCCAATCAGTCTTTCAGGGAAGAATTTTTTACTGAAGTCTAACCTAACCTTTCATGCTGGTCCAGACACGCTGCATCCTCCTGCTGCTCCCTGGGGTCAGGGGAGGGGACAAACACTCGGGCTGTCCCCAGGGCTGCAGGGAAATGAGATTTGTCACATATCAGGGGCTGCAGGGAAATGAGATTTGTCACATATCAGGTGCTGCTCAGCACTTCTTGGTGAGGCTTTGTGTCCCTGGTGCTCTGCAAAGGTGCTCAAGAGGGGCTCAGAGCCTCACCCAGCACAGTGTGCCTCCCACAGCACAGTGCTGCCAGCTCCCAGCAGCACCAAAGCTGCTGGTCACACGAAGGAGCTGCAGCTTCTTCACTTAGGATGCAACTGATGGCACTCCTGCACAAAGAGAGGCTTTCCCTGCCATTCCTGCAGGTGAGAGTGGCCAGCAGAGAAGCTGCCAAGGTCCTTCAGAATTGTGGTCTTCGCTCGCTGTGACCCCTTGTTTGGCTTGGCATGGGGAACTGGTAAAATAAAGGACAGGAATGAAGGCCTTGCCTGAAAAATAAAGACTTTCATAACAAAATAACAAACGTGGAAACTGCACAGCTAAGGGACAAGACCCAAAGATCCGGGGGCATGGTGAACACCACAAAGTATAGGGGTCTTCTGAGGGCATGAACGTGAACTGGGAACGTGACCTTACATGTGACAGGCACTGAGCCACCTGAGAGCAAGAACCAAAACCCTGACCACATTTAGGATAGTTCTATGAACATATTGACTCCCATGACCCCACTCTTCTCACCATGACCTGACCAGGCGTCCCTTTTCCAGTATCCTGTTTCCCAGGTTGATGCTGTCTGTATGTGCTGCTGAGCCAAACTAGGATTTATCCCAGCTGGATGTGACTCCACAGCTCAGCTGCCACTCCCCTCACTAAACAGGGCCCTCAAATGCAGTGTCCCAGGATTCAGAAAAGCTTTGGACTAGTGTTAGGGAAGGGTTATCTCTGCACTGGCTCTCCTGGCCCTGCAGGGAAGGCAGCCTGAGTGTTGGTTTGGCAGAGGCTGAAGGTTCAGCACAGCTGCAGCCATAACTTGGTGTTGGAGTCAATGCTGGTCATGGTGGGGCCATCAGTGCTCTGCAAATACTGTCATCATGGCTCTGTGAAAGTTTGCTTCTTAATCATCTCAGTATCTACTAAAATGAGAATTGTTATGGCAATTAAGAATAATTAAAATAAATAATAAATTATAGAGGCCAGCGTGATCTATTTCAATGCAATGAAATAGAAGGTTTTACTTATTAGTCATTATGGCCTAGTTAAATATATTAATTTATCTGGAAATATGAAAGCCCATATTCCAGGAGGATAGCTACCTTACGATTTTTATCTCCTTTCTCCCTCTCTTGAAAAGATAAATGATGTTGTACTAAATCTCTTTGAAAAACTGCTGAAGAAAAAGCCAGGAATAATTAGATCTGATGGGGCTGTAAACATTTTCAGAGAAAAATAGAATCCCCTTCAGAAATCATCAAAGTAATTATTACACTACAGGAGCTGTAAGCTTGAGAACAAAATAAGAGAAGAGTATTTGTTTTGGAGGTTATTCTATTTTGGTCAGAAATTGCTGCATAGCCTGTTTCTTATTTTCCTTTATTAATGTTCTTTGCAGCACGGTATTAACCTCCACTAAACAGTTTCTTCTCAGTCTGCTCTTTGCTGTTCAAAATAAACTGCACCTGTTTCTACTCACATATCACTGTCAGATATTGTGTTGTCTCGATTACAGATGGATTTTTGGGTGCAGGGCCACTGCCAGAACCACAGTGACTCACGGGGCTGCTGTTGGGCCTGAGGATGCTGCAGGGCTTGGGGTGAACCTGGGGCTGATGCTGCAGAATGCCATCAGCAAACTCTGCAGGCAGCTGTGGAGCCACACACCCCAGCAGAGCCACGGCTCCTGACTGTGGCTGTAACTCAGCCCACAGGGACAGCCAAAGGAGCCATGGAATAAGCTTTTCTCCCAAGAGCAAGAGATTTCAAGGTTGCTCAATTCACAAAAATACTTTTTTTTTTTTTAATTCTGTGAACTCTCTTACAAAATGTGTTTACAAACTACTGCCAAATATTCAGCATATTTCTGATATCAAGGACTTCAGGACAGAATTTTCAAACAAATAACAAGTTCAGCTATCATATGCAGGAGGAGCCACCATCAAAACAAGCTTCTCAGAACCTTAGAATACAGCCATTGAAAAGTATCTTTAAAGCATCTTTAAAGATCAAATGAACTTTTTCTCTCCCCATCTAAATGGTCACATTTGTATAATATTTTGGGGGTTTTCTGATTTCATTCCCACTTGAGCTGAACAAACACTTGAGCTGAACAAATGCCCAGACAGACCTGTCTGTCTGAGTTGTTGCTCTGGTATCAAAGGGTCTGTCTGCCTGAGCTCATTGCAACAAATAAAAATCAATGCATTTGAAATGGAAAATCATTTCCACCTGAATTGCTGTAGATACAGATGTGGAAACAACATTAGTCACAGCTTGGAGGATGACAGGCATTTTTGCCTTACTGCTGCTTTGTGACTAACACTTCATGAGCAAATATCTGCTTTCATGCAAATAGAAAGCCTCAATCTCCCCAAGTACATGGAAACCATCATTGCAGAATGGAAATGACTCACATTAATGTACTGCACTTCATAACAGCCCTATGAGATACAAATTGTCAGATGATAAGGATGTGAGGCGCAGAGATTAAATGATTTAACTAACTCCTCTAGACTGCTTTTTGACAGAGCCAGAAAATGAACTCCAAATTTTTCACTCTCCGTCCAATATTTTAATCTCAACATTGGTAGCAGCAATATTAGAATAACCTCCCTTCCCAGCACAGTGACAGAGGATGCAATGGGTCATGAGGGATTGCTGCAGATACCAAATCCCCTCTCCAGCAAGGGCTTTGCTTCTTTTCTTTCAATCTGTGCACACACTGGGCATAGCAAGACCAGGCACATAAACACAGAACAGCAGTGTGCTGCCTCCAGCTCTTGGGCCAAGTGTTAAACAATTTTTAATATGTAGATGAGGCTTTGGCTTTCCTTTGGATCTGGCAGATGAGACTTTCAAAAGCACAATGTCCAACAGGATTAGATGGGGCTGGCTGTGCCCTTCACCTCAGAGAAACTTTCCAGCTGCTCTTGCCCTGCTCCCAGGAGCTCTCTGAGCCTGTCCCAGCCTCACCTTTCCCAGCTGTGCAGCAAATTTTGCGTGACACCACTGTGTGGCTCAGGCCATTTGCCTGCAATTCCCGGTGTCTGTGCCGCATTTCTGGCTGCTTCACTGATTTTTCTGGGCCTTTCTTCTCCTCCCTGTTATTTCTGGGGAGGCAGAAAAGCCCCATTACCCTGGTGCTCCCTGTGGAGAAGGGCCTGGCAGTCCATGCACAGCACAGGGCATGTACAAGTTATCACAAAGAACCCCTGATGTGTTTGTTTTCAAGCCAGTCATTTGGAAAAATAGATTAAGGCTTTTTTTCAGCTGAAATAGTTCTAATTTATTTCTAAATTGGAGTAACAAGTAAACAGAAATGAACCTGCCAGGTACAATCTCTTCAAAAGAGATTCAGAAGCTGGGTTTTAATTGTTTTAGTTCTTAAGAAAGCAACATTGGCTACATAAAACTATAAATCAGTGGATCTTAATGACATACATAATATTTTTCCACAATGCATACAGAAAAAGACAACAGCTAAAACAACTTAAACTGTGGAGCAGCTATTTCTTTATCCCATTTATTTCCACTCTTCAGCAAAATGAATAAAATTTTCCAGACTACCTTCCGGATATCACATTCAAGTTTACTGAGCTTTTCTACCTTGAACTTCGTATCAGAGCAAGAAATATTTATAGAAACCTTTGGAAAATAATGCCCTTGCTTCAGTACATCTACTGAAACGAGCAATGTTTGACTTCAAGAGCCACAGCTCAATCTCACACTGATTTGAATAATGTTCAAGTAGTACCAGTATTTATCAGCCAGTACAAAACTTGCTTTTTCCTAAATTATTTTAATCAATGTCAAGATCTCAGTATTTTGCAGCATTATTGGCTGCAACATCTTCAGAGGAGCACTAGTTGGAAGGGTTTTTTTCTTTTTTTCCTCAAGTAAATAAGTTGGTTTGCTAAACCAACCTGTTTAAAAGGAGGGTATTGATTCAAAGTTTTGATGGAAAGGTTTCTGGGGACAGACTAAGGAATTAAAAAAAAAGAAGACTGAATAAAATATCTGACCGTCTTGAGCTGCAAAATGGGTGATTTGACTGAATCCTGACCAAAAATATGTTTGAAAGTGTGAGTGGAAAGTGGTATGGAAGTAGAAAAAGAAAAATCTACAAAAGATGTCTCAAATTGAAATTGCCATTCTTCAGCCATCTCTGCTTCTGGAGGCTGCTGTATGTGGACTAAAGGATGATATTATGAATCATAAAGTACTTAGAATAAAAATATCAAAGAATTCAGATCAAATAAGTGGTAAGTGCCCTCCAGTAAGATTAAATGGAATTCTCTTTTGACTATTACAGTTCAAGAGTACAGCAGACATTTTATGCAATTCTATAATAATTTTGCAATAGATGGTTATCGAATAAATTTTTATTCTCTAGATAAATTTACTTCAAAGAGATTGTTGCCAAAACACCTTTTTATTTCCTTTTATGCTCGCTTATAAAGAATCTCAAAAGATCCATTCTTCAGGCTTAATTAAATTGTTCAATGTTGAAAAGGAATCAGGAAACAATTCTATAAAATGTGGGATTAGTTATGACTAATAACCTGAACAGAAATTCAAAGTGATGAACCACTGGTATGTCTCCCAACACGTATGAAACTTGCTGTCTGAAGTGTCACAGCACTTTCAGAACGATGCTGATTTGAGAAGCAAGCCTTGGTTTTTAAAAGGCACATCTAAAGACATTTATAAAGCGCATATTTTAAATAAGAAACATTCATTAATTACTTATAGTACAATTTTCTATGCCATAGTCTGTTTGTATGGAGCAAGATTTTAAATCTAAACAATTGAGGAACTTTGTGGTATCCCATCTTTGTGCCCCTATTCTCAGCTAAATCTGTTTGCATTAGTAGAGTTTGGCTTATTTGGTCAAAAGAATTGCAATTTATAGAGGCATCTTTTGTACAATTTTTGGAGAAAATAAATCAACTTGCAGTGGATTAGAATGTTTAGGTGTTCAGCACTGTCCATAGTCCCAAAGGAGAAGCAGTCTGCACACCAAGGTAAGAAAATATTAATAATTTAGGGAACCCACTCCAAAGACCAAGGTGCCTGCTATTTTTACTGTCACAAGTGAGCAGACTTTGAATAAGTTGAATTCATGCTTAGAAATTTGCTTCAATACTTCAAGATCAAATGGCTGAAATAAAAATATTGTAATCAGCAGGAGGTTATAATAAACTGTCTTTCATTAGAATAGATGAAGAGGTTACAAGTAAGTCAGATCTTACACTGAAATGTCAAATGACAGCTGACCTCATTCACCATGGAATTGAAAACTGCTCATAACACAAGAACAGAAATTTAATTTCATCCTATTTCAATGTAAATGGATGTTTAAGGGTCATTACATAAAATAATCTTTAGAAATGTGGTTCTAAACATGCCCAAAACCAGCTATTGGATTCTTTTCAAATTACATCTTTACTTGATGGAGAGAAGTTTACATAACCTGCTACAAGAGCTGCTCACAGCCCTGGTAAAATTAATGCACAGGGGTGTCATTTTCAGCCCAAAAGGTTTCTTAATTTTGTGTGTTATGCAGGGACAACAGTGAAGGATTTGATTAAGTTGCTACTTTACCATCTGTAAATAAGGGTTCAAAGCTACATCCTATGCACACACCTCCTGCATAATCTATAGCAAAGGCATGTGGAGGCCTGACTGAAAAAGAGGAACTGTTTTCTCAGGAACCTTTGAAGGGGAATTTTGTCTCTTCTCTAGCATATTCTCACAGTTTTCAAACTCTGTTTTTTTAAATGAAGTGCTAGAGGTTATGCATGCCAACAACGTTTACACCATGGAGTATCTTCCCTTGTTATGACTTTAACTCAGGTTTGGCTGTGTCCCAGAGAGAGACCAGGCCTTCCTCCCTGCACAGGTAAATAGCAGCATTCTAATTTCTCAGGAGAGAAGTCTTGGTCAGTGCTGGGACCCACCAGGACATTTTCCCACTCCAGACACAGGCAAGCATGTAAGCCTAGAAGACATCAGAGAAATAGCTGTCATATATTGTTCTGAAAACTTAGCAGGAAGCCCTTGTTTACCTCCCAAAATTAACAGAGAAGAGCCCCTGGTGGCTCTATCACACTGCTGGCAAACAGAAAGAGAAAGGGGGAAATAAATCTGCCCTGCGTGTGCCTGGCATTGTGCAATTCAGAGCTGACAGCCCGTGGCAGAGACAGCAATGAACCGTTCAGGTCACAAACGAGATCTAAACGAGACCCACTGCTGGGATTTTTAACTTTCAGCATACTGGTGAAAAGAAAAAGAGGACAGAATAGACACCAGTCTATTAGACAGCTCCAAATCTGT
>QUSF01000022.1:8018511-8032033 GCA_003676055.1 Chloebia gouldiae
AGGGCAGAGAGCTTTGTCTGTCAGTCCTGCTGTAACCCAGCAGAGCAGGGCAGGGCAGGGCAGAGAGGTTTGAGTGTAGGTCCTGCTGCAGCCCAGCCCTGCTCACACAGCCCAGCCCAGCCCCAGCTCTGCCCAGGTGCTCTGGGAGCCCTTTGGCAGTGCTCTGGGCATGGCTGTGGGATTGCAGCAGCCACATTCCTTCCCCAGGGACTCTGGACAGAGCAGTGCTGGCTGCCTCAGAGGAGACTGTGCTTCTGCAATGGCCACATGAACAAATACGCTCAGGCTTCCTCTGGGGGCACAAGGGGATGTCCAGGTTTTGCCAAGATACCTCTGACAAACCCAGACATTGTTTACTGGAAGGCTTCTCTCCTCTGAGAACTCCGATTTCTTCTCCTGCATTGGAGTTCAGTTAAGAGTAATTTTACCATTCATGAGTGTTTGCTTCAGCCATTAATGTCTTGTGTAGCAGTTTCTCAGATATTTTCAAATCAGTAATTTTTAAGTGCCAATCATCTACTTGGTTCCACTTCTCCAGCATAACCGCAATTCAGGGATCAAATAACAGGACATCAGGAAAGGCAAGGCTTGATGTTCTTGGAGATGAATATTGTTTTAGGGATATCCACAGTCACTCAGATAATAAATGAAAGTCAGTTGCTGGGATGTTTGGAGCAGAAATCAGTCATGAATAACTGAAACACTGAAATAAAGATTTCACCGGTGCTATTTTCATTTCTTTGCTTCTTTAAAAAAAATTAAAGGGGAGAAAGAACAAGTCAAGAAAGAGAATATTAATTTTGGAGATTTCAACTGTACTGAAAAAATAACAGATAGGTGTGAAAGACTGATAACTTGTACAACTCCAGCACACCAAGCTGTGCAACAGAATACATTGAAACACAGAGAGTAAACCAAATAACCGTGCAGGAAGAGCACATCCAGCAGCAAAGAGA
Source organism: Chloebia gouldiae (assembly GCA_003676055.1). Lineage (NCBI taxonomy): Eukaryota > Metazoa > Chordata > Aves > Passeriformes > Passeridae > Chloebia > Chloebia gouldiae. The sequence continues at coordinate 8,019,468 of QUSF01000022.1, forward strand.
TCTGCAATACAGCTACACAGATTATGCTTAATGAAAACAGGGGAGGATGGAAAGAACGAGAAGGATGAGAGGCAGAATAATACATTCACCTCTTAGACTGTTTGAGTCAAATCTGAATTGCTAACATGGAGAAGGGAGTCATTCTCTGCCTCATTCATCACCATTCCTGCCATGCTCATAGCGTGTTTTAACTGCTATTACGGTAATTGAATGAATGAGGTTGTTTCCAAAACAGATTTGATGTGTTGGTGCGGGAAATTGAACAGCAGCGACCCAGGCGAGCACACTCACAGACAGAGCTGCAGCGAGGGAGCACAAGGGCCCAGCCCAGCTGAACCTGGCCCAGCCCAGCCCAGCCTGGCCCAGCCCAGCCCAGCCTGGCCCAGCCCAGCTGAACCTGGCCCAGCCCAGCCCAGCGTAACACAACCTTGTGCAGCCCAGCCCATCCCATCCCACCGCTTTCCATCCCATCCTGTCCTGTCTCATCCCGTCCCATCCCATCCCATTAGCCCAGTATTCCAGTATCCCATCCCACCACCCCATCCCATTATCCCATCCCATCCCTGTGCTGACTCCTTCCAGCCACCCCTGCCTTCAGCTCCAGCTTGTGCTGCCTCTCTTTTTCCTGGTTCCAAACTCTGGGAAGCATTAGGTGAGCAGATAGGGTCCCTGGAGGGCTTCTTTGGATTATTTCTTTTTTTCCTTTTATTTTTCTTCTTCTTATCTTTCCCCCTCACTGCCTCCTCTGCTCGCACAGACACGTCCATGTCACACAGGTGGCAGCTTCAGCCCCGCAGGGCTGGTACAGAATGCTGAGGGCAGCAGCCCTTGAGCCTCTGCTTCTCTCTCCTCCTGTGATAAGGGTGCTGCCACAACCCAGCACAGTCTAAAACAGAGAAGAAGCTGAAGTTTTTTGGTTTGTGTGGGAGGTTTCTTGTTTGCTTGTTCTGTTGTTTTTTTTCTTAATTTTTCTTAATGCTGCATGTGAAGCCACCAGAAACTAATGGAAACCTTTGAAATCTCTGCAATATTATAGACATGAACTGGAGTCTGGGGAGCACTCACAAGTTGTGCTGACATTACTCTGTGTACTGGTTTTCATCTGTTTACTGATGCTCTCTGTTTTGTTGATGCCCTTTCCACAGTGTGATTCTGAACAGAGGAAATCTCCAAGCACCCCAGGGAAAAACACTGAAGACTGTAGATTTCAAAAAGCTTTTTAAAAATCCCTCTCCCTCCCTCCCTCTCCCACCTTACCAAATGCTTTTTACGAGTCTATTAGCTTCATTAAAGAGTCAAAAGAAAATCCATCAGCACACTGTTTTCTCTCTAGTGATTCTAAGATATTTATAGACTTGAAAGATGCACATTTAGGACACCCCAGATAGTGATAAGAATGTATAGACTTAAAACTCTATATTTTTTACTTCATGAGTTTGAATTATCTATTAACTAGTTGTTATCTATTAATTGGTCCTGCAAAACACAGTAATTTATGCTCTTTTGCAAATAATCTTTTGCTTTAGCAAAGTTTGTAGCAGCTACTGTGGCACCTTCTGGGAGAGAAAGGTTTTTAGTGCAGAGGATTATTGTGTCTCAGGAATGCTGCCTCAAGCTACAAGCACAGAACTGGTGAGAGTTTTCCAAGCAGCCTGTTAACTTTTGGCATTAAATCCTCCCAACTTCCAAAGATTAACTCTTCTCCAAAGGTGACTGTGCCACCAGTGAAGGGCATCTGTGATTAAACCACTAAACACTGCTTGTCTGTGTGAGCTATGGATAGGAGACCAGAGCACATGGGAGATTTATGGATTTTTCTCATTTCCCATGTGCCAGTTGCCAGAAGCAAGAAGGGTTCAAGAGAAAACACCCTGGCCTTTGCCAGGCAAATGTGGGATGGGTTCTGCCAGTGCTGAGCAGCTTTTTCCAGACAAGAAAGAGCTGTGCTCAGGTCTTTCACTTTTTGAATCAATGGATTACACAGAGGAGTGATCTGGTTCACAATGTAGCTCTAGAGCAAAATCAAAGTATTTGACCCAGTGTTCACCAGGGAAATTGTTAGTCCATGTCTTGGAGAAGGCACTGAGGACACCTCCTGTTTATCAGCTTGTTTGATCATTTGGATATTTATTTGTTGGTACAAGTGTTTCCAGTTTCCAAGTGAGGTGTGTGCCACAGAGCTGGGAACATGGGGCTTGGCTAAGCTGACAGCACGGGTGCATTTTTCCTTCTCTGAGCTCACATAATTGCAGCCTGTGACATTTGCAGTCCCTTGGCAAATAATCTGGCATGCTTCACAACTTCCTCTTTAAGAAGTGCTCAGCTATATTGAAACATAAATATATCATCTTCCATTCACATGAAGTCTGTCATCAAAGCAAATCCTGTAATGCCTGAGATATTTTACTGAGAGCACAGATTTCTTGACATTTATGCCCTGTATGAGCAACTTCATTTACATGGATATGTAGACACCTTTTAGCAGCACAAAGAGGGACTTTGCAGGAGAGAGGAAACACAAGTTAAGTGACAGGAATCGTCTTGGCAGCGCAGCATCCTGCTATTGCCTAAAGTGGATTTCATGTGGTTAATCCATGGTAAGAATATTCATTTTAATGCTACTTTGAGGATTTGAAGGACAGCGAAGGATCTTAATCACTTATTTGTCACTGAGAGACAAATTCCATGCCTGCACCTTTCCTACCCCAAGGGGACACTGCAGCTCAGCCCACCAGCTCCAGCAGGGCAGCCAGCACTGCTTCCTGCAGACCTCCACAGCCACACAAACTGGTGGTCAGCCACTCACCTCTGCAAAACCTGTTTATCTTACCATTTCTGCCACAAATTTAAGGGCTGCATCAGAACAAATCCTCAAATTACATTAGCCTTGTGTCTATTTAAAGATTGAAATGGGAACAAATTTGTAGTGTCATGAACCAGGGACAAGGGCCAAGGTCATTTCAAAGGGAGCTGCTCTGAACATAGACATAATTCTAATCTCAATTAACTCTTATAGTACATATCTTAATGATTAAAGTGTTGGAGTTTTATAATAATCACTAGTATTGCAAGGAAAAAAATAACATCATTAAGCCCTTTGCTGTGACAAGTTGTTACAATCTTACCAGGAGAGATTTTTAATCTACCTGCAGCAGTAATCAGAGATAAACTGCAATTTTTAAGATGAGCTTTCACCTCACTGGAAATGAATTTCAAAGCAGCTTTGCAAGTTCCACTGTTTTCCCTTGGTCCCTAAGCAGAGAGCAATTATTGATTGAACTAATTTCTTAGGAAGACAGGTCAAGTTTCAGGTTAAACTGCATCTTGTAAGAAATGTAGTCTGTCTCATGCAAAAGAAGAGACAGAGAGGGATTAGCAGTTTACAATTCACTTTCTTAGAGGTACGTGTTCTGTGTCAGCACTTACTCATCATAAATCCGTGTGGTTGGTATGTAGCAAACTCCATTTAGTTCCTTGTTGATTTAGAAAATATAAATAACACTCCCACTTTTCAGGGAACCAGAACTTCCTCAGGAGGCCTTCCAAAAGCCTGTTCAAAGCTTTTCCTGTATCACACAGGGTGCAGGGGAGAAAAGTGCCCTGGGACAAGGGCTGCCCCAAAGTCACCCCCAGGCACTTTAATTTTGCTTTGTGGAGCCTGTGAGCACAACCTGAGGTGCTTCTCCCCCCCTGTGTCCCACACCCAGTGCTTGTGGTTCCATGGAAACCAGGAGCTTCACAGGCACAAACTTCAATTGGAACCTGTGGTTTTTTACTAAGTGTATTCATGGGATCTTATGACTGAAAAATATTTAAGTCCTGTTAGGTTTCAGTGCAGTGTGTTTACTACTTGATCTCTCAAGGCATTGGCAGGAATTAATAAGAATCCTGACCATTATTGACAGCATTATTGTTACCTTTGGCAGGTGATTGAATAATCCATGTGACATTCAGAGTTATAGCAAAGAGTGTGAGGGCTTCAGTCAGGCTGTCCCTGGGCTGAAATGTGGAGGCCAAATACAAAGGCTGGGAAAATGTTCCCTCTTTAGGTGTATATGTGTGAGACCCACAGGTAAAACATTCTTTAAAACCAGCCTTTAAGTTTTTATTACCTTTTTTTTTCTTTGTACCTATTCTCTAGGGCTGACAACATATCCAACCAAGAGTACCCACTTATACTGCTGAAGGGACAAATTCCAGTGAAAAGGGATCACTGTGGCTTTGGAGAAACTGGTTCTTTTAAAGCTTTCTCATAGCTCTGAAAAATTGCATCTCTTGGTTTTAATTTCTGATCCTCAAAACAGCCTGGTCTGAAAAACAGGGATTTTGGAAGACATCCTTCTTCCTGGGTGTATTCTCTAAGTTTTCTTTCTTGACTACCCATAATCCAGGAATATTAGAAGATCTTCTTTGCTTATCTTTCTGCTGTGTGGCTCCTTTCAGAAAGCTATAAAAAAAAAAGACAAGTTGCCTCACCCACTGCCATTATCCCTCCATAAGCCAAGATAATGCCAGCATCAAGGAAAAGCACTCGAAATTCAGGTGGCTGAATGGATGTAGGAAATCAGCAGCTGTGGACAAGCAGGGGCTCCCTGAGGGAGAAACAGAGGGGCAGCAGAGAGGGGCTCCCTGAGCACAGCCACCCCTCCCTTTGGGCCAGGAGAAAGGAATACAATACCTCTGACACCTGCCAAAAGCAAGGTGGGAAGGGCTGTAAGATATTTATGTATCTGAAGTCATGTTTCGTGTACTTGCTAGTCTGCTGTGTAGGGAGTTATATTTTGATAAATATTATCAAATTACCAAGCTGTCTACTGAAAGAGGATGTTGAGTCAGGCTCCAACACATATTTGGAACTATTAAATTATGGAGTAGCACTGATGTTATCTGCTGACATTCCATTCAGCAGAAAAACTTACTTAAGGAAAGAGGTAATGCTGCAAAAGCAATTGAGGTCAGCGTGACTAGAGACCTGCAAGAGGGAAGTGTGGGTGCAGTGTGGGGTGCCAGCTTCCCATGGGTCAGGTGTTGATGGAAGGTACTCGTGTCACAGAGATAGCTCTGAATTTAAATCCAGTCCATCTGATAGGGACAATAGCACCTGGAAAACCCAGCAAGGTGGGAGCTGGGAGGCCCCATCAGCCACACAAACTCCTCCAGCCACCTGCAGAGGAACCTGGCAGTGTATGAATCTCCTGCAGAGTCACATCCAGCCCACACAGAGCTGCTTTTTATAACCAGCTCTAATCCAGGTCGCCCACTTTCTCCTAACAACCTCAGCTTTCTCTTTCTCTCTTTTCTCTTTCCACTCTCCTGCTCCTGACTGAAATGTGCTCTATTGCCATAGATTCAGTTTGGAATCAAAGCAGAGGTCGTTTCTGCCATGTGCACATCTGAGCTCCACAAAGGCAGGGAGATGAGGGAGCAAAACTGATATGAGACAACAAAGAGTAACATCAAATCTAACAAGCCAGTGGGAATGGGAAGCGATCAGAGGTAGACACTTGAAAATGTTCTCTGCAGGTGTGAGTTAGACATGCTGAATGTTTTGACTCCTGAGGGTTGGCACTACAAATATTTTGAATTATAGCCACTTTAAATGCCACAGAAACCTCTCAGCCTGACTCTGAAAATCCATGAATTTAAGATGCATGTGGAATGAACTTTCAGAAGCATCTCTGTTCCTTAACTTTTAGAAATTGAATCTCCTAGACAATGAAAGATTATTTTGGATCTATCATTTTACAGAGGATGTGATACAGCTGGACAGGGAGAACAGAGGTTCCCTAAGCCCTGTGAAGTCTAAGGGACCTCAAAGCCCAGAGTTAATACTCCAGTCTAGCTTAATGCTGTGCCATCGAGGGTCACAGCCACAGCTGTAATCTTTCATCCTCTCCTCTGTGTGTGCTTTACCACAGCCCTGTGCTGAGTCCTTGCCATTGACAGGACAGGGTTTTATCACTGCTCTGCAGACCTTTGGCTGTGCTATGTGCTTGTACTGAACAGGTTCCTGCTGCCTCACACCTCACACAGAGCTGCCCTTAATGCAAAGTGCCAGTTTAAGGAGTTGGTGTTTCTGTGCTCTCAGTAGAAATTGCTTTGCCACCCACGCTTGCACTACAAACCTGGTTATTGTAGCTGTTACAACCTGTACAAACAGCCAGTCTCAGTTACCCCTCAAGGAGGAAAATCATCACAATGAAGAGTTGATCCATGCTGCTTTATAATATAATTATAATTTTTGTTTTTAAATAGTTATTTACTTCTAATACTATTATTTCCCTTAAATCAGCATTTCTTGTAGTATCACGTACCACGGATCTCAGATGTGAAGTTGAATGTTATCTTCAGCTATAGAAACAGCAGCCTAAAAAAAATCAAGTTCCTAAATAGACCAGGAATTGTGTACATGCTTATGGCAAAGACATCCAAGCACATTAGACACAGCATGCTTACAGTGATACAAGAGCTCCATTTACAGAAGTATAATTTCCTTTGATAACTTTTGCAGAATTATTTCCTACCCTGCAAGTAATAAAAGCACATTTGAGACCTCCAAACTATTTATGCTGTTTGCCATAAGGGAACAGATGAGCTGATTGGAAGCTTGCATGCTTTCAATTCCTAACTGTAGTACTATTGTATTATTACAGAGTTCTTTGAGGACTTTGTGCTTTTGAAAGAAAGAATATACAGACCCTTATTTATGAAAGTTTTTATTTCAAGCATTTCAATTTTTATTCAATGAAGTTGAAAGGTAAATACTGAGTAGTGTTCCATGATTTTCTCAATTTAAGACACCGTGAAAAACCAGACTCATTGAGGAAATGGAAAGCTCCTTGCAATTAATATCCCTGACCCCTCTGTGCTGACCCCAAAGTGAGCAGTTCTCAGTCTCTGTGTAGAATTCTACAAGCCAATTTTCCACTTACAATACTCTGCTGCTAATTTAATTCTTATCTGAGCTCACATAGTAGGATTATATGGATTATAACTGTGAGAAAAATGTAGTTTCAAATCTGTGGAAAGGGCGAGGGATGGCAGGAGCAGAAGTACTCCAGAGAGCTAATGTTTGGTGTTACTTCAAGGGAAGGGCTGCCACAATAATATTTTCTTTATTCAAATGGTTTCTCCCATCCTCTGTCAAAAGACTGATTTGGTTCAAATTCAAGTGTTTCTCACCATCAGAAGAGGTGAGTAGAGGTGCTGAGAGGTTTCAGCTCTTAGACAAACCTTGCTGCAGCTTCCATTTCACATCTGGGCAGGAGTGGATAAAAGACACAGAATCCTCTGGTTTCTCAAGTCACACAGCATGACCACCTCTGCAGACCCTCTCACAACCACCCTGTGCTGTATTTGTGGCAAGGTGCAAGAAGAGTTTTTGCTCTGTATTTCCACAGTTATTATTTGAATTCCCATAAGTTCCCCGGAAGGTTTGCATTATCCCAGCTCACTCATGCACCAGCAGCCCGTGCCAGTGCCACATCACATATCTTGCAACATGCCATCCTATGTTCCCACATTTTCCTGGGAAAGAGTCAGTATATTCAGGAGCAGGTTTGACAGCTTTGAACTTTACCTGAGCAATATTTTTAATTCACTTTTGTAGCTTGTCTTCATTAGCCTTTTGTCATCCTCCCTGCCAGAGCTGCCTCTCTGTTCCATGGATGAACTGCCACAGTATTTCTGCATTTTCAGACTCACCACCCCTTCTCTTCCCTGGTAATTCTCACACCAATGTCAAACTCAGACTCCAGTTTTCTACATTCCCAGCTGGCTCCTATCCAGCTCCTTGCCACCTCATCTGTCTCTGACCTCCTCCAAGCCCTGCTCCCTTTCTTCCAGTGCTGTCCCTGCTGAGGCTGACATTGACTCCTTGTAGATGTCCCTCACCACAGCACCTGTCTGACCCTGGGTAGCTCCTCTTGTCACCTGATAATTCTGACTTCATGAAAAAACTGAATCTTTATGTTCCACATATTTAACTGCTGACTAATGGTCCATAACATTTATTATAAATATTTTAAATCAATTATTTTTCATATTACATACACACACACCATTGTACTTAGCTAATTGGAGAAAGGAGGATGTAGGAAGAGATGATCTGCATGAAGGAGAACACAATATAAAGTGACACAGAATTTATAATGGCAGTGGGAGAGGCAATGACATCTTACTGGATGGGCAGATGAAGCTGGAAAAGGAACAGCCATTCTGAGCCCACAAAGCCTCAATACACATTGAGTTTACTTGATGAGGTTAATCTGCCAAATCCTCTGAAAAGAAAGGTCAGGAAGAGGGAGGATGGGAAAATTGAGTAAAGAGAGAACTGCAAATACATTCCTGTGTTGTTTCTGCATGTGGACTATTTATGGAGCTACACGAAACATTGCTGAATGTAAATGTATCCTCCAACAAGATCTATTAAAAGAATTTTATTTTGAATTCTGGCTCTTAGTAAAATGGTTGGAGCGTTGTGTTTCCAAGCAGACATTCAGCTTTTGGATATGCAAGTTCTCCAGAAGTGCTGGTCCTTCCCAAGGCTCCCTGAAGAGCTGTTGGGACCACCAGCACTGCACTGCACCCCAAGGAGGAGCTGTGGGATTTCACAGATCCCCGTGAAACCAGCCAGCCAGCTTTTTGACACATTTAGTCACTCACTGCATGGTAAGCACTAACTGCTCCGATCCTGAAATCCCTTGAACACTTACAGACCTGTAAATCATTATATTTTTCAGCCAAGGTTGTATAATCAACCTGCTGAGTGGGCCTGGTCCAAAACCAGCTGGGGTCAGCAGAAGAAGCCTTCTGGCCACAGCTCAGTTGAATAACATCTCTTCCAAGTCAGATCAGGAGAGTAAAACATCACCACCTGCTTTGCTTTGTACACCTGGGGTTTCTTTTCCTCCTGAGAATCAGAAGGGTGAAAATCTTCTATCTCAAAGGCTAGGTTCAGGACACAAGTGTAGGTGGCCATGACTCAACACATTGAAAATACCTTTTAGCTATACACATGTAAAAAAATAAGCATTGGAGGCATTTTCCTCCTGAAAAGCTATATTAGTGAACTAGAAAGAGGCATTAAAATGGAAATCACAAATATGTTTAACCTTTACCTTTCTGTTGATGTGTATTTTAACCGTTGTTTAGTTTCGTATAAAAAGCTGTGACTTCGATGAGACCAATGGATGCAGTTTCAGATTTTCTCTTTTCAAATTATACCACCTTAACTATACTTCAGTGCTCATAATCCTACCTTTCTCTCTGATATTAACACCATAAAATACAAGCTGGTACTGTGAGAAGTAGGAAAAGTTGGCTTGACAGGAGAAGACATGAAAAAATGCTTGGATGAGCAAGCACTGTTTACTCCATCTGTTAATATTTACATTATCTGTAAATTATTATTGTGGAAGGAGGCTCAGACAACTCAGGAAACACCAGAAGAAAAGCCATCTTTAAAGTCAGTGAGCAAAGTCTGAAGCCACTGTCTCTTACCCTTGTCCCTGTGAGCCTCAGCCATGCCTGCCCTCAGCTCCCCCTCTCTGCTGTTTTCCTCCAAGAGCATTCACTCCTCCGAGAAGAAACAGCTGTATTTGGGTCTTATCTGTGTTGCAGCTATGCCTGGAGAGCACTGTGCCAGGGAAGAAGTCTCCTGGCCTGGATTCTCAAGAATATAAATGTGACGGAGGTGGATGACAACCAAAATGGAATCAGTAAGCGAAAGAAGGTTTTCCTGCTTTCTGCTTCCTAGCAGGCCCATTCTGCACTTTCTTATTTCACTTGCTTCTCAAGCCAATAATAAATGAAGTTTTAGTGAACTGGAAGCCTTTTATTTTGAGATGTGCTTCTCTCTTTTACACTGTGTTGTCTGGGCTTTTGGCTAAGTACAATTTAGGCAAAACAAATAAAATATTCATCTTTTACAGCAGCATTTCTTCCCCTTCTGACCCTTCTCTTTTCTTACAGCTGCCTGTGCTTGCCATATAAATGCTCTTATCTCTCTATCCTAGTGATCCAAGACCATCCCTTCTCATAACTGGCAGAACATTCTTAGCTGTAATTAATTTTACTCAATATCATGCAAAAACATGCACGCTATTTCACTGTTCATCCAGAATATATCTTGCAGAGATAAACATTCCTCCAGACTACATAAACCACCACAGCTCCAATTCCACTTTTTGGGGGGCAGAGAAAGTGCTGCTCTAGCAGCAGAAAACCAGAATTCCTGGACTTGGAAGTAGAGTCTACTGTCAAAGCCAAGAGTGAGCCCAACAAAAAACAAAAAGTTCTCCGAGTGTCCCAGAAGGTGGTGAAGGGCAAAGTCCTGATGTGATGGGAGTTGCAGGACTTCTGGTGGATACAAGAAGGAATTCTGGTGGATACAAGAAATCCCATGGCATGCTCCTGACCACCTACAGCACTGTGCTGGGTGCACAGCTGTGACCATACACCTGCTCTGTGTTCCTGTTTCACAATTGTTTTTCATGCTGAGCAAGTGTTCAGCCAGGGGTTTGTGTCAGAGCCTCACCAGCCGCACACAGGGTGATCTCCAACCTCTGGGAAGAGCTTTTGCTTGTTACCCCAAGACAAAAGGCTGGGAAGGAGATTTCGGTGGTTTCCATGAGCTGTGCTGGACATCACTGCCTCAGTTTGCAGTGCAAAGATCACCTCCACATTCTGGGACTTTTGGAAGCTCTGGCAGACATGCCCCAGTGCTGGGACAGATAACCTTCACATCACCTGAAAAGCCACTCTGCAGCATGTGATTTATAACTTATCATCATCCCTAGACAGGAAGCAGAGTACAGCAAACTCTGAGATAAGCTTCTCCAGCCCATCCACTTCTCTCCTTCAATCTTTGCCTGGATTTATCCCCGTGAGTTAAAGGATGGATAACTTGGTGACCTTTTCAGTCTTGTCTCCTTGGCTAAGGCTGCCAATCATAAGGCATGCACCAACCAGAGCTCTAAGTAACACAAATCAAAAAAATCAATTTCTAATTATAAACCCGAAATTTGATTGTGCCTCGATTCCAGCCAAAAGGGGCACAGAAATGCACTTCTGAAAATATGACACAGATTCCTGAGAGTCTGTTCTGTGCAACAAAGGGGCACCACCTCCTCTGTGCCATACCATCTTACAGGGCTCTAAAATACCTTTTCATTTCATGGCATCTGTCCAGATTTGATTGTTAATGTCCAGCATGAAGACATGACGACAGCATTCCAAGAAAGTTTCTCTATGGAATTAACCTTTCTACTGATCTAGGCTCTCCTTTTATTGTCAGAACTCTTGAGAGTGACTTTGCAACAGTGTTTACAATAACACTAATAGGCCTATCATCTGAAAAGCCCGAGGACAGTTTCTCAAACCTGATAAATTGCATGATTAAGCTCCTTTATGAAAGAGATATTCTTTCAAATTTCTTTCAGATTTCTTTCAAATTTTAAAGCTTTCCTTAGTACTTAGTCTAAATTAGTACTTAGTCTACCATTTTACTACTTTTTTATTTAAAAACAAACAAGCCCTCAAAACATAAGTCAGATGGTTTCGCTTCATTTGACTTGAGAGATGTAAACAAGAAAGAGCCAATTTTGCTATGCCTTATTTAAATATTCCTGCTTTATTATTTCATTCTACAATTTTCTCTTCAAATTGCCACAAGCACCCCATTCTCAAAATATTTATGGAGAATCTAATATTTACCACTACATTTACTACAGTTGTTAATACCAAGTGGAAATTGAATATGAGCAAGTCGAATGTGCCATTTTGCTATTGATTAATGTGATGAAGCCTAGAAATCCATTACTTTAACATTCAGGATATCAAAGCAGATAAACACTGGCAATAAAGTATTTGAGACTTACACAGAAAAAGATAAAAAAACCTCAGTAAAGAGGGAGAAAATCACATTTGAGTGAGATGCAGACCAGTGGTTTATCTTTAGTCAATGCACTTAAATCAGTGCTGCATCTTCTGAGAACCACAGTTGGGGATGGTGTCCACCTAAATCATAGCAACTCATTGAAAAGGAGAATTGCTATAGATTATCCCATGTTTCTAAAGATACCTGCTAAGTTTTGCTACTTCTCCTGCTCACCCTTCTAAGGATTCAACAAGTTGTGAAAGCGGCTTAGGGGGAAGGTGCTTGGAATGTCAGAATTCAGCACATTCCCGGTCTATAAACCACAGTGTCGCTGTTGAGGCAAGGATGGGAATGAAAATGACTCCAAGTTCAGAAGGCAAAGAATGAAACTTTATTAACAAGTAGTGTTCCTCTTTTATAACCAGGATTGCAAAGGTGAAATATGATTGGTCTCAAAGTGAAAACCTTTCACACCACTGGTGCACCATGAATAGCACACGGCAGCAGAACATAATCTATAAACAATATGAACAGAAAGAGAGATAATAATTGTTTGCACTCCTCTTGGACTTTTTCCCAGGCTTAGCCTGGCAGAAATCTCTCCTTTTCTCTCTGACTGAACTGAGAATATCTATACAGCAGCCTCTCTTGGTCACTTCCATCCCATTAGTGAGAAGATGCTCTTTTG
>QUSF01000022.1:8032043-8101604 GCA_003676055.1 Chloebia gouldiae
ACCCTGCTCCGCTCCGCTCCGTGGCGGACCCGCTCGGTTCTCAGCCCGCCGGGAGCGCCGGGCAGAGGCAGTAATGGGGAAAGCTGTCAGCACGGATTACTGCCAGCACCCTCAGCCTGATGCCATCCCCCCTGACATTGCCACGGGCAACCTGCCTCCATTTATAGCCAGCTGCACCATTCCAGTGCTGCTGATAATTTCGGAGTAAAAGTTTAAATGATGGAGCGCTCTGCATGGAAAGAGAAGGCTTTTTGGTATGTCATTAATAATGCAGGGGTTTAGACACTATATTGTCTTTAGAGATGTGCTGGTTTGAATAGCACAGGGAGCTTTCCTCGCATCCCTTTTAGACTGACACGTCTGCCTTGGAAAGATGGACACCCAGTGCTCTTCCCAAATGAGGTATAGCTGTGATTCCTTACAGGGAAAGAAGATGGATGTGATCCTAGGAGGTTCACACTGCAGACTGCTGTGCTTTATTAACTGCAGACTGCTGTGCAATTGGACCTCAAAACATTAGGAGCTGTTTTCAGTGAAGTAATTCAAATTACTTGAAGACTATCATGTTAACAAATGCAAAGTGACTGTTTACAAAATTGGAAAAACACCCATTTACTTGCCTGAAATGGAAAAACAAAACAAAAAAAAACCCAAACAAACAAAAAGAAAAAAGGAAAGAAAGAAAAAAAGAAAAAAGAATTTTGAAGTTTGGACAACTTCTGAGAAACAAAAAGCACATTCTTATTCCTGAAATATTAGGGAAATTACTTAATTTTTCATAAGTTACTCAAAAGTACTTTTCTGACTGCCACTCTGGCACTACAGCACAATATATTTGATTACAAATCCAACAGCATCTGCTTGACTGTACTTCATAAAAATAGTAGAGACAAAATCCATTCTTTTTGTTGTACTGTAGTCATCGATAATATAGCTAGAGGAAAATACACCACTTTGTATAGCAAAAGCTTAAAACATGGTATATATAATTGTGATGAATACAAATAGACAGGAAAATTACTTTCTCTGACAAATTCTACATTTAGCTTAAGTAGAAAATGTGCAGCTCAGTATGAAGTCTCATTAGTAACCTTCTAAATTTCTGCTGGTCACAACTGAAAAGTAACTTTCACAGCATTTCAAAAAATTCTTCTACATCCTCCTCTTATTAGCCTGTAGTAATCCCTCAACGTGTTTTTGCCTTTCCATTGAAAAATCATACAATTCTAGGAGAAAAGGTAATGTGGTGAATTATGTGATATTCCTCTATGACTAACACAGAAGATTTTTTTCAATTTCCCTTTGCTTCTTGGTTTTTTTTTTGGTTTTGTTTTTTTTTTTTTCAGGAAAAAGATATTTAAAGATAAAAAGAGAATTCCTCAGGAAAAGGGGAAAGTACAAAAGCCAAGGACCTGAATGACAGCCTCGCTGTAGCAATAATTTAGCAGTAGCTGCACACAACCACCACGGCAAATGCACATTCCAAGTATTAAAACAATAATGAGCAGGTTTTAAAGAGGTGGTTTTATGTCTATTCAATCTAATTATATGCTTCTCTCCTATCATCATATTCAGTAAACCAGCTAATTTCTTTCTATTTTTCACCTCAGGCTATTAAAGCTTTCATATATAACTCAAATCACTAAATCTTAGAGCAAATATTCGCTGATCATTTAATTTAAAAGGAACAGGCTTCTTTTTCCTTCTCACCAGATGAATTGCTGACTTTGAAGGCTCCGAGATTTTCATGTAATATGTACTCTCCAAGTGGGGAGAAGCTGGTACAGGTGATCTAAAGAAATGTAGAGTGCTTATTCCTATTGAAACCTGCTCAGTTTCAGGGGCAATTGGCATGATTTTATTGCAGTCACAGACCCTGTCAGCTTAGCCAAGGCATGCATCCCATGGTTTATTGAATTGTGAGGAAGATCTCATGGTGTGCATGGAAAGAGTTGGTGAGAGGAAGGGAAGGTGGGAAGTGAGGGGCTGTGAGATGCTGTGGAGGAGCTGGAGCACACCTGCTCCAAAGCCTGGAAATCTCTGCAGTTCAGCCTCTGCTGCCTACAGCTTTGTGTCTTTCACATCTGCAGCGTATGGATTCTAGAAAGACATGAATTACAATAGTGTGGAGCTTGTAATTGCTCTCATTAGCTCCATTAGTTTACTTCCAGCACCAGATATGCACTTTCAAAGCACAGCTTGTTCCAGGAAGAGCACGTTCATTCACCAATGGCTGACAGAAAAGCTTTGTTTTCCGCCTCACAGAAAGCTGCTACAGAATCACTGCAAATGTAAATATCTATTTTTGTTATCTCTGCTGGCATATGACTTGACATATGCATTTGGTGAAATGTTGTCCTCTTCCCATGCTTCTGGAAGCCACGTCTATCCCATCTGCTTCATTCCCAAATACTTAAATTTGCTTTGTCTTCAACATCAACAACCCAAAATAAATAACACATATCCTTTGTCTGTTGATATGGCTGTCAGCCATTTACTATTTCTTACTCCATCTGTGTCCTCCCAGCTGTTCAATCCCAGCACTTCTTTCCAACCATGGCATTCATCAGCAGCACTTAGAGAGTGACACATGAACATGGAGCCCTGTCCCGTCATGTGCCGGGTCTGGGGCAGAGAGCACTGCCCATGGTTGGCACGGATCAAGGGCTAGGGGTTTACAGGACATGGATGATCCCTGGGACTGGACAGGCAGCATGTAAGACCACTGATATATTTGATTCATGGCAGGTAACGTCCACATTTGAAAAGCTGTGGTGAGCCATCTTCAATAAAAGGCAGAGGGAACTACAGGTGGGGCAGTTTAACCTCGCTTCCTCGAAAAAACCGTGCAGCACATCCTCACAGAGGCCAAATATATGAAGGACAAGCAGCATGGATTTACCAAGAGGAAACTGTTGTTGCTCATCATGGCCAACTGTTGTAAGCAGCCTGCTCTGAGGAGATCAGTGCATGTGATTTTCTTTCTCCTTAGCAAGGCGACACACAAGAGGTCCCAAAGCTCCCCAGTACTCAAACAGGGACAAGCAGACTGGCTGGCCAGACTACAGGCAGGCTGAAAACCTGTTGGACCACTGGTCTCAAGCAATAGTGGCTGTTGGTTAATAGTGAATGCTTTCCTCTCCAGGAGCCCAGCTCCTCAGGGGTAACATTGCCTGATGTCTTCATCTAAGGCTGAGAAGATGGGGTGGGAGTGATCCACCCCAGAGGAGCCTTCTCTGCCAGTCCTCTTAATTTTTACAACCATCAACCTTTTCATTCGACAGTAACAGATTCATCTTGAAGTTTTAAGAGCTCTCAAGAAAAAAAGTACATTAAAAGGAGCAGATGGTTTGAGTGGGGTTGTAAATAAGTGTATTATCTAAATGCAATGAGTCCATTTGGGATAACAAAAAAAAAAGCTCAGAACAGTCACATAAAGAGGAAGTTTAATGAGATAATAAGTTGTTGTCTAGAGCAAAAAAAAAAAGAAAAAATAAATCAAAGCATCTGTTTGATTTTAAGCTAAAGTCTTTTGGGAAGAACACAATGGAATGCCACTAAAAATTATATGGATTTTCAACTTTCAGTGGGAAAATAGAATTCCAAGAGCCCATAAAAAAGTGAAGGAATTTTAAGATTTTACAGACAATTGCATGTTGGTGAGGGGTAGTGGGATAGTTACACAGTTTCTAGTCCAATGTTTCCCCATCTGTGATCCACAAAACACCAGAAAAGCCTATACAACACAGTTGTAAAAACAAATAAAACCAGGCATATTCCTCTCCATATGCAAAAATGCTGTGAAATGAAAGATGGGAAAGAAATATAATGTTAAAGTATAAAAGGTTATGTTTCATCTGGTTGTAAATGAAAAGTATTATAACAATGCTGTTTGAGTTAGTTCATTCTTTTTTTTTTTTTCTTACCAGGTGTTTTTATGTGCTTGTTAAGACAAGTGTAAACCATCAAAGGGAGTTGGGTCAATTAACATATTGCTTAAAAAGCAGTTAAAATGTTTTTACTGATGTGTCTTTTTTCTCAGAAAGATAAAAAAATGTATACCCTAAAGAACTTCTTGAAGGGGAATGGGAATTTTTAAAACTTTGATAGAATTTTTAGCTTCTAGGGGAGAGAAATTTCAGCTTGAAGAACTGAAATCTGACCATTACTGTTAGAGCAGGCTCCATTGGTGCTTGAAAAGGCAGGAGAAATTATATTAACTTCTAGGAACACTTGTGAAACAGCTTCAGGTGCAGGTTCTGGATACAAACACAGCCAAGGAACACAGGACATCAATTTTAAAAGGAATTGAGCAGTCAGAATTTGTAGCAATTCCAGATTCTTGGAAATGCGGTATATAGTCTCCCCAGAACAATAAAAATTCTTCAATTGTTATTTCTATACAAATGGGACCAAAAAATAGTGTGCCCAGTAGTACAACATGTGAATGTGGAGCACTGAGGAATAACAGTGACCTTCATGAGCAAGAGCAAACTGGAGGGATCAGGCCATCACCAATTCTGTGATGGAAAATACATTTTCTTTCCTTGTTACCAAGTCTGGAAATTTTGACAGAAAGACTTGAAAGGCCAAATTTTGCATGCATGATGCTTCTTAGTTAAATGATACATTTGCATGCATCTATTTTTGATGGTTCTCCTTCTAAAAGACTTGGAGAAAATTGATAACTCCAGACAAACTCACTACGAGCATTACAAGCTTCAGGGCTAGGAAATGATGGAGAGCAGCAAACTTCTGCTTCTGACAGAAGGCTCCTAGAAGATACTGTCACCCTTGGCTTTGAAAGAGACAATATTTTAGAGCAAGTAATATGTAGTCTGGATTCAGGTTTTTTTTGCTTTTGTGGCAATAGTAAAATAACAAAATTCCAGTACTGATAATTCTCAAGTGTTTGGCAAAATGGAATAATTGAAGATTTTTTGTTGCGTTAACTTTCTTTCCAAGTTTAAAATTTTGGATTTGCATTGATAGCAGCAGTATCTTTCCATTTACCCTTTTGAGAAACAGGGTTGGTACATATATGGAAAATAACATTTCAAAACAAAATCACTTGCTTTGCCAATGAATTGATTTTGAAATCTTCAGGTTTTGTTCAAATCCTGGTTTCATGGAAGCTCCTAGAGAAAGCCCAGCCAGATTAAAACCATTTTTATCCCATTGCCTACAGTTATTTACTTTGTGAATGACAGGATTCTGTTAGCACTGAGAATCCTGAGCTGTTAGCAGAGTTCAAGAGCCCATTACTGAAGATGCACAGCCTGTCCTGCACACCTTCCAGCTATCATCCCAGAAATCCATGTTTATCCCACAGTCTGAGTGAATATTTCTAATGCCACTGCAGATGTGAAGACAATGAAATCCAGAACTGAATATTTGGGATGGGAGGGAGAAATTTTCCCATTTCAAAAATCTAGGGCTATAATTACTAATCCTTAGACTATTCTAGAAAACCAGATAAGTAGCTTTATGTTAGGCTATTATCAATAACTAATCTTCATCTTTTCAGGGAAAATCCCTCAGCTTCGGACATTGCTGCTTATATAATCTCTTTAAATATTTATTCAGAATAAATAGGTTTTACATATCCTACAGTGTCAATCTAAATATAATTTTGATTGACATAGATATTTTAGCAAATTACACAGAGTTGAGCAGAAAACTACAATTACCCAGTTTTATTTGCTAATCACCACCCTATATTTTTTGAAGTGGCTAGAAAATTGGATCACTTGATCTCTTGCCTTCATAAAAATTACTTTGAAATGCTGCCTTTGATTTCTTCAGTTATTTTTATTGCTTATCACCAGCCTGGCCACTTTGATCATGGAAGAATGACAAGTTGTAATTATTGGTGTTTTTCTCTAAGGGCAAAACAGTGACCCTGGTAGCAGAAAATGCCCTGAGCCTTCCCCTCTGGAGCCCTTTGGGGCTGTGCCTGAGGCCAGCTCTGTGAGACAGAGTTCTACAATTTGGCCATCCTTGGGGTCTCTGAGAAGGGCTGAGGAAAGGCTGGGATCTTCCCACACCAGGGAGCTCTACCAGGCTGCAAGGTATCTTTTCAGAAATCCTTTAATTCTTCAAATCTAAGAAAAAGAAATATCCACATCAGCTTCATCCATGGGTACATACTCTAGGAATGAAGGAAAACAGAAGTAAAGGTAAAATCTGATAGCTCATTCTATCATGTTCATTTATGATCCACAGACTCAGGGATTAATTTAAAAATTTTATTGTTTCTCACCATTTAGAAAAAAAAAATATTACAGCAGCATATCAATAGACAATGAATTAGCTGACTTGTTTTCTCCAGAGTAAAATCACTTAACCTCTGAGTCAGGCTTGGTTCTACTTGGCTTACTAATTTTAAGGCACTTTGAGCACCTGGACTTTGTCATGATGTGTGTAAATAGTAAATGAAAGCGTCCTCTGCTCTGAAATTTAAAGAAGCAAATGGATAAATAAGTAGAAAACTTCACCAGGAAGACCACAGTAAGGGTAAAATTATCAAAACTTAGTCACAGACATCTCCTTGCTCTACATATTTCCAAATTTTCTGTGGAATATTTCACTTTCCAAAGCTGCAAAGGAACAAGAGTGGAAATGAGAGATTGTGTTCCAGGCACAGAATGACCTTTTCAAAAGGCAAAGCATATGTCCTCAAATTCAAGTTGTCTGGTCTTGCTGAAATTCCACTTTTAAGTCAGCTCCCAGGATGAAATTATGTCTTCTGGTAAAATAGGAAACAGAAGTCTGACAGCTGACTGCAATCTTAAATTTCATGGAAAATAGCAGAGCACACTCATGGCCTAGGGTATCTTCAGCTTACAGCAAAACCCTTTTGGTGCAGGACTACGACTTGCCCAGAAGAAAAAAAATCATGGGTCCATTTTTATGTGAAATAAATGGTGCAGTTTGGAAACGTATGAAAAGTCCTAATGATACATTCAAAGCACTTTTGGCTACAAACGTTACCCAAATGTAAAGCTTGCTAGAGACTCTTTTCTTGGAGGAAGGCTCTTTCTTTTTTCATCTTTTCATCCATCCATCCATCCATCCATCCATCCATCCATCCATCCATCCATCCATCCAGCAGTTTGTATTCCTAAAATGTCATCATAAGACCAACGGGCTGGAGAATCATGAAACAGCCACCAATTTCCTTCCATTTAGGCTCATCATTGAAGAAAACTTCAGGAGTGGGCAAAAGAAAATAATCTCCTTAAGTTATCCAGAAATCCAAAAGTGACCTTGGTTAAGAAGCTTTTATTTGGCCCAACATTTGTTTCTAAATCACATCCTGGGAGCTTCATCCCACCAGCATTTACACTGGAAGCTGTAACCAGGGTACTGGAGTGTTGGGTCACTTAAGAGACACATCCTTGTAGGGCATCAGTCCTTTCCCTATCCTGCCTTGCAAGCCTTTCTTTCAGCTTTTAGGAATGGAGTTTTCTAGTTGTCCTTATTACTTTTCCATCACATTAATAATTTCTGTTATTTTTGCAATTTTACAGTTAGTGTAGTGTGTCAGGAATTCCAGGATGGGCAGGGGAAAAATGAAAAGATTGCAAAATTAGAGACCTGGAGCTTCAGAAGGTGCACTTTTAAGACTGTTAGTTGGTCCTTAGTTCTGAAAGAGACATTAAAAGAAACAGGGAAGGTGTGTCTACAAAAGGCTGTGGTTCTTTATTGTGCCATGAAGATTTTACTGAACCCTTTTATTGTCTCAGGAGAGTCAAAACGTGGCTACTGCTGATGGAAAAGCAAAGAACAGCCTTTGGTGTGTGCTGCTGTGTGTGTTCAGTCAGTAGAGCCAATTCAATGCTATTATACAAGGTGGGAAAACTTGGGAATGGATAGCAGCTTTCCTGTTGCTGTCAATTTTCTCCTAAAATATAGGTTTTAAATATAACATTATTTAGCCAAAGTAGTGTTTCAAATTTTCTCCTTTTCTGTCTTCCTGGGAAATATTTACAACTCTGACACCATTTCCCACTGAGGGAGGCGCCTCTCAGAGCCAGGCACAAAATCCCTGCTCCCTTTGCAGTCTGTCATTACTGGATGCCACATTTTCCTTCTCTCAAAAATTGCCTTTATACAGAGACACTGGTGCAAAACTTAAAGGCTCCAGAAAGGGATAGGGAAAGGCAGTGGCAAACTTCCTGCCTGTCACAGCATTATTCATTTCCTGCTATTCCCTCAGGGATAAAGACACAGACCAAGCTTCCATCAGCATCTCTGTGCCTCACCCACAGGATGTGCTCCAGCACAGCAAACCTGAGGCCACACGGAAGGAGACTGCAAGTGACAAATGTAAAAAAGGAGCAAACACCTTCGTTATTTGAAAAAGATGAGAACACTGAACACTTAATGAGATTAAGGGTGAGGACAAATAGAACGTAAAGGGTAAATTTCTGCAGTCAAGCAAACAAACAAAATGCTGAAGGGCACTTCCATTCATGGCAGACAGAGGAAGGAGATCTGCTTTCAGGGCATAGAAACCCTGTCAGCAGCCCCAGGAAGAATTCATTCCTACCGGCACAATTAAGAGAAAATACCTGTGCCTACCTCCTGTTCTAATCTTAAAAGATCTAATATACAGTCAGTAGCATTGTCTTTCCTATAACTTTATTGAACTGTTACAAACAGTAACAGGCAAATAACAGAAGTGGGCTGCTTATCTTGTGGCTTATAATCACATGGAAGTTATTGACCACATATTTTTGTGTCCTAGAATGACATAAATGTTTAAACACTCACAGGTCATCAAGCACAGGCACAAAGTCAAACTTGCATGTGGCAATTTAATTTTAGGCAGCTTGCTCTGATCATTTTTCTTCAACACAAAATTAGCTAAAGTGACCTTAACTGGACTGGTGTTAATCCCTTTGTGCAGAAGAACCTACACATAAGGGAAACATAGTTTAATATTTACAAGTCCTCTGAAGAAGACAAAAATGACCTTTCTTAATTAAATGTCATGACATGAAGGGTAATATTGGGATAGAATATGCAGCTAAATAAAGTTAGGGTCCTCATGTCTCTGGCAGAGTTAAATATTCTGGACTCAATTCTCTGACTTAACACTGGGGAAAAAACAGGATTTGCTGTTTTGAAATAAATGGAATTACCTTGTTTTATTTCAGCAAATCATGCAAAAAACGAAGCTCTCTGATCCTAGAATTTCTGGGATAAGTACATTTAAAGAATTTATAAAGTTCTGTGGGGGAAAAAGTGTTTTCACAGACTTGTACTCAGTAGGAGGTGCTGCTCTATATTAACTTTCACTCAGGAATGCTTCATTATCCAAGATTATAAGTTCATTTGACATAATGGAAGGACAGGATAAATTATTCAGAAAAGATGTGAATAGTTTATATGCCATCAGTAAATTCTCAAGGACAGGGAGATTTGAAATATTTTGTGGCACAAGGTTAATTACCTATTTGATGTGAATTCAGACATAGTTATTCTCATTTTGAAGTATGATTATGCTTTTAAAATACACACAAAATGTTATAGTCTGCTTATTTCTCTGTCTTGACCAAAACTTTAGTACCAGTAAAAGAATATACATTTCTCTGGTTATTTCTCCTGCTGATAATTTTCAGGGCAAGCTGTGATTTCATTTGTTTCAGCATGCTGGAACATTTTTAGTATTTACACTGGATTTTCTCCCTTTAAATTTGTGGGTTTGTTGCAAATGAGGGAAGATACAGCATGAAGATACAAATCTTTAAATACAAAATAGAAACTTAGAAAATTTAGAGGATGTTGAAAACATGCAAAAAAGAAAAAAGTGTTTCATATGAAAACATTATTTTAAACCTTGCCAGTGTAATATGGTGAACTCGCTCATTCTCTTACTTTAGTTCCAAGGTAAGGACATATGTAATAAAATGCAGATGGAAGGATTGCTAATGACTCTCACTCACTAATTCACTTAAGAAATACTTAAGAAAAGGGATAAGGCCTGTTCCAATCCCAGTGTTAGAACAAAGAGGGGTTTGAGTCCTCCTGGAGTGGCCCTGGAGCAGCTGGAGCTGCCCTTCCTGGCATCATCTCCTGGAGCTTCACACCACAAACGCTGTGCACAGAGGGGAGCACCCATAAATCCTGCTGCACAAAGCAGTGTGGAAAGGCAAAAGCCAATCAATAGTGTCAGCTCAAGGAGTGCTTTCATCTCAACTTCCCTGAGTCAGGAGATGAACATTCCTGTGGCTTTCCTGGTGACTTTAACCTGCCAGGTTAAAGAGGCCTTTGGGGTGTTATCCAGCAGGAAAGCAGGCACAGTTTGAGCATCAGGAGAGGCCAAGAAGGGCTAAAGATGAGACTCTCCTCTTCACTATTTAGAGATCTAACCCAGCAGCTATAGTTTCCCTAGTTCCCTCCAGCATTAAAAAAAAAGAAAAAAAAAAAAGATGGGACAAAATATAAAAGGAGAAAAATAACTCCAGTACTTAGAAAGGACACCATCATTGCTATTTTATAAGTATAAATACTTGAATTTTATGGAATTAACTGACTAGCCATCCTCTCAACCTCAGTGCATGCATGGAACAGCTCAAAGAAGCAGAGTCACGGAACTTAGAAATATACCTTAACACATAGCAGGTATTTCTGACACTGCTCAAAACCTGACATAAAATAAACTTAGAAAAACTCTTATTGTTATATTACATGATCTCAACTAGCAAAGCTTTCATAGCCATGACATAAATACTGAGACAAAAATCACTTTACCCTTTAATAATTACTTCATGTACTATGACTTATGCTGATTATTTTTCCAGTGCTTATACATTGTTTCATTTTTACAGGATTTCTCCCCAATGCTATTGAAGACTGTACCAAAATCATTCAATACTCTTAATTAATATTTGGATTTCCAAGATATTCTGGTGTAATTACAGGAACATTAATCTCTTGGCAGTAATTTCAGAAAGGTTCACAAGCACAGCCTGCAAACTGACATCAGGAACCTGGGGTGGCAAGTTTTGTTTTGCAAGGAAAAGGACTGGTGTTTGTGTTCAGGGGCCTGTGGCCCTGAGCGTGCAGCCACCTCCAAAAACTCTGAAGGGCGAGGGATGTGTGCCAGACCCAACTGCTCCCACCTCCAACTTGTGCTGCCCTGACAGTCCCAGGCTCACCCTGCTCTTTGCCCCCCTGCTCTTTGCATAATGAACAAATGAGCATTTGTTCATTAAATGCTCTTTGCATTTAATGGAACCACTCTGTCCCAAGAAGCCAGTCGGAGAGATGGGTTCAAATTCATGCTCTTCTCTGATAAAGTGTTCTTGCCAATCCTGTAAAATAGCAAAGGAGAATAAAGTGCCACAAATAAACAGCTTATTGAATCAATTTTCAGTGACAGGATGTAGGCCTAGTCCAAATTCCCCCAAATCAGTGAAAAAATCATCTTTCTCCAGGATCAGAGGCTCCCAGAGCTGCTGGCCTTGCTTGCAATGCCAAGGCCAGGAGCAGCCAGCCCAGCAGAGCCTGGCTGACCCTGGGACAGGAGAAGGGCTCTTGCACTCTCAAGGCAAAAAGGCTCCTTATTTTAATTGTTTCACAGAATACAGGAAAAAATCTGTGGTGGGGGGGGAATTTTCCTCTGTTGTACAAACTCCTGAAAAGATGGGTTCCATATTTAAATGCCTAATTAATATCCACCCAAACGTGCCTCAAAAGCTGAGTGTTGGGATCCAGATCTGTCCTTCTGCAGGTATAGAGTTACAACTGACACCCACCTGCAGTCAGATACTTGAGGCAAGTGACACCTGACCCATGGGATGAGCAGGTGTCAGCTTGATTAGGCTGACCCTTTCTTGCTTGTTTGAGCCCCTGAGTACTGTTAAAGTGTTTAATACAGCTGTCTGTGGGACCAGCTGCCATCCCAACAGGGTGACAGTGACAGGGTCTGGCCCACTGAGGCACACAGCAAATCTGCTCTGGTGATTTGAAGTAGGATAAGGACTAACATCACCTGTCTCCAGGAAAATGCCCAGAACACTTGAAGGAGGGGCAGTGGCTGTTTGCCAGCTGTTATCAGACCACTATGGTATTGGCAGGCTCATGTTGTGACCTGGATCCTTCCACCTATCCCTCCAGGGCTCCTGCTGCCATTCCAGCCTGTCCCTGGCAGGAACCCCTGACACCAACCACCAGCTGAGCCTGGTTCCCCAGACAGGGGGAGGAGGAATCCTCATGCCATGGACTTCTCTGGCACACCAGCACAGCCCTGTTGACTTCAACTACGTGGTTTTCTAAAGAACTACACTAATTTGTACCAGTTGAGGCTCTGACCTTTTAATTCTGAGATCAGTTCCATCTGCATCAGTGAATAGGTTATCTTCTTAATTTAAATCATTGCTGCATATGAAATTACTCAGTATAATTTTATGGTTGGCTAAAATTAATGAAAAATTTGTCTTGCTAAGGCCTTGCACAAAGCTGAACTTTGCAATATTAATCTTAGCAAATTAAGGCATAGGGAAATGTGCTTTGTTAGCAAATGACAATTTGTGTCACACAGCGTGTGCTGAAAGAATTAAGGATCATTGCTTAAATTGGATGCTGAATCAATGAATTGTGTTGGTGTTAGGGACCCTCATCTTGGGGCTGAGCTTGTTGGGTGCCTTCTCACTATGATCAAATGTACAAGTGGACACAGAGTCACAGCCTCTGCAGCTCCCACAGGACATTGGATCCCACTGATGCCTTGGAGTGGTTACCTAGAATAGAGACTAGCCAAGATTAAGAGAATAAAAATGGGTATTTGTTAAAGGCCTTCAACAGATACACCTTGGGCAGTCAGAAGCCTCTGAGAGGGGCTACATTCAAGATGGACAAGGATCATGACTTTTTCAGACAGATATAAATTTGGTCCATTTACATATCAGGGGTTAATCCTCCAACTACAGCTTCAGGTAATGGAGTAAATTCTTCCAGTTTGTTTCTCCTCCCCAGTTCCATTTGTTTAGACTTTCTGGGGCCTGAGGCAGCCAGGTGTCCTTGACTTTCAGGTCTAGAGAGGAATGGTTTTCTCTTACTAAAATGTGAAGACAGTAACTAACACTCTATATGGAGTTTCAAGTTATACCCTAAAGCAGTACAGGATTTGAAAAATATAAAAGCTAAAATCCTAAGGCATCACCATGTCTGCAGAAGAGGGGGTGCTTGTGAACCCCATGTCTGCTCTGCAAGCACCATGCAAGGGGAGCTGGAGCTCTGCAGGCTCAGTTACAGGAAGGTGTTGACAAATTCACATTTATTAAACCACAGACAAAATGTTACCTCTTGTGCTACTAATACTGAATAATTTGTTCACTTATTTTCTGTTAATTATGTGCCACTAAGTCACTAAACCACCTTGATCCTAGTTTGCTGCAAGCTGTGTGAGCTGAGCAGGTTTTCCTCACTGCAGCCAGACATGGCACCAGGCAGCTGGGCCCACAACCCCCTTTCCCCATGGCATCTCTGTGCTGGGTGGCAGCAAAAAGAGACACTGACACATGGGGATGAGGGAAGATCACCTCCAGCAAAGTTATTTCTGTGGGAGGCAACAATTTGTAATATTGGTGGAAGTTGTGACACATGGGCTCTGAGCTACAGACAGGGTGGAGGCCAGGCTGGTACTGCTGCCCCTTTGTCATCCCTTCACCCCATTAAAGATCATCTGGAACACTGCCATCATGGGAATTTGTGGCACTGCAGTGGGGGAACCATGCTCATTGAGGGAGGAGCAGAGAAATCTGCTTCCCACCCATTGCTCCCTGGCACAGTTAAGCCAGACTGCAAACTCCTTGTCTATCCACCTCCCCAAATACAATATTTTTGATTCACAAATACAGCATGTGCAGCTAAATTTTCCCCTGGGAGTACACCTGTCCTGCAGCCATTTTGCTCTCAGTGTGTTTGGTATAAATTAAAAAGCAAGGTCTGCATAACCTCGTGCATCAAGACCAGGACCACATTGCTTCAATACCAGATACTTTCAAGAGTTCTTCACACCTTCATTCATATTCTATCAGTCTTTGCATTCACATCTGCTGCCATTATGCCCAGATGTGAAACAGTCTTTGAGCCAAAGGCAGGGTCCATACAACACAGTGGGAGATTTTCAGCAAAGTGCCCAGCTAGAAATACCCGATGACAATTTTGAAAGAAAATGATGCGTGTAATTTTATTGCAACTTCAGTGCCCTAAAGGTTTTTAAAATCTACTTCTAAAGGAAGAGATATTTCTTTAATAAACCTAAAAAGTTTAGCAGAACATGGTCCCTTGAATTTTTACCAAGGTTCACTGGTTATAATTTAATGCTTGGCTGATACCACTATTACAAACACGAAAATAAAAACAAAAGTAATTTAAGAGAGAAAACAACCAGCTCTTTTTTCTATCTGTCAGGGTCCAGTAGCATAGTAGAGACTTTTTCAGGAGCTACTTTTAAACAAAAGTGAGTGCCCTGCCTAAGGCTTTACCTCAGCAATGACTCACCATTCAGGACACCAAAATTTTTAGATATGAATTAACCCCTTGAGTCCAGGACCCTTGAAACCTCTAGTCTGGCTACTCTACAGCCTGTGCCTGAAGCTAATGTGGTTCAGTTGTGGGTTTCTATGTACAAATCCCAGGAAAGCTGCAGTGCCACCTGACCTGCAGTGCTGCTGTCCACATCTAAAGCCTCCATTACAATTATTTAGCCTGGAAAGCTCAGTTCCTGCCTTCATGAAGGCTTACCCTTCCCTTTTGGCAGAGGGTAGAATCACAGAATCACAGAACACAATCTCAATTTAAACTGCACTGACTTTCAACAAATTTGTGAAATTTCATGGATTATCTGCAAAAGTCTCAGGAATGTGAATTTAAGCAGGAATTGGTCATCTCATATTTCTGTAGGAAATCTAGAAAAATTTATCTTTTCTGTAGGAAACAAGATTTATTTGCTATTTGTCTAACTCGGTGTTCAGTTGTCACCCAGCAGAATCACAAAAAGAAATCACCTTAGTGTGCACCTGCAGCCTGATGTGCCCAGGCACCTACAGCTCCGCCCTGAACAAACACTTCTCATTTCTCTCTGTCCAAATGCATGAAGCTGGCAATTGCATCCAGATGCCAGAAACCCAGAAGGGTTCTGCAGATGTTCAGAAACCCATTCCCCATCCCTTGGTAACCGTGTCCCATTTAAATGCAATGTCAGGGAAATTTTTGGTCTTCTTTCCCTTTGCCACCACACCAAGTATTTACAAGCTCTCCTGGCACTGCAGTCAGTAAACTGCTCCTGCCTCTGTCTCTCCCCTCCCTGATTGCCTTGGTGCTCAGTCTCAGGAGGCTTGAGGGATGACAGGAATATCATGATGCACTCTCCAATAAAAGATTCAGATCCAGCCAAAAGGCCTGTAAACAAATGTCTGCAGAAGCTTTTATCTTCTGAACAAACTTTAGCTCCTCCTTTCTTTCTCGGTAGGAAGAGACTGTGAATTTAGAGTTTGTTATGTAAGGCTGATTATTTTCTTCACCACAGAAACACTTCACAGCTGGATTCCACATCTACCTGAGATTGAACGTGCAGTGGAAGAACAAGAAGACCCTCTGCACAACCTCAAGATCTGTTTAAAATAGATGGTTTTGTGCTCCAGGAATCTTAAAATGTATTTATTCTAGTCTATATAGAGCTTTAAATCTGTATGAAAAAAGTTTAAGTCAGGGCTCATCAGGAGCTGTATTGCTTTATGAATGTGCAAAAGCCAGTGAACTACCAAATTAAGGAACGAAATGTTCTTTATTTTTGTCCTCATAGTGGTTCTTTCAAATAATCCCATTACAAATTTCAAGGAATGTCAACATGTAAAGCATAGACAGGCTATAAATTATTCCTTTCTAAATGTAAATCTTATAGTGCACCAATTAAAATTATCTAAATATTTAATAACAGGTTGCTATCAATTAAAGACCCTGATCTTCCCTGTATACTTCCACCACTACCACAGGATTATTAATCATTTCTCCTTGAGAGAAAACCAGTAATTTATAATGTCATTTCTTTGGTCTGTTGGAAAATAAGAATGAACATGTGTTGCCTTTTCCATGTATGAATGATCTTTTAGATGTATAAATTAATAAAAAATAAAATAATAATAAAAGGTGCCAATATAATGTTTGAATATTGATAGGATACATTTTTTATTATTTTCCTGATGTAAGTTTTGTTTTCTTCTTGCTTTTATAGGGGTAATTTCTGGAAAATGTCTTATTTTTCTTTTCTGAACTGGTTACTGAATGTGCCAGAGCAGCTTGTATTACTTACATTCAGAGTAAAACTTGCATACTGCAGAACAGATGGGTATTGTGAACTGTTATGATGGCAGTGATTTTAAATAATACATGAATAATTTTTCTATCTCATTAAGTTTCCAGTTTCTTTAAGAAACATCTTTAAAACAAAAGCAAAATATTCTTAGTGGAAGCTGTTCTTGTTTTGTGCAACTAGATGTCTTTAGCTGTTATGAGGAGAAATGTTGGTACAGAACAAAGGCATCACAGCTTTAAGTCTGATTTACAGTTTTAGTGCACACAGTTGTACAGCAAATGGACTCAGTTCCTGGTGCCTCTTCAAAACCACCAGGGCCAAACACAAATCTAAGGAACAAATACAAAGGAAGGTGCTAAAAATTCCTTCCCTTCTTACACTCAACTTTTTAGAATACTTACAAAAACTCCCACTTCCTCAAAAGCAACTATCTTAATCTCTTTTTCTAGTCCTTCTACATTACCAATCTTTTCCCCCTATGGTTTCATTTTCAAATGCATACCCCATTTATTAATCAGAAACCCTGTCTGTTTGCATGTTTTCTGAATTCTATTTAGAGACAAATTGGTAAACACAGAAATTTCTTATAAATTCCACTCACAGGCTGCACAAACATTATTTAGCTCCATTTTGAACAGAGAAAAAGGCTAGTGCTAAAGAGGAAATAAAGGCAATTATTAAAATTTTCACTTAGAATGCTTATTTGCTGTTAAAAGTATAATAAGGCAAGATAGTTTCCAAGTCAAATAGTTTTGCTAACATTTAGATTTACGCCGATCAAAATAATGAAGAAGATATGCCAGTTGTCAGAGTTCATTTTCCCTTTGAATAAGCTGAGTGGGAATGTAATTTAAATGTGATGAGCCAGAACAGCAGAGCAGCACATAAGGACTATGGCCCAGTATACAAAACAAACACATTATGAATCTGAGCAATGAGAATACATTCATTTATCGAGACACGTACTGGGGGAGGGGAGACTGAAAGCTGGCAGGACATAAAATAGCCATCAGGATGGTCAGGCTGGTGCACCTCTGCACCCCTGAAAATTCACAATCCTTACTAAAACAAGAGCAAGTTCTCCCTTTCTTGTCACCTGAGCTTCCTGTGCTGTAAATGTGATCTGGAGATAAGGGCTCAAGCAAAAGATTGTTGTGTTTTGTTTCTGCTGTGAAAAGACAAGATTTAACTTTTGGCATTTTAAGGCATCACCCGATCTGTGATATCTGCCCACAATTTAAAGACTTCTTTTCACTTGTAAATAAAAAACTTCTGTTGTAAATCAAAGCAACTCAGTGCCTTGGATTCCTGCGCCCACTTTGAGAACAGCTTGAACCCAGGCATGGACAAGAGGGTGATCAGGGGGAGCTCCAGTCCTGCAGAGCTGCTACAGCTCATCTGTGTCAGCCACAGCCAGGGGCTTTTACCTTTCCTCCAGCCCTTTGGCTTTAATTCTGCTGTTTGGCTTTTAATTCTGCTGTTGGACTCTCTGACTGTCCCTACATCAACACCACCAAGGTGCTTCCTCCATCAGATTTCTGGTAATGCTTTCTTCTGCCTTTGAGGATCTTCAAATTCCATTCCAGAACTGAATGTAGGCAATAATATGAAACTGTATCTATGTGAAATGATATCCAATGATAATTTAAAACAACAACAAAAAGAGAGGATAAAACTTCCAAATTTTAACAGGAGCACAAGATTTAACAACTCAGAATCCTGATCCTTTGAGAATCTCTAGAAACCTTAGCATTGCACAGTACTCTGCTGGCTTCTAGGGAGAAAAACTAACTCTATCCCAAACCAAACCATGACAAGCTCTATATACTAAAGGCAAATCAAACTTTTTTATAGGCAGCCTAAATCTCTTCATTGCTTTCAACCACCACCCAATGCAAAACCAGATATTCTCCCTTCCTAAGGATTTGTAAGATAAAAACCAAAAAAAACCCACCACATAATCATCTCTATGGCCATTAATTGCTGCTCAAGACTGTTTAATTCCCATAGCAAACATGGATACTTTGTGGTTTAGAGCTCAGTAATCTGATTGGATTTGTTTCCTTGATTTAAATATGCCTACCATTACATCCTCAGTTTAACTGCCTGAGTTTCCTGCTTCTGAAATATTTATGAGCTGATTCAGGTGACTTTGGTTTACAAGTATCAGCAATTTTGTCACAAAGTGGTTAGATTTGCTTAGTCTTCACAGCTCCTTAGCAGATTTTAGTTGTTTCTGCTTATATGTTACCTGCTTCTGCAGAGGAATGCACTTTACTCAGCACTGATAAGTGAGCTGATGTTTTCTCTAGAATTCCTGGGCACTAATTCCCTCTCAAAACAATTATCCAGTACATCTTGCAAAAAACTCCTCACTCAGCTACACAGCTACATTTTAAAGGCAAGATACAGGACAAGATGTAGAGGTAATGTGAAGCACCACCTTTTTAAGATTTTTTTAGGGTCAGTTATGACAGTAAATAGGATTAGTCACAGCAGTTAGTGCAGCTGATAGAGTTTGGCTGCACATGAAGGTCTGTGGCATGTGGCCATTGCTTTTGGCAAGATGTGGATTATAGAATTGTGCATTCAACTCTTTCCTTCTCATGTTAGTGTTCTGCCAAGTCTCTCAGGGCTTATTCGTGCTCTTCAATAGCATCTGTACCTCCTACTTCCCATTAAAATATCCTAAATCGAAATGCAATGAGATGTTCTCAGCATTTTCTGCTGCAGTCAAAAGCTTGGTTGAGTTTGATTAAAGTTGTTAAGCAGTTTTAATTTGAGGAGTAAAAACTGAGGGAATGCAGGAATAGTCATAATGGAATTATATGCCTCAATTAGCACTTAAAACTTATCTATGGGCACCACCAAGACACGATGGCTGCCAGCAAAAGTGAGGGCAGCAAACAGAGCAAATTTAGGCACGGTCAGGTGGAAAGGAGCACCTGCAGAGAAGAATGCAGTGCAGTGATGTGGCTGTGGAGGCTATGGAAGAGAATAAGAGGCACCTAATGAGGCAAAGATCAGGCCCTCCTCTCCTTTTCTGCCTCTGGTGCCATGTGCATGAACTTTCTTCTCCAGGCATTCTATCCCAACCTTGGGCAAGCCCCTCCCCTTAAGGGACAAAGACTTGAAAGTGGAGGGAGCTAGGACAGATGGAAGAGCACAGGGACAGACTGACTGCCTCTGTGGGGAAAAGAATGGAGAGGGAGCCGTGCCATGAGCCACAAGGTGGCTGGCTCTGCTGGTGGGCTAGAGACCACTGCAGGCTTTCCCATGCCAAGGAACCTTTCAGCCAGTAGCATAAGAGAATTGGGAAATTCATTAGAATACTCAAAGTTGTGACCAGAGAGGAGACCTGCGTCTCCACAGACTAAGTGGAAATCATGGGTAAATTCTCTGTGGGGTGTAGGTGATCAGACAGGGGTGCTGGTGTAACTCATGAAAGCTTCTCCAGTTTCATTAAGAGCAGCTGACTTCCATGACTCCCTTTAGTGCTAGTTTCATAACAAAAGCCTTAGACACACCTACCATCCCATTTTATGGTACAGTTCAAATACATTTTAATATCACCCGAATGTATGGCTGTTTCATTGCTCCACAGAACAGACTATCAAACAGTAATTTACAGCTTTCTTCCTCTTAATAAGCACTGAAGTATTCTTTCTTCTCCTTTCATTTTTTCCTCTCATTTGAGTGTGGATAAGTCACCAAATAAGAATTAATTCTTTCTGCAGGCACTGCCTAACTCATAACCGGACAGCTCTTGGCAACTCAGAGTACCTTGCTCCAATTATTTTCCAGGTGAGTGAACTTGTTATAATTGTGTTGGTTTCAGTTGGGATAGAGTTAATTTTGTTCCCAGTGGCTGGTCCAGGTTTTAGAATTGTGCTGAACACAGGGTTGGTAATAGAGAGATGTTTTCGTTGTTACTGAGCAGGGCTCACACAGAGCCAAAGCCTCTTCTGCTTTTTGTATGGCCATGCTGGTGAGGAGACTGGGGGTGCCTGGGAGGTTGGGAGGGGGCTCAGCTGGGACAGGGCACCCCAAACTGACCCAAGGCATATTCCACATCACATAGCATCGTGCTCAGTATGGAAAGTGGAGGGACGAAGAAGGAAGTGAGGGATGTTTGGAGTGACGGATTTTGTCTTCCTTCCCAAGTAACTCTTCCAGGAATGGAACCTCTCCTGAGGTGCTGAACACCAGCCTGCACATGGGAAGTGGTAATTCCTTGTTTTACTTTGCTTTTGTGCATGGCTTTTTTGTTCCCTATTAAACTGCCTTTATCCCAACCCAGGAGTTCTCCATCTTTTTCCCTTCCCATTCTCTTCCTGGTCCCACTAGTGAGGGAGTGATTGAGGAGCTGCCTGGGACTGGGCTGAAACCATGGCATCTGTGGAAAAGGAACTGTGTGCAGTCTTTAAAACTCTTTTATTGCAGTCTAGCCAAACCCTCCCTATTTCCTCCTCTCCTACTCTTTTCCAATGAAAGCAGAGTAGGTAAGAGCCTTCCGAGGGAGTTGCTCTTGACACAGGTCTTTCCTTCTTCCTGACAGTGCTCAGTGATTTTACTTGATGTAAAGGACTGAAAGCCAGCTAAGAAGTATTGCACTTCCTCTCCCTCCCCACCACCTTCCCCAGGAGTAATTTTAGTGGAGCTTTGATTGATGTCAGATGAAATTAACTGGAAACATTTAATGTGTTTAACATGTAAAGGCTTAGGGCTCTATTCACTCAGAGTTAGAGACTTTCTGTGCTTCATAAACTCAGAGGACACTGAAGCCTGAATTTCAGCTCTGCAGCCAGATGACTTATTAAACAGCACCTTGACTCCTGCCATCATTGCTGCTTTTCACTCCATTATTAATAGAAGGAGGACTTGCACTGATGGCAGCAAGAATGGAATCAAAAGTCCTGTGTCAGAGATGCTGTTAATTTTAGTATTGTGTCCATCATTAAGCATCAGATTAAATCAAGCTGTATTTCCCTCATCAGCTCTTGAAAATCCTCATTTAACCAGGTGAAAAGGAATATTGTGCTTCAAATAGAAGGATGAATGAGGTTCCTGTTGCCCTGATTTTTTTAAGTGTTGTTTTATTTATAGTTCTTTTGAAAGTTTTAAAGTTCTCATAAACTTCTTTAGTCTTCTGATAATGTTTACATATTTGAGAGTCAGAGGTCCCACACAATTTCATGTATAAATACAATAGTTTACATATTTCTGTGTGGGTGGAGAGAAATGATTGATTGATCTTTGCACCAGTGTGGTTGTAGAGGTGGTAATTCCATACTCCACTCCACGGTCACCTTTGGAATTTTATAAATACCAGATGTTTGAATAAAACTGGTTCTTTTTCTCTTTTGAACTTACCAAGCTTCTGTGTACTCATTTTGTGTCCAATAGCGACAAGCTCCTGCTAACAAATAGCTTTGAGAAGGGCTCTGGATAGACAGAGAGGTTTCATGAGGCATGTGCTCAAGAGTATAGTCTCAGGTTTCTTAAAACTAGAAAAGTCTTTGATAATTTAAAAATTGAAAGTTGAATAATTTTTTTCCTCCCTTCTCATACTTGTAGCAGACCTGGAAAAGAGAGGTTCATTTCTAAGTCAACAAGTTATATCAAGTTAGAAAGAAAATAATTTTCAATATGTACTTCCTCTTTGACCATCTATCAAAGGCAGATTAACCCTGCCAAGGGATAAATATGAGAGGTTCTGGGCTCCTGAGGGATGCCACAGCTGAGCAAAGGGAAGGTCTCTGTGAGTGTGCAGGGCAGTCTTTGCTCCACTGAAAACTGGTGGGAATCAGAGGGTGCACAGGCTCTTGAGGACATGTAGAACTCAAACTTTACTCTCCTCAAGAGGATTTACTTGCACCTGCTTTACTGCTGGTATTCAGTATTACTTTATTGACTTGTAAGCAAGTCTATCAGCAGCAAAAATTTTTCCTAAGTGATAAAGGGACTTTGAAATGCCTGTCTGTACAAATACCAGACATTATCCTTTCTACTCTCTATTCTTCACCATTTCTAAATACATTTGCTTGTGCCATGTATTACTCTGTGATTTTTTACCAACTTATCTTTAGCACACACTCAATGTGCCAAGCTCAGAGTGGCTGGGCTGTTAAAAAATCATGCTTCAATGAGACAATTGCACTCCATTACTTAGCTATGGCTTACAAAGCTTGTCAGTAATTCTTCAAAATCCAGCTGCAGTCATGACTTCAGCAGTTTATTTGCTACAGCCACGGCACTAATGGAGCAGTTACCATAGAGCAATGGCTTCACTGTTACTCTAATGCAGATTATTGGCTTTCGGATCAATTCCCCCCGCATAGGATCTTGATAAGAGTTTCACAAGATAGGATTATTACATACTCTAAGTAGCAAGCTGACATCCTCTATTCTACCAGAAGATTTGTCATTTTCATAGTTGTTTTTACACCTCATTTTCTCCCAGAATGCAACAAGAGTTGAGTTGCAGTTGCCTTGCACTGGAGTCAAGCAGCAAGTGGTGGCAAGGCTGAAATTAGCTAGACTTTTGCTGTTTATGAAGGATTTAACCACTTGATGAAGCTCTGCAGATATATTTACCTCAACGTGTCAGAGAGGAGGCAAGAATTCAATTTGCTGAAGCAGAGAACCAATTGAGATGATGTTACAGGCCCTGCAAGCATTTTAGTCTGCTCCATGTGAAATGAAAGTAGTCCATAAACTACAGAAAGAGCATGTACATAAACATAAATCACAAATTATATAAATTTCTCAAAAGTGAGGCCTTCCACTAACTTTAAATCTTAATTCTTTCCAGAAAATTTAGCTGGAAAATTAAGAGCAGCATGTATTATAGTGAGACTTCTAAACAATATCTTTCATTTAGTTTCATCCTTCTGCAGTAGTTTGAAGTGTGTGTATCATATATGTTTTCTGCTGAAAAAAAATATTATATATATGGGGATATATATATAGATAGATGATATAGATATAGATATAGATATAGATATAGATATAGATATAGATGATATAGATATAGATATGGGGATATATCTATCTATATCTATATATCTACATCTATTTCTGGGGAAAGCATATAGTTCTTTCTCAAACACCTGTAAGATACCTCAGATGCAGATGAATGACCTTGAGAGGTTAATCAATCAGCAACCATTTTCTAGGCTGTGTGTGAAGCCAGGGCAAATGGACATAGTTGTGTTGTCTGAGACAATTTATTTTTTGCATCTTCACTGCAAATAGACTGTTAGAAGGTATCAAGAAGGACCCATGTAATGCAAACACAAGGTCATACCCACTGAGCAATGGGCTGGTAATTCCAGAGGGTTACAGGGTTGGGTTGCTGCTATTTGTTTCATAACAGGACAAAGAGCAAAAGTTTCTTTTCTATCTGTCATGTCTGCAAGATCAACCACACTGTGCAGCCACTGATGCACTAGGAGGAAATCAAACAGCCTGCACAGATCAGCATTGATGTGTGTTTGAAGGGACTTACAGAAAAAAACATCAGAGCTGCCACATTTCTCCAGTTCTGTGTAAGGCAACTGAGCAGTTTTTACATTTACATTTACAGTTATTGCTGGGTCTGTCTGCAGTGATAGGCCACAAAGGCTGCCCATAAGCCAGTCCTCAGGGTCAGGTTCTTCTGTCATGGAGAAGCTTTCAAAGCATATCTGAATGTCTCTCTGTGCTAAATTCTCAGCTATACGTTGTGATCCCCAGGTCATACTCCAAAAAAGCACTGTTGAACATCTTAGGATAAGTTAATTGCAATATTTATTAGATGCTGAAGAAAACTAGAATGTGTTCTTACTTACGTTAGGCAAAAAATAAAGCAGCTATGTAATATATTAGTTTTATTCAAAAAGCAAGCTTTACTAAAAATTGTATGGTCTTTTCCTGAAGCAATCAGAGAGAAACAGGAAATCATTAGGTGTTTAAACATGAAAGGCACCAATATTGATCTCATAGCTAAACTGACAAAGGAAAGAGCAATCCACCTCCTTCAACATGCACAGTTGTAATATGAGTTCCTAAGAATCAGGAAGACATGAAACAAAAGTGACAGCAAGATCAAGTTGCAATATTAGCTAGAGAATTCCATTCCCCCAAATTAGGTCCAGCACTTTAGAAGCTGTGTGCATACATGGAAGCTCTGAAGCTTCACTGGGTTTGCATTCCACTTTTGCAAGCCTTCTATTCCCAAAAAAGCACTAGGAATTTTTCATCAATGCAGAACATCCAATATTGAGAAGTCAAGATTCCCACTCCCTCTAACTCACTTTTTTTTTTCCTTGGGAGAAATAAAGCAGGAGTTCAGCCTGAGAAACTAATAGTAAGCCCAATCCAGACCATGCTGAAAAGACAAACTTCCTAAATGATAGGGTAAAAATGGTAAATCACTCTCCTTGTAGACTTCAGACCTGAACCTAACAGCCCATTAAAAACAGAGAGATGGCTGAGGTCGCCAACTTAATGGTTTGATGAAGAAACCAGGGTGAATGTCAGGAGCAGGACTGAACACCCATCTCAAAAAGCTTTTCATCACGGTGTGCAGGGAGTTGCTGACTCCATCAGGTCATGGGGCAGGGAAACATGGAGCAGTCTCCACCTCTCAGACTCTATCAGAGAGAAGCAGCACTCTAAGTCAGAGTGCCTCTCCTTCACAAGCCCCAATTAGTTTGACAAGGCAGCATTTGGAGTCTCCGTGGAGCTGCACCAGGCAAACCAAGGCAGGATTTGGAGCATTATGAATTGTGATATATCAAAGGTGAAAACACACCCAGAGCTGGGGGTTGCTGTATTTTCAGCGTGATTGAAGCTGATTTCAGGCAGCAGAGGTGGTGCTGGAGCAGGATGGGCAGAGCTGCTCCCCAAGGTGCCCACGCTGGGCACAGCTCCCCTCAGCAAGGCTGTGACCCACGGGGCTGTCACCCCAACAGGACACCAGGACATTTCCACTGCCACTTCCACCCCAGGAAACCAATATTCTGTCACAGGGAAAGGCAATGCTACTGCCCAATCCTATTGCTTTGGGAGCTGCAGAGATTTATGGCACAGAGAGAAGCAGAATTCTCCAAAGTGTCCTAGGAAGGCCTGAGGAGGGAAATTGGAAATTCACAGCTCCTCCTGAGGCAGCAAGGAGGCTCCAGGACACAGACATCAGACGAGATGGCAGTGCTGGAGGAGAAGCTCAAAGTAGATTTTGTTCAGAAAAAGAAATTTGTATTTACTGTCTCCAGTTCTGGAAGTGGAAAAAAATCTATAGGCCTCTCTTTGACCCCAGTAACTCTTCTTATTTATCATAAGTTCCTGCTTTAAAAGTGTAACAGAGACTACAAGATGTGGAGTTAAATACTTTGGAATTAGAGATACAATCTGAGAAGCAACAGTAAAATAGTTCATCCCACAAGAGATTTCTCTCATCTCTTCCAGAGATAAGTACACAGAGAGCTGACAAAATAAATCTGCCCTTGATATCTTCCTGGGTAACCTGAGAGGAAAATTAAATCCAACTTCTTTCCTGAAAATGACATTTATTTTTCTTAAGGAAAAATCATGTTTATCAATTAGGTGGAGCACTTCTGATTAACCATTAGTACTTAGGGGAAAAAACAAAAAACTCTGAAGGCTTAAAGAGAGTATGGATATAGAACTTGGCCTGATCTTGAGAGGGATAGTCTTAGCTGTTCTTCCTGCTAATCAGTACAGTGCTTTGTGATGCCAAGACTTCTAGAAGTTCTCCCAGGATCAGGACTTTTTCTTGACCTCTTAAAGGCTTCAATCCTGTTAAAATTATGAATCTGAGCTTTGCAACTTTTAAAAATTATGATTAGATAGCATTTCACGTATATACAGTCTCCTATTGTCTCAATTTCTTTCCAAAATTATTTTCTTCCCTCAGAGAGACAAGTTAAAATAAACTGCCCTAATACATTTTTCAGAATTATCTCACAAAGCCTTATCAATTAAGATCAAGAACACCTTACAGAATATCAGCAGTTCCCAACTAAGGACAAACCACTGTGACAATTCTGGGGTCAGGTGGGGGTATGGCAAACCCCTTATGCTTTATCTCACAGAATAGTCTTTCCTCAATGATCTGCTGCTTTTACTTTGTCAGACACATGAGTCTGAAGCACATGACATAACTTTTTGGTGCTTTGGTTTGCTTTTCTTTAAAGGTTTCTTAAATTAAGTAGAACTTTTGCTGGGAAAAATTAAAAAAAAATAAATAAAAAACCAAACACACCCAAACCTAAAGTGAATTTGCTGACTTTATGCTAAACCCCTTTTCCCTCCCAGTTTAAAGTGATCTTTGATGGAAACTAAAATGTGCAGGTGTCAAAGTGTATCAGTATCGTACACAAGAGATGTGCACAACTGAGGTTTTTTTGGCACTTTCTCCTTCCAGTTTATTAAAGGTTGTGTCAGAATAAATTTATGTAAGCAAGGATCAGATTTTATTAGTGGAACATCATTAGCTTTTAATGAATAAGAATAGTTTAGGAAAAGAGCTGGTAACATTTGAGAGCTGAGCTGTTTCTCCTCTCTCCTTCCACCTCTCACTTTAACCCTGCCAGTAAGGGTGGAATACAGAAATGGAGAAACGCAGAAATGGTTGTGTTAAAGTTGTAGCTCAGCAAAGCAGCTGACAGTGTTCCAATGTCTATCACTTTTCAGCACAGCAATATGTGCTGAGGCTGTCTTGCTTTAATGGAACTTTCTGAGTTATGCAGATTTTTCTCTAAATAGAAGCCAATTAAGCAGGGTCCAAGACTGCAGCCACTGATGAGGTTATAGGAACAGCTGGCAAACAAGAGGCTCCACAGTAGATGAGG
This sequence comes from Chloebia gouldiae, assembly GCA_003676055.1. Lineage (NCBI taxonomy): Eukaryota > Metazoa > Chordata > Aves > Passeriformes > Passeridae > Chloebia > Chloebia gouldiae. Next base: position 8,059,230 of record QUSF01000022.1, read on the forward strand.
ACAGACAGAACAAAGATGGCCCCTGGTCCCAAAGTCTAAATTGCAAACCCTTGGAATATCCCGGGGATTGTCCATCAGGAATGTAACTGATCCTCACCATGGAGAGAGATTTAAACTGACAAGGGAGCTCTCCAAGCTGTCACAAAGGACAGAGATGTTGTTGAGCTTTTCTCCCCCACAATAACTCTTCCCCGCTTTTCTGCAGACTTGTGGGGTCTGCTTTCTCCACCACAGCAGGTGATTTTGGGTCCTATTTGTGTTTTATTATCAGAAAGATTGGAAAAAGAGAAAGTGTGCCACAGTTACATAACCCAGCTTCAAAACCCAGTGCTGGATGATACCAGAGCACAGGTTTTGCCCAGCCTTACTAAGATGCAATAGTAATGAAAAGCAAGACCCAGTGCTAATTTGCATCAGCATTGAAATGTCTAAAACCCACTACAGGTACAATATTTAGAGCTCAGACCACTCTTAGAAGTGGGAATCTCTCTGTTCTCCCGTTTGACCATGAAACACAAAATTTTGGATTCTGTCCAGTCAGCAGAGTCAAACACTCCTATTTCCCAGCACTTCCCACACAGCAGATTTTGGGGGCAGCAGAGGCACTGACAGAGCCCCTTCTGTCCCACCAGCTTTGCTGGGCACATCTGGAAGCCACAGGCCAGGAGAAGGCAGATCCATGGAGGTACCACCCCCCAGTTCAGCCCCAGAAAGAGCAGCCCCACCCCAGAGAAAGGCACAGAGGTGCTCCCCAGATGGTTTGCTTTCTTTTTCTGAGCACAGCACAGCAGAAGGACACCACAATTTGACAAGAGAATCCAGATTTTATGTTTTGCTATTGGATTAGCAAAAGCAGGGCAGCTGGTGCAGAGTGCCAAACCCATAGAATTGTATTTTGCTGCTCCACTTTGGAACAGCTTTGTGTGCTTTGCACTGGACCCTCTGCCCTTAGTGCCTCCGCAGACTGCCCAGACAAGGCTGAAGGAAGCTCCACCAGGCACCTGCTTTGGTCATTCTTGGTCCTTATTAGGTTTGTAACCCCAAAAGTTTTAGTACACACATATCTGTGAGGCTTTTTACAGCCTCATCCAAATCCCTCTGGAATTCAGGCACAGATCTGACAATCAAACTGGGGTAAAGGCCAAAGGACCATTAGCTTCCCTGTCCCTAATTACTATGGACTACAGATATAAAATTGACTTCTTGGTCTGGATCTCTCTGAGGTTTTGGGGAAACACTGAGATTTTCTTAAACTTTACATTAGGAAGCTTAAAATGAAGATTTCTAGAGAGCTAAGACACAGATATTGCCAAAATGTACCAGAAGTACGTTGAAGATTTGCATGCCCTTAGCCAAGAAATGCTCCACACCCACCTGAGACCAGGTAACACCATCAAGCCTGCAATAGTATCTTTGCTAGGCAACAGTTCCCAGCACTCTTTAAGTGCACTGAGCCCCGGCTTAAAGCCAAATCAGCAACGTTCTTATAAAGATTGCAGTTGCTCAGTTTTCCCCAGAGTAGCCCTGCTCATATTAGAAACTAACAACAAGGATTTAGAAAAAAGCACATTTACATATTTTTTCCATTAAAGAGAGATGTTACACATACAAGGTTTGTATCTGCTTATAAAGTTGGAAATCCCTTGTGTGCACAAACAAACATCATTTGAGAGAATTTCGGAGTCATATGCAGTATGTGCCTATCAATTCCTGTTAATTTGAGGAGGCCGTTGATGAACTTAACAGCCACTTTCCTCTTCTCTCACAAATGCCTGCAAAGACAGGAAAATAGACTCAACATTTCCTTGTATGCCCACAGGATAAAAGATGAGAGGCTCAGTAACTCAAAGCCCTGCTTTTTGAGCATGCAGAACACAAGCTAAAGCACACATAAGCACAAACTGAACTACCTCTTCCCCAGTTCACATTTTTACAGTTCATTGGCGCATAAAGTAGCATCCAAACAGCCTGAAACAATTCCATCTCTGCTGTAATTACAGAATCCCACTAAAATCACAGGATTCCACCACTAAAAATGTCTTAACTGCTTCCATACTCTTTTCCACAGTATACTGCATATGCCACTCTGCTTTCTTGCCAAATGTACTCCTGAACACAGAGAGAAACATCCCCCATCCCCAAACTGGCCTTTGCTCCATGGCTCAACACACAATTTAATGGGCAAACAGGACCCAGAGGGTGGTTGAGCCATGGACCAGCACTGCCCTGAGTTCAGCTGACAGCAAACAGCTCCAAGATCTCTCCCAGAGAGCCATGGCAAATTCACCTGAACACTCACTTCATCCCTAGAGATATTTATCTCCCCAGACTGAGTCCATTTGGTATATTAGTCACATATTCCCCAGACATGCTTCAAGCACAGCATAATATAGCATGAATCACTGTGCTGAATAATCCAGAAGTATATTTCAAATATAACTTTTACCATGCTCCTTTTTACTGATCTTCCTTTGATGGATCATAATATGATCACTTTAAAAGTACTTCAAATAATAGCTACACTTCAAAGCATTTTTTCTTTTATCTTATTTAAAACATTACATCAATTGTCATGTATCATGATTCCACACAGTTATTATCATGCTGACATTTAAATATTACTTCCTTATGGATCTACCTGTTAAGTATCACTCATTGCATTCACCCCTTTAACCAGAAATATTTATTTCCCACAGCAACAGACTCTTCCACTCTAACACAAGTTTCTGCTTTTTATTCTCATAGCTGTGTTCTTCACTTTTATTGTTAAATCCTGTGGACACCAATGGCTGTTTTATATGTTCTATATTTGAAAAAACAACAACAGGACTCAACAGCATTGGCACGAGCACTGATTATCAGCCCTGCTAATCTCAGTGTCAACCTGCAGCCTCTGGTTCTGATGGTGCCAAGTTGTTATAAGGAATTCATAGCCAAATCCAGGTGATACAAGCTCCTTTTCCAGTTCTGCCTCTCAAGTGTTGATTGATTTTTGAGAAGCTGCTTGATTTTCATCCATTAGGAAGCAGAAGTAATGGTGCCAGGTCAAGCTCAAAGCAAAAGAACATTTAGTTCTTCCCTTTGAACTCCTCTCATCCCTACATAAACACCTACTGTCCTCATGTCCTGTCATTATGTCAAGGCATGGGTTTTCTTCTGCCTGATCTGAAACACAAACATGATGTCATACCAGGCACACAAGTCTATCCCATGGGCAGCACCAAAGATTTAAATTTCAATAAAAGTATTTTTAAAATTTCACTTTTTCCTTCTCATTAGCAAGCACAGCTCATTCTTGTCCTTCTCCCGACAGTGACAAGTATTTTTTTTTATGAATGATTTTATGCTTCCATCCAGCCTTCACTCTTGGTGGAAGGCTACTCATCTGGAGTTCAGCCAAAAAACAGAGATGATGGAAAGTAGTTTTCTCAACTTGCCTTAAGTAGTTCAACTTAGAGAGGCTGACTTACTTCATTAAAAATGGAAGTTAAGCCTGGAAAGTAGCCTTAAGTTGAAAAACCAGCAACAAACTTCAGAAGCCAAAACTTACAAGTTAAAGCAGTTGCAAGGAAAAATCATAGTTCATATTATGCAAGTGAGATCTTTTTGGCAAACAGCTGAGTACATCTGCACTACATACAGCAAACTAATGACCTATAAACACAAACATCAAAGATGGCTTTAATTAAGGGGTTTTTTTTACAATCCAACTTGCTCATGCATTGGTTGTAAACACCAACACCCTTGTTTAAAGCTGCATTTGCTGTGTTACTTTTGTGCATCATTTCAGCCATTTTGCACCTTTGGGAGATGAGCTAATCTGAGCTGTGTGTTCATACCAGTGACAACTGTCCTCTCAAGCAAAGCAGCTGCAGTCCATCCACAAATTGTAACTTAATGAAAGAAGGTTTGAACTTGAAGTTTGCATATACCAAATTCACAGTTTAGTTTTTTTACACAATCTCTTGCAGCACTTAACTTTAAGTGATACATGTGCATTTCTGCTACGACAGCTTTACTGGATTTGCATGTTTGATTGTTTTTGTGTGTGGTTCTCCCCTGTTCTTATTCTCATAAAAGTATCTTGTCAATCCACAAAAATATCTACTTTTCTGCAAGTTCCACTATCCTTTATGTGTGAAATGAAGGATATAAAGGCAAGACTTGAGGCAGTATTTCATATTCAATGTACTTAACAAAAGTATTCATATGCTGCTCCCCTTAGTACCCCTAATAACACATAGTTGGTTTATTTAACTTTCAATTAAAATTGCTTCATAGAGCAATCAACCTAAACTTCCCATAAAAAAACCCCTAAATCAATCAACAAAACATACAAACAATCCAAACAAATTTCAAAACCCCCAAAAACAACACAAATACAACAACCCTTTCCTGCTTGGAAATAAAGACGTTTATTGCCATTAAGGCACTGCACACACATTTCATGCTGACCTAGTTACATGTCAACATTTCTTTGTGCATGAAGAAGGTGATGCCTTTAAGTCACAACCATTTTATTAATGAAATAGAAAAACTAAGTTCCCAGCATATTATCTAGAATATATAATTCCTGTAAGTCCATGCAGTACATCACAGCTACTGATCATGAGTGATTTTAGCTGTTTTCCAGGCCTGCAAGTTTCTCTCCCTCCCTTGTCTTCAATCACAGACTGTCTCAGTAAGGAAAGCTCCAAGTGAAAGAGAAAACAGAGGAGAAATTAGGAGAGAATAGAAAGAATTATTAAGAAATGGAAAGGAATTTTGCTGTGACTACTCCCACAGCCCCTGCAGAAAGACTGCTCTGACTCAGCTTAGTTGGGTGGTTAGGCAGGATTAGGTTTGTCAGTGAGAATACAGACAGAGCACCAGGTGTGTCTGTTCTGGGTGCTCCCTGCTTGCAGAGATCCCTCTGCTCATCAGGCAAGGGGCAGAGCATGCTAATGAGCACAGGATTTTCACTCTGTTTGCCCCTTCCTCATTTTGGGACCAGTTTAGGCCGAGCCTCCAAAAGCTCAATGGTGTTGTTGAATGTGCCCAATTTAAACAGTATTTTCCCCCTTAGATGAGCAGCTACCATCCAGTCAGAGTATAAAGGCTTGCTCTGAACTACCAGGTAATGATTAGTTATGATGAATTAAGAAGCAGTGCCTCTAGAAAATATTCTATATCTTCTGCAGTAATTAGGGTTATTTTTAGGATAATATTCTTACAAATTGTTGAGTTCCTGGATACCTGTAAAAACCCTGGCAAAGTTGCATTTGTTCTTTTAGCAAGAAAAGAAAGCATTATTCACTGACAAGGCTTTTTCTCTTTCCATTTACAAAGCCTTGGCTTTTTTCCTTTTTCTAACATATTAAATTAACTCGTTTTCACGTTGTTTCCTGCTTGTTTAGCATAACCAGTAAGTGGATTATTCCTTTATCTCAGCTATCCATGGGTTTCTTTAGGAAAAAGGGTGATTATTGCTGTGGTCACCCCACGGTACCCCGTTCTTAATCCCCTCTGTTGATCTTTGATCCACGTGCAGTTAAATGTGTGTCCAGGGCACACTGCAGTGCCTATCTCTAATCCTCCCCAGAAAACCAGAGGGTTAACAGCTCTAGATGTTAATGTACTTAGAATTTGGGAGCCAAATAACAGTTCTACAGTCAGACTAGGTGATACAGCAGGGATCAGGTCTGAGCTGCCCATTATGCTTTGTTTTCAAAGAGGTAACAATCTATGAGTGCTCTAACACTGGCCAGCAGCCTCATCAATGTATGATCACAGCATTTTCCACTCCATTAAGCAATTCTCATGTTATGTGAAAAGCAAAGTAACGCATCACAAGTTTTAAATAAAAATAAATCAATTACACATCCAGAACACAAATGTTTTGAGAAAAAAACTTGGTCAGGTTTTTTTATAGAACAGGCTGCAACCCAGTGCTCTTTCATACCATGATTTACTTCAGTCCACTCCAAGATTTTTAACAAAAAGATAGAAAGTCCTAAAGACAGAATGGCTTGAATCACCCTGATGAGTGCCTCAAGTGTACTTTTATCTATTGGAACCAGTTTTCTCCAGAGTAATACATGCTTGCTCTGATGAATGGAAAGAACATCTCAGTATAATTACTGAAAATGTGAGCTTTATGTTCCAGTACACAATCTTGGGTATTTTGCATTAAATGCCAACAAATGTTTTATTCAAGTCACAACAGCAACACAACTCAAAAAAGACACAGTGATAGTCTTGATTCCCTCTTGTCAGATCCATTTTGTGCTGGTGAGATGCCATCAGTTTCCAGATGGTATCACTGTTTAGAAGTGATACACAGAAGAATTGCTGTAGTAACACGACAAACAATCAGGTCTAATAAACTTGACTTTTTGGGTTGTTTCTAATTATCACAGGTAACAAGCTAAGGCAAGAATGATCACTTTCAGCTAAGCTTACTTATGCTTATAGCTCTTTGAATTTCAGTAGTAGATGAGATCTGCTAACGTTTTGTTTATCTTCTACACAAGGAACTTCATGTCCCTAGGAGAAATGTGTGTCCTGAAGGGATAATTCTAAAATCATTCCTTTCCTTCTGCTAAAACTATGTATTACAGTAACACAGTTTTTATTAATGAGCTGAATTTCGGGTCTCTCTTCTCAGAAATGCATTCCAGAGCAGCTATGTTTATGGCTTTTCCTGTGCAGCATAACTCAATATCCCTATTATGTAGATAACTCAGATTTATGCCTCTATCCTATGAGACATTTCACAAACGCAGGCTTAGTGTTGTCAGGCAGCTTGATGGATGTCAGATCCTGAAATTTACCCAAAGACATCCAGATAATGGCATGGCAATGGTTCCAAATTGAAATGCATCATCATTGCAGTAAATAATTCCCTGCTTTCCCACCCTCATCCCCCTGTGAGAGCAGTCCTATTACTGGAGAGGCAGAATGCATCAGACATCACCTGAACATCACCCACAGCACTGCAAAACCAGACAGGCACTTCACTGAGCCCTGCCTAAAGGGAATTCTGCATTTCTTCCCTAGGCCTCATGCATGTTAAGATCGTGCTGTAAAAATAAAGGCAGGAAATACATTAAAAAAAAAAAAAAAGGTTTTGTTTCATTCTGATTTTAAGAGGACTCAACAACACTAGGAAGTGATGACTGACTGATAAAAATTTATGTGACAACAGCCAGCAGCACCACTACCAGATCCCCAGACAAGAAGCAATCATGCTGGTAAATTTGCAGCCCTACAACTCCTGAAACATCTGCCAGGCCAAACTAAATAATTTCAAAGGAATTCTGGAAGCCCATGAAAAATAGTTTGCTCAATAACATCCCATGCTTATTGTGACTGCAAAAAGCCTCTGTGCAGCAAAGAAACTGAAGCTGGGGATTTGAAGGCAAGTAAAGGGGCCTTGTGCAGTAATTTAGCAGGGGGCAATGTGTGATGTCATGTTGAAAGTTTTTAAGGAATGAAAGCTGTGGGCAATACTGAGGAAGAGATGTGCTGCCCCAAGGAAAAGGACCCATTTAACTGGCCTTCTGCTTTTCCAAGAGGCTTTGGTCAGACTTGGATCTGTTGAGCTAAGCCTTCAGGAGTAAAAGGGACAGACTCCTAGACTGGCCTTCTCCTATTCTGCTTAGACACAGCTGAAACTCAAGGTTCTTAAAAGAATTTTGGACATTATTACAAAAACCAAAATCCCACAATTGTATGAACAAGTGTCAAAGTTCCCAAATAGAAACCTTACTGAGAAGCTGAGTATGGGGAAGGCACTGAATATTTCATCTTTCAGTGGAACGTGCAGTTTCTGGGGAGAGAGTTTCTATGAGCTGAGCTGACCAGATTTTTGTCATTTAATCATTATTTGCCTGGAGCAGTCATTTCCCTTTACAGAACTTTCCAACCACTGCAGTGTGGCCCAGACCTGGAGGTTAGAACTCAGCTACTTCCCTGTGAGAGGCTTCACAGGAGAAATCCTGCAGTGCTGTGAGACTGGCCAGTGCATGTGGAGGTGTGGTTTTGGGGATAAACCATGAAAACAGCTGGGTAACTCCTTGTTAAAGTTGTTCTAGTGCAAACCTGATGCCTGAATCTAAGTGAAAGAGCAGGAACATTACTATAACCACCTATAATACCATGATGGGTGTTGTTACTCCTGCCTGCAGAGCTCAGTCCCTAAGCCAGATGTCCACAGGTTAAAATCAGTTCAATTTGTAATAAAATAGAAGACCTGCAAAAAATAACTCAACTAATGAGCTGTTCTCTTGAACTTCAAATGCAAACTATTATTTCCCATTTCTATGCTCCATTAGTTCTGATGAATTATGTGTCCATTTAGCCATTCTTGGTTTAGCACAGACATCAATAGGAGGTGGAATATGGGGAGAGATGGTCAGAATTAGACAGACATATCAAAAGGATCACATCTCTGCAGGACTCCTTCTGGAAAGCTGTTCAAAACAAGTTCTGAAAGAATAAATGCGGCAGTAGGAAGATAAAAGTACAAATTAGCACAAATTCCTCTAAGCAGCATTGAAAAAGTAGGGTACAAGGTGCAGTGTCCAACAGAAATTCAGACCACAGAGAAATCCATGATAAATGATGCATACTCTGCAGAGTTGATAATGACACAACAGAGCCATTTTAGAAACTGAATGGAGACATTCAGAGCTGAAATGAACAGGCTAAGTTTGTGACTCTAACAGAACCAGATTTTACATAATTTTGCAAGGTTCCTTCTCACTCAAGTTCTGTGAATACAGAATATTTCCCTATTCCTTAGGCAAACCTGTTAAACAGCATCAAATTCACTCAAGAATCAACATGTTTTCCCAACCCCTGCCATGGCCTTTTCTAAATCTGAACTGGGGAGAAGTAAAAGCAGCATTACAGAAAGCTTTAAACCAAAACAAGATCCTGACTCAGGATCACCTGTCCCACTTCAGCTTTGCTTTGTACTTGTATTTTGCCAAGTGCCACACATTGATTCTACAACCAGAAGCTGATAAGCTCATTCAGCTGACAGGTCACTACATCCTCACCTTGCCTTCTGGCCCAGTTCTGACACCTTTTAGTGCTGGTTCCAGAGATTCAAGGCTTGCTCTGGGCTCCTGCCCCTGCTCTCCCCAGGGTACTCAACCCTGCAACAGGCACTGGTCTCCCCACTGGTGCCAGGTAGGTACTGGAGAAGGAACCCATTGGTCTCAGGTAAAGATGATCCTTTGGATTATCTGTGCAGTGAGCAGGTCTCATCCAACACACTGCTTTGTTCCTAGATAATACAAGTATCTAATTTGCTTTCAGGAAAGTGGGACCTTAGACTGGCTCAGAAAGGATAAAAAAACATCTAGTAGAGCCTCTCTTGTCAAAATCAATTAGAACCAGCAGAGAGGCCAGGCACTGACCTCTCTTCCAGCTAGAACAGCATCAATTCCCCCTCCTGCTCCCCCCTGTGCAATCTGGTGGCAGATATGTGACAGGGACCTTCCTCTGCTGGGAGGCAGATACTGTCCCAGCTGCACTCAATTCCTGCTTTCTCCACAATCAGGAAAGCTGGTATTGTGAAATCCTGTCTTCACAGAAAATCAGGGCCCTAAATCTGAGTAGAAAAATTTCTGAACAGTAGTAGATATTCTTCTCCCTCAAAAAAAAAAAAAACCCTCAATTTTTCAAGATACAAAGAAGCTGCTTTTAGAACAACCGGATTATTAACCTTTATCCTGTGACTTGAACAAGTGGAATATAGCAGATTTAAGCTTCTCTGCCATCCGAAGCTACTCATTGATTTTTGCTCATCGTGACTGTAAATCTCTCTCCCAGGTCCTATATCTTGATGACCAGTAAGACACTCTTCACATCACTGCAGCCTGTTAAGTAAACCATCTGATAGGAAACTCAGAGAAGGAGGAATCTCTGTGTGCAAGGTGTTAGAGTCAAGTTTCTTAAAAACCCTGGACTTGTCAGTAAACCCAAACTCCACATTGCCCACACCATCCATGGGAGCTTTCCTTTGCCATGGTGCTTCCACAGGACAATTCCCACTGTTGAAGTTATTAGTGCTGCTTTAGAGTGAACAGAATGCAGATAAGCTGTTACCATCAAGAAAGGACAAGGAGTAATTTTGGCAATATATTAATCTTGTAACCATCTGGAATGAAATTAATCCAGAATCTCCCACAGAACTGATAATACTCTGTAGTTCATTTTGCTGCTAGGTTATACCAATCACTGCTTGCATGAAGAAGCACCTATAATTATGGCCCAGCTTTTTTCTGTGCATATTTTGTACACAGGATCAGTGTCTATGTACAGTAAACTAACCCTGCTTTATCCACTGTGAAGTGGGAAGCAAAATTATATTTATCCCAATGCCAATATCCAAAAATAGTGGCTTACTGCTGCAGAGGATTCTGGCCATGGCTTTGCTGCATGTGACATGGCACTGAATTGAGTCTTGGGAAATAAGGGACTAATGCCATTAGGAAGATCCTGCCAGGCATTTACTGTTTGGAGCAAAGTTCCTTCTTATTTTTTTGGGAACTATAACTGGGACTTGGAAAATCTGGGTTTAATTTTAGTGTGTTTTAGTTTTCCTGCATACTCAGCAGCACAGGAAGGCATTTCAGTCCTACAGGCTCTGTCCTGTGCATTATTAGTAAGAGATAATTCCCAATATCAGTGTTGGGAAGATAAATATTTTAAGGTGGGATTGTGCTCCAGTGCTAGAGCTCATGTAACAGGACCAGAGCTGAGGAGACAATGGGGGTTAATTATGGAATTAAGCATGATTAAAAGCATGTTTGCAGGGCACTTTCCTTTGCCTCAGCCATTCCTCCTTCCCACTGCCCTGCCAGTGTCCCTGGCCAGGAACGTGCCAGCTGGTCTAGCATGGAGCTGGTAACAGCATGTGTTGTTTGGAACAGCAGGTACTGCCTTCGAAACATGATGGATTTAGCAACACAGGAATGTAGGATTTTTTACAGAAACAGGAGTTTATTGCCAGTCCATTTGCTTTAATGCAAAGTTTGCATGTGTGATATTATAATGCCAGTTTTAACAAGATTTTTTTTCATCAGCAAAGACTCATCTTTAGGGGAAAAAAAAAAGAATAATCACTACTGGAGCAGGACTTGTAGGGAAACAGAAGTTTAAAAACTCTTATATTGACTTCTCATGACTTCATATAAGGAAAGATGCACTGCCCTTCACTCTTGCTGCATAATATTTAGCACAAAGCCAGTTTACATCTTAATAAAGTAGCAGTTTATCCAGAAATTCCCAGTTTCTTTGTAGAAAGCAGGGAGAGAAGGAATACAGACAGTAAATCATACTGACCCTGTTATTCCTGATAGGATGCTGGACTCCAAGACATGGTAGGGTTTTATGGTACAGAGAAGCACAGAGGTTCATGTGGTGCTATGCTAGGGGAGATATTTTTACCATTTTAGGTCTTCAAAGACTTTTGGAGATCAATTTTCTCCTTCTAATACTAATGATGCAGCACTAACTGATGGGCTCCACACACATTTCCTCCTGGGCAGCTTCCTACCCTACAACTGAGCTTGCAAGGATTTCCTAGCCCTCACCTCAGGCCCTGTTCTGCATCTGTAGCTCCTCATGGCAAAGCAAAGCAGAGCAGAACTTGGCATGAAAAGTAGAGACAACAAAGCAATTAATAAAGGTGATACATTTGTATATACTTATTGTAAACAGTCATCCATTACTACACGCTACATCCAAAACAAATGCTGTTTCTTGCCACTATCTAAGAAAACCCAGTATGACTATGACAGTACAAATAATTCTTTTTTATTTCATTAGGTCCTGAATGCAGAGGAATTGAAATAAAAGTTTTACTTGAGAGAAACAATGGAAAGATTTATAAACAAAAGAAAATTAAAAGGAGGTTTAACTAGATAGAATATCACAGTTTTTACAGCTGTGACAATGAACACAGTGTTTTTCCTACAGTAAAGCTGGTGGTATTTCTCATGGAAGGACAGCATATATTTTCAGCTCTATGCTCTTCCAAAATGTGGTTTTTTTTGTGGGAAGGAAAGTTTGTTCTTCCTTATTTCAAGTGGTGAAGTAGATATTTCTTTAAATCAGCGCTCAAAGATCCTTGGCACTTCCTTAGAAGTGTTACCTCATGACAGATTGTCAAAAAAAGGTATCAATCCTGCTTACATAAATGGATGGTGAAATGCAAGCTCCGTTAAGAAAACACCTTTGGTATTTTATCAGTTCCTCAGCAGAGGAAGATACCTCCAAAATAGATCCCTCTACTCCTACACAAAGAGAAGTCATTCCAGTACAGCTAAAAGGTGAATTTGACCTGGTTTACCCAGGGAGATAACTCCAAGAGTCCTTTGTCTTGATTCTATATTAAAATCATATTTATTTGGACTTTTTTGTTTGAACCTTCCTTTCTCTTATTCCTCTTTTAACCTTAAAACCCAAAAAATGATAATACAATGTGCATCCCATGCAATAGAAAACGTGGCCTTTTCCACAGCCTCCCTCAGCTGAAGACTCTGAGGCCAAGAATTCTCAGGTACTTTATAATCAGAGTTTTCCCTAAAATGATGTGTGCCTCTTGTTTCTACCCCACAATTACTATTTCTTCAACACTAACAGTTTTTTGTAGGAGACATTCTGGGGATCCTTTCAGGTGTTAGAAGTGAAATTACTCCTCACTGGTGTTAACAGTCAGCCCTGGGAAATCCAGTCCCAGTGGGTGGGGTCTCAGCCAGGAGGGAAGGTTGGATCTGTGCTTGTGCCTGACAGATGCACTTCACCTCCTGAAGAAATCCAGCTTTGCCTAAGGGGAGGTTGGTGGCTGCTGGAAGCTGGACTCTGCTCTTTACTATGTGCCCCAAATTACTGCTCACTCCTGCAAACAGCAGTATTTATTATTAGCTTCAGATCTGCAAAACCTTTAAGACACATTATTTTTCATTTCAGTTACCAAAATATGTCTTGACACTAAGCTAAAAATCCTAGAGAATTATTGAAATATGTGCATTTTACCCATTCTGTTTTCATGTTTTTGAAATCAAAACCATTTTAGAAAATTGAGCCATGAATGGAAAGTAAAGCACAAAATATGCAACTGGCTTAAGGTATTGGATAAAAATAACACCAATAGTTGCCCATGGAGGCTTTCTCCTGTGATCCTAAGTCACAATGCATTACCAAAAGACAAAGTGATCTTTAGCAGAAAGAATGAAAGAATGATCACAAACCTCAGGTGAGCCTCTCATGCTAAGGGTGACAGTCTGCAGCAGGGTCTGTGTTGAGGGAGTTCCAGAGCCAGGAAAACAAAGTTAGGAGGTTCATGGTCACTCACACAGCAAAGTAAATAATAACTGCACAAGGGAAAACACAACATGAACAAAGACATCCAATTGTTGCTAGCCGGTTTTCCATGAGTGAAAGGATGAATTTCTTTCTAAATTATGCTAATCCCTTTGCTAGCACGTTGCAGATTCTTTGTGTTTTGCTTGAATGCTCAAAACTCAGAAAAAAAGGTTAAATAAGGTTCTTCAAAAGAAAAAGCTAGTTAAAAAATTAGGAGACTTGAAGAACAAAAAAGAAAAAAAAGATTAGTAAAAGAAACCCCCAAACAGATGGAAGTCAAATATCTTGCTTTAGGGGTGAGTGTTATTTCTGACAGTCCAAACCAAAGATTTTCTATGGTTTGTTTCAAGACAAGAAAAAAATATGTATATTTAGGATGGGAATATCAGAATGCTCTCAGCATTATTTTGGGAGACATTTATAGACTGTGATAGGTTTCCAGAAAGACAAAGTATTTTAGTAACATGTCTTTATATCTGTCATAAAGAATCTTTCACAAGTTCTGTTAAAAACCCCTGGCTAAGAAACAGTGTTAAGACTCCCTTTTATAAACTTCATTTTTTGAATGATAAGAATTAATATACACACTTCAGAAAGTAACATCCAGCAAGCAGTAACCACATCATACAATAATGAAGATGGGTAGAAAAACTCATTAAAATCACATCTTACCATATGAAAATTATGATAAGTTATATACAGGCTAATTATTTAATAATGTACAGCTGTTAAATTAACTACTACTAATTACTATTAGAAATTACTACCACAAGTTCATGGGGTTTTAGAAATGCAAGATAACTGTGGTGTAAGTGGAAAGTAGGAATACATCCCCAGTTTTGTCACTAATCTTAATTTGTGCTATTTTGTCCATAATGACTTACATTCTCATTAAACATTTCACTATAAATAGTCTGGAGGTTTGGTTTCCTCCAAGATGTCTATCTTTAACTGAAGAAAAACAGTCAGTATTTTCAGTTAGGAAAACATTCTAGTGCATGCTTAATTGTTCCCCAGTCACAAAAATTCTCAGTTTCTGATTAACTTTGATTTAAGTGGGACAGATTAGTGTATTTAAAGATACCTCCATGGCCCAGACTGTCCCAAAGGCTTCTCTTCCTTAATCACTCTTGCATCAGCCTCTGTTTCTCCCTCCTCTAACACCCAAGACCAAGAACAAGGCACTGAACTGTGTCAGCTTTGAGCAGAGTAGAAGGCTCAGTCCCACTTGTGGTGGTACTAAATCCTCATTCTTCCACGAGCCAGTGTGAGGGCAGACACCCCCTGCAAGCAGATCTAACCCAAATTAGGCACTGCATGCCAGCATGGTAAGAATCAGGAGTTCATCAGGGATGTTTTCCTAAAGACAGGAAATATGGGCCTGTGGTGCCTGGTAGCTGAAGCACTTGGACAAGAAGTTGGAGATGGGTGGTTCAGGGCTTTCACACCTTGAGGAAATTTAAACCTTCTTCTGTAGAGATGCAGAAACCAGGAACCTAAAAGTCTGCAGAAAGGTAAAAGTAGACTTTGAGTTTCATCTGTAGGGAACAGGAGAGTCCTGAGCTTGATTTCTGCTGCTTTGATTACTGCTTTGGTTTTATATCTACCATGGCTTGGTATAAAGAGTAAATAACCTTGAAGGCTAAGACCTGAAAGACACTGTGTGACTCTTTTAGTACTGCTTAAAACATATTAAATAGTTTTTTAATAGGTGAAGAAATTCTGCAAGAGCACTGATATTTTTGAAATGTTGATTTACTTGGAAAATCTAGCCATGATTAATTTTCTAACGTTTTATGACTCCCTATCTGCTCTCTACTTTCCCCCAAAACCCCTTTGCTGTTCTTTTAGCACACAGTGAGATTTCATAAAATGAACCTACTCAAGGCTATTTCATGAAAAGCATGACATTCATTTTGCATTTATGGTAATGTTTAAATAAATACACTCTCCAAAGTGTTTTGCAAGGCCCTGGAGTGCTGCACTGAGTGGATAGATGGCTTCCAGTCATCTTCAGAGCAGAAAACAGATTAACATGGCAGAGCAGCCAGGGAGGAACATGTGGAGAACTCACTGGAATGACAGTCCTGATGGGATAAAGATGCTAACAACAGATATTAAAGAGGTTAAAATAAAGAGAGATTTAGAGAAAGAAGTCTCAAGAGCTGGAGATTTAGAACTGCTCTCTCACTACCTCCAAGCCTGTGCCACCACAGGTGTGGAGACTTCCATTGAGGGACACACTTGTCCAAGGGAGAGGGAAAAAACACACTCCAAAGTAATTGTGAATGCACAAATTAATCTGAGGTCAAAATAGATTCTCAAAGGATTTGTTTAATCAAAACCAACAAAAGTACATTAGTGGTTCTCCTTTAGTTCATGGGGAGGATTGAAGGGAATAGGGCTGGGGTTGTAATTAAAGCAGTACCTCTATATCTCAAGGGATGGTAGCCCTGCAAAACATTATTTATTTAATAAAAGAAATAAAATATTAAGTTTCTCATCCTGGCAAAGCAAATATACTGGGCATTTTCTGTTGCATTTTGAGGTGAGCCAACAGAATTGGAGATTCAATACTATTAAAAATAGATAAAGATGAGATTTTCTTGTATACTTTGAAGAGTTGCACAAGGATTAACAAGTACAGAGCAACACATCCCCACATCCCCTCCTGTTATTGTATAAGATAGAAAAGAGGAAAATGTGACATTTGCAACAGACTGGGAAAGAGGTTCTCTGTGCATACAGGAGGAATGGCTTTAGAGATTGATCAAAAGCCACGAAATGTGGGCTCCACTTTGACTCAAGCCTCAAAAAGCGGAAAAATAGGTGGGATGTGATGAAAGGTATAAGAAGAACATCACAATGAAATATTCAGTGCTAGTAAGAAAGAGTGTAGTGAACCTTAGATTAGTTTTAAAGAAAGGGAATTTATTCAAGAAAAATTAAATTTGGTATACGAGGCTTAGTAGAGGGTTTTCTGCTATTGTTTTAGTGTTAGAAAAATAAAAATTAAAAGATGAAAAAGACGGCAGTTATCCAAAAGAGATGCCAAAATTCAGGTCAGGATTTCAGAAGCATGAAATTGACAAAAGTGTGAATTTAAGGGGCCTGAAAGATAGAACAGAGATTTAACACTCGAAGGAGAATGAAAAGAGACCTAACGATGAAGATGAAGTCAGAAGCCAAGAGAAGACCAAAGGCTGACATTGTAATCAAAAATAAGGAAGTGAAGAAAAGTGCTTGAGACACTGAGACTGATGAGGAGATAGCACTTTAAAAAAGATGAAAAGCACCAGAGGTTACAGCAGACAAAAAAGCAACGAAAGAGATTCCAAGGCATGAAGGGAAGCAGAGAGACCAAACCCTCAGAAGAGAGATTTTCCAGAGTTTTTGCTATCTTGGAGCGTTGGTTTACCACATTACAGCCAGCAGTTAGCCCACAGAGCTGGGAAGCAGCTGGCAGTGCTGCACTCACTGCATTGCTCTTCTGTGTCACTGCTGTTGTCACCCCCAGAGTCACCTGCAGCCCCCCAGGGCAGCAGGGCAGAGTTTTATGGGGATATTCCCTGCTCCAGAGCTGGAGCTGCAGGAGCAACAGGTCTCTGAGCTCAGCCTGCATTTCTTACTCATTGAAGGCAGAGATTCAGTTTCATTTTCAGTCATTCAATCCCCAGCAATTCCCAGCATCACTGGCTACCTGCTGGCTGCAGCTCCCAATTAATCTGAGGAGCTGGAGAGCCTGGCTGTGCTGATGGTGTAAACAAGCCAGTTAGGAGCATGTCAGGCTTTGTTCAGCCAGGAATCACATCCTTGTTATGAGCCGAAGCATCACACCTGCTCCTTTTAGGTTAACTGACAAATTGCTGCTTTGTAAATCTGCATTTTGAACGTAAAACCAAGCCTCTCCCGAGGCTAACTGACAGTGTGTGAGGAAGGGCAATTAAAACAAAAAACAAACACACCAAACTTGATAGATCACATGGCAAGATATCCTTGCACCAGGGAATGTAACTCTGTGAGGCAGGATTACTCACAAACACCATGTATATTTTGTAAATCTGTATCCCAATACAGTAAGGGAAGGCGTTTCTCTAAACAGTCTTATTAATTACAGAAGCTGAAATAGAAGAAATTGTCAGTGCCACCTCTGATTCCCCAGAGAAATGACTTAAATAATTTCTGACAGTCATTAGAAGTGTTGGACGTTCATTCCAATCCTAGTACCATTGAGGAATGGCCTGTGTAATTAACCACACACACTCTAATGCTCTGTGGATGTGCAGCAGTGGCAGTAATTCCCATGGGAACTTGCTGTCCTTCTGAAAAGCCCAGTCACACCACCAAGGACCTGTACAAGGCCGATCTGGCATTCCTGCCCCTCCTGAACACACAAACTCACAGCACTGGCTGTGACAGCAGTGTCCCTGGCGTGCTCTGTGGCTCCACAATCCCAGACAAATCACACAATGCCAGCTGAGGAAGATGCAGATCTGCTGCCTCTTGTACCAGTAGGTCTCAGCTCATCTCCCTAATCCCCCTGATAATTTTGGGGGTGCAGCAATGGAGAGGAAGTCCCAGGACTTTATCAAAATGCTTTTGACCTCTTCAGGCATCAAAATATTCAATACTGTATGGGGGTGTGAACCTGTCAGCTGAGAGACCTTTCTTACCTGATTCTGAAGGTATTGGCTACAAGTCTCTGGGCAGCTTCTGATGGTATCTTATAACCTTCACTGAAAAAATCTTTTTCCTTATATCTAGTCTAAATGTAGCTTTGTCTGATTTTCTGTGGCAGTTCCCATATTCTCCAAGAGTATTTGTGTCCTGCCTGAGCATGGGCACTAATCAGATCTAAATCTCCTTTGATATTCAACATCACTCTGTTTCTTTTTAGATTCTATACCTGTTATTAAACAATTAAAGTCACAATCAGCCAAACATTTCTTGGGGTTTAGTGTTCTATACTTTGTTAAAGTTCATTATGATGAACAGGAGAAGGTGGCTGAAAGCATCCATGTAAGGACTTTCAAACTGAGCATGGACAAAGGCAGTGGCATACAATCTGCCGTGCCAAAATCCTTCCTGCTCCTTCTCATGCCAAAACCCCAGGAACAGCATATCTTATCCAGTCTTTGAGTTATGCAACAGTGTGCAAAAGCTGTTGCCTTCAGAGGTGTCCAAGGATTTCTAGCTTGATCTGGGACACACTGACCATGACTTGTTTCCTCAGGAAGAGTAGGTTTTCCTATCATCTTCTGGTGCACCTCATTCACCAGTATTTGTACACATCTGCCCAGTTGTATTGCTCAGCATGGATAACTGACCATGGTATTTCCTCAGATGAGAAGTTGAGCTGCAAGGCCCTCAACAGCTATCAAATAATTATGTGTACACAGCTGAGTCTGAGGGGAACAAATCCAGCATTTTTTTTTAAGTTTGCAAATTACAAAACCTAAATTCCAAAGTCCTGTATTTTCCCACTTATTTTAAAATTGATAGCTCTAAGAAGGCAGGCAGAGAGCAAGATGTACACCTAACCTCTAATAAATCATCATTCTCAACTAAACATTATAGATCCTAAGTTATCAGAGTGAATATTTAAGAATTGAATAAGTAGTCAAGACAAAATCAAAATAGTTTTAAGTATGACTATTTTATATATGCAGTTTTACTTTAAGATTAAAATAGGATAAATCACTTAATCCATCAAAATCAGATAAGAAAGGAGCTTCAGGTTGCATAATTCAGTGAGTTTCAAAAATAGAACTTAATTGCCTGCAATTGTGCTCTGATCCATATGCTTCCATGGACAAATGCAATTACTGCCTCTTGTAAACACGTTAATTGATGTGAGAGAATATAGTTCAGAATATCTTATATGTGAACAACATTTCACAAAAAGCACAGAGACTTGAGCAATGATCAATAGTAATCATCACAGTCCCATTGGAACAGCTAAAACTACACTGCTCTGTTTGCATCAGCTGAGCATCTGCTTCAGTTTTCCTTAAAATTATGAAAATCTTTCCTCTCACCCAGCAAAATAAATTAGCCGTTCAAGCTCTTGGAAAAAAATTCTCACTAGCAAAAGGTAAAAAGCCTTTTCTTAGATGAGGCAATAAAAAATCTTAGAGCAACTCCAAGATCTGAACTCTTATCAGTTTTTGCTCAGTCATTACACAGACACCTCTCAAGAGAGAAACATCAAAATGGCAGCAGTTATATTGCCAATAAAAGGACAAATGCTAGTAATTCCTGATTTTTGCCTCCGACTCATAAATTAGGATGGCACAAGACCTTGTGATCAACCAGTCAGACATTTTCATGAAGAAAAAGGTCATGGGATTGCAGTTAATTCAATCAACCTTGAACTGCAGGGCAACAGTAGCAAAATACACAATTTTGATGTTTTAATCTACTTACTGTATACTTTACATTATGCCTGTCTACTTTCTAAACTCAAGAGACACATGCCCTCATATGGCCCCATCTGATGTCACCTTTCCTGTTGTATCAACCAAATTTTTTAATCTTCCTGAAAAAAAATCTTTCAGCAAGGTGACAAGGTGTGTTTTATTGCTCTTAATTATAAAACTCAATAAATCAGTCTCCTCAAAGACCAAAAATAATTTCAGTCTAACTTCCTGTTTCATGTTAAAAATTAATTTTTAATCATATTTAATATGATACATTTAATTTCTTGTGCCTTAAAAATGTTGGTTTTCTCCAAAGTGTAATTTGCTCAAAAGTGACACCCACACAACAAGTGGGTGGAAAGGTTAAAATTTTCTGTTTACAAACTGTCTTTGAACACTCAATACACTTTACAAAATGTGTTTGGCACTGGGTGAATACAATGTATACACATCACAAAATGAGAACAACTTGTCACGATTTTATGGAATTGCTTTCACATAAATTATTTGCCATTTCTTTTTCCTTGTAATATTTGGTTCAAATAAGTCATTAGGAAGGTACTGACTCCCCTGAGTTTTGCATCAGGTTGTATACATTCAGCATATAGAGCTGGCTAAATAAATCACAAATATCTTCAGTATACTATTAATTTGTTAAATGCTTTGCTTTAATGCCTAGACTCTTTGAGAAATACTATTGTCCCATCTTCATTCAGATCTAAATCCTGTTCACCTGTAAACAAAACAGAAAAGTTAAGAAATTTGGATCAAAATTACATTTATTTTGTTCTCTGGATACATCATGGAATTCTCAAGGTTGGAGGAGACCTTTCAAGGTTATCCAGTCCAAGCACCAGCCCAGCACCACCATAATCACCCCTACACCACATCCCCAGGTGCCACATCCAACGGCCTCCTGAGCACCTCCAGAGACAGGGACCTCACCACCTCTCTGGTGGAGCTGCTTTAACTTATTCCAATGCCTCACCACTCATTTAGTGAGAACAAAGTTTCAAATATCTAATCTGAACCTCACCTGTGTCATCCTTTCGCTTGAGGCACGGCAGGAGATATCGATGCCCTGCTGTATCCTCACTTCAGGGATGTAAGGATGAGATGAGATCCCCCCTGAGCCTCCTTTTCTCTGGGCTAAACACCCCAGCTTTGTCAGCCACTCCTCATAAGATGTGTTTTCCAGACCCTTCCCCAGCTCCATTCCCTTCTCTGGAGCTTCTCCAACACCTCAATGTCTCCCTTGCGCTGAAGGACCAGAATTGGACCCAGCATTCAGGGTGTGGCCTCAGCAGAGCCCAGCACAGGGGACAGTCACAGCCCTTGTGCTGCTGGCCACACCAGTCTTGATACAGACCAGATGTGCCTGGCCTCGTTGGCCACCTGGGCTCACCTGGCACACACTGGCTCTTCACCTTAGTGGACCTCATGCAGTTGCCCTCAGCCCATCCACCCAGCCTGTCAAGATGTCTCTGTAGACAGAGACCAAAATGTGATCTCATATTTGGTAAAATATGGGAGAACAACAACATCTCTTGGGTTTGCTGCCATGAAACATATCCCATTGATGACTTCCTTGCCATTTCTCAATTGTGTAGAGTAGCAGAGCAGCCAGTTAGTGGGAACAGCTGCTCACACATAATTTCAGAGGCTCGGGCACTACCTGTTCAGAAGGACATTTCTGGCAGTCAGAGACAGCTCCCTACCCCAGGCAGAAGGGCTCACCTTGCCTTCACAAGATGGCCAAGAGAGCTGCAACATAAACAAATAAACAAACACATTTAGGAGCCTCTCTGAGCTCTCAGCAGCTTTCTTGTTCTCACCTTCTGAAAGGATTTTCCTGATGTCCCACTGCTACCACAGAGCTGCCTGAAAAGGGAGCTGCTGTGCACTCACAAGCTTTTGTAAAGGAACAGTTTCCCATGAACAAATCTGCTGGCTGGGATTATTTATACTTACAATGCTTCACTGCACAGGAATGAGGGCTTTTAACTGTTGCTGTGAAGAGCATCTATTCTATGTGAAACCTCACAGAAGGAACCTGACACTTGGTATAATTTCTTACAGATAATGCAATACTCCCCCCATATACCCTGCCAAAATATTTGCAACCAAGTGCATTTGACTGAAAACTTGGCATAGGTCTTCTATTAATTATTTTCAACTCATTGAATAGGTAGATTATTCAGGGAAAACTCACAATATATATGGGGAAGTCAGTGAGCCAATCTCTGGCACATGCCTTGTCTCAGAATTAAAGTTTTCTGACCTTTCAGGGCAGATAGTTTAAGGAAAACGGAAGTTTAACAACAATGCTTTAATTGTTAAGATGTTGCAAACAATTCACCACAGGTGAAGGCTCTCTCACCAAATGAAGACTCTCAGCACACTGAAATGACAAGCTTTTAATGCAGAAAACAGTATTTGATTATTGCAAATAAAGGGAAAGAAAATTTGGACTTTCACTTTAGATTGTTCACAGGTAAAGTGAACATCAGGGTGTTCTCCAAATCTGCAAAGAAAAATCAGATGAAGAGGCTGCAAGGAAAGGCCTGGAAAAGACATTTCTTTAATCACCCTGGACCTGCCTGGCCTCTGCCTGCCCCAAGGACAGACATTTGCTGAGGAGAACAGGCAGGGAAGATCACTTCACCAGACCTTTGGATCTGACAATGTTACAAGAGGGCAAATACTGCCTAACACCAATTAGTTCAAAATAAAATCCTTCCCAGTGCTTAAACACACATTTTGTAACAAGTGAAGAAAATCCTTCTTTCCTCCCAGGTTTGCTCCATTCACAGCCAGAGCAGTGCTGATGCTGGTGAAGTGCTTGTGACAGAAGCACAGCTCTGCTGTGGCTCAGCATTCCCACATTTGCAGGTTGCTCTCTTTGCTCTGAGCCCTGCTCAGCTCATGTCACAGCTCTATTTCACTCGGTGCTGTGGTGGCAAAGCTGCTCTTACAGCCACAATATGAGCTCCGACTTATGAAAGCAAGATTGTAGAGCAGAGTCATATTTTATGGCACAGCAGTTAAAACAGCTGGCAAATTCAGAAACCTGATAATGGGACTGTCAAACGCTTTTCCAAATTTCCCAATTTCCATTCCTCTAATGAAAAATATTCCCTCTGCATTCACATCACACCTCTCATTCTTTTATCACTTCCCATAAATCACTCATCCACTCTCTAGGTGAATCAAACTTTTTTTATCTAAGTACCTGAAGCCTGTCATGACAATCTAGTACAGAAATGACAAGCAGAAATGCAGCCCAGGACATTGCACAGACTGTCACTCTCTCATCTGGAAGGCCACTTCCAACCCAGGCTATTACATGATCTATGGTCCTCTTGGATTTGTTTTAGTCTTTATGGAACCTGAGAGAAAATCTGCTTTTTAAAAATATTAATCAGCTTGTTAGGAAATAATAATAAACTAATTTTAATCCTATCACTGGCAAAAAAAATTAACACTACCTTCTAAATGATGGAAACTCACATTTAAGTGGTCTACAGTCAACAGCTAAAAATAATATTATACTGAAATATTTCTAAAGCAGGAGTCAGAGTAACTAGAGGCTGTTCTAATTTATGTCAAAATAGCTTGAAACAAACTAAACTGTAAGATATTGCTCAGCACACAAGCTTGCAAAGGTATTTCACTGTGTAGTAGTGGATTCTTACAAACCTGGACATTCTTGTCAAGGAGAATAGTCCGAGAAATTTTTAGATCATTTTGAATAGAAACAAGTGCAGCTTATATAAATACTTTGGCAATTCAGATAGCCAGATAATCTTTCCTCAACTATTATTTTTATTGTTATTTTTGAAATAGTTAATTACTATATTTTAGCTGTTCTCCCGCTCTTATAATAGGAAGGTTAGATGATCCAGCACATAAAGGATGTTATGTAACTCTTCCATGATGTCAAGTAGACTCAATGGATGTAAACACCTTTAAAGAGGCCTCCCTGGTTGGTTTAAATCTCTGTAAAGCAAAACAGCAGCCCCATTCTAACTGCAGTACAAAGGGAAATTTGGATGTGATTGAGATCATCTGACCAGAGATGCCAGAACAGTTGTATTATATAATGCATGTGAGCACAGCTGCTTGCTTATCACAAGACCTGAGAGGAATACATCACACATCAAAGGGCAGAGCTGCCTTCCCTCCTGCTCCCCATAAATCCCCTGGATGGGGATTTTCCTTGGGCCATTCACAGCACAGAAACTGTCCAGAGCACGAGACACAAGGAATTGGTAACCAGCCATCCATCCCTGAATGTTGTTTTGCACAGGGTGGGACATTCATTCTGTTCCTTGAGGCACCTTTATGTGGAATAACACAATTAATTTCTCTGGGAGCTAAAGGGGTTCAGCCAGTCAGACCCTGGTTTGGGAGACCCTGGGTGCCTTTTGCCAGGCACTCTTGTGCAATGAGTCTGCAGGACAGCTCTCACTCACACACAGGGAGAAAGCCATTTCTAATCTACTTTTCACCATATTATTGAGTGAGCTCTGCAATTTAGTCAAGACCACCAGGATGATATCAAACACACTAAAATTTCAGTGTTACTGGGTACACATGACATACACAGTTTGATCAGCATCAGCCTTGTAAGAGAGGGTGCAATACAAAGTACCCAAACAGAAGGAACCACATTTTCAGCAAGATTTTACTGACTTTCAACATGTGATCACTCTAATCCAGTTGTGCTTCACAGGTTTCCATTTTGAAACCTGCTTCAATACTTTGCTTCTCAGAATACATGTGAAAGGGAAGAAGTTCCACTAATCAAGACTTTATTATTTGATTTGAAAATTACAGTGTGATAAACACAATTTTAGACCAAGTTTTCCAGTAATTCCCACAGAATTGTCTGCTTTCCATGTGAATATTCTCCAGTTTACACAGTGGTCATCTTCCACACAACAAGTGCTTATGTATTTAGGGGTTGAATACAAAAGATCTCTATGTCCAAACCTGAGAGAGTGAATGGCAACACAATTCCTTCAGCCTCTGGGGTGCTCAGCAAACTGAAAAGAGTGAAGAAAATTGGCTGGTTCTAGCAGAAATCAGATGTAGTACTGAACTAAAACTGATTCTCTTGACTGAAGGCTGGACAACACATAGTGACAGTGAGGAGAGAAGAAGAAAGGTAGATTTCAAAGACAACCTCTGCTGTCAGAAATCCAGAGGCTTCATTCAGAGATGGGGAATCTGAGGGAGCAAAGGTGGGTCAGTGATGTATGAAAGAAAAAGGCTTTGGCAGGGGCTTCATTTCTATTCTCACGCAAGGCTGGGAACTCAGATTTTTTTTCCCCTACAAAGTGACTTTCTGTAAATTATGCACAAGATTCTGCCCTTGTGGCTCTATCACAAAAATACAAAGCCTCAATCAGATTTACATTAATTGGGGGATATCAGGCTGCTGTGCTCCTTCAGGTGCAATAATATCAATGTATCTAAACCATTCTTCCCAATCTGTTACCAACAAAAGGTTTATTTACAATTCAAGTCTTTGCTTTTAACTTGTCTAGAATAATTTCCTTTCCACGTCCCATGAAGCTGAGACTAGAAGCTATGTAGGGTACAGGAGACTCTGATGAAAAACACTGCAGAATGGGCCTTGCCATATGGGCTGTTGCCCTCTGGTCTGGTTTCTGGCAAGTTGTAATAATGTAACCTGACTGTCAACTACCCTGACCTGTGGCTATTGTCACATACTTTCCCAAATCATCCACAAGATGCTGAACAAACTCGTCATAACTTATCTCTGTTATGCAACCACATGAAGAATACAGCTGTATCATGGTCTGATGGCCCAGAATAACTGCAGAAATGACTCAGTATCCAGGGAAAACTTTCAAGCCTGCAAAAAACATGACATTTTCCTAGAAAGCAACTGTTAAACTCTGACTAATGCATTCTCCTCTTTTTTTTTTCTTTTTTTTTTTTTTTTTAATCTGTCCACACAGGTTTTGAAGCTCTGAATGCTCCTGGGTACTGAGAACAATGTGAGGTGAATACTATCTGAGCAAGTGGGAACTCAGGCAGGACAACACTCTGTTATCAGTGATATTCTGGGAACATTTTGAGGAAATGTAGCGGTCCAAGGGCCTAGAGCCAGACACTTCCTTTTTGCCCAGGCAGTCCACATTGCCAGGGCACCTACTGGTATCCTGGAAGGACTGGAGCTTGGCCCCCAAGGGATCTGCTTCTGCAAGCCCAGCTCAGACTGGATGAGCCATCCTGCTGCCTGGCTTCAGTCCCATGTGCTCCTGGCCAAAGCAGGGAGAGCACCTCTGGGCACTTCAGGAATCATGGCCCTGACACAAACTTAACAAAAGCAAAGCTCCCCTCTCTTGTCCCTCCATTCCAGCTGGAAAGCCTCCTAACATCACATCCAGAAATGTACCTGCAGTGAAGTAAAACCAGGTGAAAGTGGACCCTAAGTGTAACTGAATATTTAGAACCAGACTG
Organism: Chloebia gouldiae; assembly: GCA_003676055.1. Classification (NCBI taxonomy): domain Eukaryota; kingdom Metazoa; phylum Chordata; class Aves; order Passeriformes; family Passeridae; genus Chloebia; species Chloebia gouldiae. Next base: position 8,085,506 of record QUSF01000022.1, read on the forward strand.
TGCTTTCCCACCATGCTAACAATTGTGGTTGCCTGCCCAAAAGAGGGAAAATATATATCATCCCTACCTAGAACTCACCTAGAACTTTCCCCTAGAAAGATAAACATCAATGAATGTGACAAAGTTTAAATTCTTAAAAAAATTCTGATATATAGTACTCATTTTGCTTCAGGCTACTTCACACTATTCACATGTCCTGTGTTAAACAGCCCTCACATTCTAGGAACACATCATAGGAATGTCACAGAATTTACATAAGAATGTTTGATGTAGAGCTCAATACAAAATAGTACCATCTGAGCATGCTGCAGGAAGGTATGCACAAGGCCATTTTGTTGGAAACAGATTTTCACCTTGTACTAAAGAGGTCAGCAGGCCTGAGAGCCAAGGTGCTCTACTCTGGTTTGTTTGCCAAGGGGGCCTTGGGCACACTCTTTTCTCTCTCTCTTTCTCAGTGTATGTGTTCCTGACATAGTTAAACAGGATCAGCAGCACAAAGACACAGTGAGAATTTCTGAGACTCATAGTGTGCCTTGAAACATTCAAAAAACCACCACTACTCCTGACTTCCACTACCCATAGTGAGAAAATTACCATATATTATTATCAAAGCCATGGAGCTGCTAAAGAGAACATGTATTGTAATAGATGAGCAGGAATTTTAACTGCCTGAGCCAGCAAGGGAAACTCTTTTCCCACTGACACGGCCTCCAGCTATGTATGGATGCAGCACTTTGTTTTCTCCAGAGCAATGGTGACATTTTAGATCATCTGTTGTGCTATAAATGGAATACTGTGATCTGCTGAACATTTTCTACCTGGAAGGCCATTTCCTGGTGCCTGAGTCATTAACTTCCTTGGATGGCATTGCCACATCTGTAATGAAAAGAAGTAACGTGCTGCTAATTTATGAGGCTGCTGTAGTGCAGGTATTTTAAACTACTCAGGTGGGAATAGCAAAGGCTGGCTGGTGTTTGAAATCCCTTCAGCAGTATTAGCTCACTGTGGGTGGTATTTGAAATACTTGTCTGTGAACTGGAGGAACATGGATTTGACAGATGGAACACTCAGTGGATCAGGAACTGTTTGGATGGTTTCACACTAAGAGCTGTGGTCAATGGTTTGATATCCACAGGAAAGGAGCTACAAGTGGAGCTTCTCAGGGGTCAGCTCTGGGACTGGCACTCTTCAACGTTGTTGAAAAACTCACAAGTTCTGCTGTACTGATTTTACAGCTCTAGCCATTAAATTATTCAAATCTAAACAAGACACATGCCAGACTGTCAAAACACTCAAGAAGCAGCTTTTTTCAAGTTCAAGTCTGTAGCTACATGTCCTCCATGTAGGCTGCCAATCAATAAACACGAGAACAAGAAATCAAGAAGTCACTTGGGTAACACCTCAGTGCCCACTCCTTTGGCTGGGAGGAAGAACAGTCCTTTCCTAACTAATCCCAATTCTTTTCTTCCAGAATATGGAATGTAAATGAGTTTAGCTGCAGATAATGATGTTTCTGTTATTAGTAACACCCTGAATAGCTTCAAACCCTGACAGGGAATTTAACTCCTGGGGACTTGGCTTAGCAGGATCTCCTTTTATACACCCTGCTCAGTGTAGAGTGTAAAATGGCTTCAGAGTCCTCTCCAGGGACACTGATAGGTCTGGATGCTTCATCACAGGCTATTACACACTCAAATTCACTGGGCTGAACATCTGTGGGCAATATATATAACTTCAAAACATCCGTGAAGCTCTTCAATCTGTCTGCAATTATTCAACTGTAATTCTGAAGGCACTTGCTGACAGAAAATAGGAATTTGGTATGAAATCCTTTTCTTCTGTGTTGTTTCTCTGTCTGTCCAGAGAGACTGAAACAGATGCTTTCAGTTTAGGTTTTAAGACACAATTTTATGGTGTAAATAAGCTGTCCAGCTTGAGTTGCAGTGGAAGCATCCTCCTGAGTCAGTTACCTGGGTAGGAGATCTTTTTTATCCTCACAAAAATGGCCCCATTCCTAATGGCCAGGACTTGTAAAATCTGTGCTGGGGTTACAGCAGGAATAAACCACAGCCTGATCACCCTGGGGATTGTGTCTGCCATGCCAGCTATTCTCACACTGCAGAGAAGAGGCACTGCCAGGGGCTGCAGCTCCCTGGAGCTGTTTCTCCTGCTGCCACACCACCACAGATACTCTTTCCCCTTCAGGAAAGCTGTTAAACTTACTTGGAATAAACCTGGGCCTAGCTATTCCAATTTGCTGAGTCTCAGAGCAAGATAATATTAAAGAGGACATGTAGTCTTGAAAAGACTTGCAGCATGTTTTCACTTGATTTTTTTTTCCTGTAACAATGGGGTATTCACAGGAACTGAAATTTCATTTAAATATAGATTGTGGGGAAAACATTTTTTAAATTATAAGCACTTGAATAAGTTTTAAATATTTTCAGAATGTTTCCTTTTATTTCATGAAATTAATGTTATACTTCCTTGCATTCAATTTCCATTGAATAACTTTGACATTTCTAAATAGAAGGTGGAACATTATATTTAAAACACTAATAATTTCTTTCCTCTCAGAAAATCTGCTTGGTAAAATTTTGGAAAAATAAAAGCTGAGCTCTATGCTCATCCTGGCTTTGGAACACAAACTTCTCCAACTGTGGAATTTCCTAAAAGCCAAAGGAAGTGCTGCCAAAATCTTCACTGCCTCTTTTGAAAACATAGTTCATGCAGTTCAATAGATTTCCATCAATTTGATCAGATAACATTGTCATCTAATTAATTCTAGACAAATTTATATGCCTTCAACAGAGAATTGGCTGAAGATTGAGGTTTTCTTTAGTTAATATAAAGACAAACCAGTTTATTATAATGTTCCTTAGGGCAATAAATCCACAATGACCTTAACCATGATTTTTTCTGTCAGTTCAAAAACACAGTCTTCATTCTTGGTTAGCCAGGTGATTTAGTGTGTTCTTCAACTGCCCAGCAACAGATTATTTCATTTATGCCTTCCATTTGTTCTTCCAACATTGCTGATCCAGGTAATAAAGAATCAGGTTCACAGCAATTATCCCTTGTTAATCCTTCATAACTGTCTACATGTTAAATCAGGGATATTACACTGAATAACATTCAATACAGCACCATCCCTGTGCACATCAGGCAAACTAAAAAAAAAGAATGACCTTGACTGACACAAGGCCATTTCAGATTCCAGTTCTCTAAAAATACCTCATTTAGAAGCATTAGGTAGATGCAGACAATGACCCTTATCCTTCCATGTAGCTGTTGGTTTCCACAACATACTGATGATACTTTTTAAAAAAATGCACTCCCTCACAATAGGGAAAAAAACCCTAAATGTCAGAAGTTGCCCCCAGAGGCTGTTTGCACACAGACAAACCTTGTTTGCATACAGGTACCTTGTTTTGTCCTTCATTACTCACCTGAATTATGTTCTGCTCTATTTGACCAATATTCAATGCCAAAACTGGTTTTCTCCCGAGCAATGCTTCTTTTTTAGACCTTGTTTTTACAGATAGTCTGAGAAAATTGAACCCTTACAACAAAAGAAGGCAAGAGGAGTTGTAGGTTTGGTTCAGGGCTAAAGAGATCCAAGTCTTTTATTCCCCATTTTTGTCATAAATGACATCAGAAACACTGAACAGCAACAGCACAGGCTCACAAAATCCCAGAATGGCTGAGGTTGGAAGGGACCTCTGGGAACAATCTTGGCCAACCCCAGGCTCAGGCAGGGTCTCCTGGACCAGGCTGCCCAGGACTGGTTCCAAAAGCTCCTGAATATCCCTGAGGATGGAGACTCCACAGCCCCCCGGGTGACCTGTGCCACTGCTCGGTCACCCTCAGTGAAGAAGAGATCCCTGGGGTTCAGGGGGAGCTTCCCATCTTCCAGGTGGTGCCCGTGGCCTCTTGGCATGTCACTCACAGCAGTGAAAGGAGCCTGGCTGCTTTCCCTTTACATCCCCCCAGAGATATTTGCAGGTGAGGGGATCCCCCTGAGCCTTCCCCTCTCCAGGCTGGGCAGTCCCAGCTATCCCAGCCTTTGAGAGGTGCTCCAGGCCCTGCAATCCTCTCAGAGCTCCATCATCATCCTTAATCATCAGGGATCCTCTGCTGGACCCTCCAGGAGCTCCAGGTCTTGACTAAGTAATTTCAGTTATTATTAAATTTTTGTTTCTAGCAGTCAGAGAACACAGGCAGAATAAGCGACTGTGATCTCAAGAACACAATGTAAAAATACATTAAACAAAAAAAAAGAGAGACACACCAAGGTGAAGCAAACTTGTCAAGTGAGACCATCATCTTTTGTTCTACCTCAACAAGAAACTTAACAGCACACAAAAAATTTTGCTTTAAGAGTGTCCTCCAGTGCGTGCTAGGGAGTGACTATTGGAAGGTGACATTTTCTTTTTCTTGTGACTGGTTATGTGCCCTGGGAAATGTAAAAATATCACCAAGGTATGCATAAGAGAGGAGTTAATTAGTTTAACTTCCTGATGGGAATATATTAACAGTGTAAAAAGATGCTCAAATACTCTTTTTATGATTGTCCCTGCCAAAATAGTTGTTGGAAAGATTTTTGTAATACAAAACTTTCATCCTCCATATGGAGATCCAGATGCTGACTCTGATCTTTGTATGGCAGAGGTCACTGCAAACATTCAGCCTCTAGATCTCAGAAGTGCCACCTCTGAGACTGTGACTGCAAGGATCCTGTGTCAGGATCAATATCTGTAGACAGCTTTCTCCTAAATTCCTCTACAAACCCAAAGGAAATAATTTCCCTGTATCAATACACAATCCTTTGACCCAAAGAATTTTATTTCTCTTTAATGCCATTTAGTGCTTTCATTTAAAAAACCCTTTTGTAGTCAAGTTCAAATGCAATTTGTCCTGCACAGTCATTGCCCAAAGTGAATAACATAATTAATCATCTATTCTTATGTGTTTGTGACTTAAAATGACTTTTAGCTAAACACTCTTACCCTAAGTTTCCCCTTGATTAAGGCTGAACATATAAGCATGAATTTTATTACTGTGTCTCTCCTTCTGTCAGCCAGAATGTCACTTTGGGATTTAATCTAGTGAAAACAAAAATAATATCCTGATTTCCCCACTGATCTAAAATATATAACCTATTTTCCATTTGAAATAATTTTTAAGATGTATTTTCAGATAGCTGGAATGACTGGTATATTTTTCTACTAATTGATTTCTGAAATTACACATAAAATTCCTTCCTGCTTACATACTGAATATGAGGGATGGAGAATTATCTTCCCTACAATAAAAATCTAAGTCAACTTCCAGCTTCTTTATAACTGTCTAGACAAGAAAAATCTTCTCAAAAAGTCCCAGTAACCTTAGGATCATAGTGAATAGGACACTGTCTCCCAGGCTCTTTATCTTTTTATCTGCATCTGATAAAAATCTGTGGGTAGGATACACATTTTAGTTTCTATTTCCCTATTTTAAAAAGCCAGACAATCACACTTAGCTGATTTTTTCCCTCAAAAAAAAAAAAAACCACAACGTTTTACAAACAATGAAAAAATGAATATTTGAGCAGCATAGGCAGCACTGTGTTAAGGTACATTATTTCAGATTTGCAAAACCTTGTAAAACCTTATTTTCTTCAGGTGACAAAGGAATGATGGCAAATTTCCAATTATTTCAGGAGATCAAGCATTCCTTTTCAATGCCAGGGATTTTTCACATTTCTGTATCATTGTCTTGGCTGATACAGCCACCTCGTTAGTAATTGGTTGCATTAAACAATTATAAAACCTTCGGAAGATACCAAGAAAAATGTCTGGGGAATTTAAAAAAATCAAAATAAAGTAAAATTTAATAAAAAAACCTTCTGTCACTGCACATCCCTAAGTTCACATATTATTTTGCTGATTCATTTATAAGATTATATATTAAACAGCCATCTTTTTGAAAGGCCTTTTTGGTGCAAAATAAATTAACTTGACACATAAATTGTTCTCATTTTGCAGCTTTTCTAAAGGATTAAATCTTGTTGCCAAAAAAAAAAAAAAAACATGAAAAATACAGAAGACAACAAAATTAACACTGTGTGGGGAAGAGAGCTTCCTTGCTTTCCAATACCCACTGGGAACCAAGACCTTCAAGCAGAGCCACATCTCATTTTGGGAAAAAACCTCTTCAAAGTGAGCAGGTCTGTTTCAGGGAGCACCAGGCTGAGGTACAGTTTGTACAGACCAGGCACTGTTTTGTTGGGTTTGGTTTTTTTTAATTTTGTTTTTACCACAAACAGTAAAAATGCTGTCATGGGCTCCTTGGAAAATCTCTCCTGTAACTGCCCTACAAGGAAAGAAGCTGTAAGATTAATTTCTGGTCATCTGGTCATTTTTGTGCTGTTCTAGAAAATCAGACCTGGTGCCATAACTGTGGGGAAAATCCTCAGCAGCAGCAGCAGCAGCAGCAGCCTGGGTGTTCTGTTCTGCAGCATCCCTGCAGCTGTTCATGCTGATGATAACAGCACTGCCCTGCCAGTGCTGCTCATCTCCTGAGGTTCTGCTCCTCTCCTGATGTTCTCTCATCTCCTGAGGTTCTGCTCCTCTCCTGATGTTCTCTCATCTCCTGAGGTTCTGCTCATCTCCTGATGTTCTCTCATCCCCTGATGTTCTCTCATCTCCTGATTCAGGGATGGGTTACAGCTCAGGTATGACAGCCATACCCCGGATATTCATCTTCCAGCAGAAAACCTGCTTGATTTGAAATAATTAAAGCACTTCTACATATTATTTATTGTGAATGAAGAAGTTCCTTAACTTCTTCAGGATCGTTCAGTCTTTACTATTTAACTGACAGGTTTTGATCACTTTATCTTGCCAGAATTACAGTCCCATGACTCCCAGGCTGTCTGGTTCTAATAACCAGGTAAGCTGTCAATTGTATATCTCCTACCCATTGTGGTTCCAATGACTTTTATACATGCTCCATTTCTTCCCAAGCACTATTCTATCCTGAAGCATTGATACAATTAACATCTTTTCAAATCATGTCTTGCTTAGGCTGATGAACACATTAATCTGTAAAACGGATGCACTTTAATATGAAGTCTTTATCTTTTCTTATTGGTTATCAACCAATTACATGTTACCGATGCTTTTTCATTCTGAAAAAAAAATTGAAAGATAAACAATAGCTGTTGTGACAGCCAACTTAACCATCTAGCACCATCTTGAGGTTAAACTGCTCTTGACATTCTAAAATAAATGGACATTCCTTGATAACCTCACCAGAAACTCTAGAGTGATGCAGATATTAATTTTTTTGTAGAAAAAAAAAATTTAAACCCAGCAGTTTAAGACAAACGTTCTATAGATTATTTTCTTTGCTTCTTTGCATAGACTTTAATCCAATTCTGTTCATTCTGCTGGTGATTAAGCCTAACTTATATTCCTAAGGAAGAGTGGGATACTGCACATTTTTGTAACTTCTCTGAACACTGTACTCAGAAAGTTCTAAGGTTCAGACCTTTATACAGCAGTTCTCCCACAAGTACTTTCCATTTTCACTGGGATCAATTTTAAAGGTCACTTCTAGACAAAACCATACCTTTACAAAGTATCCTAATTCTAAAGGATACTGGTCCACCCAGGCACGATCACCTTTAATGCATTTCCAACTGAGAAGATCTACAAAAGTGATAGTTTATTGAAGCATAATGAACATGTCAGATAAAGCTGTTCATTGTATGTTCAAAGTTAATCATAACACCAGAACATTGCTACAATTATGAGAAGGGGATGAAGGCTGGGACCTTTTCAAGAAGCCAAGCAACAGAGAGGAAACTCTGCTTTCTCTAGACAGACTTGCTAACTTTGAGACTTTCTAAAAATTACAGGCATTCATTTGTATGTTGATGAGAGGCTGAAATATGCATTGGCTGTATGCTTATTTCAAACAAATCTGATTGTGAATCCTGCGCTACTGGGCTGAACTCCTGATGAAATTCATCAGTCTGTCATGAGAATTCAGGTAAACACAGCCCCTGTTTTATGAGCACCTCACATCAATAGGCACTCAAATAATCTTTGCTGTGTCCAATGTTGTGTTAACATGTTTAGAGACTCAGTGTTAGGAAAGTGCAACACTTCCAAGAGCTCATATATTCATTCAATTGAGGATTTGGGAAAGACAGAGAATCCAAATCAGTTTTTTACCTTTAATAAGGAAATAGGAGCTTTTAGGACTCAGAGGACTGTAAAAATACATGATTTCCATAACACTAGATATCAGCACTTTGTGCACAGTGTTATTTCAGCCTCAAAAGCTGCCTGCAAATGCAGACTGAAGGAAAAGCTAATGGATTTTAAATACCCCTGCCATTCCTAAAGTGTCCACATGATGCTGTTCAGTTCTAGAAGGGGTGACATTTTGCTATACATAGAAGTATCTCATCACATGTGAATCTGTGCATTCCCAACACATCAAACATTAACGTTCATTGCTGTACTTTCATTTTCTACCTCATGGCCCTGGGAAATGCAGTGATTTACACTTAAAACTGGAGGGTTGATCTTGCTAAAACACTTCCAAAGGTTTGGCTTACAGGTTTCAGTACAGTTTAACATTAATTATATCTGGACATTTTCCACAACAAAGATAATTGCCTTGTGAAAATCCATTACAGCCATTGCCAGTGTCAGGGGATTGATTTAAAGTCAACCTTGATGGTAACCACTGCATTCCAGAAAGACAAATGCAAAGCAAATGCAAATGCAAAACAAAATACACCACAATCAATTGTGGTGATTGATTATGAGAGACAGTCCTTTGTGGGGAATCAGCCCCTGGAGACAGGGTACCCATTTTCCTGAGACAGCAGATAAGTGAGACGAGGGAAGCAGAAGAAAGAGTGTGTCTAACTCTCCTGCCAGAGCTTTTGCAAGTTCTGTCAGGATTTGTGTCAGTGCTTTGAGGAAATTGAACATGGTGTCTTTCAGATCACAGCAAGAGATGAAATCCATAGGGAGAGCGAGGAAAACTTTCAAAGAAAATACAACTCTTTATCCATATCCAGAACTTACAGGGAAAGTGACCGAGACACTTCTCCTGTGAATGTGAAAATCCACTTCCTACTTAGCCAAAATCCCAGGACCCAGGCCTCTAAATTTGTAGCTCTTCTAGATTTAGGTTAGACAGCAAGAGAAACTGAATGGCATTGAAAACCCTTTTTGATAGGTTTTGTCAAAATACCTGCAGCAGCACTTCAAACTTTCAAGTGAAAGTATTAGGGAAAACTCCATGAAAGCCTCTTCCCAAAGGAGCTGTTCAAAGCATTCTGGAAATGACAAGCAAAAGGATAAACAGCCAAGCATTTTCAGGGACAGTAATTGCCTCTGCTGCTAATTCACACTACAGTCAGGGGGGAAAACCAGGAATGTGGGGCAATACTTGAGCCAGTGTCGGGTCTAAAACTCCAGAATGAAAATGTGCATCTGAATATACACTTAGCCCATCTTGCAGCATAAGCCTTGAAAGCCAGCACTGTATAGGACTACATCTATTTCTGGCTCTGCCCTGATCTCCTTTAAACCCCCTCCCCACACACACACACCTCCTGCCTCCCTCTTCTGTCACATCCATGTTAGCTGTGTGTTTTTCAGAACAGCAGCTGTTTGTGTGCTCTGCTGGGGAATGGGCCCTGGCCTCCAGGATCACACAGACACTTTGACTATTTCATCTTGACATCCCCAATCGTGAGACTGGAGGAATCCTCATGTAATGTCTGTCTGTGTGTCTTCATCGCATCAATGATTTATAAATTATGGATGAGGGAGTTAGAGAGAGAGTAAACATATATATTTAGAGATCAGGCCAAATTACAGTGTTGACACTTGTTACCTATTGATATTTCTTGGTTATGTCCATGCCAATCTAATAATTCTTTCCTAATTGATCAATTTAGACACTGAAAATTAAAATTACTTTTTCTGTGCCAATTGTTCTTGTTCCATCCTTGTATTTGACAACAAAAAATGCTCAATATTTTAATTCCAAACAGCCACTAATCACTGTTGTTTTCTTTTATGAAGAAAACCATTTTCAAAGCACCAAAATGTTCTCTGAGACAACAGAAATTTGGAGCCCCCTGGTCAGCAGAGTAAAGTGTTATTTATCCTTCATTAAGATAATTTATTTAATGCATATAATACTTGCTGAAAGGCAAATGCACATCAACATTGCAGCTTGTCTCTGAACAGATCACTTCATTCTGCTGAAAGCTTTAGACCACCTATTTTTAGCAAAACAAAAGAAAATGTGTAGGTCAGATCAAGTGCAGGAAGCAAAAGAGCAGGCACTCAAAGGCAGCTACCAGGTCAGGTGGCACTAGAATGTGCAGCCTGCTTTAGAGGAGCAGTAACAGAGCTCTTGTGGGGACAGCTGCTCATTGAAGGGATGGCACTGGTGGCACTGAGTCAGGGCAGCCAAGGGCACCTTCTGACACAGGCACTATGTGAGGGAGGTGGCACTGCAGGACTTGTCTCTTCACTTTATTTTGTGATTATCAGAGCTTGGCCACAGCTGCAGCTGAGCCACCAGGTGGGATGAATAACTGCTACAAGGGACTAAGCAAAATCACTGACTTGACACCCTGTTTAGTGACCAGCTCAGGATTACATTGATCACCAGGATGTTCATTGGAGGTTTGGTGGTTTTTTAACAAGATATGCCCTCAAAACCAAAGAACAGGGGAAAATTTTGTGGCTAGCCCAGCAAATTCCACCTGATCACCAGGAACAGCAGCAAGGTTAGTGCATCTCCTTCCTGTACACGGCACAGCATCCCTGAGAGTTTGATACCAGCCTTCAGTACCTGGGTCTTGCAGTGACATCTGAGTGAAATACAGATGTGGCACACAGGTGGTCACATTAGGTGGCCTAACTGCTTTCCCCAGGACTTGAACTCTGATTCCTGATCTAAGAGGCTCCACTGGCTGCAGCTGCCTTGTTTTCACAGCCCTCAAGAGAACTTCCCCATTTCACCAAGATTCACAAGTAGGACGGCCATCCCCCTCCTGAAAGCATTCCTGTGGCTGAGAGCTCTGAGGAAGCCCATGTGCCCCAGGAGTACACTTAGGAAAACCTCAGCATCTCTGTGTACCCCTCTACCAGGGCCCAGCCACAGCTGGAACAGCTCCTCTCCTGGAGAGCAGCAAGCACACAGGAATTAGCCACACCCTGGTGCAAGGCAGCCTCTCAGAGAGAGCAGGCAGGAATTTGTGTGCTTATTTGGGATCATATCCTAAAAATTGCTGCAGAAATTAATATCTTTGGTCTGATCTGAAGCCCATTAAATGTTACTGGGTCATTTCCATGGCTTTCAGCAGGCAGAAGCTCATATCTTATTGCCATTTGGAGAAGCAGATGAAAGTTAGCTATTTTACACAATCTGTATAAATTAACATTATTTGTGGGATAACTGTCAGAGAGCCCAGACTGTGTTTTTTAACATGAATGTGAAAATCTCCTGCCCTGGCACAGGGACCGTGGCACAGCATGACTGGGAGAGACAACACACTTTTGGGAGAAGCCTTTGTGAAAGGCCTCTTGTCCACTCACCCTCCCCACACACCTGACTGTTCTGCCCCACCTGGCTGACCCCTAATTGGATTTCTGCAGATAATGGGTACTATTTTTACTGGCAGTGCACCTTTCCTCAGGTCTGACTCTGACCTTCACGAGCCTCAGCTGCTGCCTCCAAGGTGAGGCTTAGATCAGTGTTCCCCCAAGGAAACTCTCATTATCACAGAGGCAGGAGCAGCAAGATGATCACACAGCCATTAACATCCCTGAAAGCCCCTGCCAATTACCTGCATGGGAAGAGTTGGATCTTGTGTGCTAACAAAACACATCAGGCAACAATATCAGGCTCAGTAGAGAGAAGGCATTAAAAGATGCTTTTCTCCTGCCAACTGTTTTCAAAGCTCATCTTGAAACAAGTGACAAAGCAGTAGTTATTGTACAACAGATTGTGTGGTTGCCATGAAAACAGAAAGTTTCGGCACTCTCAGCTATCATTAGGATGCTCACTGGCACTCTGAATCTTGATAGTTCCAGGGTACAAAACAGGAACCCCAGTGGGACCATCTACCCAGTAATTCACATGTAGCTGTGTAGGAGGCCAATATTTCAAGCAGACTTTGTGTATGTGTTCAGGGTAAATCTAGGAGCCTAATAAGCTGTAAAAATATATATCATCTGTCCTTCATGGGTAAGACTAATATCCTCTGATGATAATTTCTAAAATGGGTTCTGAATACTGAAATTTTAAATTGTTGTGAAAAGCAATAAAACCACTCAGAGTGAGCATATCAAATTAATGTGTGATAATCCCTCCCTTGCTGCAGCAAGATTTTATTTTTAAGTGGCATTTTAAAAATGTCTTCTGTGATGAATAAAAACAGTAGGGATGTGATAATACCCCACCAACTGAGGAAAAAAAAATCCTAGTCCAAATTTGCAAAAACAAAATTTGTTATTTTGAGACCGGGATGCATTTTTAAATGACAACGTGCAGAGGAAAAAGAGGGAAGGCTATCCTTGGGGCAGTGGTGTTCAGTAAAGTTCTCAGATATCCTTCTGGCAACCCTAAAACCCATTCCTATTCTTACTGGCCTGTGGAGAGCAGCACCAAATGTTTCCACATGTAAACCATGCTGCTCTTCTACGGAGAGAGATCAATAAGAGAAATACATATTCCAGAGCTTCAGATATTTCTGCTGCCCTGGGAGATGGCACCATTTCTTGGCTACAAAGGAAAGTGATTTTTGAGGAGGACATGAATGTTTTCTTGTTTTCTCCATAAATGACTGGCTAATATGTATTTTCTATTCTGATTTTGTTTCAACAAGGTATAATAAGAGAGCTTTGAGAGCTTAAATTTCCTAATTCCAAGGGTGTTGTAAATAAAACAAAAATTTCAGGAAGTTGTGGGTGAGTGATCAACATGTACCTGGTTTATCTTAAAGAGTTTCATTTCCACCAAAACTCTTAGCAGGAAAGCATCAGGACATATCTAACAGTCATTACTGGCCTGTGGCTCCAAACAATATATTCCATATATCTCAGCTTTTAGACTGGCTGCTTCACTGCAGTTTGCCACTGAAAATTTGGCGCATCTTCTGTTTCTCATCCACAAACACAGAAGACATTATAGAAAAATATCTAATATGTTGCATTATAGAACAGATTCTGTATCCTTATAAGCAGAAACTAGAGATTTCCCAAATATGTTCCTTGCCATTGAGAAAACTGTGGAAAAAGATGGAATTACCTTTCTCTGATTCACTGAAAAATAACATGAAAGGGATCTTGAATGCTCAGAATGATAACAGATAAAGCATGTAATGGGATATAAATGACACTTCTTTAGAGACCATAAAACCAGAAAAAGTAAAGGATGCTTGGGTTCCTAATACCAATTTATAGTTTTTGCCTGGAGAAAAATGTTGCATTAACACGCAGGCTACAATATGAAATGTGTATCTTAAAAGATTGGTGATAGTCCAGAAGATAATTTCCTAAATCAAAAGGCTTCCATCCAGTGTGCCAGGAAATCTATACTGCACTTTGCCTGAGAGATAGGAACTAAGTCCTGCTAGAGCTAAAAAAGTGATAAGTGGAGGTAAAACCAGTCATCCTACTGCTTTCCTTATGTGCAAGCAAAATAAGTCTGATCCCCAGTGCTTTCAGAGATACAATTCTGAGGAGCCAGAAACAATTACAGAGCAGATTGATTGCTGATGTGAATTTAACAGAGCAGCATGAGTTACAATGCCATTATTTTCCCAAGTGCTACAAAATAATAATCAAGGAAACCTACTAATTTTTAAACTTCATTGTAAAGACAAAAGAATCTGTGAAGAAATAAGAAAAGAATACTTAATAAATTACAAAAATAGGGCAGTTGATGATAACACATTATAAATCAAGAGGCAGAACTTGCAGAAAATTGAGACCAGAAGAATACAATTGCCAGCAAGAACAGTTAAGGGCAACAGCTTTTTAAAATATGTAAAGCACCAAAACTAACACTAGTTTCTGACATGCCATTAAAAAGTGTCCAATGGAAACTAAATTCAGTTTCTTGCTTTTTAATATCTTGATTTACATATTGAACACTTGGAGGAAAAAATGCAATATGTGAATTTTGCTGCCATTTTAATTTTTTCAATGACAGATCATCACCGTTATTGATTGTTGGTTTGTCTCCATTCTATGATATTACCCATTGCTAATGCAACCACTTTTATCAGCCTAGCTGATGTAACCTGCTTTGGAGCAAAAGGGAATTTATCCTTGGGAATTAGAGGCTGTCAAGGGCTGTGAAACTGTGAAAGTAAAAGCAATCAGTAAAAAGCACATATTTACCAAGAAATGTAACTGTACAGTTGCCTCAGTGGTGTTATTGTTTCTCTCAGGTAAATTGTTTTATGATAGGCAGCAAATTTTTTTATTTCCAATCCTGTAAGCAAACATCAAATACAAATAAAATTGTCCCCAAGGAAAATAAATCCAAGAATAACAAATTCAAAAGAGATGGGATATGTGACAGAAAGAAATTCTCAGTGCAGGCTAGGCAATTATGAGATGGAAAACATAAAAAGTTATGGGAAAGGTATTTCCCTTTTTTCATATTTCCTGTTTCATTTTTCCTTATATTTTGAGGTGCAGATCTCTCTACAGCAGACACTTGCTCCCTCAGAAGGTTCTCTGGAGACTTAGAGATGAATGTTGCTATCACCAGTGGTTTCTTCTCCCCACCCAGTGCAGGAATGGAACAGAGATGAGCAGACGTGGCCTCAGTTCCTTCTCATTTAAAAGTGTCTATAGTAAATCTACTTTCAGCTCTGGCAGTCAAATGACAAGCCACAAAATTCTTTCTCACTAAGTTCCTAGGGTAGAAAAAGTATTCACATCTGGAAATATTTATGAGTGCAAGTGTATCTGTGCATCCTTAGGAGACAGATACATGTCACAGAGCCCTGGTGCTTCAGCTCTGTGATTGAATGGTTTGGTTTTGAAAGATTCTTCCCTGTGGCAGAGAAAGGATAATATCTAAATCACCAGGTTCTGAGCTTCCAGTAGTTTTTAGGCTAACTCAGGCCTAATCTGAGCTCTGCACTGCATACTCATACTTCTTTTTTTTCTCCTGTGTAAAGGGCTTTGACCAATTCTAATAAAAGCACCTATTAATTTTTCTGTACCCTACCAGCATAAGGGAAAGAAGTTTTTGTGGGTTCTCCTACTACTACATTGGAAATGCTTCTATTTTAGTCATTTAAGAGAGAAGATGAATTCTTTGCAGCTGAACAAAGACAGGTGTGGGAAAGGCATGAAAAGCAACAACCACATTATCATTCACTAATTCATGGCATTGTCAACAAGGGAGAAATGTGAAACTTGCCAGGCCAGGAAATACTGCACAGTTGCAATTTTGGCAGCTTTCACTCTCCAGCTAAGCCTTCAAAAGCAAAGGAACAGAAGGCAAATCTACAGCAAAGCACGTGCAATTTATTGAAATGACAAAACTGGCAAACTCTCCTTCAGAACAATAAGACAAAATATCCTAAAGCAGATGAAAATAGACCAGGTATAAATGAACCATTTCAGGCAGAGTGAGCAGAATCTGAAGAGACAGAGCAAAGCAAACACCAGACACAAGTAGCTATTAGCTCCTGAAAGACCTAAAACACTCTTACCAGGACATATCTTCCCACTTCTTCACCAAATGAGCCTCTTACATTCCCATTTAAGTTTAAAGTAGAGCAACTTCAGCCTGACTTTTGGTATTCAAATGAGGCAGCTTAGTCGGGAGTTCAGTCCTCCCTCTGTTCCTTATGCATTAAGGCAGAAATACTGTCTCAAGAGGTGATTTAGAGCAGCCAGGCATCTCACTGCCTCATGCAGAGGCAATCTCATGGATTTTCCTGCAAGGTCATAGCAGAGAGCCACATTTTGCATACAAAAATTGCCCAGTGGGGAAGTAAAACGCTGGGGTGGCCTTGAGTCTGTCATTGTGGCTTTGATGAGAA
>QUSF01000022.1:8101614-8302294 GCA_003676055.1 Chloebia gouldiae
AGGTGGAGTTTCACCCTTTGGAGCTCTCCTGGCCTTGGCTCAGCCCCACTGCCATGAGAGCCTGCCCTGGGACCGCAGGGGCTGTGGAGCACCAGTGCCACTTTGGGCTGAGCACAGGCAGAGGCACAGCACACGGCACTGCCTGGACTGATCCACTGTCCCAAGGCACAGCCTCGCTGCAGGACATCAAACAAGGCTCTCATGAAACCCAAGGGGCTTGGCCTGCCTTGCCCATCAGCAGGGAAGAGCTGCAGCTTCTGTCTCTTTAGGATCATAATTGGCTGCTGTGCTACTGGGAGGCTCTTCTGATCTCCCTTTCAGACAGAAATTTAGTTCTTGGAAGATGGAGCCCTTCTTAAAGCAGTGCTTATTGTTACTGTCACTGCACACAATCCCTGGGATGTTTTCTCATGCTTTAGAGCATTTTCTATCAGCACAATGCAGGGGACATTTTTTAACCTCTCCTGGTTTAATAACTAGCAGGTTGATATTTTTCTCAAGGCAGCAATACACTTAACAGGCTCATTGACAGCAGTAGAAAAGGCAAATAGGCTGTCAGACACAATGTGGAGATAAAAGGAAAGGACTGGAAAAGTGTTTTGTTGTCAGTGGTGCTACAGCCACTTCCTACAAGCCTTGAACCTTTTCCAACCTCAAATCTTCTCAAATGCAACAATATTTCATTGCATATTTATATTCAGGGTTTTAACTACTAGGGTGGGTGGTTTATTTCCAATATAATCAATTAAGTGTCTCTAAGGCACTTTTGAAAATGTGGTTGGGTCTAAAACGTTTTATATCACCATCTCACAGGATTTTTAAGATAAGCTAAACGTATTAGATGCTTAAACTTCATTAGTTCCAACTTGCTCAAGCACTTTTTAAAGTCCCAGAAGATATTCACATCTATCATTAGATGAATAAATAATTTTTGACAAGCTATTCCTTAACTGCGTTTGAAAATTAACATAGGAGTAATTTGAAGCACTAGAGGTAAAAGAAAGAAATTGGAAAAAAAACCCAAAAAAATTTAGCGATAGGCTGTTCCTTATCATATCTTAGACTTGACCTATTATCAATTAGAATAATTCAAAAAGTAAGAAAAAAGATGTGTTGATAGAATTATAAATTAAATTTCTTTCTAGATAGAGAAAAGAGAGGCTATTCAGGAGAAGTGTAACAGCATTGTAAAAGAGGGGGTTATTTATGCTTAAAATGTAGATGATGAAGGATAACTTCCAACCTAAAAGGTTGTAAAAGTAATTTTATAAAAAAATTTATAAAGTAAAACCTTTCCCCACATGCATGTAACCTTCCATATCACTTATTTTTTTAGCTGCAAGGCAAAGACTGGGAACCAGACCTAGTCAATACCCTTAGTTCTGCTGGAAGTGGAAGATAAGTAAGTTACTAGGAGGGATATTTTATACCAACCTATTTTACACATAATTGGTGTTTTAAACAAATATAATAAAGGTTAATTTTGCCAAATGTGAAATAATATTGCTTTGGGTTTTCATTAGTGCTGCTTAAATAAAATTAATACTTTTTTAAAGAGTTCTACTGGTAGCAAAAGACACAAACCAGAATTAGAATGGAGAGTCATGCATCCAAACAAAAAAAGTAAGGCTCCCTTGTAGTGTTTAACAAGACTGCACCATAGTATATTGAAACCACTCTTTTTAAAAAATGATTGTCCTGTGTTTGTATGAAAAATCCAATCAACAGAGTCCCTGTAGGTGTTAGTCACAAACTGCAGTCACACACTGTTGTCAGGAAGAGGGGAAAATCACACACAGGGGTGAGAGGAATCAGGACACCCAGAGAACAAGCAGTGCAGCCTGTGCAGGCTGAGACAATTCAGCAGTGCTGAAACACCCTCTAGGCTCAGAATCACACAGAATTTCTCATTTGGACACAACACATCTGCTGCAAAGGCACCAGAGGATCAAAATGTTCATTAGGCACTATTCTAAACTGGCCACGTGGTCATCCACTACCAACTAAAAGTGCTCATAGAAGCCCCAATATCTGGAAGTGGAGCTGTCCATAATGACTGAGGGGGAAAAAACACCTCTGTAAAGACTCAAGCACATGGTAAAATAGCAAAAACCAGGAAGCCACTTCAGCAGTGGCAGAGCTTGGTGAATACAGTGACAAAACTCTCTGGACCCAAGATAAGAAACCAGAGAGAAATCTCACTGCTGTGTGGCCATCTTGTGATCTATGTGGAGTTTTGGAAATTCTAACCAGATTTGTTTGTAATTAGTGGTTTTATGTGGGAAGGATATGACCATTTTACACTGGAAAAGCTTTTGATGCTAAAACTTTAGAGCAACTGAGAGTGAAGCAGTTGTGGCTGCAGCAAGTGCCATTTGAATTTGTAGTCTCAGTCATAAAAGTTACTTTGGCACCTAAAAATCCAGTCAGCTCTTCTTGTCCTTTTCTTATATTATCTCTCCATGACCCGGACATGAGCAATTTTTTGCAATATAGCAATGGTTTCATTTCTTTGGCTCATTTCATAGGGAGCATTTAAGAACATATTCTTTCTCAGCATGCATCCCGAAGTATTATCTGAATACCACCAAACTGACTAGCACATTAGTAATATAAAATTAGTCTAATTTTACCCTGGTTAATTAGCACTACATTGTTGACTTATGCATATAGAAATGTTTTTGATAATGTAGATGATTCTTTCTCAATTTGCACAGTCCTAAATGAAAACAAGATAAATTTTCTCACAGCAAAAGGATTTGCGTCATATTCATTTTTGAGTATCATAAAATGATACCAATTATTTCCACCTAAAGGCACAGAAACTTAATTCTGATACTAAGCAAAGTACCATTTTAAAACTTCAGGATTTGTTTCTTTGCTGTAGGGGGAATTAATAAACAAAACTGCTAAGAACCAGATATCAATAAAGCAAATTGTTTATTCTATACTGACAGTCTATCTGGTGTAAGATATTACAGTTTCTCAAAGAGTGAAGATGAATCATTCTTGCTGTTGCATTTATTTATATTAACTCATAAAGCTGTACAACATAGGTTAAGGATAAAGCTATGCTAGAGTATTCATTTTATTCAGTCCACTGGCCAAGGATAAATGGGGTGTAAATCTTGTTGAATGCACAGAATCCCACAGCAGCTGAGGTTGGCAGCTCCTCTGGGATCCACTGTCCCTCCACTCAAGCAGGGGCAGCTAAAGCAGCTTGCCCAGAGCCACATCCAGCCTGGCACTCTTAATAAAAAGAAATAGAAATCAAATTATGTCATCTGTATTTCCAGATCATTTGATCTTTGAAAGATGAATCTATCTCTTACAATATGACTTCAATGGAAAATCTCCCAGTGCTATAACTTTTCAATCTGCCTTAATCTGATGAACTTCAGCAGTTGAATGTCAGGGTTTACTGACAAACTTTGAATCTCTTTAATTTTGTTGCTGAAAAAGGTTTGGTGTAGAGAACAGAGCTTTTACCATTGAAACTGTACAGTTAAAACATGAAAGAAAAGTCTCTCCAAGCATTTAAAAGTTGCTGTGTGAACAATTTTGGACTGTCACTTTGAGTCTTTGTCACGCAGCACTTTCCACATTGGGCTTTGACAGGTGCAAAGGAAAGTTCCCTGGCTGGGGCTGAGCCAGGCCATGGCACATGCTGACAAAACAGACCAGCTCAGTAACAACAGTTGTCTGGAGAAGAGAAAAAAACCCTATGAATGTTTTTAATTGGTAGAGACTGACTGCCAAGTTCATAAATCAAAATTTAAACCTATATACTGCAGAATCCTTCCATTTCATCCTTCTTTTTTTTCGCATTAGACTGTTTGAACAAATTTTGGAGGGCAGCTGGAACTATTAAACACTTAGTTGTACTGTTCTCTGTACTTTGAAAATGCAGAACTCTTCTTTGAAATGGACATAGCAAAGGAAACAAATCAAGGTGACTAATTCCAGTAATGATTTTAACTTGTAATTGCATTAGCACTGTCAGCAGAGTCAGCACAAACATCAAGAGATCTGTATGTGTAACTTTGTGCTGCCCTAGTGAAACACACCAGGCCAAATCCTGCTCGCAGTTTCTTTACATCTGGTGTGTCTCTGATCAAATATGATTTGCACCAGTTTAGCTGATGGTAGGGTTTGGACCTGTATCAGCTGGCTCCAGAATAGCTTTACCTGTCCTTTGTGTAGACTGACAAAATCAGCAGAACACAGCACATAACAGCTCCAGCAGGAATTGATGTGTCCCAGGCTGGCCAAGAAATCAAGCAACTACCTTTGCCTAATTCTGATGCAAGGTCCTGTTTTAGACTCACACCTTCAAGGTTAAAACTGTAATTTGGTTTTCCTGCATTTGGGGGTGAGGGGTGGGGTTACTAATGAGGAAATTTGACAATTTCCCGTATTTGAAATACAAATATTCCACTCTCCTTTATTTCTTCCATCCTCAAAAACCATGGACATATCTCATCTATTATACAAACAGAGAGGGACAGAAAAGTCATTTGTCATTATAATCACATAAATGTGTTACTATCTCTAAAGAATGCCTGACTGAAGGCCAAGAATGCCTCTATTTCCCAGGATGATGAGGCATTTTCTTTTTAACAATTACTTTAAACTCTTTTGAAATGACTGAAATGATTATATTTCTGGCAACCACTATGAAATTGCTTGCCGTCAGAGTCTGACACCAGCACAATGGCTTTCATCCTTTCACAGTGTTTGTGATCATTCCCATACTGATGAGATGTTGCTTGGTTAATCGCAGAGCAGAGTGAGCCAAGGGAGTAAAAGAAGGGTTCCCTGGCACAGACAAATACAGGAGATGTGGCACAGTGTAACACACGCTGGTGTTTGGGGTCCTCTCTTCTGTTCAGAGCTGGGTTATGGATCAGTTACCAGGCTGGGAGCTCTCTGGGACAGCCCAAGTCCTCATTTGTATGCACACTGCTCACAAGTGGGGATGGCATCCTGTGCCACCACAACACAGGTAGGAATGGGATTCATTTGCAATGAGATCACTGAGCAATTCTAAGTTTTGCTAAAGTGCACCCTGAAAAAACAGCCCATCTGAATCTCACTCTAAAAACACATCCAGGCTTGGAGAAGCCAAATCTGTCGCTTAGCCAGCACTGAGGCTCAGACATCATTCCTGAAGTATACCAAAAGGGCTATTGTTAGTCTGCCAGCACTGGAACAGCTTCCTGAATTTCACCTACTCACATCAGTCCCTAAGAAGAGTGAAGGATTCAGTGCAGGAGCCTCTGAGGGTTGAGGGGTTGCTTCATCTGCCTGGGGCTCCTATGGCACAAGGAATTCATTTAACAATTCAAATGTGTATTGGCCTTTATGTGCTGCAGTTGTAGAGGCAGAATTAAAAACTTGGACAGAATGAGTCCTTGAAGGCAAACATCAGTCTTCTGCATTGGTTATACACAACTTTTTGGTTTTACCTCTGAAAGTCATGATTCCAAAGGAACACAACAGCCTGAAAAGTGGTAAGTGGTGGTATCGCTACAAATGGCCATGACTGGACACAGACAGCTGCAGGGGACCTGTGGGTGTCACAATGTGATCCTGAAGCACTGTTTTCTGTCACGGTGATCCTGTTAAATCATCTGGACTGTTGCTACACAAGTGAGCACGAACACAGTGATCTGGTTTTAACCAGAAAAGGCTGCAAGGATTATCTCTCATTCTCATTCCTCAGGGTGTGAGTCAGCCGTGGCTTTGTTCTTACCAGGTACCATAGCATCACCCTCCAGGACGTGATGACAGCTTAACCTCAATGGAAGTTACTTCAGAGGGTCCTGTCAGTGACCTCCCTGTGCCCCAGTCTCCTCCTCTGAAAGTATAATGCAATCATAAAATACAGCTCTTGGGAGCACAAAGAGATTTATGCAGTTAATATAAATGTACTTTGGAATAACCTGTTGAAAAAAAAAAAACACACAAAAGAGGAGAGCAACAGGAGAAATAACACTGAATTTGAGTCTGTGAGGAATCTGAAAAGGCATCATTACACATTTATTCTTTAAATAATTCAGAGTACTCTATCAGCAACCCTTAGATGAAGCACTAGGACATTGGTTTGCTAACATCATTCCACTACAAACATGTGCCTTTTAATCTTGTGAAAGTATCAAGAGTGCTTTGGCAACATTTATCAACTAAAACCTCATTGCAAAAAAGTCATTATTTTCATTTCCTTGATTAATCTTTTTGGGCACATGGTTTCATGACAAAAGGGATTTTCCAAGATAAAGTTTAAAATTACAAAGAGAAACAGCTACACATTTGAATTAATATTTTATAAGTTTTCCCTTCCTAATTCATTCCCTTTAAGTGATATTGATATTTATACTCAGGAACTACAGTATGAAGGAGGATGAAAATACATGAAAAAGAAGGAATAGGAAAGTTAAGTTTGACTGATTTATGTGTCTCTTGATAAGGCAAGAAAAACTCCGTTTATCTGCAGGCCTAATGACTTTTCACTGTATGGCCATATTGTACCAACTTGTACGATGCAATAACAAGAAACACGACTGGGATTTTATATATTCAGGTCAACATGATACCATCAGCAAGGCAGAGGTTCTAGCAGAGTTAGAAATCACTGCAGTTATGATCTGCAAGCCCACATAGTTCCAAGTGTTAGAGCAGATTTACCTCCTTCACAAGCACTTCATGTTTTAAATTGATTCCTTCTAACTCTATGGATTTCTTGATTCAAGGTCAACGCTTTCACTCCACAGCCAGGAATAGGCTAGACAATAAAAGCTGCAGAAATTAATTCATCTATAAAAGATGCGTGTCATTGAGATTTGAGAAGAATAGAAGAGTCTTCAGAAAGTTGCTGAGTGTAAATATTACCCTGTGTTTACTCAGCTCTGCAGCGTGTGGGGACCTGGGGAAGATCTTTGAAGGTCACATTCAGATGTGCCATGTTCAGGTCTGGGTGCAGGGTCCAACTCCCACAGTAAATTCTGTGTGGACATGGCTTAGCTGAGTCTAATTTACCCTCCCACATTCTGAGGTTGTGCTCGTAGGAAGGACCTGGTACTCAGATCTCTGTGGCATTGATGCCAACTTCCACAATAGCCAGGAATGTCTAGAAATAGTTCTAGAAATACAAAAAATGTCAGAAGGCAGACTTGTTTATAGGGTGGTTACAAGGGATCACAAATTGCCATGTAGTGAGAGGCATGAAAGTTACAT
The DNA here is from genome assembly GCA_003676055.1 of Chloebia gouldiae. NCBI lineage: Eukaryota > Metazoa > Chordata > Aves > Passeriformes > Passeridae > Chloebia > Chloebia gouldiae. The sequence continues at coordinate 8,108,851 of QUSF01000022.1, forward strand.
TTTTAGCAAAGAATTCTGGAAGAAAAGGAACTCTAAGGATTAATCTCAGGATCCACACTTGTACAGATGAATCTCTAACAATGCTTATCCCAGTGAAGGGCAGATGAGTCTGACAAATTGCACTGATTATATTTTCAGTCTCTGAGCAAACTGGCATTTTACCTTCATTACTTCTCCATTCTTCTATTTCAAGATATCTACAGGACAGAACTGAGCTCCAAAGCACAAAGACTAGTGTAAACTTACTTTTGTCACTGAGAAAAAGAGTAAGGAAAAATCAGAAATGGAATTAGCAAGAGGAGTAGGACTCCAGTTTATTTGATTTTTCTCTCAATTTACATTTCATCTAGCTAAAAAGAAAAGAATTTCTGGTGATACTTGTTTGAGGACTCAAAGATAAAAATTTATATTTTCTGGATTTACTGCCTCAACACAAAATTTCACACTACATTTTTCTACAGTCAATCCTGTCTTAATGAAGTGTAGCACTTAGTCATGCCCTGTAACTTGCCCATATTCTTTATGAACAAAGTTTACCACAGTTAACCATTTGAGCTTCTTTTACATCTTTCTGTATCAAGGTATGTTTTACAATTACAGAGTTTCAAAGGAACAATTTAACATCAACACAACCTTGAAAGCACACCTAATTTTCTGTTAATTGAAGAAAATATTTAAATTCCATAGGTCATCAAAACCCTCCCAGATTCTCCAAGATGTCATGTCAAGGCAGCAGCTCAGTTTCCCCACGGAGTGCTCAGATGGTTTCAGCTCTGGTGTTACAGGGGCACATTGATGGGCTGCTGGTGGCTGCAGGACTGAGGGGTTCCCCCTTCCAGGGATCCCCCTCCTCAGCCTCATTTATTTAGGTGTGTTGAGCACAGCAGGACTGTCACCAGAGCTTCATCGTGTCATGACTTTTACTGAGCTTACATAATAACAAAAACCTGTGGGACTCGGATCCATTTGAGAGTGAAATGTTACTCCGAGAGTAATGAGAAAATGACCCTTTGTCTTTTAGAGTTGTTCCAATGTTTCTGTTATGCTCTAGGCAGAAGAAAGCAGCTTTCTGCTCTTGCTTTGCACCTGATGAGACTGGACTGTGCTTGCTCTTGGTGACTGGGAAGCACAGAGGTGGTCTAAAGCTCAAAGCAGATGCCGGGAAGCCAGAAAAGAGGATGATCACTGCCCGTGCCATCTGCTCCCAGCTGAGAGTTTTCCCTACTTAAATTGCTGAATGATGTAAGAGAGGGCTGTGCCTGGGACACCTCACACACACTTTAACACCTACAGACACTAATTGAAAATGTGGTGAGAGGCACCGAGCTCCCGGTGTGTGCTTTTAGTGTCAGCTCGCAGTTTCCTCTCCATCTGCCCAAGGATTTGAGAACTTCCACAGGAAAGACAATGGCAGCTACAGCACTCATGAAAATAGCCACTAATGTGCCACTTCAGCTTCCATCCTTAAAGCTCCCAGATCACAGAGGAGCAGTTTTTATTGCTGATGAGTTAATTAAAAAATGTAAAGGGAAATAATAGAGAAGTTCTGTCAATTAACTGCTGGTAGAAGACACCCCCGGTGATGTGCATGGCTCTCTGGTAACAGGGGAGGTAGAGCTATATGTCTTCAGCCAAGGGTTTCTATTTGGCTCCAGATTATGGAGAAGCTCTGTCTTTCTTTAAACTTGCAATATATGAAATTTAAATTATTCTTCATATTATAAAATAAAAGCAAGAAAGACACTTGCAATCCTATGATAGTGCGATGCTGGTTGTACCCCTTGGGTTTGAATTGTGTATTCAAATAGTTACATTTTATGGGAAGGGCACCAACTTCACACAGTTTCCCACAGATTCTGGTAAGTATCTTTTAACTTTAACTGGGGATAAAAATCAATTTTGAATTCATAGGTATTTTTTTCAGCCTTAAGCATGATTTACATAACAAAATGACATAGCATGTTCTTTGAAACTGAAAGTTTTATAATATTATTTTTAAAATTATGTTTCTAGTTTTCAATTTCAGCTTAGCTCTATTGATTAAAATTCTGTATGTAGGAGAGCTTGAATTTGCTATATAATTTTTAGTTTATAGTAGCTAAAAGACCCAGTCTTATTGCACTAGATCATGCAGCTTTCACCCTTAAATTTATTGAAACAGCCAGTTTTTGCAATAGCTGGATTTACATGTCACGGGCTGTATTATGAAGTGCCTCAGCAAGTTAAAACTATTAAATTTTGCAGTGCTTTTTGTGCATCCTTACCCTGATCTGGGCTATTCAGCTACATTTCTGCTAAACAGGTCAAAAGGAGAGAATGCCTGTATTGTACAATATTTCTGCTGAATAGAGCTTTAATAAATTGACTAGGCTTCTATTTTAATCAAGCATTGTGCACACAGAGCAAAATAGTGTGTGTGGAACAGCCTCTGAACGATCTTGCTGTGTCTCTTTCCATAAAGAAAACAAGCAATTTATAAAAGTACCAGCCTGTTCTGATATTCTAGAATGCTGAATAATATCAATAAGCATCAGAAAAGGGATTGGAGTAGGTCAACACATGATATTAATATCAATTAATAATAATGACAATGATAATAAAAGCTGACACACTTTAACTCTGATCCCTTTCTGCTCACCACAAGCAAATTTGCATTGTACCACTGGAGCTTTTGGCTGTGTGATTTATGCAAGATGAGGTTCATAATCAAGGAACAACAAGAGATTCCAAAAGCCGAAAACAAAATTAAACAGTCTCTAAGAGGCCAAATCTTCTGAAATCAGATATGTGATGCAACTATTCATTTGTTGTTATCTGTAATTTTCAGATTAGAACAAAGAAAAGCAGTTCTGGAGCTCAAAAATTACTTAACTGATTTCACAACACAATTAGCAAATCAGATTTTCTGGGTTCCAATATTCATTTGAATGAAACTTGAAGAAATAATTAATTTATTTCAATATCCTGCTAGGTCAGATATGTAACACGATGATCTCTAGAAGCAGAAGATGGGTATTTCTTTCCATGTAATTTATTTGTATTTGCTCATGAGTGAATCCTTAATGAATACCTCTACCAAGACCATTCAGAGGGAAGTCAAGGTGAAAGCAAACAGGAAATGAAACCACTCCATCTCTTTCATTTTACATCCAGGGAAATAACAACACACAAGCTTTTACTCCTGTGCTATGATGGACAGACAAATGTGAGGCATCCCCAGGAGCACCCAGACCAGCTGAGAAGAGCTGATGCTCACAAAATGTGAAAGAGCTTGGTATTAAAAGGCAAAATGGTAGGGAGAGATTTGAGACAATGTCAGACAAGGAGTAACAAGAACATTGGGGAAATACAGAAGATACTCCAGACAGAAATGGTTCTCCTCTTGAGAGCATGCAAGCAGCACCATAATGGTTGTACAAGGAGTATCCAGCACAGAATTCCCAAACTGCCAGGACAGCTTCATTCCATCCACCTTTTCCCTTCTCCTTACACTGCTTTGCACCATGGTAGTCTCATTTAAGCAACATCTCTGCTTCCTCCAGCTCATGACTTTATCTCCATCTATCCCCCAGCCCTGGTATCTCTGGTATGACATGTAGCTACTTCTCTGAGCCATGGAACATATTTTTAGTTTGCCTTCCCATAACACCTGGCGAAACAGAGTTCGTCAGATTTGGGTAGATTATGTTATTGAAAAGCTTTTGAGTCCTCTGCAAAACATGAATCATGATCAAATTAAAAGCAGAGGGATGCTGGACAGGGAGCAGATGTTCTGCTGACATCAAGTGAGGAATCTGTCACAGTCTGGAGGGAAAGCAGAAACCTGTAAGCTCCTTAATTTGTTCCTACTATACACCTTATAAAGTCCAAATTTAATTTGGAAATCTTATTTTGAGCCTTTTGCCATTCTTATCTACCAAGATAAAAATAATAATGAAAAACCAACAAAAAAATTTACATAATTTGAGAATTTTATCAAGAAGTTGCCCTTACTAAATTCAGTTTTCCCTTCCAACACAGCTCCTTTGTGCCATTCTGTCACCTCAGTATTTTCAAATCCCCACACTCCTGCTGAAAGTTTGAGGCACTGAAATGAGTGTCACTTAAATGTTTTCACTTGAGCTATTCTTAAATTCTAGCAATCTCTACCAGAGCATCTCCTGGTCTCTTCTAGCTAAAGGTGTTCAGTAAGGAGTGGGAAAATTATGGAAATTAATGGGAGGAGCTGTCTCACTACAGGAAGCCACAAAGATGCTTCACTGACTCTGTAGAGTTTTCATTGCAGAAACTGCCAGGAGCTCTGGAACTTGGAAAGTTAAATAAATTCATTTACGGTGTAAGACACAGGCTAATGCCATAATTCCAATGCAGAACATTGTGATACAGTCGGAGCTAACTGAAAAAATTACATGTCTGGGCCTACAACCAGAATGTTTATGGGTAAAATATCGCTCAAGTCTTGTGTGCTGGAGCAATGGCACAGAACAAGAAGATTAGTGTCACAGTTAGTGTGACAATCCCTGGATTGTCAGAGAAAAGGTTGGCTGTGACAGAGCACGGCAATGGAAAGGTGGCATGGAAGGAAAAGACCTTCTCCTCACACAGTGGTTAAATTGGCATCCATGTAAGAGCGACAGGTTCTGGAAGAGAGGTCAAAAAGGACTGGTTATTTGGTCCATGGGCCACACGCATCCTTCTGAGCAAGGCATCCTGCCACTTTGGAGATTCAGCATTAATCAGTGGTTCATAAAACAAAAAAATATGATCTGGCATGGCAACATAGAGGAGAAATTCACTGTTTCTTAACTGGATTAATGGGATGTAGAGCAAACTTCCCACCAAGGAGAGCTGTTCAGTGGGCTAAAGCTTTTCATCTTTGGGGAGCTCACTTGAGAGCACTGAGTGGAAGCAGGGGCTGCATCCCCTGAGGATGTTTACAGGCATCAAAACTCCTGCTGCAGTTCAGCACCACCAACAGCTCCCTCTGACAAGAAAGTCAAAGCAAAACCAGCAGGAGCGTGTTAGGCATGAACTGCACCAGCACAGCTGTAGAGAAAATTCTGCAGACACATTTTGGGAAGAAAAAAAATCTGATTTCTGATTCATTAAGTTCTTACAGGCTTGGGAAAGGAAGCTTTCAGTTTCTGTGGGAAGGTTTTGAGAAGGATCATCTCGGTATAATTGTGAATGACAGACAACTTTGAATTTTTCAGGTAGGAGACTCTCATGTGGTATTATGTGTATCTCCAAAACTTTATTAACAATACAACGTGCTGAAGACACAAAGCAAATAGATTAGAAAAAATTATTCTCTAACCTATCGTCTTTTCTTAAAAAAAAAAAAAAAAGAAAAAAGAAAATGGGAAAATTCCTACAGCAGAGTGAGCTGCTTGTTTTAATGACACTGAAAAGATTATGAAGGAGTAATGTGAAAATTCACTTTGCTTTGGATTATTTAAGAAATGATAGCTTTTCAGTTATGTATTCTGAGTCCTCTGGAGCTGGGATTTAGAGCTAGCATTGATTTTGTACTGGATAAGACAAAAGGTTTCTATCCTAGGAACACAGAGCTAACACATCAAAGTAAAGAACAGCAGTTAATCTAATTCAACTTCTTCCCCAGCTCCCCATTTCAGGTGCTGATATACCTCTGTAATTACAAGTAACTATAGAACTAAATGGAAAAAATGCACAATGGAATCTGAGCAAGACTTGAATAGTTCAAAGGGGGATAAGGCTTGTGAACATTATATTCCACCCAGCTTTTTTTTTTTTTTTTTTGACAAAATATCTTATACTCTCTCTTCATCTTCTTGGAAATCAATATAGCATCATCAAAATTCATTACAGAAGGTAAACTTCATCCATTTTAGACACCTATCTGAAGGAACTTAATTCTGGAGCACCTGACTCAAACACTCCCTTTCACTTTGAGACTCTGTTTCAAGGACCAGGACAAAACATTTCTTGATCCAAGAAATTAAGTAGGATTTGAATTATTGCACAGGTCTTTTGTACAGAGGTGAATTTTGTCTCTTGACCTTGTGTTTTAGTAGATCAAATTTTTAGTCAATCTAATAGTAACAATTTGGCCTAACCTAGTTTCTCCTTCCATGAGAAGAGTTGGTGAACAATTCTATTTGTGAAGATTGGGCCTTTTTTAGAGTTGAAGTTTTTAGCTGTGTTCATTTTTTCCATGTTGTTTCAGAAAAGACCATTTATTTTTTGTGGTTTTGTTCCTATATTTTTCTTCTGTTTCTTTCTGGCACAGAATAAAAGAGAAAAACTTTAATTATAGGAGTTTTTTTCCTCTTTCTTTTTCTTCTGACTTAGTAAAATTTTGAAAAGCAAAACTTTCGAGTTTCTGAAGAGTAAAAATAAAAACCTACTTCCTCCTGCTGGAGTGATCCCAAATTTTAATATTAATATTTTAATATCAGAGGACAAAAAGTTTTAAAAAATCTGAAATCAGTTTTTCATTCTTAGCCATTGCTAGGCTAGAGACAGCACAAACACTAATTTTGATGGAGCTTTTCAGTTCCCTGAACCAGAATATTTTCCTCTCATCACTCCATATTCCACATGAGCACTGTACCAAAGGCAGCCTCAGTCACACAGATTTCACAAGCAAGATTAGGTACAATTGAACACATTTATTAAATGCAGTGTTAAGGGTCAGCAAGAGGAGTTTCTGCCAGAAATTCCAAATATTCCCCTTTTCTTGCTGGGAATGGAACAGTTCACAGTTCACCAGCCAAACCACGCCTGCCCAGGCAGATAACAATGGCACAGGTGACGACTGAGCTGGTGCTGAACTTTTTGAGTTCCCAGAACTTTTTGCCTCTCTGGTTGCTCCAGAAGACAGGGGAAAATGTTCTATCAGCCCTCTGCAAAGCTAAGGAGCAGTAAGAAGATTGCATTCCTTCTTGTCCTCACAAGAATCATAATGCTAAAATTTACCTTGTCACAGCATGTGCAATAAAAACTATTTTAACTTATCAGCATTAGCAGTCTCCCAACCATTGTGGGAGTTCTACTTTGTGGTTATGCAAGTTCCATCTCCTAATAATTTCATTTTATGTTTAAATCAAAATAATTTTATTTCTGCAATAAAGAACAAATGATGTCAAATGTCATCCTTTCCAAATGAAACCCTGGCATCCTAAGGAAACCCTGGCATTCATCAGCCACAGAAAACCTGTTTTTAGGACTAGAAGGTCTATAAAAGTAAGGAGAGCTTTTGTCCTAGATAAGTGTACAATTTCTGCTTGTGTGGGTGGATTCCTGTGGTGTGTTTAACCAGAATAGAAGAAAATCTAGTGCCTTGGCAAGGCATGGATATAATAAATGCTGTTCATCACTTCCAGACTGACTTAGACAACCTTAGTCCAGCTGCAAAGCCTCTGGTTGCCGGAGGTTTCTTTCAGGATCAATTTTGCTCCAGTGGAATCCAAACCATTGCTCAGCAGCATTAGAAAATTACTGTTCTGGTTACTTTATTAATGGGGAGAACCACTGGCTTTCAAATAATGCAAGAGAATATGTTTCTACTGATTTATAGCCCATTGGAGTACTTTTAATTGGACTTTGCTGTTTTCCTGGACCATGAGTAGTCCTTTCTCAACTGTTTGCTTTTTCCTAAGAAGTGGAGCCCTGAGAGAAATTATTTTAATGATAATGTGGGCAGAAAAAATGCTCCTTGGCAGATTTCAAATGCTGTTAATTATAGCCCTTTCTGGAAATACCTTGCCAGATGCCTGGAAAATAGTGCCTATGAATACCTTAAATCTGAAATCTGTGTGATTTTTACACAAAAATATTACCTTTAGAGGAAAAAAAAAGATTAAAAACTGTGAGCTTTTCAGGTAACTTTCCATTTTCCAACCTGTGGATTAACCCTTTGTGTGTCAGTGCTGGAATTGGGCTCATCCACATTCCCTAATGGGTCATTTTCCCATTTTAGTGTGGACACACACATGGGCCTGAAAAACCTCTTCTATCTCCACTCTCCATTTTCTGTTTTTCTGTCAGACCACACTGTGTAGAAATTTCAGGGGTACACTTTCCCACACACAATCCTGACTTCAAGGAACACAAAAAATGATGGAGTTGGACCCTCTAACACTGAAGCAGAAAAGAGGTCTCTGCAAGATTTATTTAGGAAGAGAGATTAAAAGCCTTTCAAATAATTTAAGCCCTCAAAGGGCGTAACTTATTTCTATAAATAATTTAACATATAAATTCTGTGATTAATTAGAGACAAAAGGCCTCAAAAATTCCCACAGGCAGTGCCTGGGATCCTGACTCTCCCAGAGAGACTTCAAGCAAACATATTTATTGACAATGTAAATGCAGAATATGTCAGAAGGCACCACTGAAATGCTACTGAAAATTCAGACTGGCCTTTGCTCTCATGACTGGGGGAATTTTACCCACAAACCAAGAGCTGCTGTAGGAAAGGTGAGCTGAGCCCCCTGGCCAAAGGGCTGAGGTTTTTCATCCCCACATGAGGAGATGAGGACAGAACTGGATGAAAGCAGAAGCCTGGAGCCACTGAATGGAGCAATATGGATTATCCGACATTTCACATCAAGGCAGTAATTCTCCCTTCTGAGGGGAAAAGAGAAGAAAAAGGGGGAAAAGAGGAGGATTTGTAAACTAGCACCTGGTGGTTGAATGAGTCAATGTGATGTTTCTTGTTCACCTTTAACAAAATCATTTGGCAAGAGATGCAAGAGAGAGATGTTTCATGTTTGGACTTAAAAACTAGTGAGATTCTTAAATACTATTTTAAAATTATCATATATACCACTTGTTTTAGCTTATTGAATTTATTTCATTCTCCTCTTTATCACAAAGCAAGAGTAAAAAACCTCAGCTTTGAAGTTGGAGCTCAGATGCTGGGGGAAAAAGAAGTTGGAGGGTTCAGTGATGAACTTGGCAAAAGTTTGGCCCTTTGTGCCAAGGACCACAGAGCAGAGAGGAAACTCTGTCACTGACAATTTGTCAAGAAAAGCTTTCTGCTGGAGTGAATCCCACCTTTGCAAAACCCTGCCTCCACATTGAAACAGCTTCAGTGAGCCAGGGCTGATTTAAATGTTGCCTCTGCCTCCCTGCTCCTGCCTGTCTTGTGGAGAAGGGACAGCAGCTTGTGACATCTCTGTATTTCCTTCATTAAACTGCTCAAGTGCTGCACTTGCTTTCTTCCATCCCCCAGATCAAGTCTAGTCTCTTATCTGGGCTCTATCACAGCACCCAGACATTGCCATGATTTATTTGTTTCCTGGAAAGCAGCCAGGGCTGGGCACTCCCTTCCCAAAGAGCAGCAGCCAATGAATCCTGTATGGAACACTAATCCCTCCTCCTGTGTCCTCAGTGTCCCCTTGGGGTTGGCCCAAGTCCCCCCAAAGGGTTTCTCTAAAGTGCTCAAAATCTCCTTGTGCCACAGAAGGGTAACGTTGTGACCAGGATGAAATCATGCAGGAGGAGAAGTCCTGACAGTGGGAGAAATTCCACCTCTAAATTTGTAATTCCTATTCACTTAATCTTAAAATTCAGCACAGTATATTGAAAGGGAGATGATTACACCTTTCTACCTCTAAGAAAAAAATCCAAACCAAACCTGGAAATAATCAGAGAACTAACCAATTCACATCAGTGTCTCTCAGCTGTGGCCTTTTCCTAGAAATACCAGCAAAAAAGTTATTTTGACCAAAAACATCTATCCGCCTTCAGTTGAAATTGTTTGGTGTCAATGGAAGTGACAACTCTTCTCAGCATTGCTGCATTCACTGTTAGTCACCACTCTCCAGGCTTTACTACATCTTCTGCTCTGCTGGCTCATGGCCATCTCAAATGTTATGTCCTTGAGTAACAATTTTCTGCTCTCCCATTTTTTCCCCTCAAGCACAATGAAGGGTTTTGCGGCACTCAGTGTGCAGAGATTCAGCTGTACAATCCCCATTGATGCAATCTGAGGAGAAAAGTCAAAGACTCAAAACCAACCCACATTATATTCATCTATTTTTATGACATTTATAATTAAAAGTATTGTTCAGGGAGCAAGGGGTGTTTTTATCCAGAACATTCCCCACATGTGATGAAGCTTCATGTGTGCATAATGCACTTTGTTTCTAATATAAAGGTTTGTTGTTTTTTTTTAATTACATTGTCATTTAGTATTATTTCTAAGAAATTTTTTTCTCATTTAGGAAAAAAATGAATTCTAAAACAAGCTCATTAGTAATATATATATATATATATATACATATATATATATATATAAAACTCTTTAAAATACTGATCTGGAAGAATTCTGAGGCTATACCAAAGATGCCACTGTTTCCTAAGGGTTAAAAGCTGCACCTGGTGTATGGACTTTACAGGAATTCAGTCTTTCTAGAGTCCATTCAGGCTTTTAAACAAGTGCAGAAACATTTTGGGCATCAAGACTCAAACTTACCACCAGTTTTACTCCTCAGAGAACTCAGAGTGGGGCTAGACCTGAAATTTTTAAGTGCCCCCTTTTTTGAACATCAGAGAAACTGAGTTTCAATAATGATATTTCTGAAGGACTTACCACATTGTACAGGGAGGAATCTGGGCTCTGTTGAGGATTGGAAATATTAAGGAAAACTTCCAGGAATGCCAAGCTAAATTTTTTTGCTAAATATGTGGAGTGCTGGAAATCAATAGGTACCTCCCACTTGACTCCAAACCTGCAAACACAAATAACACCTCTGCTAATCTTTTAAAAAATCTTCATAGGAGAAAACCTGCTTTTATTCATGATGTATTGTAAAGATTTTTAATTATACCTGTACCTATCATAATTACAAAGCCTCATTATATGGTTATACAGCTTCCATTATGAAAATGCAATTAAGAAAATCAAAGAAGAAAAAACATACACCATACACCTTCCAAAGCTCTGAAAAAATAACTTCTGAGAACTGTGCTGGTTTCACTTGCCTGAGCAGCCCCACAGCACAGAAACTCAAGGTTTAGGAAAACCAGGCATTAGGTGTGACAGCATCTCTGTGACTCTCTGTGCACCATGGACCAGTGAAATTAAACAGGACATCATTCCAACCTTTCCTTGCACTCCTGCTTGGCATCATCCTGCTAAATTTCTTCCTTTAGCACATTTATCAGGTTCTTTCCTGGCTTAATGAATATTTGGTGGAGATGGGCAAACCAATTTCTCCTGACAATAACAGCTACACCTTGCCAGCAGGTCTGTAGAAGTACACCATCATTTCCTCAGTTATCCAAAAGATTTTCATTCCACTTCTGGGAAAAAAACTTCTGTCTCCCAACACTGAGCTTTCAATTTTGGCAATAGCCAGGCTTGTTTCTCCTGTAGTGCTGTTGCTCTGCTCCTAATGGAATATTGATCTTTCTAAGGAAGTGTAAAGCAATCAATACACTACAAAGAGGAGACACAAGTAAGAAAAAACATCTCCTTATTCTCTTCATGCCTAATTAGAACAAAGAGAAGTAGACTGAAACCAACAAACCAGAAATGTTTGGATACTAAAGATTATTTGTGAAGTCTCCATACTAAGGCAAAGTTTTGGCACAGATTGGACTCACAAGCTTAATGGGGATGTGAGACTGATTGAATAGGGCCAACAGTTTTATCTGTGCTGTGATGTTTCTGGTATGCATTTATGAGTTTCCTTTGGTTAATTTTGGTACTAAAACTACAGAAGTTCATAGTGTGCATCCACCAAGAGCACAAAGGTGTCTCTGTGTATGCAGAAATAGCCTCCAGTAGGTATCAGGCAGAGTTAGGAGGGATGAATTTGGGTAAAGCTGGCCACACCAGTTTTATCTCTGTGTTTAAGTGAGAACAAACCTGAGAAAGACAAAATAAAGAGTGGAAGAGCATGCTGGGGAAATGGTTTCCCTAGGTGCTGTCCTGCACTACTTCCAATAAAAGCAGCAAAGTTGAAATGAATGCCCCTCCTCTTTCTGTCCATGTTGGCCAGAGCAGCACAGAAATTACCCCTAACTCTAAACTGAGGTAGGTTTTCTGTTTGACTAGACCATTGACAAAGTCATTTCTCTGCATTAACCAATGACCAGGGATGGTTCATTTGGGATTGGATGCACTTGCTTGGAATCCTCAGCTCCCCTGGACTTCTAAATTAACAGAAGTTCCACAGGCTTTTATTTTGCAAAGTAATATTTTATAAAATATTATAATAAATATGTAAAATCTTTTATAACAGATTTTAAGAAATCCTTTTTTTTTTTTTGCAAATCCAGCGTGATCTCTGAGATATCTCCCCCCTCTTTGCATTGTGACTGTTCATCAAGGCAATGATTCTTTGCCCAAACTGTTCATGTAAGGGAGACACACAAGAACTGTGTACACTCACTAACTTAAAGAGAGATAGTTCCCACATTGAATTCAAGTATTGCTGGTCCCTCTTTTAGAGTTTTCCATAAATTAACCTTTCTTGTAAGCAGCCCTTACCTAATGTTTGAGTCATGTCAATTTAGCTGAAGTGGAAGATTTAAACATTTAAACACCAAGGGAAACATACAGGAAATGAATGGATACAAAATGAATCATTAATAAGGACTATTAGAGTATATTCATAACTTAAATGTTTCTAAATGTTACCTGTAAGTAGACATAAGAAAATACTCAAGCCAAAAAAAAAAAAGAAATTTAATGTTTCTGTGAATTGACCCGAGGCATAAATATGTATTAGCCAAATTTAAAGAAAAAAAGTCTCCATAAAAAATAAAAAGTAGTATTGAAAGGTCTAAAACCCCATTTTTTAGCAACACATGCAAGTGCTGGAGCAAGTTCTGAAATATCTTCTGGAATACAAAAATTTCCTCCTTATGGAAAAGCATGAGGACTAACCCTCCTTTCTGGAGCATTAACAAGTAAGAACGAAGCACAGAAAATGGAAAACAAATTTCACAATAACTGTACTATAAAACATAATCCTGATATTAACAGGAGATATTTTTTCACCCTTATGTGTGGAAAAGTAGCTGTGGTAGTAAGAATCCAGTCGTGTAAGGAAATGAAGAGAAAGACAAGAAAAAACTCTTCATTGAGTTCATATCACACAGCCAAAGAGAGGAAGAAATGGAAACCAGCAGCTGAAGAACATCTACCATAGATAGGGGTGCCAATTTTTTTCTTACACCTTGTTTTGCCTTGCTCTAACTGTGCCACAATCCATGAGCATTCATTCCCTCAGAGATCAACGAGCCCAAAGTTTCAGGCTAATTACAGAAGCTGAAAGCAGCCCTTTCTGCACAGAAAAACATTTTTAAATTAAAAAATCTCAGCAACTAAACTCTTGTTCCCTCCACTTCTTTCTGTGCATTACCTTATTATTCTAATAGATATCCCAGAATTTGTGTCCTACTAGTAAAAAGCATGAGAGATCATTTTGATACAGTCCATCTGAATGATTTACAGCATAAGATAGAGGAAAGAGATTGCCTTATCTCCATCTTTCAAAAGATGCTGAGTGCAGAAGTGACTGAAATTAATTTCTGGGGTTTTTTTCTCCTAATCAGATGACTGCAAATAAACAGAAATCCTCCCAGTCTCTAGAGATTTTGATATGGCAAATATGATTTTAAAATCCTTTGATGAGAAAAGGCAGCAATAGCTGTTTCAAATTGCCTTATGATTCTTATATATATCTAAGAATGGGGAATAAGCTGCAGGAGCCTCAAAAATACAAAAGACAAAAATTCCACTGGGCACTTGCCTTGGGATTCTCTCTTGCTATCAGTTTATATATGCTGAATTGATATCATAGGTTTTCACAGAAATTAGATCCATTTGATCAAGAGGCAAAGAAAGCTATTCAAGAACGGTGAATAAATAGAAGGTGAAAAGCAAGAAGAAAGAGTATTTCTCAGTAATGGAAATGCTGGCAAGAAGTGGAAATACTATACAGAGCCCCCATCCAGAAGAGACACATGGTTAATTTTAATTTTAACCTCATTTAAAGCATGTGATTCACTGCCCCATTTAGTTCAAAATTAAAATTAAGCATGAGCTTAAGTGCTTTGCTGGACTGAGGCCATATACAAGAATACATTGGTCATGAATCCATATGCCATAGGTTGATTTGGAATTGAAAAGTCAAAACTTTAAAATAAAATCTGAAATCTGAAATTCTTTACTTTGTTTATTTTTAGTGCAGGAATGCAGCATGGAAATCTACAGCGGTTACACAGGTTTTTTGAGAAACTAATAAAAAACAAAGAGAAATCCCTAAAAATTTAGCAGATGAAATTAATCTAGAAAATTCCCAGAAAGAAAAGCAGCTTTAAAGGACAGGCTGCACCGTCCTGTGTGTCTGTGCCAGGTTTCCCTGTGCAGGTTTCCCCATCCCACAGCACACAGCTCACAGTCCCCGCTGCAGGCAGAGAGAGCTGAGCAAAAAGCTGCTCTCAACATCCCAATGCAGCACCCTCAGCACCATTTCTGCCTGATTTACCTCCTGGTTATCCCTTAGCCAGAGCCCGAGGAGAGGCATAATCCCTGGGCATGCTCAGGGAAATGTCACTTCTAATGTCACCTCTTCAGCACCACAATGCCTTTCACTGCCCAATGCAGAGAAGAAAGGGAGCCACAATTCTGTCTTCTCCTTACTCTAAGTGATTTGTTACCTGTGAGTGCAGAACAGAGCAGGCACAGCAGGAATTAAGTGAAGGAAACATGCCCTGAGTCCCCAGAAACACTGCTTTGTTACACTCTATTTTATATTTGTGCAAGCAGCTCTTAGGATTCAGAGTAGATTATTTTACCACAGTAAGGGGAAAAGAGGCAAGATATACCCACTCAAAAATAAGCAGGAATCTCACACAAATGCCCTTGCCTGAGCTACTGCTTCAGTTTCCCTTGCTGAGGTGCCATGGGTGAAATGTTCCTTAGGCCAGGCACAGTGGGGCACCTCTCCTGGTGCTCAGGGCACACATCTGTCAGCAGGGCAGGATCTGCAGCCAAGGTCTGGGCTGGCCAAGAGCTGCCCACCGGTGGCTGCTTTGCAAAGGTTTGCTTTCACTATTAACAGTTCTAGAAGTTGTGGACAAAAATAATTTTATTAGATTGAAAACTTATTTCTAACTCCCCCCTTTTATTTTCAGAATATACTCTATCTTTATGAAAAGTTCTTATTAAGGTTTTGTCAGTCCCAAAATTAGACATTTAAGCTTCAGAGAAATAAGACTTTCTTATTCCAGAGGACATCAGCACAGAGAAAAGACATCACATTGCTCTGTGATGCTCTGGCATCCCTGTGCCAGAACCTCACCACCCTCTCATTAAGATTTTTTTCTTAATATCTAATCTAAACCTCCTCTCTTTCAGTTGTAAGGGTACACAGACTTACTATCTTGGAAAATAATGTGACTGGGTAGTTTCACAAAGGTTTGACAAGGAGGGGATTGCGAAAGGAAATGCTGAATTTGGCATAAAAGATCATCAATATCACACACCCTTTTAACCTATAATTTCCCTTAAACAGGACTGACCACCCAAGTCTGTAGAGTATTATCTGACTCAAAGAAGAATACATGTATTCTTGTTTTTTAATCTTCAATCATGACTAAATATTCAACATATACTTGGAAAACATAATTATATAGCTAATGTAAGTCCCATTTATGGTAAAGCCACTGGCATAGAAGCAATAGAGAGAAGCAAATGACATGCAAAATAATGCTGTGGGCAAAGCAAACTGGAACAATTGAAAAGGGATAAAGAAAGGGGTAATTATCTAAATGGAACATAACAGCCATTAGTCAAACATTCACAGCTTGATCTAAGCCCCACTGAAGTTAACAAACAGCTCCCCTTTGACTTCAGAAAGTTTTGAATTAAGATTTTAAACATTAGGGAGAAGAGATTTTGGTGAGGTTTATGTGGGTTTACTCTTTTTTTTTTTAGCATTTCACCCTCAAACTCTGCAGTAGAAAGGCCATGAAGTAGCAGCTCCTTTTCATTAAGCTGACAATAAAGTCGGTGGCTTCAGAAAGGCACCTGATATTTAGCAGTTATTTCAGACACACCTGGCTGTATGAGTACCACCTCCATGGCATTGGGTTCCAAGTGCCTGGAAAACTGTCACAGAATAAGATTTCACTTAAAACCCAAAGTGTGCTCACAGAAGTGATAGTTCAGAAGCTTTTCTAGACACATACCAGAAGAGTATACTCTCTGCTTTGGAATGTACAGAAACAGGCTGATTTGCTGAGCCTGTTACAATTCCTTTCATATCGGGATGAGTGAATAAAAGTTTGTCATTCTTGACTCTCCTCTGGATGGAATTTTTGTCCCACAACGGTTCTGCCCAGTCTGTAGATGAAACGTGGCAGAGCACGGCTCCAGGTGTGCCTCTGCAGGGCTGTGTGCATTTGCTACATCTTGAGAAGAAACAGAGAATATTCAGGGCAGGTCCCTGGAGACTGAATCACCTGGAGCATCCACCAGGTACTCCCAGACTAAGAGCCAGATGGCTGCACTGCATTTTACAGTGAAAATCTGTATGTTTTATTTTAGCAACATTCATAGCAGGGACAATTGATCTATAGGGGAAAAAGAAAAAAAAAAAACACTTTAAAATAGTTGTAATTACATGCAGTCCTGTCATGTTGCTAAATGAGGCCCACTGCTGTTTTATGAATAATTCGCAGAATTCATTGTCAGTAAATTATATTAGGAATTGGGAATAGGCTCTGAACTGCACTGCAGCAGGTTTTTCATTCCCTACTGCCTTCTTGTAATACATTCAGAGTATTTGCTACAACTACAGAACATAATTGCAATTATACTCAAAGACAAGAAACTATAACATACAAACAGCAGAGTTTCATTTCCCATCAGACTGTGATTTATACTTAAACAATAGCTGAGTAACCAAGAATGGAGACTCTTTCTAATCAATGAACCAAACAAAATGGTTTGCCCACAGAAGGTGGTAAATGGGAATGTCAAAATTTCTTTTAAGCACTTTTAGGCTGATGCCAGGAAGCTCCCAAGGGCTTATTTTTCTCCTGAATCCAGTATTTGTAGCATGTCCTGGGAGAAAAGTCACCCAAAATCCAACACAACCACAGAAGAGAATTTCTGTAATATACATGTAAGGAGGAAAACACAAGAACAGAAGAGCAATAGAGTGAAGGGGAAGGTAGTCTTTGATTAGGGAGATAACACAGTCTAGAGCAAAGAGAGCTCTGGAAAACAAAATCTTTCATGGGTTCCTTCCAACTCAGCATATTCTGTGCATTTTTTTATGGAAAGAAAAAGTCCTCAGATACTGAGTTCACTGAAGTTCTGCCCTGCTGCATAAATCAGAGGATTACATGCACAATCTTTTTTCTAGAGCCGTTACTGCAGAAGCCATTCAAAGCTTCCAGAGACTACAATGTTAAGTACAAAGGCTGGATGAAATAGCCACCAAAACTGAAGAAAGCTCTTGCATTTATAGAAAAGTTAGGGAAGAGTTGGAATCTGGTCATGGCATTACCTATTCTTGGCTGCTGCTAACCTTGCAGCTCCTGGGAAAAGAGAGGCTTTGAAGAGACCTGTTCAGCACCAACAATTCCAACCCAGCTGGAGCTGAGCTCCCTGCTCTGCCCAAACCACTGAGCTGAGCCAGCAGCCCTGGGCAGCAGCCCTGGCCCAGAGTGGGGGACTGTGCCTGCAGGCTGAGCACTTCTGCAAGACCTGTTTGTCACTGAGAAAGGAAGGAGGACCATGAGGTGACAGAAGGTGACAGCCTCTCTCCACTGATGCAAACATCTTTCCAGCAGCCTGGGAACTGGGTGCAGGCCTTGTGTCAATTGGTTTCCCCCTTTAAGACACAGATCAAAGAAACACTGCACCTATTCTTTTTGGTTTGGGCTGGGATTTTTTTTTTATTTACTTTTGGTTGGGTTTTTTGTTGTTGTTGGTTTTTTTTTTGTTTGTTTTTTTTTTTTTTTGTCTTTTAAAATCTTTCCAGGGATAAGAAGCAGATTTGTCCTGACATGACAATGTCTGCTTGACTTCAGAGCCAGTTTGGAAATTTTAGTGGTGTGCCTGTTTAGTGGCTCATCCCATTTCTGCTGAAGAACCCATTACAGTGCCTGTTCTGTGGTAAATTACCTGGGAATGCTCTGATCACCTGTTGCTGCCTTCCTTGATTGTCAGTACCCTGCTGCTCTAGTCCATCAGCACAGCTCCACTGCACTCTCAAGGCTGTTATTCTCAGAGAGCTGTTTTTCTTCTGTGCAGACTATTCAGATTAAACCAGACAATTAATTCTTTATGCATAAAATTCTCTGTGAGGATGCATAACAAAAATCATGGCTTTTATATGATTAATAGAGCTGTCAGGACCTGTTTGAGATTTAAGTTCCTTATTGTGAAAGTTTAACTTACTAGTTTCAGCATAAAAACCTACATAAATCACAATGTTATGGCAGTTGAAAGCAGGGTGGAAGTCATCTGGATTCACAGGAGCTGAGGCAAAGCATAGCCACAAAGACTCTTTATTATACTGAAGCACCGTGAAAATCACAGTATTTGATATAATATATATAACCACTGTTTGAATTTTTTAATGCCATCTAAGCAATTTAAATCATTAATCCAGTTAAAAAAATGTGGAACCAATGTGCCTAAATTCTATGAGTACCACTGACATCACTGCCTTCGTGTATATTGATCTGCTTGTAAATGAGCAAATAATCTGAAATTTTATCAGAGTTCACAATGACTATTTAATATTTAAGCTACAAGCATTATTTCAAGGCAGTATAAATGTATATGATACTTTGCAAAACATTCTAAAGGGACTTATCAACCTGGTACCAAGCACAATGCCCCACATTATCCAATTAAAAAATGGCAAAGAAAATCAAGGCCATTTCCCAGAAACCCCCACTCAGTGCAGACAGTTCAGGCAAGATTTATAGAGACATCACTGGACAGGAGGCAAAGGCAATGTCTGAGTGAGATTTGGAAAGGAATTCCCAGTGCAGGCAGAAATCTGAGTGTATCTGAGCCCTACTCAAGGAACAGGAGACAGCCTGGATTGGTTATTAACTGATGAAGGGAAGCTCAGAGCTAACATACTTCTCATGCTTGCTTTCAGTTAGTTATAAGACTACTTTGAATTTTTCCTATGAATGTTCTTCTAGGTGCTGGAAACAGCAGTGGTGGTAGTAGGACAGGGATAAAACCCCTCTCTGACTTGCCACAGCTCTCAGACTGTTTTCCCCTCCTCCTTAAGGCCCTGTTCTTTGGTTTTATCTCGAGATAAGTCATCCAAACTCCCCACCTGGACAGCAGCAATTGTGCCCTGGGGCTGAGCTAATGGGCTGCCTGGTGCCCAGTGCCCTAAACCACAGGCACTGGCTCAATGAAAAAAGCCTGCTGTGTGTGTGTAAAAAGCTACCTGAAGGTGGCTTGCCTGGGCTGCCTGCTTCCTCTTCCTAATTGCTGCAGTGTCTGACCATGCTAGTTGTGCCGAATACCAATAAGAATTCACCTGATCTAAACTCCAGCCAGTAATTTTTGGATCATTAAAAAACCTATTCAATCTTTTTTCTATGTCTTAAGCGGGTTGTTTTGCCCAGAGGTATTCTGTGAGTCATCAGGCTATACAACTCTACCTACATTTCCAGATGCATTCAAAAATACAAAAGCGTGGTAAATCAGCAGTTCTGCAAAGAGTATTTTTTTTAATTTTCTAATCGATTCTTCTGGTTTTTCTAATTTTTTTAATTTATTTTTCTATGCAACATTTAGAGTCATTTTTCTGGCATATTTTGGGGGCAACTCTCCACTACTGGGCTAGAGCTAGGAGCTTTCTTCTCTTTCACATAAACCAGATAAATATATAAATTAAACATTTAGCTTTAGCATGCAGTTGTTAGAAGTGTCTGCATAGGCAAGATTCAGATAATTGAAACTGCATAATAACATTCAGCTTAATGAAATGTTGCTGTTATAACTACAGAAAACACTGCAGAGTACCCATATGACAACATTGAATAATCTCATATTATAGCATTAAAAAACATCCACTTGATTAGAGGCCAGGTTTCCAATTTCCTTGGAAACAAATTCTGTGCTCAAGAGGCTGCTTCTGCTGCTGGTTAATGAAACTGCTGCATGAACAACTGCCCACAGAACAACAAGATGGCACTAAGATTTATGTATTTTTGCCAGGCTCATAAAAAGTCAGCGATACCCAGCACAGCCTGCACTCTGTTCATCCACACTGTGTCCTCCTGGGAGGTGGCAGCGCTCACACCGAGCTGTGCCAGCACACCCAGGCCAGCAGGGTTTGTGCTGTGATTGGTTTTTGCTGCTCAGACTCAGTCAAGGCTCCCCCTAAACTACACCCTTTGTCCTTGCAGAGCAAGAGGCAATTCTGTCCCCAGTTCAGCCCCTGAGCAGAGGATGAGAGGAGAAGCAGAGGCAGGGAGATGAAGTAAGTTGCTCTCAGGAGCAGCACTCTGTTCATGCCCCCTGTCCCCTGGCCTTCCTGCACATCCTGCTGCTCCCTGCCACGGGCACCCTGCCTGCTGCCACGTTAAAATGGAGATGTCACGCTTCCCCAGCTCCTTTAAATAACAAACTACTTCTAAATGTCTTCTTTCTTATCTTCTTCCCTCCATAAATCAAGAAGTGGTCCAAGTTCAGAGTTGTTACTGTTACAATGCTAATCTCAAAGAACTGTGGAACCACGCAGCTATGAACCAAAGCAGAAATTATATGCAACCTTTGTCTAGTCATTAATTTACTCCTTCTGGTCAAACCACCTGCTAGGATAACAACAGACAATTTGGAGGAAGAATTGACTCCCACACAGCCAGGATGTAGGTAAGATCTCATCAGAGCAGTCACAGAGCCCAAAAAAAAGCGCAGAAAAAAATTGAAACAAAGTACTCAAGATGGCTTGTTCCTGCATATTGGCCTTATTAACATGTAGGCACATATTGTCTCAGGCAGGTAGTTTGTACAGAGGTTCATTATCTTATACAGTGCTCATAACTCCTTCCACTTTCATCTTGGACTCTAAAACCAGCTCCTCAGTGTTTATTCTAAAGCAGACATAAAAGTGTGTAGTGGGTATTTTTAAAATATTTTTAAAACAGCCACTAGCTTGACTTCCAAAGAGCTGTGTTATCTCTGGAATAAATTCAAGTATTTTTTACATGAAAACAACTCTGTGGAAATCAGTAGAATTGCATCCTCTTAAGACATGGGCGGTGTTGTCCTCAAACCTCAGCTTTGAAATGCAATTGTATCAGGGAAAAAGGACAACAAAAAAAATGGTAAGAGCCCAATAGCATTTCAGAAAACCTGGGGTAGCCTGGGGTCTGCTTCCTGACAAGTCCTACATTGTAACAGCCAGTCTCATTAAACAGCTGCATGTAGGCAGCCAAAGCCCACAGCTCTGACCAGTGGTGGCAATCTCTCCCACCCAAGCAGTGGCCATCTGTTGCACAACATTTGGGCAGAGCTATTGCTATAGCACGTACATCTCAGAACTCAGGGAAATAAATCTTGACACTAGGATGGAGCAGTGTTCTAATGCTACTTGAAATAGTGAAAGGAGAAAAATTATGTAAGAAAGATCAGTTTGGCTGAGTTGGTTTTTCACTTTTGAGAAAGTATTGGAATCTATACATGAGGTAGGTCTTCTTCAGAAAGGACTTTCAAAACCATGTCAGACTAGCTTATGGGGGAAATGTGCTTCTGAGCAAAACAAAATACATAAATAGATTGGCTAGATTTGAGAGAGAAAGGCAATAAATCAAGCCCCCATAAATAGCACTCAGAGTCACGTACCATACAAAGTCACCTAAAGCAGTGCAGAAAGAACAAACCTTTGGAAAGCATAAAGCTCAGAAGCTAGACAATTTCAAGAGGGCAAACAGTGCATAATTTATAAGACAGGTGAAACTGCAGTGGTGGCAACAAAGAAGTGAAAAATAGAAAACTAAAGTTTTGCACTTCAAAGTTTTCCCACAAAGTACAGTAATTCTGCTGTCATCAGAGGGTTGGAGGACACAAGCAGGACAAGTGCACAGCTCTCTGTTCTCCTGACAGCAGCTTCTGAGGGACCTCACTGACATAAGCACAGCAGTCATGTCCAGTCTAGGAAGTGTCTCTCCACCAAAGGTACTTCAGTCACCATTAATCTTGAGATTAGCAATGCCATATTGGTCTAATCTGATCTATCTCTGGATGTTGTACAAAATTGCAAAGACATGGGCAAAAGTCTTGCTGGTTTTGAAAATAGCTGAATGCATCTCCCATTTTAGCTTCAGCTTATTCCCATTTCCTCACAGCAACACACGTGACAAGTAGAAGGCACAAAAAAACCCAGTCACTTCCCCTTGGTTTCATTCTTTTCCCTGGACACACATTCCCCTCTCCACACAGCCCATGCAAATACTGCCTTCCAGTCTAGGGTGCAGTTATTTGAAACTTCTTCCTCTGGTTGATCTGTAGCTCTTGGCATTTCTTTGTCTGAATGTTTGGCATGGCTTTGAAACAGCAGAGACAGATCAGAGGCAATCAGCTCAGTCTGAGTCCCACAGCCAGGGGACAACGGAAGCAAACGGAATCAGAAAGTTCATGGTTGGAGATAAAGACAGGAACATTGCTCACCAGCTACTGTCCTGGGTGAAACAAACTCTGCTTGGGAAAAATTATTGTTCATTCCCAAATGGACAGGGAAAGGCAGAGCTCCCAGCCCTCAGCCCACCACTGCCCCACAGCTCTGCCATGACCTATTTCCAGGACTGGGACAAAAAAAAAGCAAAATAATTTTTCCATGTAAATAAGCCAAGGCACAAATCTGTAAAAATCATTGTCTTAACATGTACTGGATTTCATGGTTTTTATTGTATACACAGTGCAAGAGAGGCAGAACATCCTTTGGGAGTCCAGAGGAGAAGTTCTTGCCCTCTCCACCTCCATTTAATAACATTTGGTGTTAGCTTGACACTGAAATGCCAACTGAATTGTGCACAGCAATTGCACAGTTAACTGTTAGTTTGCTTTAAAGGACACCTCTTGAGCTTATCATCTTGGGGGGAAAAAAGAGTTTTTATACTCATGGGGAAAATGGTGCTGGCTGCTACATAGCAATCACTGCCAGTGGGAAAAATAGTAGGAAGCAAAGGTTGTATTATCAACAGTGTATAGAGGGGAGAAAAGGACAGCCATGGCCATGCCTGAACTGCTGTTAGTGTCTCTTTCTGGGAAAAGATGGAGCTTGAGATTCAGCCATGACTTTGTATGATTACCTCAACTTTTATTAGCTTTTATAACTCAATGCAATTCAGACAGGTTACCATAAGAAGCCCCAAGCTAAGCTTTGCTGCATTTGCAAAAAAGAGAATGAAGTCTGCACTGCTAATGCTGCCTTTGTGCCCCAAATTTCCCTCTCAGAGTAGGGATTTCCTCCCTGCCCTTCTCCCACGTGTGCCTCAGCTCCTTGCAGCATTTTAAGCAGAGAGCAAGATTACAGCCTACAAGACTGCAGGAAGAGAGGTTTAGCTCGGTGTCACTGATAATTCCCATCACAATTACTGCCAGCATGAGAGAGAATAATAAACACCACTCAGCTTTTATGTCCTGTCTCCAGTGACTGTGAGCTTTAGGGCTCTGAATGTGTCATGTACCCTCCATGTGAACACCTTTATCTGACCCCTCAGCATTTTCTATATCAGCACCCTTTCCTTTCTTTCCCCCTCCTATTGCAGACTGTGACAGCTGTATTTTAGGAGACCCTATGAAAAAGCCAGCTAGTTTTAGTAGCTTTGATTATAAGCAGAGCAATTTCTTCTCCTGGGCAGCGTGGTTCCTCCTGTGAACCTGGCTGAGCCACTCAGAGTTCCCAACAGTGATGTATCTGTTCACTTTCCTCCAGAAGAGGGGACACTGAGGAACTAACAGGACCAGAATATGTACAGCTGGTGCCCCTCCCTGGATCCTCGCCCCCCTGCCCGCATGCTGAGCCAGCCCCTGCAGCAGGAGCCGGGCCCCGAGATGCCACTGCAGAGCAGCTGGCTCCGAGCTGACTGTGGGCACAGCCTGCCAGGCTGGCCCTGCTGCCATCAGCCTCGGCTGAGGACAAGTGGCAGCAGTCTATATAGCAGTCAAGGAAAATTAAGTGGCAAACAACTGCCTGCAAACCTTGTTTCCTGATGTGTCACCACCAGGCAGCTTGCATTTCTGGGAAGGGCTGCTTGAAACCCAACCAAGGAGCAAGCTGTTGTCACTGGCTTTGGTGTTTTGGCTTAGTTTTGTTTTGAATTAGAAGTCAAGGAAGTAAGAGCAGAATATTCAAAAAAAAGAGCTACTAAATGAGACACTTGTCAAGCTAAGTTAATTTCTAACCTACCCACTTTGACAGCATCTCCTTAATCACAAACAGAACAAGGAAATGATCAGTGCCACTGAATTAACTTCTAATTTTTTCTGAAATATTTAACATACCATTGCATAATTCTGGCTGATAAAGTATGACTATGAGCAAGCCTTGTGGAACACTGTGTTTCTATGTTAAGAAGCCCTAGACAAAGAATTTTGCCATGAAATATTTGTGGTGTACTGCAAGGCTGTGAGGCATCATTTTTGCTGCTCTGAGATAGAAAACACACAGGGCAGAAACCAGCACCTTAGTGAAATGCATAAAGCTTAGAAATTTGGAATGATTTTTTCTGTGTAGGAATCACTGCATCAGGAGGTGTCTCTGCCTGTGGAGCTCACCCTGGGAGGGAGGGCTTGGCCCTCTGAGCATGGCCCCAGCACAGAGCACAGGGTGGTGCCAGGGCTCAGGGGTCCTCTGGCTGACACACAGCACTTTATCATCAGGGGCCTTGCTGGGCAATGGAGGAAACAACATTATGTCATGTAGGAGGTGCGTGGAACAGAGTTGTAAGGTTTTGTATAATCTCTATGCTCTTTACGTTTGTTTCTGGGAACTTGAAATATTATTGAATTGATGAGACCTTAACCCTTTTTGTATCTTAATTGCATCCTCACTGAGGAAAAGTACCAAGGAGCAGTAGAAGAGTATGTGAACTGTTCAGGTTTGACAGAGTTTAAGGATTAGTTTGGGGGTACATGGCAGCCCACATATCTTAATTTGATTGCCAAGCTCACGGTAAGAATTTTGATAACTTTTCATCGATTTTATCGCAGGTGTTTTACTAACTCTTGAAGCTGTCTGACAGCTAGACCCTTGGGACAGATCCTGTACAAACAATACATGGAGCACACCCACAGTGCTGCAGTCTCCCACACTCATTCCAGAATAGCATTTCCTTTTCCCAGATGAGACTCTCCTGTCTCTTCTGGTGGAGACCCTGTGCACAGGTAACAGGAGAACCAAGCACAGACTACTGCAATTGAGGTACTTTGAAGGCTGCACTGATAACCAGGCACAGGGCTGGGATTTGATAAAGGAAGGCTTTGGCAGCAAAGAACAACCTGAACAGACAAGACAAAAGGGTAGGAAAAGAGAAACGCATAAAATCTTAACAGCAGAGAAAGGAAGACTGCTGTGTAGCCTCAAGGTTTAAACACTGCCTGAGAAATCAGTCTCTTTGCTTCAATCCATTAACAGTGCATTTCAAAGGACTGGAATAGCTTCTGACCATCAAAAGCTTTGCCGACCAGCAGTGAAAAGCCCATTCTGCCCATTCTACACCATGAAAGAAAATGTGGAGGGAAGGAAAACCCCCTGCCAACAGCTGTGTGTTGTCAAATCTGAAATACATTTAGTCTGTGACCATAAATTTCTCCAACACTTACTTGACAGAATGCCTACCTTGATAATTGACCTTAATTCCTTATACAAATCTTTTGAACCTTCATTATACTTACAGATTCATTTGCACAGCTTTAACTAACTACATGGGCATGGGGGAAATGTGCTGCAATGAGAGCAGGGAGAACCTGCTTGGGAGCCCCCAGCAGCACTGAAGAGGGGCAGAAGATTATCTGATACAAGGAGGCATTATAATTCATTCTTTTCTGAATTATATTCAATAGAACTATCTATTAATATAAAGACCCTAATGTAATCCTACAAACATTGTGTTTTCTTGATGGCTTTTATGTATTGCAAGAAAACTGATAATGACCCTGTGGAGAAGAATAGCAAAAAGAGATGGTGTCTAAGAGAAATACCTGGAGAGCAAGTAATGACACTTTTACAGTGCCATTTCTGATGTCTGTAGAGAGTGATTTGGTTCTTTTGGTCTTTCAGGCTGCTATCTCTCAGAACGGCATAACTCTGCATTAGCAGGCTGAGGAAAATCTGTATCCAAGTGGCCAAACCAAGTCCATATATCAAAGACATCCCAGACTAATTTCATATACATAAAAGCAAAAATATAAACCTGCAATTACCCTCATCTCCCTGTCACAATGAAAGAGCAAAAATTCCTAAGCGAAGTGTCTGTATTTAGGAGCTGCTGCTGGTTTCTGCAGCACAAGGTGAGGAACAGAGCAAGCCTCCCCACCTCAGAGCATTCCAAAAGCATCAGGAAATGTCTGTGTCACTACTGAAGCTGCAAGCAGGAGCCGAGTTGAGTGAACAGTCCCGTGAATCAGAAGCAGAGTCATTCAGGGAGAGCACAGACCTGCAGCCTGGGCTCCTCCTGAGGGCAGAGCCAGAGCTGCCTGACCCTGCCAGGGAAGGAGGGACATGGCCACACCTGGAGGACAGCGGTAGCCTCACTGCTTCCAGGTCCTGAGCTCTCTCTGCCTCTCAGGCTCTTTCTGTACAAAGAAAACTTTCACAGTTTTGTCATATCCCAATCGGTCCCAAAGCCACATTTCTTTTGAACACTTCAAATTAAACAGATTAAAAAGAACAAGACCTCATGCAACAGATACAGAGGAGCTAAGTAAGATAAGAATAAAACTGGCATTTACATGAAGGTAAAAAGGAGAAGGGGACTGGAAGAGAGGGACAGATGTGCTCCTTTGACTTTTAGGGGCTGCAAGGCACATTAAAAGCAAAACAAACGGGAGTGATTTTCTCTGTTATTGATCTTTTAGTCACAGGGACTCCAAGTATTCTCAGGAAATAATCTATTGGTATGACTCACAGGAAAAGGGAATCTAAATCAGGAGAGCAAAACCTGAAAATACAGAGCCAAAACAAAGTGTACTTCTGAAGGACAATAGCTACTTTCTCATTTTTGCAGCCTTCACCTCTCAAAGGCCTGGCTTGGTTTTCTTTGCTTTCTTTTCTCTTTCTACAACCACTTCCAAAATTGTTTATAAGCTCAGCTCCAGCTCACGGTATAAAAGGGAATGCAAATCAAAGAACACTGATCAGCCTTGTTACAGACAGCTCGTGGAACAGAAATGTCTGAGGCATCCTGGCAGGTTTGTTGCAAGTGGGTTTCATTTTCATCAGGTGCCATCCCAGCTGTGGATGCCCACACACCTGAAGGGTACAAACACCACTGCTCTCTAATCAGGCCCATTTATGAATTCTTACATCGAGACCTAAATCCTATTTAAGCAGAAGTTTATTCTTTACATCAAGGTTGCTGCATCGATACTGACACCATGGAACTCTGCCTGAAGTACTTCTCATTCCCTTTATAAGTTCTACATTTCACATCATGGAGGCAACCATGACAACAAACCCACTAAAAAAGCAAACTATTTTCTGTCACTTAAGAGAACTATCATTACATCTCACTCTAAGAGCTGATGTAGGACTAATAGCAAGGCACTGTGGAAAACTTATATCAAAGCTGTCCTTCAAAATTCTCTTTTCTTCCTACCCTGAGGAAAAATGAAGCTTTAAATTCATAGTAGGTGCTTTTTCAAAGGACATAAAATGAATACAAAATTCCAATTATTACCTCATCTACTTTATATTTTTACAGTCCTTATTAGATTTCATCAATTAAAAATTAGCACTATATTTCTTATGGATTCCTATAGGGGTTGTAATAAAAATAAATTTGATAATAGACTCATTTAATTCTTTTCCATGGTAAATGTCACTGATAGAATTATGGCTCTGTCTTTTAAGGGGGTTTCATAACTTGTCATTTTGGGCTCTTTCTTCATATCACAAACTGGCCTGTGGAAATGGCACTTTCAAGGTGATTCTTCAGGGTTTCCCAATTTTTTAGATCATCTTTCTTTTTCAGCTACAAGCTAATGGTTTATTTCAGGAATATGACAAGCCAGATAATCATAGATTTACCAGAGAAGGCAAGAACATTTTTGGAAGAAAAACAGAGCCTTAGGTATTGGAAAGAGATCAGGAGAGAAAATATCAAGTCATTACAGGAAAAAAACAGGGATATGATCACAGCCTTCCAAGACAAGAACAAGGTTGTCTGAGAGGAGAATATCAGTCTGTGGGGAAAAAAAAACCCAAATAATTCCCCTTGGAGAAATGTCAAGACCCTACTAATGGATGAAGTGGAGGTCTGGGAGAGAATCTAGACTGGTGGAAAATTGGACCTTTGGAGGAGGGAACTGGACCTTTGGAAAGAAGATTAGGAATTGCCTGGACAGTAAAATCATCCACAAAAAAAAAAAAAAAAGCTGAAACCAAAGATGAGGCACTCATGTGCTTACAGTGAATTCTACCTTGCAAAGCTTTGACTGTCCTTGAAATTCTCAATCCTTTTCTGGTAACAGTCTCTGTTTCCTCTGATGTGACTGACCACTGGTCCTAAGTCAACAACAGGTGGAAAATACTGCTGAATTTTTGCCTCTATCAAGTAGATTAAACATCAAATTTCTACTTCTCTTAATGAAATGCCACCACATTTTTCTAATGGAAGTAATTCTCTTTCACTAAAATGAAAGTGGTGAATATATTTAGTCTGTTTTCTTTTACACTGAAATGGAAAGGTAACTCCAAAAACTTGGATTTCTGTTTGTTGTTTCACATGAGGTGGTCTGGGGCATTGTCTGTGCATGAGACATGTACATGTACATAGAGGGGCATAGGGATGAACCCCTGCAAGTACTGGGAGACTGAAAAGGAAGAGGACAGTGCTTAGAAATAATCATGATTTCACTACTCACTGTCCCATAATGCTATTCATTCTCTAGAAGTTATCCAAATACTCACTTATACATTCATTCCGTTCCAAGGAAGTTACAGAAATCAGGTTTATGAATCCACGTGCTCCCTATATTTTTATAGTTCCTAAATCTGACAAAATACTTTCAAAGAAATGAAAAGTGGAGAGAAGAGGAGAGAAACTGCAATGGAAAAAGGATGTAAGTCAGTCTGGTGAACACAAAAATGACAGACAGAAACCATTTTCTTGGTGTAGCTGAGCTGACTGCAGAGGCTGCTTTGACCTCTGCAGTGCCTGGATGCTCACAGATTCATTCAACTGCATGGTGTATTCCCCTGAAATCATATCTATTCTTTCAAGAAAGGAATGCAGCTGATTTTCCCTCCCTCATACTCCACATAAGCTCTGATAATGGAGCATTAATATTGAACTTTGCAGAGAAATCATCCCAGATACACAACAGACCATTTTCTCTCCTGTATTCGCTGTGTGTCTCTTTGAGATAATCCCACAAACTGTTGCTGCCAGTGAGGGAGTAAACCCCTGCTTTTTGAGTGTTTGCTCACTGGTATTAGCCCGAGGTGATGCAGATGCCAAGCCTCATGACATAACCCAAAACATGCTCTGAAACCTTTGTGCTGAGCAGCTGCCAAAGCAGCAACATTGGGATCAGCAGGTCTGTGATGGGCACAAAAATATTCCGCATTAATATGCTGTAGAATATTTCAAAAGCACCGTAAGAATCATTAAATACTTTAGGCTAAGCCCTTTGGAGGGCATCTGGCCCAACCCCATGCTTAAAGCAGGGCCGACTTCAAAATTAGATTTACACTAGAATTAAAGCCACGACACCACAGGAAGGATTTCAAAGGACTAAAAAGATTCTCTGGATTATCATACACAGTTCATGACTTTTTGATTATGCTGAAACTCCCACCATGTACATGCACTGCAAAATATGAGCACACTGGTTTATTTCCTTCAGCCTTTCTCCCTTTGCTTCAGGAAAATAAAAGTGGCTTACATTGACTTCAAGACCTTAATGGATTTCTTCAATCTTCTGGGAGAGAGAGAAACTAATTCCTGAATGTTCACATAGGAAAAATGATGTTTTATCAGCTGTTGGTGAGTTGTGAAGGAGAAACAAAATGGAATTAATGAAAGAAGAAGATTGTCCCCAGATATACAGGAGACTATGGACAATGCTGTGGAGACTTAGGTTCTGTGGGAGTGAGATTGAGACATAAAAGATACAGAGAAAAAGATATAAAAATTATATACCCAGAATAGGTCAATAGTGCATAACCATAGAAAATGTTAAGACTTAAGCAGTTTCTAAGACAGTGAGAACATAAAATACAGGAAATAAATGCATTGAAATGGAAAAAAAAAAATCAGTCTGGTTCACTTCAAAGCCAAAAAGAAAAAGCAGTAAAAAAAAAAAACTAATTTAGCCCTGTGGACAATCCAAACATCAAAGGAAAACAGTAAGAAAACCACCAAAATAGCTGAGAACAACCAAGATGAGAAATTTTATAATCAGACCTACACGATCATCTAGTAAGAGCTTTTACTTCTGCTCAGCTCAGCTCAAGGAATATCATTTAGAAAACTTCTTCAGCAAATCAGTAACTGGTGTTGAAACAAAGTTTCCCTTTAGAAAATAATTCAGCCTTGAACTTTCAGTCATGAAGAACCACACGTTTTGGCTAACACCTAATTATTTTGATAGTATACCCCTTGTTTTCTGAAGGGCAAATCCTGATAAATATCCACCATTGACATCAATTCAAACAAATACCAGTTCCTGAAGTTATTCTAAAATACAGAATCTCATAATCAAAATTTCAGCAGAGACAGGTCCGTATAAGAAATTGAATAGCTGTTCACTCAACAATGTGAATTTTCTAAATTAGTCCAAAAGTGACTTAGGGAGAGACTCATTACTGAAGAATCTGCCTGTTTCACATATTTCTTGATCATGAGGACATCATTAATATGATTGAAGAAAATCTTTCCTTCCCTCAAATATATTTAGCAGCAAATGTCTCATACTAGTCCCAACACCTACACTGACTGCACTAAGTGAGATGTGGCTCCAACCCCCAGCTCATGACTGCAGCTTCAGCAGAGTAGCAACCAAAACCAATGCAAATTATTCTGTTTTCAGATTCGAAATTATTTACTACATGGGCAAGAAGAACGAAGCCCAAAAGAATGGAACAGTGGTGGGTGTTTCATTAATGCTGATCTGGAGCAAGGAGAGCAGATGTGATGTCTGACAGGAAGAGATGGTTTGATGGAGAGAGAAGCCATAAACAAGGCCAGATGTAAACAAGGCTGCAGGAATTGCCCTATAGAGCAATAACATACAAAAAAAAGCAACATTTAGTAAATGATACGCAGGATGTGACTTCTGATTTGACAGGCATTCAGGAAACAAAACAATTTCAATTTTCAGACGTTGTGAGTCAAGCTGAGGACTGTGAACTCATCTGTGTAGGAGAGGAAGCTGAGAGAGAGCTGGGGGATGAGTGGGATCACTTTGCTTCAGGAACTGCCTTCTGGATATTCCAGGCTGACACATTTTGTTTTGACATGTTCTGTCATTTTTTGTCACTTGTATCATGTTACATTGTCTCCTGGACTGTAATTAAGTTTGACAGAGGAAAACAGACCAGCTGAGACTTAACATGATGTGGCAGTTAATAGATATGCATATTTGTCAATTGTTTTGCTAAACAAACCTCCCTGACAATAGACTCTGAAAGGGACAAAGGAAAAAAAGACAAGGAGTTCTCTCCTGTGCAGAGAAATAGAAGAAGTAACTGAAGTTGCTGAAACTCTCCTGAGTCTCCATGTTTCCACACACAAAGAGAGGCAGGTGCTGCTGTTTGGATTCAGGGCACAAGCTCTTCCTAACTGTACTCCATAAACTTAATTCATTGTTCCCATGGAGGAGAAAAAGGCAAGTAAAGCTGAAGAGCCTCGTTGCCTTCACCCCTCCCAAGCCCATGTCCCTGCCATGCTGCACCAGAGAATCCATCAGCTGTGTGCAAGCACTTCCCAGGAGGGAAATCTCTTCTGGCAGTGACTCCCTGTGCATTAAGCACTGCCCAGGCAGCTCCATCTGATCCCACTGAGGGGATCCCCTGCCTCAGGGACGCTCCAGGAGCAGGCAGGATGCAGAGGCAGCTCTTCTGCATGTTCTGCTGTGGCTGTGTAAGAGCTGAGCTGCTCAGCTCAGGTCACTGCCCCCACCCAGGGGAGCTGCAAGGGATGCCAAGAGGCCCTCCAGGGGCACTGGGGTCAGGAGCATTGGGCTGCTCTGCATCCCAGCAGGGCTGGAGGCCAGCCTCACAGCCTAGAAACAGGTCTCAAAACACAAACCAAGAGAAGTATTCTTGCTTTGGGTAGAACAGGGTGAAATTTTGAGTAGCATCGCTGTTTAGCTCAGAAATTCAGAGAGCACGGTCCCCAGAACACTCAGCTGCAGTAGTTTGGCTCAGCTCCACAAGCTTTGATTGCACATGGCTAATTTACTCAGTCCCAGAGGAAATCTCACTCCATGCCATTCTAAGAATCTGCACTATTTCTCTAAGTCTGCTCAGTAACATTTCTCACTTTAGCAGGACACAAATTAATTAGATCTATCCTACAACCTATTAACTGTAACTGAGAGGGACGTTCAAAGTCTCTCTCACAGGAAAGCCATGCTGACCACTGAGGTGGCCCTGCAGTGGTGTGGACATCAGCAAGAGACAGAGATGTTTCTTCAGCTCTTCCTAACTTTTTCTAGGAACTGATTATGTAACTGTTATAAAGAAAATTTATCTTTTACAGTGAAGCTATTCTTCTAGGAAAATAGCTTTCTCCTTAGTTTAACAGATTAATTCTTTAATCTCTCTCAACTCTTGACCTTCATTCAGATTTGCATGTTCTTAAGTGTTACCCAGAGCAGCTGGATACAGAAGATAGCAGGGTATTAACAGGGAATCCTAAAAGGTTGTGTTTGGGTAGCAGTGTGTAAATAGTGCAGTTGGGGTGAGGGGTGGAACTCACACTTGAAACTTTGCTTGAAAATTACATAAAACTAGACAGATTGAGAAATCATTTTACATCAGGTTTTATCATTACACCATCATCATATTGTCTGCAACAAGCACATGCTGTAAGAAGCTGAGGTGCTCCTGGAAGATGCTGGATGTTCTGAGGTCTAACATCAGCAGGAGCTCTCTAGAGATCGTGGCTGGCCCTGCACACTGGGAAAGCTAGAATCTCACGTGGCAGTATCAGAACTTAATTTCTGCTTTGTAATTAAATTGGTACTGTTTAAGTTGCAAAAGAGTTTAAAATGAGCAGCAGTGAATTTTGCTATAAACATTTGTGCTTCAGTACTAATTGCTTCCATTATAAACACTGCACACCAGATTCTCCTCAGTGTAACTCCAGGGAATACACAGAGTTACCCTAGAGATAAATTATATTTCACTACCTTTGCATGGTCAAAGAACTCCCATTTATTACTGTGAGTACTGTAAAAACAGCTTAACCTGCATCATTGCTGTCTTGCAGCAAAAAGGAACAGAGTGAATGTGGTACAGGTGAGATGTGACTACATCAGCACTGCAAAACCCTTGTCCAGGTCTCATTCCACCCTGGTCATACAAGGTATGGACTTCAGAGCATCCTGATGGACTTCAGACTCTTCTCCTCCTGGACCAAATCTGGCCATGCCTGGGAATCTGACACAGAGCAGAGCTTATTCTAACAGCTGTTTATCTGACACCAAATAGAGCTGTTTGACATTTGTTATGAGGATGCAATAAAGAAGAATTGTGCTTTATCCCACACTGAGCTGTACTTACAGATTATCTCTATGTAATTCACCATAAAGTTAGGCCATAAACTGTTTACTTTGGTTATTTTCTGTTTTTTCACATTGTGTCTACAGGGAGCAGCTCAGCCCAGACCTGTGCTGTTCTGTACATGAACAAACCTTGAAACCTTCTGGCTTCATTATTCTCCTATACTCTGTTGCTGGCATTTCCATATTACTTGACACAGTGTTCTTGGTTTCTAAACACTTCCTTCTCTCTCCCTCTTCACAGATATTTTGTCTGTGTATTTATTCCTTTCCATCTATTCTTCATGGGCTGGAGCCCCAGCCCAAGCTGGGCTGCACAGCTCACCCTGTGCAGGTTCACCCTGTCCCTCTGACACCCAGCACCTCCTGGATGCTTCTGCCTCTCAGTGGGAGCAGGCTTTACACTCCTCATCTCCCAGGGGCTTGGGCAGGAGGCTTTTTCTTGCAGCTGCTGCCAAATCTCACAAAGAGGCTCCTCCATGCAGCTGCACTGGGACAAGAACAGCTGAACTTCACCAAGAGGTGTGTTCTAAATTAGCAAACTTGGAATTTTGAAGCACAACACCACAGTGAAAGCAGCTCCTCTTGTGACACAGCTCTGATATTCCCTTATCCATGACAATTTTCCTCTTGTAATTCCTTGACTACAGTTTGGTTGTGGCACTATGTGGAAGAAAATTCTTTAATAAAGAGCTAAAACTACAAGTGAAAACTGAAGAAGTCTTACAGATAAGATTTTGTTCTTTCTATGCACATATTTTAAAGGTGGTACACTTTTGTTCTGCTCAGTTTCTATGAGAGGAACATGATGTAGTTGTCAAAGATAAGGAATTGTATTCTGGGAAATGAGATGCTGAAAGGTCAGAGGAAGAGTTCTTGAGCTTTGGCACTTAAAAAATCCATAAAAAATAAAAGAGAAGGCAAAGGAAACTTCAAAGGAATAAACTGGGGGCCTGCAACTGTATGTAGACCAAACCAGCAGTGAGCAGTGAGCTTTATTTTGTCATTCATTTTGTCATTGAGTCATTCCCAATTTGAGGTTTGGACAGATGCTTGCTTTCCTGAGGTCCTGCTCATTTCAGAGCTTAACCCAGGAAGGAAATGGCCCTTCCTCCTTCCTGGGCCTTGTGAGCTTTCCCCCACTCCCCAGGGGCTCCTTCCAGCACATGGGGAACACAACCCTCATCACTAGAGATAGCTGAATAATTCAACAACTTTGTTGATTAGTAGTCATTTTCCTGAACTTTTCAAATTGCCAAAGTATCACTTAATGAATTCATAGAGGAGCCAAGGCATTGGAAGTAATCAGCCTCTTCAAATGAGTTCTCAAAATGAGGTTTCTCTCATCATAGCTGTGGAGAGCAGAAAGTACCAAAGTTTGGTTTCACCTTTTCACCTGCATAAAATTTTTTCTATATCTTCTCCAGACAGTCCTTGGCCATTCTAATCCCACTTTGAACCAAACAAAAATCTTTCACTCAAGTGTTTTTCCCCTTTCCCCTTAATTTTGATTTTGGTAAAAACCTGGGGGCAGTACCTTTTGAAATGCCTTATTTTCCTCCATCCTGAAGAACAAACAAAAAAAAAAAAAAAAAGAAAGAGGAATATACTTTTTGAGGAGAATAGATAGAATAGCTCAGAAAGAGAGGACTAAAATAATTTCCTTGCCTGTGGAAGTTTATTCTATTAGAAAACTAAAATCTTACTCTTTTAATAAATGCAGAATAAGGCATCCCCTCACACTGCAGTGTCCAGCCCTTCCAGTCTAAGATCAGACTTGCATCTAGTCTCTTAACAAATTTAAGTCATAATGAAGTAATTTGGCTCCAGCTCTGACAGATGTCTGGACCCAATTCCACTTAAGTGGAAAGAAGAATGGCTGAAATTCTAGACCTGAAATATCCAAGAGCAGCCTGAAGGATGCACCAAGCCCACGGGGGCCCTAAAGCCCTGGGGAACACCAGGGGAATCCATCACCACCCTGGAGATGGGCACAGACCTCACCAGATGAAACTCTGCTGAAATTCCAAGGTCACTGGGCTGGGCTCTGCACAGAGGCTCAGCCTGAGTGATCTCTTTAAAAGCACTCAGCTGGAGAGATGCACCCACAGCACAGAACTCCTCAGCCAGGACCACCCTGGGCACTTCATGGGACCATCTCACTTTGCATCAGCTCACACTCAGACTTTGATCTGTGCTTTTCCTGAAAAGAGGAAGAGAACCACATCTTCCAGTAAACCTCCCTTTACCAAATTCAGCCTCTGTTTATGTAGAAGACCAAGTAAGACCAAGTTGCCACTGTTTCCTTCATTGCTTGAATTCCACCCTTGCTGTCTGTGATCTAAAATTCATAGTTCCTCCAGCACTGCCTTGGAGAAACATTGTAGAAATTCCAATAAGGACAATAGGGTAGCACAGGCAACAAAACGCACATTTACAGCTTCATGTACATCACAGCCCACAGGTTCTGACCAGAACCAAGCCAGTTAATCAAATACAATACTATTTTTTATTACATATCATGCTATCCCTTTGCCATTGATGAAAGACTGTTCTCTGAAGGGATGTTGAAAACAATTTAACTTCTAACTTCTGTTGAAGCTGTCTTCTACCATGAATTTAGAATTGTTCACCTTTTATACTATTCTATTAAAAAGCAAAAACAAAACCAGGGTTTTGGTTTTTTTTTTCAAAGATTGAATAAATATGTCATGTTACTTCTATTTATTTAATTTTATTAAATATTTTGAAGATAAATTTCAGTCAAACTCAGCTTAAACCCTGTCATGTTTATATCATCTTATAACAAGTTGGAGAGCAATGATGTGCATATAGTAAAATAAAAATATTTGAGAATTTGCAGTGTAAATATAGAAGCAATAGACCTGAGTGAACCCCTTAGTTGGGAAGAAATCTGGATTTTCTCTCTTTTGCCCAAGAGTTAAGAGAATTGGAGTAGTATCTTTTTTTCTGCACTCCCAGCAAAGGATGTTTTCACCTCACCTTTACTCGATCATTGCCACATTAAATGAGCCATGAAAGAAGCTGAGCTCAGCTTACACCCAGGCAAGTCTTAGCTACAACTGCATGTATTGACCTAACTGTACAGATTAATTTCTCTTTGGATCTTCAGGCTCTCCTTTCTCTGTCTCTTTGGGACAATTCAGGGCTGGCAGAGACTTCCACCAGTGCCTTGCAACACTGCTGCCTGGGAAAAAAGAGATCTCCAAATGGACTGGGAATGTGGCAGGAATCAAGAACCTGAGACCAGAATTTCAAAAGAGTTCATTTTAAAGCAAACCCACCATAGACACTAAATTTATTTTAAATTCTCATTTAGAGAGGAGCTTATGTAAGTAATTTGCATACAAAGCAGCTGTCATGTGAACTGTAAGATTTTTGTTTAGGGTTCTGTAAGAATATAAATAGCAATATTGTACACTTCCCCAAAATTCTAACTGCTAATTCCTTTATTAATTGTAAGAAATATTAATATGAAGTGTTAGGGGAGATTGTGAGGCAGTTTGTGGATTTGGGGTGATCCTTCCCCCTTATCCCAAGATTAGAGTTTAGCCAGCTAAACACAGGGTGCTTATCACTGCTCTCCTTTCAGTGCCTATCTTGCAGGTCTGCCATTGTTTTATTATATTTGGCTTTCCATTTTCTTTTGCCAAGACAACGCATGAGAAATGAATACAGGAAAGTCGCTGCTTTTACTGAGGTAAAACAAAATTTGTGCAACTACAGAATCTGAATCTGTTACAAACACAACATTTTTGTCTCCTGAGAACAATCCTTCCATGAAGATACAAATAAATATTCTCAATTACTGTTCTGCAATAAGCACATTTTATTTACTGATGGATGCTTCATCCCTTTGCATCCCTTTCCAGCTGCAAAACTTCTCCAAGACACTGGGACAAGTGTGTAGCCCTGCCACCCTTCTTTGTGATTCCAACAAGAGGCTAAATGAGACCATTATGACCACCTTGTGCTCACCAAACTATTCACACTTGTTTACTAAGGTACACAGTGACTTACTGCATCTCCAGAGAAAATTACCACTCCTTACCTCATGCATCAGATTACAGCTAAATTATTGTTCTCATAGCACAAGGCTCATGTTTTATTCAAATTCTAACCAGTGCATTAACTCTGCTACTCAGCCAAGATTACAGCTAAAAATAGAGAGCACATGTCCTACTTCAGAATATGTTTAACGTTACTACCACCAGCATCTCAGATTTCACATGTGCTCAGATTCCATGGCTTTGACCTTCAAGAGAATTTGAAGAGTGAAAGTCAATAATTGCCCTGAGAGTAAAAGAAAGCCTGTAGCCCTTGGCCACGTGCAGTTCTGCATGATATAACATGCACTCCTTCAGTGGAAGACATAGTTAGGCTTGTTTGGATTGTTTGACTTCTTAGGGATAATGGAGCCCCTAGGCAGGAATAACCATATTCCACAAGCAGCCAGGTCAAAATTAGAAAATGTATATTCAAAACTTCTATGGATTCACAGTAAAAAATTGCACTTGAGCTCTCTCCATCCTTCCCCCTTTATCTGCCAGAAAATTCATGCTTACACTGGGAGTGTGCACGGAAAGAACTGAGGGAATACGAGCCTTTCTCTCTCTTGGATACAGTCAGTGGTGCTGCAAGCACCAAAAGTTAGCCATGTACTGGCCTTCCTCCTCACTTGTCTCCTCCTGCTCTCTTCACTCAAATCAGCACTGAAGACTTTGGGCAGGAGAATTTCAGCCCTGTTCTCCGCTGGTCCTTGTTTGATTTACACCATTCCTGGTGGAAGAGCTCCCCTGTGCTATGGATGCCTGCCCATCCAGTACAAAGCCAGTTCCACTCCTGTTCCAGCCTAAATGCTGAGCCAGACCAGGGTATGAGCAGAGACATGCAAAGAATATTTTGTTATTTGCATATTTTATTATTCCCTTATTATTGATATTCTTCTCAACCACTTCTGAAAGGAGGAAAAATTTTCTTAATTCTGTTTTTTCTATCATCATCCTTCAAAACACCTCAGTTCTTGGCCCACATACAATTCCATTTTGACACTGAGTGCACATCAGAAATACAGCAATTTATGATTTAAAATATAGCTCTTTTTATTCCCTATTGAAAGACTTTTTTCTTAGGCTTTCTCTGGTGTAAAGACATGGACATAAATGACCCAGAAAGTGTCCTAAATTGGCTTTACATAAATAAGAATTAAGCCTGAAGCATTTGAAATAAACGCTCATCTAGAAATGGTTCTACATTCATTAATCAACCTCTTCAGCTCCCAGTTTAGACACATTAGAGGTGCTCTTCTGAAGCTGAAATTGGCCTGTAATCTGTTTATAATCCTTTTTAAGTTTCTTTTATGCTCATTTGACTTTTTCATTCTACTTCCTTGGTATTCTGAAAATTAAGGGGCTAGAATTAATGAGGCCTGTCCCACAGTGCTTCAAAAGATTCCAAAGCCAACACCTCCTGCCAAGGTTAAAGATGAAAAGTGAAAACAACTCCATTGTATTTTCACCTTCAGAGCCTCTTCCTGCCTGCCTGGGCTGCTGTAGTTCCCCACTGTATAACAAGGCACTTGCTGCATTTTTATTACAAAACTCAAGCTTTGTTATCTGTAATTCTACACTTTTTATTCCACTGTTTAGGTAATAGATAAATAGAAGAGAAGAAGTACATATAATATTAATGTTGCCCTCTCTAGCAGCTGATTAAATGGAAAACATTTAACTGAGCACTTTTTAATATTATATAAGGAACCTGGACTGGAAGGCTGTGTACCCATTTGTTCTGGAATGTGCCTACATTTTCCTTCTGCAACATGGAGCACACACATTTCTCTTGAGAGGAAAGGGTTTATTCTGGCCATTTCAGCTCATACAGAATGCATTCTGCACCCTTCATGATGAACAAATTAAGAAGGTCACTTCCTGAGCCAGGACTTATGGCCAAGAGCAAATCCATTCTTAGTGTGACAGAAAGAAGGGGGTTATTATAATTTACTGCAAATGACAAATGCACAGCTTCAAAGAGGAAAATCTCTTCAAATTTTCATGATGCCACAGAGGGGCAGCCTTTTTCTCCTCTTTGGCAGTTCCTTTCCTAGAATCTTATTCCATCTCTGGTGGAGGTTTTCTCCAGCTTCCAGAAAATGCATAGTATTAAAGCAAAAGCCTGATATAAATTAGGTTTTATTGAATAATAAAAGCAAGCACATTCCTAACTTCTAATATTGTCAAAGAGCTGAAGAAAGAATTGAAAGCTACAGCAGACATTTATTTCTGTGTATAAAGCCTCACACACCAGTTCCTAAAGGTGTGAACTGCAAACTATGCAAGAACATGCTCTGCACAAAGGACGTTGAGACAGGTTAAGATGCACACAGCACTCAGGTCATCAAAGATGTGTTTGAGTGGATAGTGTTTATTGTTTTGTTCTGATTTTTCTAAGCAGAAAATATGGTAAAACAAATCTTTCAAAAATCAAGGTTACTTCTAGACAGGACAAAGGTTTTTTAAAAGCAATTACCCTGAGGGAAGTAGGATTCATTATCAATATTGCAACAATTCTTCTAAAAAGAACAGGATGTTTTTAATATCCATGCTCAATACTGGTACTGCAGGTATGAAACTCCACATTTCAGTTACTCTGAAACCAGGGCAACTTGCTTGGTGGAGTTCTGGGGATTCTTAATGCAAATCAACATCTTCTCACTGAATTCAGTGCAGCTATCCTGACAAAAGCTTCTCAAGTAGAGGCACCAAAGCAACAAAAGTGTTAACCATGACTTATGGTATCTGGAACCTCCATAGTCCAGAAATCCATTCTTTGATTGAGTTGTTGATCTAGAAATAAAAAAGCACATCTTTTTTTCATAAATATCTCTTATATCAAATGTTCCACCACCTTAAAAGGCTATAGTGTTACAAAGAAATCAGCAAGAAGCAGCAGTTTATCCACCAGTAATAAAGAGGGGAGATCTCAGCAGCATTTTCCACTTTTTAGGACAGAGAAGCAAACAAACTGATAAATACAATATACATGAATTGTATAATTCATCCTGTAGGAAGCAGGGCCTTCAAAGCAGGATCGTGCCCAGATGAGGGTAGGGTGTTTAGCAGACCTGTAAATGGCACTAATTAAATGGCTGATTGCCAAGGGGCAGGGAGGGCTCCCTGGTCGGTGAACAACAGCCTGAAGACCCATTTTCATCTGCTGCCCATTTTATTGGCATCCCTGCTCTGAAATTCCTTTGCACTGCTCTGAAACATGCCCAGGAATGAACACTTCAGATGTCTAAGAATGAACGTGGTGTAGGCAATACAGCTAAGTATAAACAAATATCTGTCCTTCTATCCTGAGCCACGTGAAACTCGGCTTTGGAACCAACCAGACCTCACGGGTACAAAAATAAATGAATAAAGCATTATATTCACTACTGCAGGACTGCTCACAGGAGTAAAGTTCACTGTCTTTGAAGTGTCATAGCATTTGTACTCCCAGTAGTACTGCATTTGTCTTCAACATATATGTATGTTGATAACTTTGAGGTATCTAGTAGGATTATACTATGGGATTAATTTCAGAGTTTCTCACCTAATTTTCTAATAAATATATTTATGGGCAATTGAGCAAAACTGCTGCATTTCCAGCACTGTCTGATCTGAGGCAAATGCCTACCTAAGGGAAAGGACAGACCCTAGAACTGCCTACTTCTTCCTCAGTTACAAAGAAAATCCTGCTCAGAGAAAATCAGCTGAGACAAATCCTTTTCCAGCTGACTGAGAGCACAGGATTCAGCAGAAGTCAATGGACTATGCTCTCACTCATTAATCTTTTTTTTAATAGGCAGCAGGAAAAAAGTATCACTATGATAGCAAGCAAATATATAGATATTTTATTATGAAGGTTAAGAATTATGTATGCTTTAAATATTTATCAAAATTAATGAAAGTAAATATTTACATGAGAAAGTAGAGATTAGTCCCCAGCAGTACTATTAAATCTTCCATTTACAGGAAGAAGAGATAGCTCTGCACCTGTGAGCCTGGCTGCCTGCTCCCAGCAGGACAAGAGTCACATTTATTTGTGAGCCTCGTTCTCTGAGCAAGCAGGATGCCTCCAAGATGAAAGCTGCTCTACAGGTACAAGGTGACATTATTACAACATTCATCTTCTGCTGAAATTTGGGCCCTAATTATCCTTTAAATTACACAGCATCTAGAGGCACAACCACAGCCCGCATGAGTTATTTGCAGAGTTGAGTTGTGACTATATATTTATTGCAAGGTATCATCCAAGCTGCAGACCAACGGGATGAGAATGAAGAAATCCTCTATCAGCTTGCCATACACTAATTTGTCACCTGAGAGATAGATCTGCTCCCCATTGTCCCGAGAAGTGGACAGGACATAAATCCTCAGGCACTGCTAAGCACATTTCAGAGCAGATCTTTATGTGATTATGAACTAAATGTGAAATTCTCCGCCAGGGGAGGAGTCACACTCCCCTGCACTAAAGGCACGCTGCAAATCAGCTCTAACAGGCTCCAGCTGCTGGGAAAGGCTCCCCAGAGCTGGCCTGGGAAGTGCCCAGGGGCTCTGAGCTCTCCTTGCACCCCTCAGGCCCCGGGGGGACTCAGGTTCTGGGGAGGGTTCACAGGTGAAAAACGCTGGGATGGGACCAGCAGCACCTTTCTGAGGTGTGCAGACCAGCAGCAGCTGTCTTTTCTGGGGGTGTGAGCTAGGGCCAGAGTTTGAGAGCCCCCAGGGCTGTGGCAGCCAGGAGCACTCAGGCTGCAGGATGTCATTGCCAAGCTTCAGACAAAAGGAGCTTTGTCTCACCCACAGCAACCTCCTCTCTCTGATAAGTAGGAACCATCAAGGCCAGAAACAAGCTCTGACTTGAAGATTGTATTTTTCTACTTGCAACAACAGCAGGTTCATTTTGTGGTGATAGTGTAACTCATTCACAGCCACACAGTGCCTACTATAACTGCCTTTGTCACATAAAAAAGTGTAAATATTAACACTGCTGCAGTCCTGATTTTCATAATTCAGTACAAGATTTACAAGTCCAAGACCAACAGCCATTAAAAAATATCCTGCACAAAATCTGTCCCTTTTCAATTCTATCTCTATGACCCAACATATATATTGCCGATTTTATCACACTATTAAATTAGTACCACAAAGTTTTATAGCTGGTTCCAGTGACATTTAAAAATATTTTTTTAGTAGTATGGTAAATAACTGAAAGCTGTGTTTATTATATGGCTTTTTACACTCTTTATCATTGCAGCGATTTACCATTTAAAGCTTTATAGCAACAATATATGGAGCAGTGTAAGTCCCATGGTACTCACAATATTCACACCCCAGCTGAGCCACTGGTTCAGCTGGATAGCAGAGTTTAAACTGGAAGAAATTGATTTGTAAAGAACAGAAACCCCAGGTACAGAGGGGTACATTTTATATCCTGCAATTAAATAAAAATTGCTGTGCTGTGTTTTCCCACAGTTTATGCACTTCTATAATCTGTGCTCCCCGTTCCTCAAGCTTCAGCACTGCTCCTCCACAGACTTGGAGACACTTCTGCAAACTTATTTGAGGTTCAAAATCACTTTGTATTGCACATATCCCTTCCAGAACATATTAGTTCACTCAACCTGCAAAGCACTTGTCACCTCAGCATCTCTGTGCTGCATCCCACCAACTGCTGGGCAGGATTTGCTGACACTCAGCCAGCTTTCCTGGCTCTGCCTTCCACAGCACAGAAAAATTTCCAAAAATTAACTCCTTTTTTTGGCAAACATCTATAGTCCTGCTTCTGAACAATCACTTTACAAAAGCTGGAATTGGAGGAGAGCGGCAGCTTCCTTTCCCATCCCTGGAGGCTGTCCCAGTGCCTCTGACTGCCCTGCAGCCAGGAGAGGCAGCCCCTCACCTGCTGTGCTCTCACACTGGCAGCAGGCAGAAAAGGAAGCCATAAAACAGCAAATATCCACAGCCACTCTCCACTTTTAGCAGCTTTACCCACCAGGTTTGTAAAGGGCTCTTTGTAGCCTTCCACACCCCCAAATACCAGAAGGAAAACGTTCAGTGCTGTCCTGAGGCTGCTCTGGCTGCTCCTGCGGCTCCAGCACTGCTGTGCACACAGCAGTGGTCCCAGCCTGCAGCACCCACCAGCACACCAGGAGCTGTCATTGCCACTGGCCTTCCCTGCAACACCCCTGCACGGCTTTTGCTCTCTCCACGACACCATTTGTGGAGACATTTTCTATTCTTAATGCTCGTACAGCTGTGCCAGGCTGCCAGCCCTGCCCCGGGGTCCTCAGCAGCAGAAGTGGGACAGGGAACACGAGGGAGCCCAAACATTCAGCACCAAGCCTGGTGCAGCTGGAGCCAACAGTGACTCCCCACAGGTAGTTCAGGGTTACTTTAAAACCCTTCACCCATTCTCTGTGGGCCTCTGCTGAGGGATTGGGGCAATCTGGGCCCTTGTGCCAGGTTCCACACATGCCAGTTTTCAACTTCTTTTTTCTACCTCTGTCAAGGTTGGGATTGAAGGCACTTGTGACAATAGTCCACCTTCAGGCTTAAATGTTTATTTTTTCTTATCTATGTTACAGTCTCACAGCAGTGAATTCTGCAGTATTTCACTAACAAGGCACAAAATGGCTATCTCTGGTTACAAGGTTTTTTAAGGCTAAACTATC
The DNA here is from genome assembly GCA_003676055.1 of Chloebia gouldiae. Lineage (NCBI taxonomy): Eukaryota > Metazoa > Chordata > Aves > Passeriformes > Passeridae > Chloebia > Chloebia gouldiae. Next base: position 8,153,535 of record QUSF01000022.1, read on the forward strand.
CAATTAAGAAATGACACCTAAATTAGTTTCATTTTGAACCCAATAACTAATCTCTCAAAGTCCACAATATGGACTTTTCTGTCCAATTGCATCACCCAAACCCATGAAGAAGGAGGAAGGAGAGGTGAAGAAGAAGGACCAACCTCCCCCCTAAAACCTCCATCTTGCTCTTTCACCCTGTGATATCACACACTTCTAATCAACTACACCCCTGTAATCCCAGTGCCACCAATCAATTTTGGAAGCCTTTTCCATAGCCTCAGGCCAAATGCAGTGCTCTCCTGGGATCTGTCAGCACAGAAAGTTTAAATTCTCAGCATCCAGAACTCCAGGGCCCCAGTGAGGGCACCCAGTGCCAAGGGCAGACTCAGGGCTGGCTTTGATCCCCCCCTGCACGGGGCACAGGTCAGACCCAGCCTCTCACTGCAGCCCTGGCACACAGGCTGCTGCATTTCCTCACTGCACCGAGAGCTCCTGAACTCCCAGTTTAAAACACCTGTCAAGCACAGGCTTTGTTTGGCATGCTTATGCTCATATTGCAGAGGGTTGAGCTAGTACTGAAAAAAGTCTCAAGGCCTTTAAGAACTGATTTCCCATTGTTTCTGACTTCCAGACAAAAGCAACAGCTTTTGACGTCTTTGAAAAATTCAAAACCCTGTAATTATTGCTCATCAGATGGTGGCTAGCAGCCCTATGACATTGTATGATCATCTGAATTTAAGATTTTATAATTTGATTTTAAACCCAGATGTATACCACTAAATTAAATGTGTTAATAAACACACCAAATGCTTAATAGCAATCCCATCTGCTTTTATAGGTGGATAGATGACACTGACAATCTAATTCTGTAAATGCTTAGAGTAAATGAAATATGAAACACAAATCATATTTTTATATCGAGATAAATCCTTTTCATTCAGGTCAGAAAAGAGGATGCCATATTCCTGCCTGATTATCTTGCAGAGAGACAAAAATATAATGTTTCAGAAATGCTACATGTAAAAAATTACTGTAAAAAAGTCCAGACTAAAAGACATTAATATTTTTAGTAGAGTTTTCTTGGTTGGAGTTTTTGTCTACATAATTGTGTAACCTGTGGGATTTGGAAGATTCTGGCTTGATAAAATGGCATGTTATTTTTATGTTTTATAAGAATTTCTGAAAAGAAGGATCATACAATCAGCTTCACTTCTTTCTGTACTGCTTTTGAAAACTACTGCAATAGACAATTCTGTCAAAAATCACAACTTTTTATTGTTTCTCAGAAAAGAGACAGCTGTTCCCTTTAGGTTGAATGATTTGACTCATGTTAGAAAGCCTCAGAGTTTTATACATCCATGAGCTTGAGCAAAAGGCCTGACAAATACGTGTGCAGCCATCCCAGCCCACCCCAAAACTGAATAACAAACTCTGTAGACTGAGATCAAGGTGCTTATCTTCCTTAGATTTGGAGAGGAGCTTTTTTTTTTCAGGTTATACAGAAAAGCAAAAGAAAACATCAATTATTCTAAAACGTAAATTATACTTCTTCCTCCTGTCCACAGTCATATTCCACCAGTTTTAATCTCTTGGCATTTGTTAAATCCTACATTCAAAGAAAGGGGAAAGGACTCATCAAGGAGTAGAACTCCAAATTCTTGATATCAGTGTTGAGTATTTCTTCCACATCCTCCCTTCACCCCTCCACTAACATAATCAGTTATTCATTGCCTCCTCCTGACCCTCTGCATCTCCTAACTTCCAGCTCACTGCCCCCCTCTGCCCAAGGGAACATCTCCTGTTCCTCCTTTGGTACCAGCTGTGAACACCAGGGTCCCAGAGGAAAGTATCAAATCCTGACAGAGTCATTCCTTATTCACCACATAGCAAAGATCTCAGCCAACACACTTCAGATTTCCAAAGTTCTTCATAGCCAAGCATTTGCAAGTTTTTTCTACTGTTCTCATCTTAGGGTAAAAGGGTAAATTGAGATTTACTATTACTCATCGTTTACAGGGAAAAAAATATTTCAAATATATAAAAGATTAAATAATTTTAGTTCCTCAAAGTGAAAATCCAGGGCCAGCAAAAGTTCATGCAACTTTTAAGTCTTTCTTGAAAGCAGTAAACAAGTCAAAGTGTTTTATATTTACTTTCTGAAGAGGAAAAATTCTTTCCCTCAGCATCTCTAAGAGGAATTAAAACTATTTACTAAAGAGCACCGAGATCACCATCACAGAGCCCAGCACAGTGTCAACAGGATCATTTATAAGGCACTAACGTGATCATACTGAGGTCCATGCTAGAAAAAGCAGGGGGAGGTGTGCAGGGCCAGCTCGTGGCTGTCCTGCTGCCAGCCTGGCCACAAGAGGTGGCACGAGGTGCCCACGGAGCTCCTGGGCATGGCAGCCCTGGGGTCGTCACTGCTGAACCCTCTGGGCTCTGCTGGGAAAGGGCCTTGTGCAGCCTGAGTCCCCCACCTGAGAACCAAGCCCTCTCCAGCATGGAAATAAAAGAGAGATGTTTGGGGTTTTTCTGCTGAAACCATCCAGGTTTGTTATTTAAAGATGACTCTGACTTCCCATAACCCCTCCTCGTGCCCCAAGATCAAAGCACTGTCCCCACGGCCAGGTCATGCAGATGGGCAGCACGAACTTCTTGGGCAGCTCCAACAAATGACCTGTGACTGCCTTTGTGTCCCTTAATGTGAGGAAATTAAACATGCAGCAACTTTCCTTAGGAAGCAAAAGATGATGGACCAGGCCGAGTTCAAAACAGGCATTAATTTGTGTATAAAACCAAGATTAAAGTTGCTCAAAAGTGCATTAGGACTAATCTTCACACCTTGGTTAATACAGAGAGCTGGGCAAGTTTTCTGCACAGGAAATAGCTGCAGAAGGAAAGATAAAAAGGCTACCAGATACAAATTCACCCATCTCTATGTTGCCATATGATTTCATTTGATTGGAAACTTAGGCAGGCAGAAGCTAGCTAGGACAGCTGGCAGTGCAAATAACCTTTTCTTCCCCCCTTTTGTAAGGGAATAATTTTTTCATCTCCCTGGAGAGACTGGATTCTGTCTGCTGGAAAATGCATATATTCATTTTGTATGAAACACTGTATAAGTGGGTTACCTTTGGAGTGGCCTAATGTTCACTTCTTATTTCTTTGTACTCAAATTACCTTGTCTTCACAAAACTGGGGCCACTCTTCCTTTTAAAAGGCACTGTCTGTATCTGTGATATTAAACAAATAAAAGCAGTCTGGATTTATTGAGATATGCTCTTTCTTCTCCCTGCCTGCTAAGCTGAGCTGATCCAATGAGGTGCTGACTTTCCAGTTATAACTTGTATCTCTGAGAATTAGGACCACCAATATTTTGTGGATTTTATCTCCCTGACAAAGTCCACACTCCAAAGAATATAGGATACCCTAACTAGCAATAACAAGCTAAAGTAAGGGAAATTTTAAGATATTTAGATTTGCAAGATTACATTTTTGTAACACTGAGAGCTGCAGTGCATTGAGCCCAGGAATGTCCTGCTGCTGCCAGTGTTGCAGTGTGATAGGAGAGAGGACAGTAGGAGGTAATGCCATTTTCAAAGCAAAATAAACAAACCCAACACACCCTACAGCAGACACCCTCCATTCTTACAATAAAACTGTCTGCTAACACAGGCAAATCTCCACATTGCACAGGAGGCCCAAGCAGTTTAGATAAAGGGTGGGTTTATCATTATCATTTCCCCAAGCAGCAGCTTCAGGGGCATTGGAAAGGAGTTTCACGTGAGAGAAAATATCCCCGTGTTCCTTGGTGAGGCAAATCACATCACTGGGAGTGCAGTCTCTTAATTTTCATCCCATTTTGGAGCCTGTTTTTTAAGTCACTGAAAGACACAGAGGGGCACTCATAAAGGGCAGATGAAAACAAAGCATCCACTCCTTCATCTGTGTGAAAAGAGGTGCACAGGAAGATTCCTTTGAGCTCCTTTGCAACATGCAGTCATGCACGGCTGCCTCTTGGTCTGGCACATATTGGAGTTTTGGAGCTCCTGGGTTTAATATGAAGACAAGTGGCAAAAATAACATGCTAAGAAAAAAAACTGTCTTTTGGTTTCTATATATCTGCCTCTCATGAACTCAAATTTCTATCAAGTTGTTTTGACTAATGAATCTTGCAGTGAGTGGCTTTCCCAACAGTGACACCATTGCTGCTCAGTGTTACAGCCCCTCTGCTGCTGCTCTAGCTACAGTTTGTGCAGTCCTCTGGCCAAGAGCAAACACCACAGAGCAGAAATGTGTCTCCCAAGAGACTCAGCTCTACAAAACTTCCCTGCTCCTATTCTCCCTTCACATTTCAGTGGGTAAGAGTCCCAAAGTACTGAGCATTTTTGCCTGTGATTACTCCCATCCATCCTTTTCTTAGCTGCCTTTGGGTGAAAAAGGTGCACAGAATTCTGCTGTACTGCATTATTAGTGTGTGGATAATCTATTCTAGCTCTGCCAAATAGCTGGCAAATTTTGTCTTTCTTTTCCAAACTAAATTTGATTTCTCATGGGATTAAGGGCACCTCACCTTATGTTTTTATTTATACCTAGCTTTCTCAAGCTTTCCTTGGGATAGGACTTGCAGAGAATGGCTAAAAAAAAAAAGGTGGGGGTGTATGGGAAGCATTCTTAAGTGCTGCTAAAAATTAGATCTATCTGAAGAAGTTTGCTACTACATTCTATTACATTACAATGCCAGATAGAAAATAGCCATATTCCATATGGTTCACTGTTGTGTGTTTGTTTGCAGGTTTGCTTTGAAATTGAGAAGCAGCTGCAGCAAAAACCCAGCTGAATATCTACACCTATAGACACTGACATGTGTGATGTGTGCAGGAATTACAGCTGCTGCTGTAGCTCCAAAGTTAGCAAGGAAACATCCACTGAAATGCTGGCTGGTAACTGCAGCAGGTCAGGGAACAGAAAAGGTTAATCATAAACTAACAGAACTCCCTGGAAAATAAAAATTGCATTCGTCTTCTCCTGACCTTAAGATGTGAGAGGCTTGAGAATGCGAAACTCCAATTTCTTGGAGTAGATAAAATGTTCTGATGAGCAGTATGTGCTCAGCCTCCTGCCAGATAGGATTACTTTTTTGTCCCCTGTTTAAACTATATGTGCAACCTCTGCAGCCTCACTGTTTGCAGAGTGATTTTAAAAACTACTTTTTTGTAAAAAAGCTGTATCAGTTTCAGGTGGGTTCTTGAAATTCAAATGTAACTACACCACCAGATCTTCAGCTGGTGTATACGTGAAAATTCACTCTCTGTTTTTTAGCAATTGAGAATGTCACTTGATCAAGGAAATTATTCCTTCTGAGAAACCAGAATTTTGGAATAATTTATCTTCTTTTTGTCCCATTCGGTTATGCATAAGTCATCATACCTTCATCTGGGGGTGTCACAGCACATAATTAAATCTTACAATTATGTGGCAAATGCAGTGGCTGTAAAAGTTTGGACCAAGGAACACCACCAGGTTTCAATACTACTCGATCTCCTTTTCCTTGTAAACCCTGCACAGAAATCTGAAACAGTGACAGTGTCTCTGTGGATTTTAGCAATTACACTGCTCTGGGGATCAGCCACCACACTGTGGGCTCAAGAAGTGACCCCCTTCAGTCCTGGAAGAGGACATTGCTCTTCCATCAGCAATTTAAAACTTGTGTCTTCTGCAGCATATTGAGATCTTTACATCAAGCAGCTTCTTAGCAGTCAAATCATTTCACCAGCAAGGTCTCAACTGAAAGGTCAATAAACATGGGGAGTTACAGCTTCTGTGGGTCCAAAGCAGTAATGTAGGAGATTCCTGATGTGCTTGATATATTGTACCCCACTGGTACTGGAACTATTCAACTGGAAAGTCATAAAATAACATCAAATAAAGCACTGGAGCAAAAATTATTCCGTCATTAACACCACATATGCTCAGCCATTAAATCTCCCCCACCAAGTACACAGCACAGCCAGACCTCTCCCTGTGTGTGGAGCCCTGACAGCCCCATGGGCTCTGCCTGGGGGCCTTGGTACATGTGCCAATGGTATTCCCATAAATCACAGGAATTTGCCACTTAGGATGTGAAATCACATTGTTATTTTGCTGCCAGCACCCCTGGCTGCTTTGTTTTAGGAAACCTCTATGCCCCAGGTGTAGGTTCCAGGAAAGACACAAGTATTTTTATACTACAAAATAAATTCAGATTCACCTTAGCAGCTTGATAAGAACTCCTCTGGAACAAGAGCTTGTGCAAAGCACAGAGCCCTTCTCCAGTGGAATCACTTCACCCAGCATCCCTCAACCACTGCTGCTGGCAGATCCAGAACATGGAAGAGAGCAATGAAGGAATTCATTGCCAGGGAGAAATGTCAGTTTACCAAGATGAGAACCAGGGCTCTGAATGAAAAAAAAAAAAATCACATCCTTGCAGTCACTTAACTCTTTTGTTCTAATGCAGAGGTTTGCAAAATACTAAATAAATCAGAATGAGAAATCATTGCTGTGAAGATGATGCAAGGACAATGACAAATTGAGCCCAAGCCTGAGGGGGAGAGACTTAAGGAAAGCTATGAAGCACTGAAGCAATGAGGAAAATTGGAGGAGTAGAGAGCCCATGTAGGAGCCACAGGAATAAAGGAGGTTTTATAGCAGGAGAGACAGACCTCTGAGCCTCTCACAATTCTTCATTCCTTACAGCTTTGTTTATTATAGCATCTTTCTTTCCTAAGGCTGGAGCTTAAGACTTTGATTCATATTTCAGAGCTAATTTTTTTTCTGACCTTGAAACACAGGGGAAAAAAAAAAAACCTGAAAAGATTTTTCAAAACAACTGCAGGGAAGCTGTAATGCAGCCCTTGCTTACCTCCCCCAGAGCTGGAGGCATTTCAGACTCCAAAGGCAGCACAAACATGAGATGTTCCAGACCCTGTCACTCTGCTTGGTGTGAGACAGTGCTCTTTGCTTGAGAAAAGTATCAGCACAGTGTCAAAAAACCTACACAGGGTTAGCACAGGAATTCAAAACTACCCGTACAGGCACCAAAAATTACAAGGGAAGTTATCATATTAAGGCAACCTGACTTTTTTCTCCCCTCAAACTAATCACAAGGCTTGTGCTAATGGTTGAAGATGGGGCTATTAAAAGAAAGGTCTGACCTGAGAGCTGCAAGCACATGAGAGACTTCACAACCCCTTCCTTCCAAATTTTGAGTTAAACCTGTGGGCAAAAGGACATGAGGAAGCCTGGAACATCCATCCCCACAGCAAACCCACTCTGCAGTGACCACACCAGTCAATGCTTTAAAAACATGGATGGGTTAAATGGGTAAGGGAAGCAGCACCAGGCTGGTGCCACCAATCTGGGTGTCTCACACCACAGCTCCACATCTATCCCACCAAACTTCAGGGACATAAAGAGCACAATGAGTGAAGGGAGATGGCCAGTGAGCAGAGACATCTCCAGAGGGCAACCCAGCCCATGCTAGCAGCAATCACTCTGTTATCTGTAGGGGAGCACAGGTTAAGTGTGCTCCAGGTTCCAGTGCCTCAGTGAAGTGTCTGAAGCTCAGTGGAACAAATCTCACCTAGGAGGCTTTCAAAGACCCTTAATTGTTACTGGAAACAATCACAGATTTCAGCGAGCATGGGTTAGGATTTAACTTCATCCTCTTTTGGTAATAAAGTCAAATGTAGCCTTAAGCATTTAAGAGAAAAAAAAAGTTACAACTGAGATTTTTTTTCTGAGATTGCCATCTCTTTCAGTTTGTGAAAACTTTCAGAGTGAAAACTTGTGATAATCCCTGTTAGAACCTTTAGTGTTGTTTTCAGAAATCTCCCTTCTCCCTCTTAATACAAATCTAAGATCTGGAGACCTGGAAACTTTAAAAAACAATAGTCTGCCAAAAGAGAAATTAAATGGTGGTTTTAATTTCTGGCAGGAGAAGCAGTACTTGTCTTTCCCCCCAACTTTAATGTCAATGAAAAATGAAATCACATTCCCTCTCATAAACAATCAAACATGATTTTTTTTGCTTTTATGCCTTTTGTCAGCAGTGCCAACTTTTTTGAGTTACTGTTAAATGTAGTCATTGTAAACAGAGCTAAAACCTGTCTACTCTTATTATCTCAGTGCACCATAAATTGCCTTGATAGTGAAATAACAGCAACAAGACTGCAGTGTTCTTGCTAACAATGCCTGCTATGACTGAAGTGGGGAGGTCATGTACACAAAGCCAGGAGCAGGCTTTGGCCACAGCAAAGTGTTAAGGGATATATCAGTGAAAGCTGTCACTTATGCAGTGTCAGACACAGAGCTGCAGTTAAGTATCTGTATTACTGCAGCACCCAAAAACCTTAGACCCAAACCCAAATTCCACCCTTCAAAGAGACAAATATGTAGAGAACATGAAAAGAGCTCAGTGAGACAAGAACTAAAGCCTGCTGTGGAACAGACAGGGCCCATAACCCTGGAGAGGAGATGCTGGTGTGCAGGTCCATGGGGCAGGGAACCCCCAGCTCACTGCCTTTCACCCACTGCCAAATGCCACAGGAGCACTTCTGTAAGAGGAGAAGAGGCTGGGAGGAGAGTTTGGGTTTAGAGAGCTCCTGCTGAGTGCAGGAAAACCTCCAAGATACAGCTCTCAGCATTTAGCAGCTGCACTTTTAAGGGTTTTAGCAGGGCCCAGGTGAGAGCTGGTAACTCAAGAGGAATAAAAAAGATCATGGGGAAGAGGAGAAGGGAGCAACAGCCATGAGCAGTGATGCAAATGGGAATAGCTCACTTATTCCTGAGCTGACTGGGAAGGGAGAAGCAGTGAAGGAATACAAAGGGTCAGTGACATGGTCAGGGACACAGACTGGAGGAAATCCCCTTTCCAGAGGCTTCCCAACAGCTGTGAGGAAGGCAGACCACAGTCACCAAGGTGAGCAAAACAATTCTTCCACTAACTGAAATATAACAAAACAGTATTTCAGGCCCTGTTTTTATATATCAGTGTGGGGGGGAAGTATTTTGTAGCAGGAATCAGCAGGATTTAGACATTGGGTCAATAAAAGCATCCAAATGAAAGTCTTGGTCAGGGACAAGGCTTCAAACGCACAGACAGCATTTTGCCCATGCTGGTCTAGTAAAGCAGCAAGGTTGGACAACAGATTAATCTGCAGCTCCATGGAGCTGGACCTGGCAGCCCCAGAGCTCTGAAAAAGTGTCAGAAATACTTAGATATGGTCTTGAATGTGGGTCAGGTAGTGGGAAACACAGCAGAGAGATGGAGCTGGATTTATCTGTGCAGATGGTTCTGCGAGACACAGTCTGGGTCACAGAGAGGAGGAGGTGGGGAAGGGCCCTGGAGAAGCCTCTCATCACAGTGGGAGGAGGGGGAGAGGGGTCTGGCTGACTCCAAACAGCAGCAGAGAGCTCTGTGGCTTACCCTGGCCTGGATGCATTCAATCCTATGGACAACATGACCTTTGGGACCTATTTCAGCTGTAGGTAGGTTTTATAGGCACATAAATATACTCTGTGAATATAGGTATCTCACTGCCTCTTGCAAGTGCAACCAGCTTTCCTGAAGCACTCCAGACTGCTGTACTCCCTCAAGCAGCTTTTAATAACCAGGCAGAAACTGCAGTACAAAGTAGTCCTAACCAGTGTTTCTCTCTCCAAAATCCCTGCGTTGCAAAGAAAGAAATCTGTCAGAAGCTGAACTTCTATGCATCGTTCATTTCCATTTGTACCAATAGACGCTTCTGCAGGTCGGGAATTGCTTCTCGTCCTGCAGAGCAATGAAAAGCAGGCCAATAATGCCACCCACAGGTGCCCGGGTTTATTGCTGCCATGGATTTCCAGACGGGTTCTGTGATCCTGCAGTTAACTGGAATGTTGGTTCTAACTCCACAGTGGCACTGGTGCCTCTAAATTCAGCTGCACTAAGAACTGCATGCCTGCGCTGGGTTAGGCAACTTACAGGTTACTGTGCAGATGGCTTGTTTTCATTACTAAGAATTTGTGCAGGGAGAAACAAAACCTACACAGGTTACAAAATAGAAATTAAAAATAAAAAATCCCTCCCATCTCAGTACTCAGTGATATGGAGATCTGGTGAGAGCATTTCAAGCAACCAAATCCACTTTTTAAATTAAAGACATACAACAAGTATGTTCCCACAATGTGCAGTTTATTTTATATTGCCATTCCTGTCTCAGAGATCCTTCAATTGTCATGACAAGGACTGTGATGATTTAAGAATTCTCCTTTACAGAAGGAGACAGAAGACAAGAGCTCAGTCCTAGGTATGGCTCAAACAGGGAGAGTTCTGCTCACAGGTACTGTACTCATTCTCCTATTGTTTCATTAAGAATCTTAATGTTGGAAACAACATTTTCAGTAATTGTTACTTGAACATTAATATAAGAGATTATGTTTCAGGTAAAAGGAATTAAAGGGTATTTATTAGTTTATTCCCCTTTCTTACAGAGGCAGAGAGAGGCTTGGGATCAGATCACTCTGCAGGGGAGGAGGGAAGGTTTTCTTACACATGCAGTGAAGGTGGGCCATCAGGGGAGGTAAAACCTGGTGCTCTGCACAGACCTATTGCATCTCATGGCTGGAATCATTTACACCCCCAGCCAGATTGACAACAGTCAGCTCTGAGTTCTGTGGGATGTGTGATGGCTCTGAATGACATAAACCCTTCTCACACTGTGTTGTGTCTCAGCCCCTCACAAGATGTCAACTCATCTGAATTCTCCAAGGTTTTCTATCAGTACTGACTGAGGCTGAAGACATTGGTGTACTTATAGAAAATCTTGGAGGAGTCACAAATGCAAAGGTAATGAGTAAATACAGGATTTCATACTGCAAGTGTCTTGCTGAAAAAGGAACTAGTGCTAGCAGTGTATTCACTGCATGAAACAGGATTTGGGTGAGTGAGATTATCTTGGGTGTCTGCATCTACTGAATAATTTAAGAAAATCAGTAAAGGAAAATTTTCTCTATTGAAAAATAAATTTGAGAACTGACTTATGTGGAATACATTTAATATGAGAACTGAAGGATAAGCTCCTGCCTTTGATCTTATGTTAGGCATTTTATGTTATATTTTTCTTAGATATGGTTGTAGATATGGCAGCTACATTCCAAGTCAGCATTATCTCAGTATTAATATCATCCTAGTTTACATATAGCAGCAAGTCTTTGTGTATTAATTGCATAATCATTATTTGAACTTATTTATTGCACAGAACATAATCAGCTGAGGGCAGATTCAAAGTAAATTAGAGATAGGGAATGAAAAACATGAAACTGCTCTAGCCTAAGCTCTTGCTAGACACACTCACACTTTATTGATGAAGTTCATCAATATTCTTATTTAAAGACCTGGAGCTCTGGAGGAACCACTGCCATGCTATCACTGCTGGCACCAGAGGTAAGAAATTATTTCTGAAACCTAAGTGCTCTCCAAAGGCCCCCCAGGTTATGCAGTCTCGTTAAAATCAAAGGCATCATCTACTGTCCTTAAATATTTGAAGGAAAAAACCACCTGCAGTATTTAAGTAAATGGGTGTTTTTCTAATTAAAACCAATATTTAAATATTTACAGCCTTATCTTAATTACATTAAAGATGATACACCTACCTCTCACCACTCCAGCCCCATGGGACAAAGCCCATTTAATGTGATGTGGGGAGGTGACAGTAGGTCCTGTTTCTGGAGCAGGGCTGGGCTCCCAGCAGCAGCCCCAGATACATCCCACAGGGCACCCACAGGCAGGAATCCAGCAGAACAGGGAGCTGAATCTGGCTTTCCCACTAAAAATATTTATGGAAGAGCAATAAATGCTAATGATTTTGAGCAGCTACAAGGGAGGAGAGCCCTAATTTTGGTCTGTGCCCATTGCAGAGGCTCTGCTGTAACAGCAGCTCCAGGTGTTTGGAGCAATTGCACAATGCTTGTGACACAGAGCCACTCAAGTAGTCCAACCAAACTGAGCTGTCCCCCAAAATAAACATGTTTGTGTACATTTCTTTTTATGCAGTCATTAAAAAAACAAAACACCACCCAAACCTGATTCAGTTTAAAGATTCAGTGACAACACAAGACCACTCAGTTTCCCATCAGAAGTGCTGCATTTGTTGTCATACTGGTGCCACAAAGGATTTCACCAAGCAGACAATAACACATCTCATGATAAATAAAACCAAAACACCCTCCAGGCAAATTTATGGAAATCATCACTCACAGACAAGTATGATAAAAAAGCATCAAGCTAGCTTCAGAAACAGTGAGAGATCTGCTCCTCAGTGAAGTCCCTTCCCAGGCTGTCTGGGTGATCTCGAGGACACGTTGCCTGCCAGCGGGGCTGGACTGTGCTCTGCGAGCCCCTGCACGTGTGCTGGCTCTGCCACTGAGCAAGTGTCAGCTCCCACGGGCTGCTCCACCTTTGCCTCCATCCATCACAGCAGCACCATTTGCTGACTGGCCAAAGAAAATGCCTTTCCTGGGGAAAACACCCAGGGACGTGTGCTGGTGCTGAGCCCTTGGTGGTCTGGGTGCTGGTAGAGCCTGTCAAGGTGAGTTTGTGACTGGGGAGTCTGGAAAAGCTGATGGATCTGTAAATACAGCCAGACGGGCCAGCAGTGCTCCAGGAATGATGTTCTCCCCATGGGAGACAAGAGCACAGGAACAATCGCTCCCTCCACTGAAAGCCCTTCTGGATGTGGCCCTGACAGAGCTAAGGGGCTGCTAGAAAAGGCCCAGATAGTGAATTTCCCAGAGCTCACTGGAAGCAGTGTTACACAGAGCTCTCTCACCTACTCACAGATTTCCTGTCCTCTGGACACAGTCTGCACCCAAACACCAAGCCAGCATGGCTTGGCACTTCATTACTCTTTCATAAGACAAGAGAGGGGCAACACAAGACAGAAGTTTGAAGGAGTTAAACCTTCAAAGGTTTTCAGAAAATTAATTGCAGCTGTGCCTGGAACTGGGCATTGTGAAATTATGCTTTCACAAATATATCCTATACCCATATTTACTGCTAAAATCCTCATAAATCTAAAAGAAACATGACAGTGCAATGTCGTATAGGAACACCAACCCCTCAGTGTGCCACATTTCACTGCAGGCTCTGAGACAAATCATGGCAAGTAGCAAGGGCTGTGCAACAGGAGAAAGCTCACAACATGGGACCAGAGCTCCCCAGCAAGGCTGGCAGAGGAGAGCTACTCAGAAAAGCAATAATTGATTCCTTCTAGAAATCCTTCCTTCTGCCTACTGATACCATTTCCTTTGGATTCAGTGGAAACAGCACAAGAAAAAGAAATACCTATTAAAATACACCAAAGATTTGCTCAGGAGAGGTGCTGATGGCACCCACAGGTGCCCAGACCGTGATTCAGAGGAAGAGCAGGGCAGGGCCAGCCAGCCTGCACCAGGGCAAGCCCCAGGAGAAGGGCTGCCAGGCTTCCAGCCAGCCTGGAGCCTCCACTTGCTCCCTCTCCATTACATGCCAAGTGCCCACCCTCACCAAAGGTTGACAAGCAGAGTTTAAAAAAAAAAATCCTTCTGGGTCTTCTGTGTATTAGAGCTAAATCCACCTCAGTTAAGCTACAGTTTTCCATGTTTTCCTCCATGCAGCCTTGCTTTGACACAGATCCTCCCTCCACACTGGTGTTGGGCTGGTTCTTCAGGTGGGAGCCAAGCTGAGCCAGGCCACAGGGTAAAGACAGGCACTCCAAAGTGACCCCTGCTTTTGGCCACTGATTGTGCAGTCAGATGAACTCAGCTCATACACACAGGAACTCTCTGTGGACTGCCCCAGCCTCCAAAGCAGAACCTTACCAAAATCACCCTCCAGCTGAGACCCAGCAGGACCCCACAAATGCACAACACAAACATTTACAGTGAGGCTGTCTGAAATCACACAGGGATCCCACCCCACAGCAGCTTCCCAGGGAATCAGGCACTTTGCACCAGCAGGAAAACCTGCAGAATTACATTGCTGATACACTTTGCTGCATTGAAGGAGAATTGCAAATGTTGTTATTTGCTCCACTGGAATATCAAAGAGGAAACACAGTCAGAGCTCCAGTGAGAAGCAGATCCATACCTTGGCAGCTGTCCAGCAGGGATTCACTCACAGGGAGGCAGCCATGGAAAAATTCAAGCACAAATCCTTTTCCCAATTATTCATAAACCATTAAAGTGATATTCAGGGGAAAATAATATCAAAAACTTTTCTTCTGCAAATACAGCTCTCGCTGGCATGGCTGGCACCACATAACCCATAAAGGATGAATCTTGAGTCTGCCTCCTCTGCCAAGCCCACACAGCAGCTCCCAGAAGCACGAAGAGAGTAATTGGCAGCAAATGATGACAACATGAAGGCAACAGGTCAGAAACAAACACTCCAGAGCAGATCTAGGGGCTGGTTTGCTTCCCCCAGCCAGCCTGGGGGAGTGCTCACACCTGAGCACATGGGAAGGAGCCAAGCTGCTATCCACCATCCCTCCTTAAATACACTCCAGACCCTTAACCAATAACAGCTTCTACACCTGCTGGGAAGAACTCAGATTTCTGAGCCCACTCCAGCAGCTGCCTGCCCTGATTGCCTTCCTTACGAGCCCCACATGAGCTCAGTCCTGCTCATGTCCTCCCTGTCCTTCAGGGTCTGGCCCCCACCTCACCTGGGACACAACCCACAGCCAGGGGCTGCTTGTGAAATTCATGGCTCTAGAGGGTAATTTTGACCTCCTTGATGATAAAGTGATGCCACCTGAGCTGATGATCAAACCTGAAGTGCTCTTAGTGAAGGAAATATTTGTGTATTGCTGGTCTAGTTTAGGGGTTGGCAATTATGATGGAGGGTAACAAGAAAAGAAAAAAATCTACAGGCAACTACAAATGATGGTGGGCTCAAGGAAAACCTAAAAATCTGGGGGATAGATTTGTCCCTAGCAGGAGTAAGAAGGGAGTAAATAGCCTGTCCTATCCAGCATCCTTGATGTCTGTATACTAATGCAAAGTTAATAACCACAATTGTGAGCACAGCAGGCAAATGGAGGGTGCTGATTCAAATGGGAAAGGTGAAGTGCTCACACGTGTGTTTGAGCCCTGTTAACAGAAAGGCTGAAGGAATATTGGTGATTTCTTTGGAGCAGGAAGATGAGCTAGATGGCCTCTCCTCTGCCCTGTCTGTGAACTGGATGGGTTTGTGTGGGGCCTGGACTTGTCAGTGCTCAGCCATCTGAAAACAAATAGTACAGAAAGCTTTGGGGCATTTTTGGGTCTTTATGGCATTTGCACACAGAGAGGTTTGTTTCAGCATTTCTTTCTATTTGGGAACATTTGCACTCCAGACTTGCAGATGTTCAGTGCCACCTTTGTCCCTTCTGTCTTGTCTTGCTAATCATAGAATAGTGTCAAATTTTGTAAAATTTCCCTTCCCTTTTATGAGTTTGGACTTGTCATTTTAATAACAAATGTCTGTCCACCCTTGTATAAAACCACAATTAGAGATTTCTGAGATGCTTAGATAAAGCAGTCATTATTTTTATCATGACCCCTCCTTTCCCAAACAAGCATGGCTAATCTTTTCAAAGCAAGCATGCCTAATCTTTCCAATTTCTCTTCAAGGCACTGCATTATCATGACCCAATTATTCCTGAAAAAGATAGCTGGGAAATTTCTATCAGGATGATTTGCTCACAGAAAATGCAGTTACCACAAATACAGGGATGCCTTCATATCAGTTAGAATGGGTTTCTATGGAGAAAATTCAGATCAAATATTTCCTGGTCTATCAGCTCAATGAGATCTTGTTTGTTGCCCCATTCTTTCCTGATTGGACAAGCACAGAGCTGCATTAACCCGAGGTGTGCTGGTGATGGCTGGGAATTGCAGGTCATGTATTTAATTTCAACAGGGCAGAACACTTTTAGTTTTCATTCTCTGACTTTCACTTTGAATTCCCCAGATAAACAAAAGTAAATTTAATTTAATTTCTTCAAGTTGACTGAAGAGAAAAAGAGTAAGTGGACTGTGCCACTCATTTCTGCCCTTCTGCACCATTCTGAATGCTCTCAGCAGAGGCTGGAATCCCCTTTCACTGGTCTGTCCCAGGAAAACAAGATCTTACCCACTGAGAGGACAGGATTTACAAGAGCTCAGCAGGGCTTTGAGAAATTCTGGCTGCTTGGAGATGTCTGAAAGATTTTTAAATTGCAGTGAGTATATCTGGGATTATTTCTGTTTCTCAGTGTTCTGACTTTAAACTAGGCATATTACAAAAAACTGAATAAAAGCCACAAACAAATGGACACTTCAGAAGTCGTGTCACCCCCATCAGATTGCTGTGGCATCGATGAAACTGCCTTCTGGAGAGACTAGGAAGTTTGACATAAACCTGTCCAACCTCAAAACAACACCAGGGTATGTTAAAGGTAATTTTTCCCATTTTCAAGGCAGCAGCACAACCTTCTCCAAGAGACTCAGCTCCACGACTCAGCCCCAGGGACTGCAGTGGTCACTGTCCCTGAAAAAGGAATGTACATTTTATCCTGAGCACTGAATGACCATTCACTTTGCTGAAATGTTATTTCTTTTTATAACAGCTTAAAGGAAGGAAAAAAGGAGAAGGAACCCAGTGCTGCCACTTTGGAAAGCTTTTATTGTAATCAACCTTACAACGCTTTTTGTTGTACAATACAAAGAACATTTAATCTCTCCTGGCTGGCACATTCCCTCCAGGGTTTTGCTGCTGACAATGGGAGCTTTCACTTTGACCACGGCAAAAATAGTGTCAAACCCACTGCAAGGCACTGCTTTTACTCTGGACACATTTGGGAAATTCTAAAGAATCAATGGCATGAGGGAAAAAATAGGGGTTACATTTCCTATAAGTTTTGCTTCCCATGAATACCACCATCCCTAAGATGTGTTTAACTTTGGTGTTGCAAATGCATGCATGAATAGTTTTAAGTGTTTCATTATTTTAAAGGAAAAAAAAAATATGAGATAAGATTTCCATAGCACTTGTTCTTCCTAAATTTCCCCAAAATCTCTGAATGTGTGGTCTCAAGGCACTCCAGGTAGAAAGGGAAGAGGCAACAGAGGTCATGGAGTGGAGCCACTGAGCTAGAGCTGAAATCTTTGTAGAACTGAAATGTCAGCTTTTCCTTCTTTTTTTCATGTTGGTTTAAAGGAAAGTGAAACAGTTTGCACAGAGCAAGTTTTGGCCTGGATATTTTCTAAAGCTCAGGCCAAATTCAACCTCTGAGTTTTGGAAAAGGTTGTTAGAAAGCTGCAATTCAAGAAATTCCTCTGCCCTTCCAAATTTGTGCCAAGCTTTTAGATTGCTGGATGGAAACTCCCCAGAAGAATTTGATTTTGTTCACAGAGAGCCAAACAAGTGATTTCCATCTGGATGACTTGTTTGCAGCTGGGAGAAGCTAACAACAAAGTGAAGGTGTGGATTGAAGCCAGCTCAGAGTGAAGGCACAGGTAGTGAGCAATGGGCACGTCCAGCCCCAGGAGCCACAAATGCCTTTTCTGTCCAGAGGAGCCCCTTGAAACACCACAAATCACTCAGCAGGTTACATAATTTCCTCTACTCACAGCAGCTGTGTTTTCCACACTAAAGGATATTTCAGATCAGCCTCCAGATTGAATCTGCAAAACCAGCCAAAGCCAAACGAAGCTAAGCTTGTATTTTCACTCTCTGCCAGAGTGGCATAAAAAAGAATATTAGAGATAGAAGAGTAAATTTGTTGAGATGTGTGTGAAGCTCCTGGTGAGGCTCATGAGAGGGTCCCAGCAGGTCCTAGGGCTGTCACCCTCCCAACACTGTCCTGCAGGCAGAGACTGCCACTGGTGTGCCTTGTGTGGGACAGTCCTGCACTGAGAACTGCCAACAGCCAGAGCGAGCACAGCGTTAGCAGCCAGGGACTCCAGGCTCTGGCACAAACTGGTCAGGAAACATTTCTGCACGGGGCACACACAGCCTGTCAAAACCAAGCATGCAACTTCCTAGCAGTGTACCAATAAAAAGCAGGTCAAAAAAAAAAAATCCCTTCTGCTGGCTAGTATCTCATTCAGTGTTTTGTTGAACCCTGATTATCCTGATGGAATAGAGCAGACAGACTAAGTAGATGTAGGAGAAACTGTGTTGGATAAGCTCTCATTGCTCTGAGAGGTGCTAGATAGTAAATAATCCATCTTGGAGAAGCTTTGAGAGGTTGGAGAGTTTTCCCATCTGCTAGAGATGTTTCTTAGTCTTGACTTGGATATAAATGCAGAAGGCAGGTCACACTTAAGCTGCTGCTCTGTAACCTTCTAGATGATAGGTAATTACTCATAAATGTGTCCTACAGAAGCTCCAGGGATTCATCAGCACATGCCTGCCTGAGAGCTGATGGTTCTGGTTGAGTTCAGAAGAGACCAGAGCTGTGTGAGGAGTGGTAGATTTAGGGAACGCTCAGTAATTCAGTTTTGCAGGCTCTGAATGGAAAATAATAAAGCAATGATAAGGCAGCTAATAATATTACATGAAATAAAATATATTCATTAAATTTCATTTATTTTTGGAAACCAAAGTATTGTACAGCTGTGGAAAAGCAGGTAGCTTGCCAAGTGGGCACAGCCAGCCCAGCCTCCAGCTCCAAGACTTATGGCCACCATGGGGCTGAGACATGCTTGGCCTCCTATAAAGAATTCCACCCATTAATGACATATCCCTGGGCTTCAGAACACCTATGAGTGGAAAGTGCATTTTTGTGGCCATCCATCCTCAGTCTGCTTTGGTACAACAGCACTGTTTGCCCAGCCCCTGGCACTGGTGGCCAGCCTGGTTGCTGCTGAAACTCTGCTGGTCCCTGCTGAGGGCTGCAGCCCCCTCAGCAGATGGCAGGGACCGGGGTGGGTGAGCTGCAGGAGGTGTGGAGGTGGGAGCACAGAGCATGCAATCATCTCTTTCGACTGGCTGGAGACAACCAGGGACATAAACGAGCTCCCAAATCACCCAGGACAAGTTAGAACACTACTGCTTTCCCTGAAATTAGTAGAGAGGCTTGCAATTAATTCAACACAGACTTGTGCACTGACCATCATTTCTCTGCTGCTGGAGAGAGCTGCTTGGCAGCTTTCTGTAGAAGGAAAGCTCTGTAGCTGAGACAAAGCACATAGGTGGGCAGGCAGTTGTGATAAAACCACAGGGAACAGGGAAAATGAGAACCATCTCATGCAGGACTCAGAAATGGAATAAACAGGTTATTTTTACAAGATGGAATGAATATATAACTCCAGGGATGAAGAAAAATACGACAAGTACCAGCATTTGCAGTTCAGCATATTCCATTGCTATTAAAAATAAAGGGGAAAAAAGGCAATGAAAGGAGAAGTATTTTGAGAAGCAGACAGGACTGTGGTATCTGTAGTTATGTACTCTGCCTTCTGCATACCCCACAGTAATGAGAGATGTGACCCTGTAATGTGCTGCAGAATTGCTGGTCATTTTCTGCTGCCATTAAGATGCAGAATGGGAGCTGCTCTTGCTCTCACGTGGACACAGACAATTTTTCTTTCTTTGCAGTTTCAGCCAATCCACACTAACAGTCTATTGGACTGGCATTTTCTGTGCCCCTCGGGATGGAAAACTGGAATTGATTCCTCTGAGAAGGAAGGCAGCAGGTATTCATTATCATAAGGTGAATTTGTAATGTTCTGGTTGGTTCAGCTCTTCCCCTTCATTTTTTCAGCTCACTCCAAGTCATTGAATCTCCGTCATCTTATCCCACTGGATGGAACAGCAAATCATTCAACATTATTAACCACGTCCAAGATGATCCTTAATATTGAAAATTAGCAGCAAAAAATGGACAATCACCTGAGAAAGCATTTCTCCATTTGAGCTTTATGACCTGCAACAGAAAGTTTTTCAGTGAACAACAGCTCTTTGTCATTTGGAATAGTTCTAATACTGTTGCTGCTGTACTTTTCCACCACAGTGAAATCACTGGTATTAACCTTGAGGCACCCTAAGAGCTCAGGTCAGAGGACCAAACCTTCTGCACTAGTAAAGCACAGTAACTACACCCATTTTAACACCCCCAGTGCACTGATCTGTTCCCGTAGTCAGGCTTGTAGGAATAACTTCCCCAAAATGTGTAAGTTGCTACTGCTGGGTAGCGAGTGGCCAAGTGCTGGAGATGGCATTTGGTGCTGGCACAGGGCTCTAAATTAGAAACTTAGAGAACCAGTTGGCTTTTCTCATCCCCATTTCTTTTGTTTTTCAGCACATGGGAGAAGTTCATACCCAACTTCTTGGGTCTGAGGAGACCCAAGGCTTTCTGCACAGAGCAGCTCTCTGAGGCCAGAAGCAGAGCAGCAAGCATGGGGCTAGCTGGAGCTGCTCTGAGCCTCTGGAATTCTTCTCTCCTGATAAGCAGAGGCTGCACGGTTGTACCCTATTCCAGCCATACTCTTGAAAATTACTATCCCAAAAATAAGATAAGGTGTCTTTCAGTCTCATATGCACTTTCTTTTCAGATTCCTACCATCAATTATTCCATTTGTCTGTAATGGCTTCAGACTCTTTTATCTTCCTCTCAGTGGATTTCTCTGCTGCTTTGCATTTAAAATCACCTTGTCTTCCTAAATGCACAGACAAACTGTAAGCAATAAATGAGCCAGGCAAAAACAAACATGCTGTGTTTTCTTGGCTTTCTCTGCCATCCTGAGCAAAGGATGTTTCTATATCCTTTTCAGAAAGCCATCCAATGATGAACAACTATTTTTAAAAAATGGGTAGGATTGTACCAGCCACCTACTTCTCAGCCTTAGAAAGAGTAGGAAAATCTGCCCATCCATAAATATTTTTTAGGATGATAGTTCTGAAAATAAAGTAGGCTGGAACATTCCCTATCAGGCCAGGCTGCAGCATTCAGCTTCTATCAATTACTGTCTATTTGACATGCTTCATGCTCTCTTCATTAGCAGGATGAAAGGTTTTATGGGATAATAACCCAGTTCCAGTGAGCAAATGTATTTGTGAGACCAAAGGCTGAGTCCTTTGTCCTTGCAGAAGGAGCCTTGAGACTGCAGCAATTGGCAATGATCTCGGGTGGATAAATCACAGGAGCAAAACTTCTGTCCCACAGAAAGCTGTCCCATCCATGAATCACTGAGGACAAAGGATCCTCACTTCAGGAAAGCTGAGGGAGCAGAGATCATCTTGGTGAGCTGCTGCTACAGGAGGGAAATAGAAGAGCCATTGGCCTCAGTCAGATGTTGAAGATGCTGTAATTGGAGTTACTGTCGTGTTAAATGGTCCCTCATGGTTTCCTCGGTTCAATCAAGATTTGATTGAAAACCTGTGACCTGAATTTGTGGTCATTACCTTACCAGAACTTATTGGTTTTCTCACTCCTCAGGCAGTAGGCAGATGGTAATTGTTTCCTAAAACATTTCTCAGCTGAACAGCAGTGACAAACACTCTTCTCACCTCAGAAAATCCCAAAGCACATTACAAACTGCCTGGACAAAGAGGACAGATGTGTTTTCCTTGGATCTAGCAGGAGCCATGCTATAGCCATTCTCACCAGGGAAGAGGTATGCTTGGCTAATGGAAAATAATCATACCTGGCTTTCCACCCCAGCTGTCCCACACTGTTAATCTCATTGTACTTGCACTCAGATTATCAGTAGGCATCCTCTTCTCCTTCTGCATCAACTAATTACATGGAAATTCTCTTGTCCCAACACAACCAGAGCAGACTGTGAGTAAGAGAGGAGGAGGGTGTGCACTAAGGGATTGCTAACAAGAGGCAAACACTTTTTAATGTTATCCAAATTCTCCATTCCTCCACTGGGGCCAGCTGAGTTAGGATCCAATGCATGTTCCCTCTTGCAGCCTGACTTTGCTGGGTGCAAAGAGCACAATTTTCCCCTTGGCTGTGGTTTCTGGCTGTGTGGGACAGGGCTGCATGTCAGATTCTTGCTGCTAGGCTCTATTTCAAATTACACAATAAAAAAAAACATAAAAAGAACAAAAACATGCACACAGATGAAATATTATCCCACAGTGGCATCAACATATCTCATTGTAGAGTCTTAATCTATGTTCTGTATAAAAATGTGGTATTCAAAACCCCACCACGTGAGATACAACCTGAGAGGAATCACAGTAAGGACCTAAGAAAGGTCTGTACTTATGGCAGATAAAATCATGTTAGTAATACAGAAATTATTTGTTTTAAGCTCAGACCATGGACTGAATTTAGAGCTCTAAATCAATGTTTACCTTGTTGAATGATGGGTTCTTGCAGGAGAGCATTTACTACAAAAACAAACCTTTTTATCCAAATCAGTGAGTGTCAGAGTTTGAATTATGGCTGTAAGAGAAAGTCTTTTGTTTCTGTCACCTCCTTAGTCAATGCTAATTTGACCAAGGTGTGAATGAGTTAGTGTTGCTCCCAAAAATTCTGTGGTGTGCAAAGAGCCACCTTCTCCAAAGAGCACACAGAGCCTTAGGAGCTCCTTTTAGACATCCTCAGAGAGTCCAGATGAAAAATCTGCCTTCAGATGATGGAAGGCAGGTTAGTAACTTGCAGGATATTTATTTCAAGACACAAAGTCATGGCTACAACAAAGCAACTGAAGAAAGGAGAGATGCACAGTGGAACACACTGAAAATTTCTACTAATCTGCTCCAAGGTGAGACTGAAGGGCAACAACCATGCCCAGCACAGCAGAGGAACAGCACATCAGGAGATAGAACAGCTTGTGGAGCTCAGCAGCAGCAGATTTGGGAGACACAAGGTCACTCTGTACAGGGGTGGTATGAACTGCAGAGCCACCTCAGGTGGGGTGAATATTAGCTCACTGCAGCACTTGCTCCATGAAGCATTATTTACTAAAATACATATTTTTTCGATTTTCTGGTCTGCTTTTCTGGTCTCGCTGGAAGCTTCTACTTGAAAACTCTCCTTTAGCATCTCTCAGAATTGGGAGAGATGCTAAACTGGCATGGTAAAAAAAATAACAATCATTTGGGAGCAATTTATATCCTGCTGTTATAGACTCGCAAACACTCATTTCCATACCACCTACAGTTATGTGTGCATCTCTTTGTTCTGATATTGAGAAAAAAAACCATTTGTATTCTTTCAATACAAGCAATCCTTGGCTTGAATTTTTAGTTGGTCAAATAATGCTAAAGAAGGAAATATTGGAATTTCTGCCTGTGCCATGGGACTATTCAGACAGGCAAACTCTATTACAGCCATGGCCTTATCAAAGGGAAGCTAAATCTCCTCATTAAATCTTGGTTGTTGTTATTTTCAAGAAGAGAGCCTCTCTCCTGCAGGGAAAATGATGGAGAATGTGAAAACCATTGGTGGCAGCCTGCAGAGGAAGGCTGTGTGTGGAGCCATCCCAGGGGGAAGGGGACAGCCACCACTGCAGTGTGGCACTGCTCAGCACCCAGATGTGGGCACAGCCACCTCTGCTGGGCCCCAGCTCCCACCAGCATCGCCTCTGGATTCTTGTGATGAGACACCAAACCCAGGATTTGGCACATGAACACAATCTGGCATCCCTCTGTCTCACCTGCACAGAAACCAAGCAAGCAAAAAGCCACACACGTACTCCTGCCCGTGACTGACCTCTGAACATCAGAAATTCAGTCATGTAGGCTTCATTTGACAAGGACACGTGCCAAAGATCACCTTTCCAGAAAGATGTCCAAATTCTGAACCAGTAAGTTAAAAGTGAAGCAATTAAGAGCACATTCCAATGGAAGTGGCACTGAACCTGATTTTGTGTATTCATTTTTAATTATTCTTTGCATCCTTGGGCAAAATAGTCTGAATGCAGCAGAATATCCAGCCACCTAAGTCCTACAAGATTTGAGGTGCAATGCTAAAGCAGAGCCCCCACAGCATCTCCACTAGACTTTTACTAGTCTATCATCTGTTAAAATGGATATAAAATTAACATTGCTTTTCCACTGTCTTACCTGTTTGGGGAGAAGGGGAAAAGCAGAAAATATGGAGACAGGATGAGGTACAAAAGTTTGTGACATAAGGATAATTCTGCTTATTTAAAGAAGAAAAACATCTTAGAATATTATCTTGTGAGGGATGCAGTTTGAAAGCAGTCTAAGAAGTTTTCAGCAATTATGGCTAATATATCTAGAAAT
This sequence comes from Chloebia gouldiae, assembly GCA_003676055.1. Lineage (NCBI taxonomy): Eukaryota > Metazoa > Chordata > Aves > Passeriformes > Passeridae > Chloebia > Chloebia gouldiae. The sequence continues at coordinate 8,177,755 of QUSF01000022.1, forward strand.
AATCTAAATGGTTAGTAAAATGTTTATATTTATGTTATATGAACCTAGACATTAAAATTGCTTTTTTGACACTTCAAATGCAGGAAGCTGTCTAGTCCTTTCACTAACACTCTAAAGAAATGTTAATAAGACTTTTTCCTGCTATATTTTGAATGGAAGAGGTGGTGTAAACAAACCTGCAGATGGCTTTCTTTGTTCTGCTGGGGTATCCAGCTATTCTTCAACCACCAGACAGACTTTTGTTTACATATCCTGCATCAACTTGTTCAAGAATCTTTAACTCATGCCAGGATCCAAAACTCTGTGCATCCAGTGGACCAAGAGCACATTCCTTGACACCTACTCCCCTGCCCTAAGGCAGCTGGGGGACATTAATCCAATTATATGCAAATGTAGGATTTAGGAATCTAGGAAGTTATACTGAGAGATTTTTTTTAATTTGTTGGTAATACCAGAGCTAGGTTTTTATGCCAATCCAGCTCGAATGAAGCTAATTTTAACTCCCTTTATTGGAGGTACTAACCTCTGCCTTTGGACCTGTGATCGCTGCTTGGCCAAGCTGGGAGGGGCAAACCTGCTGCCCCACAAACCTTGGGGCAACATCCTGCCTTAGCTTTTGATACTCTGCTAAGCAGGGGAAACCTGGAATCAGTCAGTCCTTACTGAAAGCTCTTGTCAAAGTAAGCTTTTAATTTATTCTAAACGATTTTAAATACTCCACCCCCAAAACAGTTGAAGTCCCCATTGTACCCACACAGGCTCAATTGCCAGAATATTCAACTACGTGTATTACAGAAGACACAACCTTCACTATGCATTTTATTCTGAAAATAAACTACTAAGAAAACATTTAAGTCTTTGCAAAGTAAGTTGGATTGTTTTCCTTTTGCTGTTGTTCCTGTTTGGTTGCTTTTTTTTTCTGAGAACAGACTGGATTCACTACAAAAGAGGAAGACAAGTTAAAAGTACAAAATCTATAAAAAACTAGTGTTCCAAGGAGCAAGCACTTGCACCTAAGAAATCTTTGTTGATTGCTGCTAATATCTATGATAATTAAGCTAAAAATACCCACAAACCAATAGAATTTGCAGAGATAAGTCTATTGTCTTAAGCAAATAATGAAGCCAGGAACAGTTAAATTGATCTCATGACTCTCATTTCAATAATAAAGCAGCAACAACTGTTAATCTATAGCACTCAGTTTAAATTACAAACCCAGCGCTGAATGGGCAATTTCATTAGAGAGAACACAGCTAAGAGAGAAACAGCTGGCAGGGAAAAAAGAGTCATCCCCATTGAAATCCAACCTTCCTGGGAGTTTCTTGTTGCTCTGTACCCAGACTCCTCATCAGGGAGCAGTTCTCACAAATACCAGGTGCATCTCTTGGAAGCTTTTGGTGTCCAAGCAATTCCCTTTTATTTCACCCCCAAGGCTCCCAGGATCCAGGGGCTGAAGCTGCTGCCCCGGGCTCCATGGGTGGGCCCTGGCCCAGGATGGACACAGGGACCACCAGGAAGGGCAGGGAGAGGGAGGGGAGCAGGTCACCCCCAGGTCTGCCTGGAGCCACCCCACAGCGCTGTCAGAGAGGCTCCAGGACACAAAACGTGTCCCCAGGGACAGGAGCAGCTCCGTCAGCAGATGGGAACTGGCTTTTTCCTCCTTTTATTCTTGTCCCCGAAATTAACACTTGGTCTGCAAGCCAATCAAGCTCACCCACGGATACTAGCACTGCCTAGAAGAGACAGTTATCTTTTTAAATTAGATCCTCTCAAACACTTACACAGATCCTTGGATATTGCAGGGGCTGTGGAACTGAAACCAATGAACAGCCACAGTAGGTGAGGGGAGGAAAGGCTTCCACCATCTCTCCTGGCAGCTGTACAGAGCTTATGGGAGGAAGAACGTCCTGTTCTCACTGAGGGGAGCAGGCAGGACTATAAATATCCACATGGAACATATTTACTGAAGGATGGAGTGCCATACTAACAACTATTTCTTCATGGTAGGACCAAATATCAAAGGTATTAGCAGCTTCCTGAAATAAAGCCAGAGAATCAGAGGATAACTGAGGTGAGAAGGGACCTATGAAAGCTTCCAGTTCAGCCTCCTGTTTAAAGCTGGGACTGCTTCTATGCTAAGGAAGGTTGTTGAGGGCCTTTCCAGTTCTCTTCTGATAAATCTTAAGGATGAAGAGCCCCCAGCCTCCCCAAGGAATATGGTTCCTGTGCTGCATAAACCTTATTCTGAGGACTTTTTCCATACATAAACAGAAGGAATTCCCCTTGCTGCAATGCATGATCCCTGCCTTGTCTTTGTGCAGCACGCTGTGGCAGAGGCTGAATCCATCATCCATCCTTCCCTTTCCATTGTGGTAGACAGTGATTAGATGCCCCCTTATCTGATGTCCTCCAGGATAAATAAACCCAGGCCTCAGAGCCTCTCCTGAAATGCCGTGTGCTGCACTCTCCTGAGCACTCCCTGACTTTCTGCTGGACGTGCTCCCCTGTGCTGACCTGTGTGGCCCAGGGACACACCAAACCCACCGTGCTCCCCTGGGAGCTGCAGACCTGTGGCCACACCTGAACAGCCCAAAACACAGGCAGGTGTCACCACCTGAAATACACCTGCAGTGCCCCAGGTCCTGTCTGCAGAGCTCCCTGAGCTGTCAGTCCCCAGCCCATGGGGCTGCTGCATCCCCAGGGCAGGACTGGCTGTGTTTTACCTCACTGAATATCATGAGGCTCTCATTATCCTCCTACTCAAGATTTCCAAGCTTTTTGCCTATCATTGAAAATGGACCTAGACCACACATATTCTGTGTGCCTTGATGAAAAAAAGGAATGGCTGTCTCCTAAGGTTTCTGTGCATTTAGCCTGTCTCCCTCGTGCCATGGTGGTTTACACCAATATCCCATTCTTAAACCCCAAATTCCAACTGACATCATCAAGAGTTTTTAGAGACTGCAATGACCTTGAGAATCCTCCTGCACAGCAGCAGGATCAGGATGTCAGCATTAGTGCTGGAATGGGGTTGTTTTAACAGGACTTTGCTGAAAAGGAAGGAAGATTTAGTTGCTGCTGAAGCGGAGGTGGGGGGTGGTGTTGAAATCTATAACCAGTATCCCTGTTTAGGATGCTGTTAGCAAAATTTATGACACACATTGAAGCCTCATTTTTCCCCTAGTAAGGATATTTCTTTCAGCTATTTATTTTGCATTTCATGAGACCTTCTGCAGATGCAGTGAGCTATATCACTCTATTCTGCCCATATAGCATCCTGAGATCTAGATGCTTCAAAACCTGGGTGTATTGTAATGACTGTATAGAATATCTCAATGAAATTCTACATCTGCATCCTTGATAATTCATTTGATTTCAAGTGGGAATATTCATTGCAGCTTTTGCAAATGCTGATATAAGCCATGGAGTGGTGTTCACAAAACTCAACCTCCTGTGCCCAGATTCTTCATAGAGTTCATCCTATACATGGAATCTCCTTTTTCACAGAGCTGTGTAAAACATTGCCTCTCCCTAATGAAATTTCTATTTTTCCCCTCTCTTCCTGCAGTTACAAATGCATTGTACAAGTAGACCATGGTTGTTCTTCTTTAATTTTGTTATAACACCCAGGGAATAATTAGTTCTGTATATTCTAACAACAAACAAATATATTCATTCAAAAATTAAATATTTACTTGCCAAAGAGTGAACCCAAGTTGTCATGAGTGCTTGTCTTCATTATATGTGGGAAATTAAATGGACTTTGTACCATAATTCTGCTGCTATAATAAAGGATTATGCCCAACAAGGGAAAAAAGACCCCATTTGATTGGAAAGCAACACCCCTTTTTCATTAAACTTTACTTCATATTGCAACAAGCTTAGGTCTTATCAAATAGAACAAGTTCAGAGTGTTTTACTGTGCTGACACCCTGTCTGCTCAGCAGGTACAGGACTAACCTAGTTTAGATTTGGAGAAAACCTTGGGTAGGACCAAATATCCAGTGTAAGGTGAAACACGTGCAGCTAGAAGAATTCTCATTCCCTTCCCATCTGCCAACATAGCATTGATGAAGTGGGAATGTTCCAAAAAAAAAATTTTTTTTAAAGTCCCAGAATCAATGTACAAAAACTAAAGGTAGAGAGGTTGCCCAAATGTCTGCATCCAACTGCAGCTGCTTTGTCCTTTCCAGCCTGGTGGAGATAGATCAGAAAGCATCAAAGATCCTGCTTTGGGTCTTGTTTTAACAGATTATAATTGTGCACAACCCATTGTCTACAGGTACAAACAGCATTGGGACTGTTTTTGTAACAGAGATGCATTAGGTAAACACATTTCCTTAGCATTTACTGGACCCAAAACCTAGAAGTCCCCTATTTTCTCTTTCTTGGACACATCAGTTGCAAGTAAAACCTTCTGCCCTGTAGCTGGGGCACACAGTTTAGACTCCTACACAACACATTCGTTATCCTCTTTGTTTGTTTGCTGAGGAATCTGATTTTTCCCCATCTTCTTTGAAACATCATAATGCTGGAGGTTTTGAATTTTGACCCTTGCCTTTGGGCTATTAAACACTTGTTCCAGTCTTTTTAGATTAGATATCCCAACTTCTAACTGGCTTTAGGAGGTTAAAACACATAGCGAAGACCTTTAGCTTTTTACATCAACTAATCTACTGCTAAACCAGGAGCAGTCTCCCTCTCTCTGCAGATATGCTAACCTCCTGTCACTACATGAAAGGGTTTAACAGTTTCTAGGGCACAGAATACATTCAAGCACAGAATTTTGAACTGCTTTTCACCATGGATTTCATGTACAATTTGAGGCTTGCAAGGCATTACCCAAATGAGACACGACAGTTCTGCTTTTCCAACAAAAGTAGCAATAACCACAAACACGTGACCTGATGGCAGTGCCCAAGTCCCAGCAAACCCCTGCATGGTCAGATAAATCAGGAGCACCCCAGTGCCACACAAGTGCCAGAGCTGCCTGCTTTCTGCCCACACCTGGGGCTCTGCATGGGCACACCTCAAGGGCACAGGCACAGCTCCCACCCAAGAGCTCTGCGTCCCTCCACTTCCCTGCACAGCTCTGCAGCCTCTCCAGACCTCTTCCACACCTGCCAGTGAAGATGTTATGCCAAGCTGTATCGTAAAGTCAGGCAGGACCATGACTCAGGGAAGAAATGATGATGTCTGTCTCCAGATCAGAAGGCTGAAGGCTCTGCTTTATTAAAACTATACTATATTACATTAATATACTATTTAAAGAGATGCTGTACTATTCTACATGCTTACTTCTTCCTTACCTACCTCAAACTCGTGACTCTGCTGAGACCCCGAGCCACAGCTGGATCCCATTGGTCACTGACCCCAAACAACTTCACCAGAATCCAACCCAGCAATCACTGCAGGTGAACAATCTCCACACCACATTCTACATGGGCAAAACAAAGGAGCAGAGATAAAGATTGTTTTCTCTTCTTCTCTCTGTGCTTCTCCCAAAAGACAGAATTATATCTCTGTCCAGAGAAAGGGAATGTCACAAAGCTGGAGAGCAGAGGCAGGCCCAGCAAGTGCCCCATGCTGCCTGCAGCCACCCTGCTCTGACTGGTGCCTGGGCCAGGTCAGTGCCCAGGGCATTGCCAGCATGTGAAAAAACTTCCTAAGCCACTTTTAGCCATGTTTAGGATAGAGGTTTATGCCCAGGCTTCAGACAAAAAATGTGTTGTGTGTTTCTAGGCATGTTCACAATCCTGAAACAAAGGGAATCTCACCTTGGTAGTCCAAGGCCAGTTATTGAGTTATGACTGCATGGTGGCTCTGTGCTGAACATACAGAGAGCTTTTCCAGGAGCAGGAAACAGCCACACTGGCAGATTTTGCTCCTTGGGAAGACACCTGGGAAAGCTTTTCCAGCATTGAATCAACTGCTTCAGTCTTCCAGAGTTGCCTCTTCTTCTCCTTACCTCTCCCTGCCCTGGATTCAGGATTCAGTAATTCTTAAAAGCAAACACATGTAAGGGTTCTTTGATCTCAGCTGTTACACAGATAACTAGAAGCTAGGCCCTCCTCAAATGAAGTGATTTTCTGGAAAAACAGGCAAAATTTTGAAAGTGAGACTTGAGACAAATAGCTGGAAAGCAGTTATTTCACCAAAGAACTGCCTGTGCTCAGACAGCTCATACAAACAAACCTGAGAGAGCTCATGCTTTTGTCACTTTGGCCCTGAACAGATACAAACCTGCAAACACAGGGCAGTGTGGAACAGTCATTCCCCTGCTTCCAGAATGAATAAGAAAAACCTGAGTTTTGCTGATGTGCTGAATACTGAGCAGTAGATACTCTCAAATAACTTTCCTGGCCAGGACCCTTCAGCAGGGAGTTTAAATCTGCCTCTTGGTCCTGCGGAGGAGATCTGTCATGAAGGAACAGAGCTGCTCACTCACCTTCTCATATGTCATCTCTAGCAGCACTCTGACTGTCCAGAACATTTCTATTATCCACCTGTCAGTGCTAAAATGGAGAAAAGGAAAAATATGGTGTGTTCTGTAGACTACATTTTACTGAAAGGCTAAGGAATGGTTTCAATAGTGTGTTGAAAAGCATGGTACATTTTCTATATCAGAATAATTTTTTATCTCATGGCTTCCATTTAGAGAAATAAGCTACCACTGGAACTGAAAGTCTTAATTTATTGAATATTTGTAATTAAATATTTGATTATATTAAATATACAGTATCTTTTGATTTGCTAGTAGCCAAATGCTGCTACAACCAACACACTGATGATGACTAGTCTATCTTTACCACAGCAGTGTCACCCTCCTCTTACAGGCACTACAACCACACTTAAATTCCTTCTCAGCAGATGGACACATGTTCACACATCCTCATCACCTCCAGGTGCTGTCTCAAACTGCAGACTACACTCCAGGGTGGGCTGTGCTCCAAAGGAATGTGTCAACACCCCCTTGGACAACAGCACCCACTTGGCTGGTCCATGCACCCTACCTATGCACATGTGCATTATCTGAGGTCCTGAACTGGTCTGCAAAGACATTCAAATTAATTAGAACTATCATTAGCAGGCAGCTGCTTGCAATGCCTTGTAGTGAGCTGGAGCCTGGGCTGCCACCCAGCACGGGCGACAGCCTCCTCTCAAACAGCTCTGCCCCAAAAATACCTTCACATCTCAGCATCTGGCCCTTGGGAGCCCATATTAACTGTGGATTTTCCAGACCTGCAGAGGGATTTAAGCAGCTTGCTGGGGAGCAGACTCTCCTGAAACATTGCATCTCAATGCTGATATCCCCTGGGGGGAGAATAAGTAGGAGTTGGGTCTTAACCTTTTGGGATGACAGTATGTGGCATATGCTTGAGATAATCAGTGGAATTGCTGAGTGAAAAGCTGTATTATCTTGAAATAAATATGGTTCACCCAGAAAGGTATTAAAATCAGCTTCATGCAATATGAACAATTGTTCACATCCTGGAGCCTGCAGCCCTGAGCAGTTACTACAACAAAAAGGGATTAAGTGCCTCTAATTATTATTACTGTTATCCAAACATTTTGCTATCAGTGAGCCTGTAATAAATAACCATGACATCTCATGGGTACAGCTATCAAATTTACTGTCAGTAGCTGAGCTGTTCTGATTAAGAGGCAGAGTTTTTCCAGTAAATACACAGATCTTTCTCTAAGGACTGAAGAATAAATGAGAACAAAAAATCTAAGGGGAAGAAAGAAAAGGCTACCATGTGAGCCTCATTCTTTGCTCAGAATGTCATGTTGCTGTAAATATAAAAGACAGAGGTAACAGAGTCCTTACCCCACTCACAGGGACTCCTCTCTTGTGTGATCCATCAGTTATTCCATGGCTGGAAGCAGCAGAGTGCTGTACTGTTCATGGCACATCCCTACACTAGCACAGGAGGGAGACAGTGTGTCCTGTCCTGGAGACCTTCAGCAACAGGAGCAATCCTCCTGTTCTTTTCCAGGCTGCTTTGAAACACCTGTAAAATAAACTGAGTAACTTAAAGCTACCCTGATGCTTAAACGTACAGTTGAGCTTTCCAAAATAGATTCTATGACCCTTCAGAGACAGACAATTAACACAGTTAGTTTATGTTTACTCAGCTTCCTCCATTTTTATTTTGATTCACCAGCAATTTCTGGTGAAGTTTCCAGCCCAAGTCTGCAAACATTTAATCTTTGGTAGTAAGCAGGACTAGAAGCAATCAATGAAGAGCCACCCTCTTAGATAAGGTCTTCTAAACATTCTAAACATTCAAGATGCAAGTAGGTGATAGTTTTTGTTTTCATGTTTTGGAGACAATAAATGCTTTTCCAACTTTCTCTGAGGATTTCAGCATTGCTTTATCCTCTGTTTTTTTCCTGAGAAAGGTGATGAAACAGAAGAAGTAACCCCATTCTCTTCTGACATCTCCTGCTGGGACATAAACAGCCTGCTCCACCTCAGAGCCTGCCTTGTACCCCACCCCACACCTTCACTTGTGCCCCACCATAAGGGCTCTTCTCTCTCAATGTTAAATTTTCCATTGCCATATTCCAGCACTTCTCTCGCTGCTGCCCTCACTCCTGTTCAAAGTCTCCCTTCTTGCTGGTGAGCTGGTATCTCTTTCCCATCCATTACCTCCATGGATCTTCTGCACTGGCCAGTGAAGCCTCATGGCAAGTTGGACTGATTTCATCTGGACACGGTGCAGTCTTTGGAAAGTTACATAACTAGAACACAGAGTAGCCCTGTCATCCATATCTGGAGCTCTACAAAATTCCCTCAGGTCTGGGAAGGTAAAAACTTCAGTGGGAGCTTTCTCTGTGCCTGGGGCACTCACAAAATACAGCTGGATCCTCCAGCATCAAGTGAGATTTGGCTTTATGGCATCTTCTCACCTCAGGGTGAGGGGATTTCACTGCTCCTCTATCGCTGTGAATCTTACAGGAACCCCATCTGTAAGCCACCATCCCTCTGTCAAACTGGTGAAACTGTCTGACAGTGCCAGAAGCTTTTAGGAGGGATGGACAGACACACAGAGTCTGGAGAAGCAAAGTCCAAATCTGTGCTTTGAACCTGCACCCATGAAAGTGCACTCTGCCTGGGGTACAGAGAGAGGTCTCAGGGGTTTCACTCTTCTCAAGGACTCAGCAGTCCTGAGAAGTTTGCAAAGGTGTTGTTTACTGTTTGCTCCTCCAAACAAACTTTTGCTTCCTTGCTATACTGTGGTTACCTCCCCTCAGCAGATAAAGTGGCTCCTGCTGATCTCTCCACAAGGCCATTGTTTGTTGCTGTATCAGAGGAGCAGCAGGAGGGGTTTAAACAGCACACACAGCCCAGAGAAGATGGGAAGAGAGAAGGATGTGGCAGAGGGAGAGGTAAAGGAGAGCACAGAGAAAAAGAAGGGGAAAAAGAAGGGGAAAAAGAAGATGAACAGGCTCGTTTCTCCTCAAGGTCCACAGTTTCCCAGGAAGGATAGAAACGTTATCCCAGCTGCCCCTGCTAAACACAGCACAGGAGAGACACAGGGACGCCTGACCCCTTTCCTGCTCCAGGCAGCTGAGTAGAAGTAGCTACTTCCTGAAGAGCCATAGGAAATTATGGGTTGTTCCTCCTAATGGCTGAAAAGGACTCTCCCAGATCAGAAACTGTTTCAAGTCCCATCTCATTGATTTTCCAGGAAGCTCTCTGAACATCCACCAGCAGTAGCCAGAAACTCATTCCTTGGAGCCAGAGCAGAACAAAGAGAACACAGAGAAGCAGGAGAAAATCAAGGGGAAGGAAGGCTTGGCAGAAAGTAAAGTAGCTTCTTTTCTTGCTGGAGTTCTCTACCCTGTAATTTACCTACAGCAGAACTGTGCAAATTTGCAATAATGGCTGGGAGATCCATTGTGAGCCACTGAACCTTATGAATTACGAAGTAATTGGAAAAACACAATGAAAACAATGTTTTGCTCCATAAAGCATTCCTAGTTCCTTTACTAGGGTGGCTACAGGTCTAGTTATTTGAAAGCACTTTGCAGTATGCTGCCATACTTAACAGGGGATGCTTAGCAAAGAAACAAACAAATGCTGAAGTGAGATTTCACTGTGAACAAACAGATCAAAACTATTACAGCAGTAAAAATTTCATCTAGGAAGAAATATCCAGAACCAAATGAGCAGTACTGGATTTTACAAGAGTGCAGGTTGATCAAATTACATTTGAGGCTGTTGTGCAAACCCTCACTCATCTCTCTGTTTTAGGGAAGCCCCCTTGTCCATGTGCAGGTGGCACAAGGCAGAGCTCAAGCCCCTGTGGTGTGAGCAGGCACCTTCCTCTGCAGCCTCTCCTCTCCTCCTGCAATCCGTGGAGCACTCTGTGCTTCTGAGAGCTGCCTGCTGCTGCGGATGCATTGTACAAAGTCATGCAGACAGGACAAAATCCTCTGCCATAACACTGGCAGACCTCAAAATGAGTCTGGGAATGAACAGGTAGAGTTCACCCCACGAGCTCTGGCTGGAGAACTGAGGGGCTACAAGGGCCAGGCTGCAGCTTCAGGCCCATCCTGAGCCCCTGACAAGCCTCAGAACCCAATGAGGAAAATGTTGCTCTCTGCTTTGTCATTGCTCTCTACTTCCAGCTGTAACACTGATACTCACCCATCATGTGCACAGTAATAAATTAGGAACACGTACAAGATGATAAAGATGGTTGTTTTCCCTCCCTTTTCTTTTTTTTTTCTTTCTCTGGATTTGCTACAGATGTGCTAGTTAGTGATGAATGAGTTTAATCCTTGTTCTTTCTCTTTGTTGATTATTTTCTGCTATTTGATTATATGTACAAAAGGGAATTTTCTAATATGTAATATCTGTGTTAATGGGATTTGGGGCATGTATAAATCATCTGACCCCAATACCCATTGTTGAATAAGTATTTCTGAGATGGACAACTGCCCACAGCCCCTTCAAAATCCACTATGGTGCTTTTTAACCCTCTTATTTTTTTGAATGCTCTGTGAGGAACCTCCCTTCTCCCACTAAAAAACCTGTGCATGCTTTCAGGATTTGAAGAAACCAAATCCTTCTAATGGTTTTGCTAATGATTGGCTTAGGGTTCTAGTTCAGCTTCCTGAATTTTAAATCTTGATGTTATTTGCATTTGTATTACATAAATCAGAACAACAGGCTGGCCTTACCCCCACAGACCTCTGATTCCCACAAGGGTGGGGGTTTGCTTTGAAATTCTTAAAAATTCCCATAAGTCTCTATCACTGAGTATGTGCCTAATTTTCCTACTAAATTTCCCCTTTTAAATAAAGTTATAAACACAAGAGGTTCAATATTTGCAGTGTTAGGACACACCTCCCCCAGCCTTTTTCAATCAGCACAATCAGTGTTTGGCCACAAGCCTGGTCCACATAAATCACGTGAGGCAGGCAGTCACCCTCAGTGCTGTCATACAAAAATAGCAGGCTGCCCTTTAAAATAGCACTGCAGTGATCCCATTTTACATTTCCAGAGATGTGTTTATGCTAAAGGGATCCCACTCCAGCACAGGATGCTGCTGGGAATCCGGGATCTGCAGTGCCTGGGCTAACGGGCACACAGCCTGCACAGCTCAGGGAGAGGCAAGAGCTGGGGCATGGAACCAGCACAACCCAAAGATGCCTGCAAGCCTCTGATTCAATCTGAGCAGAATCAGATCCTCAAAGTTTCCCTGGGTAGCTCCCACTAAACTCAGCTCTGTCGAGCACAGAGGGGATGAAGGAAAAGAGGTGAAACGGAGTTGGGCACAAGAGGAAAACAATTGCAGGTTGTCAAGTTGAGGTAGGAAAGGAAGAGGGAAGGTAAGTCTTTGAGACAAGTCTTAAGAATGGGTGCAAGGAGAGAAATCAGCTTGGCAGGTAGACACAGCTGTCCTACAAGTTGTATTGTCCCCTGAGAAACACTTGTGCACCCAAAAGTTTGCCTATTCTTTCTAAATGTGACAATTAGAGATATTCCCTCTTCCCACACATCTTACTCCAAATAGAAATTAACTGAAATTGAGTGACAGGGGATTTAATTCTCTTACAACATCAGGTTTTCTATCTGACTCATGAAATGGCAATACATCTTGGATAAAAGTTTGGGAAGGACCAGTTTCTGCCAGATGGACAAAATTCCAGCTCAGGAGTCTGTGATTCTTCTGTAAAAGCCCTTTTAACTTTTAGCAAATAATTAATTTTTAAGTAAATTTTGAGTGAGGATGACCTTGAAAATAAGAAGAGATTTCTTCTCAGTTTTAGCTAAGTTTTGCTGCCTTCTCAAAAAGTGCCCTGAACACGCAGACTCCTCATTTACCCAGCGAAGACATTGCCCTTCTCTCAGAGGCACAATGAATGCTGTGAGGGTAAGAAATCATTGCCAGGCACCACAGGGAGAGCTGACTCAAGACACCCACACACCAGAAAGCAAATGCAGGGTTCCCATGTCCATATCAAGGTGCATCTGAGGGAAAGCACAGGAAAAAGCTGTGATGGGCACAGGCTGGGCTGGCTCACTCCCCAGGAAGCCCCTGCAGCTTCTACAGAGCTCTAACAGAATTAGCCTTCCTTAAAACACAAACATCAAACAAACAAACCACGAGGGGCAGCACTTTCTCCTTCACCACTGACATTTTAATCCATGAGACTGTAAGCACCATCCCATCAAACTCACTCTGTGTATTTTAAATATGTGTGTTTTGAGTGCTCCATATGTTCCCAAAGTTCCTTCCAAACATCTTTATGTCTCCTGGTGAACAAGGTTTGGTCCTACCACAGCAGCTGACAGCACCATCACATAGATGAACTTCTTAGAATTTATCCAAGCTGTAGAAAATAGCATAAGTAGTGCTGCTTGCTGTGTGCTGTTTGGGTGGAATACATATCAGCATCAAACACAGAAACATTTGATTTTGTCTGACTGGAAAACATAGCATTCAGAATGGAAGATTAGAAGAAAAAAACATGGCAAAGCAGCAGATATTTTGAAACATCTCCCAGGTGTTAAAAACTGTTTGAGGGTTGTTATTTCCACAGATCTAAACTCTAACATAAAACAGAATGTTTTTCTGCCCTGAGAAAGCAAGGTGTCTGGATGGAGACAGCTACAGCCTTTTCAATAGAATATCACAGGTGGGAATGCACTGGTTTTTCACCAGAGTAACACTGGTAGCAGACATCTTCATTACCCAATGAACATAAAGAGAAAACAAACATTATTAAAGGGTTTCAGTCTACACTGCAAACATTACTGGTCTTGAAAGTGCTTTGAATGTTTGTACATGGAGCTTTGTTCATATAAATAGGCAGCAGAACTGTGGTAGTCAGTACCTGCATATAAACACACATACAGAAAGCTTTGCAAGGTCTGGGGCTGCTCCTCCCAGCTCTTATCAATTCATGTTAATAGAAGGCAAAGGGTATTTCTAACCCAACAGCGAGAAAATGTTTCTTAACTTTGACTGAACCAAGCACATACACTTTTTGTGAGAAACAAGTTTCATTGGTAGCAGAACCACTTGTCATTTTTTCAACTCTGTTGTCCTTTCATGAAACTTCAGCTAAAACTTCATCTTTTATGCTGAACTACCACAGAAGGTGCTAAAATTACAATAACTCCTGTTTGTTAAGATCACAACTGCGTTCAAGATGCACAACTGAACAAAATGAAAGCTGCATTTTGTTGCTTTACCACCCAAGATGCTGCTGCGTTTCAAAGGGGTGATAGCCAAATGCATTCAGATGATAAGAACAAACTGTTCAAGGAATTCTTCTCAGCAATGACTAATATTCGATAATAACAGCCATGAAATGAAAGCAGCGTTAAGTTTTATTAAATGATTTTCCACTGCCTCCACACTGAAACATTAGCCTGTGCAGCAGAGAGCTCAACTAAATTAACAGCTGAGAAAGAAGTGTCAGGAGTTATTACAGAATGTATTCCCAGTGATGAAATTCAAAGTCCAGGGGAGCAGTTGTTTTATAGATGTGGAAAGGCGAAAGAAAAGCAATCCTTGTCAGCAGCCCATGAGAAGTGGAAGTATCAAACTCCCTCACTTCACCCTCCTCTGCAGAGTCCCTTGACCATGTCTGTACTTCCTGTGCTGAGAATGAGCACAGGACAAATTGGGGGCTGAAAGGCCAGGAGGATCCAGCCTGTGTCCCACTGCCATCAAACCAGAATCCTTCCAGTCCTCATTCCCACAGGGGTGTAAATGCTCACTGCTTATTCTGCAGGTGTGGCCTCAGCAGGGGCAGCCTTTGCAGTTGAAAGCTGCTTCCCCACCCAGATTGTAGCCTAAGGGCTACAATCACAGCCAGATTTACTCACTGCAGGTGTGAAGGGACCCCTGGTGTCCCCGTGGTACAGGGGTGTTGCCTGTCAGCTCCAACAACAGAGCGTGCCACGAGCATGTGCTGTGGCCTTGGTTCTCAGCTCAGCTCACAGAGACCCCAGAGACCCCAGCCCCCCTTTCCAAACAAGAAGGGAAGTGTTCCCAAAGCACTTGCTCTAGGTAAAACACTTTAAGGTTTGGCCTGCCCAGATGACATCACCCATAGACAGATGTCTGGCCATCCTGCCACATCCCTGGAAGTGCCCAAGGCCAGGCTGGACAGGGCTTGGAGCAGCCTGGGACAGTGGAAGGTGTCCAGCAGGGCTGGAATGAGATGAGCTTTAAGGTCCCTTCCAACCCAAACCATTCCATGATCCTCTGTCCTTGCTGGATACTGTAGTGGGGTGAGTGCATCACCCACAAGGTGCCCAGCAGAGTTACAAGGACTGAACTACTGCAAACACTTTAGAGTTGCCTCCGTTCAAAGAAAGAAAATAAATTAACATGGTGCAAACAGAGTGACCCAACTCCTCTTGCTCCTCCCTGTTGGGCCAGTGCTGGTATCTCTGATGTGCTCTCTACTGTTTAGTCATCCCTGAGCTAATTACACATCTACTCCTAAGTTTCTTCTATCCATTACTTTTACAAGTAACTGAAACAGTTCAGTCTAGAAAGATATTCAAAGGAAGACACCTTGTTCATAAGCTATAATTATCATCCTAGAGAAGAGATATCTGAGACCTGAAAATTTCAGGGGGAAAAAAAAGAAAATTGAAACCAAGATGCCATGCTTGAAAAATGGTCAGCTACTGAAAATTAAATCTAATATTCATGCAAGTAAACACAGGCTAGGTCACTTATGTGTATTGTGGATATATCAGGAACTGAGCATCTAAATTAGAAAGCACAGTGTTCAACCACAGGTTCTCAGACTCCATGTAGGAAACACTGGATGGAACTTGTGGTCTACTAATGAGAAGGTCACACAAATTCCTGATCTTAATACCTTTAAACTGTTAACAGCACTCCCCAGCCAATGCTGCGGTCATTACTGAAACTTTAGCAGTTGTCCAGATGAAAAAAAAAAACAATCTTTGCATGTTAAAAAGTGAATTTACTACCCAAAAAGATCAATTACAAAGGCTGGTACGTCAGAGGCACTACAAAAGATACACAATTTGAAATACAGGCACGCTTTACTGAAATATGAAAAGCCAATTACTTTTTTTAGCTGTTCAGCTTAGTCATTAATACCTGCTCTGGGATCACTTTATGCCACAGCAAATAAAGGAAAGATAACAAGGGAGCTCCAGTCACTGTGGCTGTAGGAAATGACAGGCTTTGCATCACCAGCTTTCTTGCCCTTCCTACTCTCTGCCTCCAGGGATCTGAACTCTCAAGTCTCACTCTGATTAAACTCCATGTGTAAACTCCATCAGAAATATCAGTTTACTTATATTTTCTTCATGGGAGAAGGGAAAATAAACCAAGATGTGTGTATACATAACAGAAAAATCCTAATTCATGTGAGGCTTCTGCTGTGGCACACCTGATGAGACAGAGAACTCCCAGATCTGAACATCTCTGCCCAGCTCCCATGGTTGGACACACAGCCCCAGGTGACTCCCTGGACTCCCCACACAAAGGATGGATCATTCTGCTGCCTCACACCTCTCTCTTCCATGCTTGCCTTGTCTGAGCTTTCATCTGAGCCATGACTCTGATTCATACAATTATACATACAACAAATAGTCTCTGCAGTGCTGCCCACAGAGCCTGCAGTCACTGGTGACAGAGAGAAAGCATTAACCAGCCTTGGTCCCAGCAAAGAAGGCAGCAGCTGCCCAAGTGTGTTTCTGTAACAGGCCTAGGGATGCCTCCATGGTGTTAAGAACATTTGTAAAGCTTCTTCATGACTATTAATTACTTGGAAATACAGGAACCTAATCAGCTTACAGAGCCAGTCTGCCTTGGCCTATTTACACAACACGTTGTTTTGCTGCCAGTTGCTGTGCCTGAGCTGTCACAGCACATTTCCTTCCCCATCCCAGTCTGGATGTGCAGTGACGGGCATGCTGTGCTTCAGCATTACTTATGCAGGCCAGAAGGCCTCCATGCCCCCTCCACTTCTTCAAGGGCATCTTCCAGCTATAGCTGTCTGTGCTATAAATACTCCAACCTGGCCTCTCTTTCCAGCCCAGGCACACTGGCTGCCAGGGTACAATAAGAACACACAAAGGTATGGAATGCACTCGGACTAGAACAGACCCACCAGCTCTCAGAATGGCCACACACCACTTGAAAAATTGTTTCATGGTATTAAAACTTTGCATCTCATTCTCTTCAGCTCCAAAGCATCACAGCTTTTTTTCCAGCATTGTGTAAACACCATCACCACCTGACTGGAACTGATCAGTGTGCAGTCCTGCTGGGTGATAACACTGGACTAGACCCCTCCTGATACTGACTACCTCCTTTTAGCTCCAAATCTAAAATGCAAACAAGAAATCCAAGCTAATAAAAACTTCAAGGTCAAAATCTATTAATAAGGACCTACAATGCTGGTTATGCTCAGCACTAAGAAATCTACGGCTTGGAGATTTAAGTGTGGTCTTGGATTAAACCTGGTTCTGGTTTGATTCTTGAGGTACACTAAACTGTGAAAGAAGTGACATAAACAAAATGGCTTGGCTTTAGATGGAGGACAACTCCAAGATTTAGATGAACTCTATAGAAATAATGGGACTCTGGCTTTTTCTTTTCTCTGGCAGCTCTCTCTCGAGTCTGTTTTTCTCACTCTCTGATTGTGTTACTATTTTCAGTAGTTCCTTGGAGGGGTACAGAGGTATCTAAGGTACATTAGGCTTTTTCAAGCACCTAGGTGAGCCAAAAACTTGCCAAAATAATGTACTCCAGTTTTCCTTTCCTGTCATTTCCCAAGCAGCTAGTTTCCTTCTTTGAGCACATAGAAAGATTGCAGTGCCTAAATTCAATGTTAAGGGTGTAGGCACAAAATTCTTCCTATCCCACTCCATGCCTGGAAACAGTGAAGGTTTAGTATGGATCAGCATCTCTCAGCACACTGCATTCTTATTTCCACCAAGCCTGTTTTTCCTTTCAAGGAAAGATGCACTGACAAAATTGTAAGCACACAGACCCATTCATGAGAATCAACAAGGGGGCATTTCCTCCCTTTGCCTTGGTGTCCTTGCTCTCTCCAGGGGATTAACACACATGCCCAGACAGACTGCATGGTCATGTCCCTCACACGTTCAGTTCAGCAGCCACCAGACTGCCCCCCAGTTCTGCCTTCATGTTTGTTGTCTCTTCATTTAATGACTCTGTCTCTTTTCTTGGCTTCTTTGTGCCTTATGAAAACAGTATGCAAATTTCTTCAAATCTATGTCCCAATTCTATCTAAACTCATCAGCAGGCTTTATTCTGTTAGTTTGTTTTTCCCTCTTGGAGAATGGCCTCATCATACCCCTCTCATTCATGAAACAGATCTCATCTCCCGTCCCAGAATATATTTACAAACAGCAACACATTCTGTCTCCTTGCAGAGCTCAAACATCAGGAGCTCTCTCAGGGAGGTTCAGAGTGGAGCTGCCCAACTCACCCCACTCCTGATGTGTTGTTGAGCCCTCACACTGTTCTGAACTGTGCCTGTGCACATGCTGAGCCACTTATGTGTGAGGGAGGTGTTTGGTGGCATGTGTGTAAACTGGTTTCCAGGTAGCTTTTACAGGCAGAAAACATCACCATTGAGAAAGGGGGAAATGAATGAAAGGCTGACACAACGAAAGCAGTTCCCAAAGAATCTGTGAGTTACATAAATGTACTGACCTGATCATTTGGCACCTAGGCAGCCATGGACCCAAGCTTCTCTGAAAACCAGTAATAGCAGATGTCAGTTCTTATAAGAATCCTGAAACCACTACCTAAAACCAATGTAAATCTTGTGAATTGAAGAAGTGATGGAATATTTTGAAACATTTGGATATCTTGTGCATCTTCTATCTTCTATCCTGTATCTAGCAGATGCAGCTGATGCCCCATCTACTCTCAACAGGCGAATGTCTGCAGCACCTTTTAGTTGACTTCTACAAGAAGAGATGGCAATCTGAGCCTGTCTACGTCTTTCAGCTGCTCTGACCAACTGCATCTTTCCACACTGCACCTCCAAGAAAAGTTCCCCAAAAAGTAAATTCAGCACATCTGTGAGATTTAAAGACCCTCACATCTAACTGCTACTGGAGGTTGGTACAACCTGTGGCTGGGAGATGTTCCATGAGTTCAAATATATGAACTCCACTCCCAGCTTTCAGATCCTCATAACCTTGAGTAAGTGATGTTGCTTTTCTTTTTCTGCTCTCCAGGTTTGTGTTTCAGGTGAGAGATCCCTTGGGAATGGTTGTGTCTCACAGAGGGTGCTGAGATAGCAAAGCCTTAAGATGTAGGGCTGCAGATTTGACTAGGCAGTACACCTGATTAACAAAGGAAATAGCTGTGAGGAATATTTCCTATCAGGACTTACTTATCAATTAAAGTTTTATTACACATGCTTTTTGCATAAGAATTGTCTTTTTCACTTGAAACTAGACATAAGAAAAAATGTCCTGAAGCTCAAGAGATTTGGATTGATTTGTCATTAACATCCACAGGGGCATATTGCAATGTCTGGTTCCTGTGCTGCCTATCATCTTCTGGCTGCTGTCCATTTATAACAGATGGGCTGGACTCCCTTGAGACTCCCAGCTACCTGTCAGGCCCTGATATAGCTGTAGAAATCATTCTTGATCCTCTAGCATAGCTCTGCCTCTTGTTTTCTAATGTCTTCTGAGAGAACATCATCCCTGCATGTCCCCTTTCTGCAGCGATCTGACAATTCAGAGTAGCAGTCCAAGGCCTGCCTCCTGTTTGCAGAGACTTTGCTTCGAGGTCAATGTTCTGCCTGGCAATGTGTTCCCATCAATACTTTTTTGTTTACTGCCTAGAAAAAGTGTCTCTGGCAAATCCATGGTATTTCACAAAAATCCAGAGAGCTTTAGTCAGAAAAGGGCACAGTCGTTAAGCAAAAATATTGGAAGTATGTTCATTTCTCCCAAATGCACTGTAATATTTTCTTACTGTGACTTACACATTGCAACACTGGCTCATGGAACAGGTTCACACTTACATATGTTAAGGCATATTCTCTTCTAGGTCACTGCAGGTGACTTCTAAGGTTCCTAAGAGAGAAAGAAATTAGATTTCAAGGACACTTTTTGAAGGTACCCTGAGTGATGTAAAAGGGCTCCTGTGGATTACTGCAGGTTCATGGCATCGTGCTCCCTATGAAGACAAAGCAGTTGCAGCCTGACCAGAAAAACGCAAAACTCTGCAGTTCAATAGAGCATAGGAGCATGCTCTCTTGAACATGAAACAAGTAGTTCAATGCATAGGAACAACCAACATCTAAGAATGAAATTCTTGTTCAAACAAGATCATTCATTTCACAGATAGGGCAGAGTGCTGGTGCTTTAAAGGAATTTCCATTGTATTCCACCTCCAGGAGCCCAGGTGGTGACCAGCTTCCAGTACAGCCCCAGCAGTGACTTTGAAGGTGACTGCTCTTTCTTCCTTTTTCTTTCTATGAGGATCCCAATGACCTTTAGAATTTTAGTATAAAAATTAGGTCTTTTTCCAAGATGTAACCTATAAAGATTTAATCTACTCCTAAGGAGCACTTAAACAAAACTAAAATAATTAGCAAGCACTGTGACTTAATAAAACCATCAGAATTAACCACAAACACACACATACAAACTCTAGAGCTCACCTGCAGAAGCAGGTGTTGTTATGTCACTGAGCTAGTCCCTTAGAGATACCCACATATATCCCCAAACCTATACTGTGCTTCAGCAAGGGGAGAGCAATAACCATTTTTGGTTATGTGCTTTGGTTATTTTTATTATTGCATTATCACTGAGGTGTGTGGAACATAAGCAGTTACATTAAGCAATTACCTGTATGTGGGCCAGTAGAGCAGCAGCTTTGATGAAATCCTGAATTCATGATGTAGAATCACACCTCTGCAAAAGACTCTTTGATCATACACAAGCCAAGGAATAACCATGTCAGGTTCTTTCCTGCAGCTGGTAAATGAGGAAAACCCATGCTTACATCCTTGGGGACCTTCTTAACTGAAAAGAGAAGAGCTGCAACAGCAGCATCACTGCACAGTGTGTGTAATCTGCTTAAGCACTGCACAGGGGGTGTCTTTGATTCCAAAAAAAATCTCTTAACATAACCTACAGGTACTTTAAAGACCAGTGGCAATGTTCTTGAAAGGATTATAAGCCATTGCCGCTACAGCCCTGCATTTACCCCAGCCACACGGGAAATTTTTTAACTGTCTGAAGATTGGGAAATAATTAGGAGCAGCACAGCTGACACATCCAAAGCTTGTGCAAACTGGAGTCAAGTGAATCCAGGACAGCAAGAAGAGCCCCCAGCAGGGTTCTGAGGCACTCAGTGCTGTGCTCTCAGTGCACCCACCCTCCAGCAGCTCCCTTCAGAGTGACCCAGCATCAGAGCAGTGCAGCTCCTTAGCCTCACCCCTGCCTTTCCTGGACATGCTGCAGTGGCTTCTGAGTGCAGTCGAGTTCTGTCTCAGCCCACCAGGACACCTCACCTGTCTGGGGCCAGCTCCCTGAGCTGCTTTCAGCCATGTGGCACACACAGATCCATCAGCTCACCCAGCAGGCAAACGCCCAGGCCTGGCTCACCACAGCCCTTCTTAGGAGACAAAAATGTGCACAAGGGACTGGGAGAACCTTCACCTCCTAAAGCCCCTCAGAGCACATCTTCTGCCATCTAACATCAGAGCAGCCCAGCTGATGGCAGCTGAAGGTGTCCTGCAAGAGCTCTTCCCTTTGTCTAACTGGAAGGCTGCATTTTCCCAGCACCTTGGAGCAAGTCAAAAACCATTACCTCAGTACCAATTACACCTGCATGAAATGAGAGCTGGAGGAGCTGAGAGTGAAGAGGTTCTATTCCAGGGAGTAGACTTCAGCAGCTTTTCCATACAGGGATTTTCTGCACAGAAAATTGCTCAGTGGCCACAGAGACTGGAAACTCTATTTCTGCATTACTGCATGGAAGAGATGAATATCATAAGTCTGAACTATTAAAATAAGCAAAGCCCTAAATTGTTCAATTAACATGAAGCAGTCAAGGTGAGAGTTTTCTGGAAAAAGTACTGAGGCACAGTTTGAGTTCATAGTAAGGATATGATGGAGTGAAGGTATGTGACCCATTTAGAGGGGGAAACAAAGCATGGAGTGACTTCCCAGAGTGTGTAAAAGACATTTTCCTCAGGTTCCAGAGCTAAATACAATATGTAAGATTGGTTAGTTCAGTCTTTAACAACACTTCTGGATAGATGAAGCCTTAGTACCTACATTCTTGGCGAAAAAAAGGTTTTGCTACAGTCTAGATGTTAAAAAATTATTCTACTTCAGATTCTTAAAATTCCAGTTGAATTTCAGACATTTGGAAAGTTGAGAAAATTATATTGGTGCACTTTCAGGTTGAGAACAAAGGCTCAATTTACAAAGAGAAATACTGCAGCAAAATTGACTTGAAGTCTTTTCTTCTAAAGCTGCTTTTAAGTAATAAACAGTAGCATCATTAATGCATTTTACACCATTGAGAACCATAGAGATAAACTGTGCTGGGGTGATACAAAATCTCAGATTTCTGCAAAGGCAAAGCAATAAATATCATCACTTTTTCTACAGAAATACACAAGAATTCCAAATGTGAGAGCAGTGAATATCTGTAAACAGCTTCCTTATTCTTTTCTGCTTTTTAAGGTAAAACAATAAGAGAAGGTTCTTTACTTGCAGCATCTCCAAAATGTGCATCCACATTTCTCCAAAGAAGGTGGATGGGGGATGGAAAGAAGACAAGGAGATGCAGATGGCAAAGGGTTCCCATTGATGTTCTTTGCAGCTTTCTTGAGCTGCTCGTGCCTGAGACACAAACAGCAGGTCTGGCAGCTGCCCAAACACCCACCTGAGCCCAGGTACAGCCTCACAAGGTGTTCCAGCAAAGTAAAGCCTGATTTTTACCTATTCCCAAACCCAACTCCCCCTCCCACTGCTACAGCCAGCAGCAATACCTCAGTCACAGAGCACTTCTTCCTTATACACCCGGCTGCCTCCAGAAGAGGGGCGCAGATCATTCACCTGCACGCTCAGACTTCAAAAAAGGGACATAAATTTCCATTTTAGCCCTAAAGACACAACATTTTCCTTGAGCTACTGAATGCTTCAGTGGTTTCACTTGAAATCCTGAGCATTCAGCAGCATTCCTCTTCCCAGGGTCATGCAAGGTTTATCTTTCCAAATCACTCAGTGCATCTGTAATCAAGCTGTATCTTGGCTGTAGTCCTTAGGTTTACATCTTACTGTCTGTCACTTCCTTCACAGGTTCACAGGAGGTCAGAGCCCCCTGTCCTTCACATATTCTCTCACTGAAAACATATCTAGTTAAAGCCAAAAGACAACTGATGGAGCTTCTCACACATGACTAGAAGATTTAAGATAGTTTCCAGAGTGGAATGTTTTCCAAGGTGTTTTTTTTTAAGCTGCCAAGTGGTTACTCATGCAAATTAGCTGTCTCATAAGTGAAAGCACTTCAAGGGATGCTCTCCGTACCCCTCCAGATCATTATACTTAAAGTTGTTGTGATATTTCTGATTTAATTCAGTTCTTACTGTGAAAGATACTAGGTTAATCAAAATATGAGGGAGGCCACCACCTATTTTTAATTAATAAATTACAAGCTACTGTGTAATCAGTAAGATTTCATCAAGGTTAAAATGAAGTGCTCAACCCACAATCCATGAACACAATTTTCAGCTGAGGATTATGCAACAATGCCAGAAGATGAAGAATAGAATTCCAAGCACAAATGTGACCATCCCTGCAGCACTGTAATAAGGTGGCCTTTAGCTCACATGAAAGCTTTCAAACAGTAAGGTTGCACTTTTTCAGAAAGTATTTAAAAGTGTGTTTAAAATTCAGCACATCTTTCAGTCCCATTAATAAAAGTAATGTCTTTTAAACATAGCCATAAATCTAAATACAGACATCAATTTTCCCCTGACTAGATGATTTAATTAAACATTTATTTTTTCTGAGCACCTCAGGAAAGCAGCAGTCTGTGCTGCATCCACTGTGAAGACTTGCTCTTTGGCCAAAGGTCCAGGCAAAACCTTGCATGATCCTGGAAATGCCTCCTCAGAATCTTGTTTTGTTTAGATCAGCCTCCTCATCAGCCTGAAGAGAGCTGCTGCTTTCTGTAAAGTGAATGACAAATCTGTAGGCTGGAGACTGATGTTTATATTGCCCTCAGTGAGTCAGAGGAACAATCAAACATTCTGTCTTACAATGGCTTCATCTCTTTGCCTCCCAGTGCCAAGACAGGGCTCTGCACCAGCCCCTCACTGCAGGTACTCCTCAGGTCCAAGGGTGGCTCTGGAGAGGTCTGAAGTGGCTGCATTTCTTTAAAAAGAACTCCTGGTTAAGGAAAAGCTTGTGATTACTCGTGCTGGAAGTCTGAGACTGATCTGCACACAGGGAGCAGGACACCAAGCACGATGGTCTGCAGGACAGCCAGTTTTGCTGAATGACTGGATCTTGTTGTGACTCCAGTTTAGATAATGCAAATACTTGTTCAGTACAAGAACTGGAGCCCTGACACCCATAATGTGACAAAGCAGCCTCGTGGTGCATCCTCACAGCACTGGCTGGTTGGGCTGTGCAGCTCCCTGGGCCCAGCAGAACAAGTTCTCCACCACAGAATGTGGTACTCTAAGAACCAGCCTTAAAAAAAGAAACTTGCATACAACTCCCAGTCACTACAAAAGGTGTTCACATATCCCAAGTGCATTTATGAGTTGCGCTGAAGAATAGAAAAATTCTTACATTAAAAAAAAAATTAAAACTGAGTTTGAAAAAATTTAATTGTTTTTAAAAGCAAATCAGGTTCCGGGTCCTGATATTGAAGGATATTTAAAAATTATAGCCAACAGATAAATATTGCAATTGATTTCAGTCATGGACTAAAATCTTTCTGATGTCTGGGGGAACTTAAAATTCACCAAGTCTTTTGAAATAAACACTGATGCTTTTCCCCCGGGTTCAAAGAAATTGGAGAATGATACCAATTCTGTATTCAAATCAGCCCATGAGGATTAGGCAAAGGTAGCTATTATCTCTGCAAAGCATGTGCATAACAATGAACATTTAAAGAGAAGAATCTTCCATTTCAGTAAAATTTTATGAGAACACAAAAATGGTAAAACCTTTATCTCAGACACCTTATGCAACATCCTCCTCCTAGAAGCACTTTTCTCTCTGATGGGTTTTACAATATTCTTATTCAAGAAACCACTCTTTCCAAAATGCTTAATTTGCAGAGATACATTCTCATTTCACTGTGTTTTAAAAAAGAATAATTCTGTTTGAGAGACATCAATGCTTTTTGATACTCAAAGTATAGATAAGGTAAGATTCAGCATGTTTTATTGACTCAGTTTTAAAAGTCTTGAAAATCAACAATTCTCACTGATTACAGCTTGGTTTGGGAAAATGTGATTTTTATTTAAGGCAATAGCAAATTCTCCAGCTACTTTGCAGTGTAACATTGGGATTTAGCTCTGACAGTGACCGTGGGTCTTTATTATTAGGAAGTTATTTGGACAATATGGATTATTCTTAAGCTAAAGCCAAACAAGTGCCAAGAACAAATCCAATTAATTTGTAAATAGAAATAAACCCATACTGCAACAGCTTCCAGGAGCTCCCAGGACAGTATCATGCATTTCTTCCATGTCTCAGCACTGGCAAAAGCATTCTGTCACCTGTGACTGCAAAGATAACCTTGAAAATGCCTCATAGCAGAGCAATAAGTGGGTTTTAACCCAGAAAACATCTCTTATTTCTAAATTTGATTTTTTTTTTCAGTCAGCTCCATAATTCCAGTGCATCACTTAGAAAAGATCAAAAGTTTTAAAGCAAAAGGTTCTTTCCAAACAGAACAGTTAAAAAAAATCCTGGATGTGGCACTCAGTGCAGTGGTTTAGTTGATGAGGAGGTGTTAGGTCATAGGTTGGACTTGGTGATCTCAAAGGTCTTTCCCAACTGAGTTCATTCTGTGATTCTGTGGTTCTATTACATTAAGAGTTCTTGTATCACACTTGACATTTTCCATATTGCAATTCTGATAAAACCATAGAATCAATTCAGAAAAAAAAATTACCGAGATACAATCAAATTTTCTTTAATTGAAAACAAAGTAGGGATTTTCCAAATCCGAAACTTCCAAACAGTTTCCCTGCGGCACAGTGAGGTTCACACTTCTTAGCTCATCCCCCAGTAACACCAGCACACCAAATCTCCCCTCCAGCCCTGCAGACCAGATCAGCAGTGAGTCCCCTCATGCCCTTACCAGCTCCTCTGATGCTGACAGAATGGACAGCCCTGCAAACCCTCTGGGAAAAACAACATCAAATTATGGGCACATGAGAAATCTTCATTTTTTTACTCTTAAAACTTAACCTGTTCCTTCTTTTACATTGATTTTTCCATTTTCCCTAGGTAAAGTGCTCAATCTTGGCTGCTCAACAGCATGTAGAGCAAATAAAAACCCCTCTGATCTACTCTGCTATGGATCTGCTTGTTGGAGTACCTTTGGAGAATGTTTATTTCTCTGGAAATATAAACATACTTGAGGATATGTTTTTCTGCAGAACTTTCTGCTGAAAGGTCAAAATCCTTCCATTTCTTCATTTCCTGGATTCTCTATCACATTCCTCAAGAGTACAGATGACCATTGGCACATCCCTGGTGTTAGCAATTAGAGGCATGGGATGGGTCTGAGTGGGTTTGATTGCTCTAAAACAGATTCTCCTATCAGCTCTTGAATTCAGGATTCAGATTTTTAATCGTCTCCTGGAAATTGCCTTTTTTGGGTTCTGCTTTCCTAAAGTGAAAGAGAATATTCCTAAACTCTCCTTCCCTTTCCTACAGCAGGGGATTGCTCCTTTTTTTGAGGAATTTGGTCTTAAGTTCAAAGGTAAATTGTCATGGGAATGGTACCTGCAGGAGCTTGCTCTGAGCTGGACCCTGCCAGCTCCAAAGATTCCCCACAGGATTTACTGAAGGATGATGAATGTCAGCTCTCTCCAGACAGGATACAGAAGTTTTGCAATGAAACTGTGGAAATTGATTTCCCCTTTACAAAAAAGGTTAATTACAGAGCCTTGGGAACATGTTTGTTATTTATTACAACAATAAAGAAACCACTTTTGACTTGGGTAGCAGTTTAGCCCAGAGATTAACCTTCCTACTATTCCAGTTTTGCAGCTGAATAAACTTAGATGTGGAGAGGGGACCAAGCCATCCCACCTGCCCCAGTGACCTGCTTGAGGAAGGTGTTGCTCCCAACACCCATCCTGCCCACCATTCCTGATGAATGCACTCAAGGGGATGCAGCCAGCCCAGGGGATGAAGCCAGCTGAGGGCACAGCCCACTGTGACCTGGAAATCACTGGCAATGAGCACAGCTTGTGCCTGGATGAGCCACTTGGGCACAAGGATCATTCCTGGTGTCAAACACAGCCTTGCTTTAGCCTTGCTTTAGCCTAGCTTGTAGGGCTGGCTTGCTAGCACTGCAGTATTCCCAAAGGCAGCCAGAGCCCTCTGGCATGCACCCTGCAGACTTCAGGGACCGAGTTTTGGGCCAGCTGAGCAGGCTGGCAGGAGGCACTTGAACCATTCAGCCAAGTCGTTCCTCAAACACCGCCCTTCTCTTTCTCCCTCCTTTGTGCTCACATCTCTTCTCAGCCTGGCTGAGTTTCATGGGGAGGAGATTTGATTTGTTTGGTTTTGTTTTTTCTCACAACAATCTTGAGGAGCTGTTGAATACAACACTTTTCTTTGTGGCTGTGCTGACACCCATGGACAGGAACCCTGAGGGCAGATGGGCTGTGGGGACCTGGACAGCCTGATGCTCTGGGGAGGGAAGGGTGAGAAGTCCTGCCTCCACTCCTGCAGCTGTGGGCAGCTGATGTTTCTATCCTTGGAAAGGTCAAATGCCTCCTAAGAGGAGCGTCAGGAAGTGGGCAGCCCTCTGCAGAACCCAGCCCAGCTCTGTCCAACACAGCCCTGCTGCCCTGGGGAACCACGGCACAGCTTTGGTCCTGCCACTGCAAGGGTGAACCCCCACACCAACGAATCAATTCATTCCTTCGGTGAGGGCAATAACCAGAAGAGAAAAATGGGAGAAAAACAAACCTGACCTTATGACATTTGTGACGCTCTGACAAGAACACAAAATGGCAAGAGCTCCTATTTTTAAAGGCCATCATCCTGCTGCTGTCGGACCATAGCAGAAAGCTGCCTCCACAACATGCCCTCAGAAATAAAAGCTGGGCTACCACCTAAAATCGCTGCAACATGCTTCTGGTTTAAGGTCTCTCTCAGGGAAACAAGTCTGTGGGGGAAAAAAAAACTATCCAGTATTTATTTTATATCTGTGTGCTTAAATTTAGCCATGACTGATTCAACAGAGGAGCTCTGGATATGTCCAGAAGAGAAACAGAAGGCAGAACCAAGATGCCAATAAACAGCCAAGGTGTAAATAGGATTTACACACTCACAAAAATGTAGAAAGACTAAAAAAAAGTAGCTTCCTGGTCTTACATTGCAAATGAACAGTTATAAGGAAACTAGTGGGTTTTTAGGCTCTCCAGGTTAAGAATATATTTTTAAGACTTCAGATTAATGAGATCTAGTGCACTCGCTTAAAGCAGGAAAAATTCTTCTTTAATTACTCAAAAGAAAAACCCAATAATTAATAGCTACCAGAAATAATAAATCAGCCAGGGTAATCTCATTTTCATTATGCTTATTCGCTCAAGAGATTGGTTGAATCAAACCCAATTTCATTCTTCCAGAAATAAATTCTCTATTATTTTTAGCTCATTTCCCAGGACTATGCTTGGGCTGCCTGCCTGTTTGTCCACTCTGATAAGTTTGGAGCCCACTGGCCAAGTTCAACTTGAATTAATGCCAATATAGTAGTCTAAGAGATCTTACTGTCAGACCTGTTTTGTGATCAATGTCTGGCCAGGAAGGAATCCAACAAATGGCCCTGCTTTGGCAGGCAGAAACAACGTGGTGTGAAACCTCCTTACCTGATTGCACAGGAATGGGTGTGCACAGGGAGAGAGAGGGAATGCAGAACCATACATGAGGATACAGACTGGTCATAGAGGCACTGCATGGAAAGCCCAGACAGTCACCAAATAGCCAGTAAATATATCTGGGATTTCAAACAGAATCATTTATTATCATACCATATTTATTTATCCTCAAAACATCAAATCATTTTAATACTAAAAATATTCCATTACCTATATGGCAAAAAATATTTTAGAAAATTTCCTGACACTGACCTAAAATTCCCACAAACTGGGGGGGATAATCCTTAGCAAGCTGATGAGCAGGTTATGTTTTATGAAGGAAATTCCTAACCTGTTGCTTACAACCTATTTCATGTTATTACTAAAATATTTGCTGAATTGATATGATTCAATATCTCCTTCTCTTTGCAAAATTCTCCTAAGGCCAAAAATAGGTTATGACTTAAAAATAACATGCACCACATTGGAAATCAATTAAATACTCTCTGACCAAGATCCAATAATGTAGTAATGAGCTGTCACACTTCTGTTTTAGGAGTGGATTATGTTTTTTCCTGGACATTGGCAATGACTCCGTATGTATCAATTCTGTAATGTGACCGACCATTTACTAAAGGAGATGTTTGATACACAACCTTGTGACAGTGTTTATGGCAAATACTGCAAAATAAACAACCAGCATTACCCAGAGCTTGGGCTGCAGCACCAAGGTGTGCCTTAGGAAAACTCCAAACTTCTCCCAGGTGCCTCTTCAGCTGAAGTGAACCAGCAAAAAGGGGATGACAAAGTGGATCACAGCCACAGGAGCCAGCTGCTCCTACAGTCCCATCCATGCTCTCCCTGGTCCGAGCACTTGTGGATGAGTGCTGGACTTGTACCAGGAGAGGAAAGTCTTTGGTAAGCAGGAAGGAATGAACAAAACCCACAGAACATCTCAAACCCCAGCATTTAGGACAAAGACAGCACCCACCTTGAGTGTTACATACACTCCAAAGAAACAAATGATGAACAGGAGCAGTGGAGCAGCCCACACCACCTCAGCAGCAGAGTAGCTTGGCTCTTACCATTCAGCAGTAGAACAGAACTGGCAGTGAAAGGGTATAAAAGGCCCTAACCACCAGGAAAACTTAACAGACCCAGCATCAAGGAGATTCCCAGTCTGCCTGGCAGGAATGGTCTGGGAAGGGACCATGCTGGGGACAGTGGCTGGCTGGATTTCCTCTGCCTTAGCTTGCCACCAGGGATCAGAAAGCCACTGTGAAGATGGAGTGAGAAACTGCAAGAAGAAAGAAGAAAATCAGTATTTACAAACTCACAGGGAAGTTTTTCATGACGACCTGTTACATTTCTGTTCAAAGCCTGCTGCACTGTGCAATGGCCTTTTATGTCTGGGTTTTTTTCCTTCATTAATTCTGGTGTTGACCATTATCACATCCTCCTTTCTGTAGTAATTACAGCAGACAAGAGAGATGAGCCTGAAACATCAATGGATGCAAGTAGCACTTGACTTCATGGTGTTCCAAATCAATTCTCCTTCGTGTGGGCTTATCTTGAGCAAAACAAAAGAAATCTGTGAGAAACTAAGTGCAGCAGAGAGGGAAACACAGGTCGGTGAGCACTGCAGATGGGGTCCCTGGTAGCCTTTTGAGGAGGATGTGACATGTTAAGGTGCAGATTCCTGACTCTTGCTGAATGCACTGGGCAATGTAAGCTCAGAGTGGTTCTCAGCTCAGACCCAGCATGAGCAATCCCACAACAGCTTAAATATATGTTAAAGGGATTACCTGGCCAACGTGACATTTCATGTGGTGCCAGCTCACCTTCAAACACGTGGCAAAATGTGGACAATAAATTCCAAGATGCTGGCACAACATCCTGAATGCCACCAAGCACTGAGCAGGTCTAGCTCTGTCAGTGTCACACGCTGTGACAAATTTAGACTCACCTCTTTTTCCTTTAAGGAGCAGCTGACAACTAAACAGCAACCTGCTGAGATGCTCTAAAGCATCCTAGCTGGGACTGGGATGGGGGTGTGACTGAGAAGTCCTCCTCACTCCAGCTTTTGGGATTTCTCATAGACCTTTATCAGTTCTGTTATCAGAGACCTGCACATATGTGACAAAGCTGGGGACCAGAAGCTCAGCAGTGTGACACTGTGCTGAGGGAAGTGTTCATGGCTCCTGGTTCTCCTCTTGAGCACCTGAATCTACAGCTTGCAGTTCAAGGCTCAAATCTAATGATTTCACTAGTGACTCACCAGCAAACAAGCATTTTCTGCACTCTTTAGTCCAGCAGGATATATACGTTTCAAAAAGTAAAAACTTGTCTTTCTTTGACACAAGGGAGATATACAGTCACTTAAAAGAAAGTAGATAAACTTTAAAATAATGCCTTTTTTGCAATTGCTGTGCTGGTTATTCTAGGCTGATGTACAATGCCTTTACCAGATAATTGCAAGTAAGATCTTGTCTAAGTGGGGAAGAAGATGCATAAGCATTTGCCAGAAAAAATGGTTTTTGATTTCCCTTAAAACCCTTATTTATCAATATTTTAGTCCAGGTTTAGCCTTATTCCACATAATCTTCATTAACTTTTGCCACAAACATTTCATTAACTTTTACTACTATCATTATTGCTCACCGAAGTCTAAAGCAAAAGATGAACCTGGGAATGGAAAACACTTTATTTATGCAGCATGCACAAAAGGAGTGTGGTTTCTGTTTCTCTGCCTCCCTGGGGGATTCACTGCTCCAAAGAATCCCACTGCCTGGGGAAAACACTGTATTCCTTACCTTTCTTATTTGCCTGTAACTCTGAGAATAAAAGCAACACACTTTTGCAGGACAGCCAAACTTCAAACTGACCTGGTGAAGGGGGCAAACTCCTCTGCAGCACTTCTGCTCCCCATGGGAGAGATTTTGGCTGCATCCTCACCAGCAAAACCTTGGAACGATTTCAGTGTAGCAGTTCTGTTATAAATTCACGAGAGCACAGCAGAGCTCAGCGTGGGGCCTGTCTCAAAGTTTCACACAGCATCCATGTGTTGCTTCCTGAGGGGCCATCTCCTAAAGTCTGTGAACAAGAGCAAGCTGCCACTGTCCCCACAGAGGCAGAGTGATCCCTTCTGCTTGATGCTATTCCCCAGAAATGCAGGAATTCCACGGAACAGAGACAACATCTCCACCTGGCAAAGGGAGGGTACAAATTAAACTCAACAGTTCTGGAAGTGCTTCAGCATCTACTTGCAGCAAGTCCTACAAGGATACTTGTAAATGGTTTGGAGTTATTTTAGTAGGAATGATTTAATAGTCAAATTGGTTATGCACAGATCATTGTTACAATGAGTAGCATGAAAAGGACGGAGAATTATGCTTCCTCCTGAGCTTCCTGTATTAAAGTTAATTTCATCAGGATAATCATTGCCTGGGAGTACCCAGCCCTGTGAAGACCTTCTTTTCCTGCATTAGTGAATTATGTTTTAATTTCTCATCATCAGTGATGGAAATTCTATGCAGAAAACCCATCACACACAGATAATTTGGGACCATGCACCCATCTTTGCCAGCTGACTCCAAGGAGGAGCTGCTGTGCTCCACACTGTCCTCACACACCTCAGCAGCACCTCAATTAACAATTCTGTGTATCATTACCTGAAGTTATTCTTGATCTTTGACTCCTTAATACAGAAAATGCAATAATAAAGTGCCAGCCAGAGGGCTGGCTTTCCACAGATTATTCAGAATGCTCTTCTATTCCAAATTTGAAGCTTTTAAAAACACTCTTACTCCGCTGCTTAGCAAGTCCTGTGGATAACCAAGTGGATGCTTCTTATCTCATCTGCTCCTCCTTGTCTCATTCTGTTAGAGACCCTCCCTGTTGGATAAAGTCATCAGGTCTTTGAATAAGGAGAAACAATTTCTTTCACTTGATTAACTGCATGACTTAATGCTATCAGCCCCATTAGGGGACAGGAGCATGAGACAGGCTATCAGGGAATCAAAGTCAGTCACAGCAACACAAATCTCTGCAGCAGCAGCATGAGGTTTGAATAATCAATTGCACATTCCCAGGGAGTTTGCATCCAATAATAAAAAGATTTCTTGCAGCTTTCAAAGGTATTGTGCTGCACAGGAGATTGACAGTAAAATTCCTACAGCACCACTTCTTAGGTTATTTGCAGAGCTTGACATGGATAAGGTGCAAATTTGGGGCAATTCAGATATGAGGATATGACATTATGACAGAGATATTTGTAAGCAACTGCAATTATTAGAATGAGGGAAATTAACTTTGCTCTATCCAGGTGCCACTGGTCAGGAGAGCATCTATGGCAGAGTGAACTCCCAGCTGCCTGAAGGCTGAGAGAATCCTGCCCAGGTTTTCATTAACTAATACCTCAGTAAGTGCTTCTTGGTAAGTGTGAGACCTAAGGCAGTGCTAACCTGCTCAGAGGTCATTGAGCATTTGAGAGAAAGCTGCCCACTGCAGCAGGTGAGTGTTTTCAAACCCCAGGGAGCCACACAGTTCTGCCAGTGTAGGGAACACAGCTCTGTTGGACGTGGCACACAAACCCTGAGCTTCCCTGGAGCCCAAGGACAGTCAGTGCAGCTCCAGTGCAGCCCCAGTGCAGCCCCAGTGCAGCCCCAGTGCAGCCCCAGTGCCCCCAGTCCCTCCTGCCCTAGCCATGAGTTCCTGTGCCTCCAGCCCTTGGACTCAGGGCTGCAGGGAGGATTGGAAGTTTTGCTGGGGAGGAGACAAAGTGCAACATGCTGGCTAAGTCAGATAAGGTTTTTGCTTTTAAACCAAGCAGTTTGGTTCAATTGCTGATACACACAGGCTATTTTTGTCTGATGGGATTCATCAGTCAATTCTGGTACACCAGTATCCACATCAAAACTGTCACATGTGGTAGATGTCTCAGGAAAAGGAACTAGGACTGACAAAGTCCCATAAGGCCAACCAGGACTCCAGAGAAACTGTGGAAATTTGGAGCCCAGGCCAAGAACCCAACTTGGTAAGTTTCTGTCTGAAATTAAAACCTTTGTACCACCACAGTCCCAGAAGCTTCCCAGAATAAGCATCACTACAGCTACCAAGAACATGGAGTGAACTGCAAAATAATTACACTCATCATGTGCCAAGGGAAACCTGACTGATTGCTGCAATGCTGATTAGTTGCCCCCCCTACTCTGGAGAGCATTAGCATGAGAGCAGAAGACACCTTTGCTAGGCACTGAAATATCAAGGTTATCTCTTTGGCAGTGTGGCTGAGGTTGTAGTCCCAGGAAAGGCTCATTTCATCTCCTTATCACAACCTCTTCCCTGGAGGGTGAGGCATAGCAAGAAACCAGTCCAGTCTTGGGCACTTCCAGGCAACCACAATTCTTCCTGCCTGCTGAGGACACTGCTCTCACACAGCTAGATGGTGCAGTAATGTGCTCCACTCTGCAGCAGCTGCTTGCCAGAGATTAGGACTTCCAGCACTTTTTTAACTAAAAGAATTTACATCTTCAATTCCCAGTCAATTCTCAGCCCTGCTGCAGTTCAGCCATCTGACGGGAGCATGCCAAACCTCATGTTTGGGAAATTCATATATATATATATATATATGTGTGTGTGTGTGTGTGTGTGTAGGATATTAATATATCCTACTTGGGAACTTTTATATATATATATGTATATATATATATGTATATATATATATATATATTAAAAAGTTCCCAAGTAGGATATATTAATAATCTGAAGTAATAATCTGAAGCCCAGCCTCCAGGCCTTTTCCAAAGCTGCTCAGCTCCAGCCATCACATGGTGCAGGAGGAAGCAATAGGTCTCATACCCAAGAAGATTAACTCTCCAGAGCTTTTCTAATTAGAGACACCAGCTCCTTGCCAAGGAGATGTGCTTGCTGCAGCTTATTTTAGCTCTGCAGTTCTGACAAACCAGACACTTTTCTTCTTATGATCTTGTGTAATTGGAAGGCAAACTTTTTCTGAATAATGAATGCTCAGAGACACCACTGTTCATGAAGCAGCATACTCTCATGGTAAAAAGAGGTCTACAAAATGATAGCTTAGCTGTAACAGAGAATTTTCCCCTGTAAATCCCAGAAGCAGAAAACAGTTGAGGTTGTCAGGAATCCCCACTCCAGCCCCTGCTCATGCTGGAGCCAGCCTCAGCCTCAGGTCAGGCTGCTCTGAGTGTGCCCAGCAAAGCTCTGAGTGTCTCCAAGGGCTGAGGTGTCCCTGCCTCTCTGGGTCCCCATGGCAGTGCCCGGCCATGCTCACAGACAGAACAATTTTCCTACCTAACTATTCCACTTGCTCAAACAGCTCATCATTGCCCTTTGCTACACAGCTCAGAAGGGAGTCCATCTCTAGTCTCTGCAATTTCTCACTAGATTACATTATATTTGTTATTTGAATTGGTCTTTGGTGCTCTCCACATTCTAAGCTTTTAAAAAACGAGTGACTCCGGAGTGTGAGGTCCCTTCTGCAGGTAAACAAGGTGAACTAGGACCACAGCCCCAGCAAAAACACCTGCTAGGCAAATGTACATTTTCTAACTTACTTTTACTTTCTGCTTTACTCTGAGGGGTGTTTGATAGAGCTCCCCAGGAGCAGAAGCACAGCTCCTGTCACCACAAAGCACCAGAAATTCAGTGCCTCATCCAGACAGAGATGAGGATTAACATGCTTTCCTGACTGCTTTTGAGCTTCTTCCTTGTACTGGGACAGAATTCACAGAAGTTTCTAGTCCTTTGTTCTTTCCCATAACAAAGGAGGAGAGAAAAATCAGGTCAAAAAACCATTTTTCTTCCTCTTCCATCAGCTGTGAGCAGCTCCAGGCTCCCTGGTGTGCAGCATGAGCTAATAGCACCTTCAGTGGAGGGCAGAGGAGCCAGAAGATGGAGGTTAGGGCTGTACAGGCTCCTCAAAAGAGCAGTCCAAGAGCAGGACAAAGCCAACACTTAGGTGTTGTGGAGAATCCCAGCACAGAAACAAGATTTCCATTTGCCCTGATGGTTTCACTCCATGTGTTACCTGTGTGCCTCAAACCTCTGAACTGAAATCAAGAACAGGACCTGCAGTGCCCACCCTTCCCCACAGCTGATGTGTGTCACATCACAGAAACCAGGAAAAGAGGGGAGCAGACCAAAGGTCAATGCAATATAGAGGCTTTAATAGAGTTTTCTGTGCTATTTCCTTGGACAACACTGAGGGCTCAGCCCTTTGTCTTAACACAGCACTACAGGCTTTGGCAGGTATGTAATAGAAAAAGTACCACAGGGACATTTTATTGTGTTTCCTTTTCTGCTTCTCTCCTTCCCCCAGTGTTCTGGGAAAAAGGTAGAGGAGTTTCAGCTATTGCCAACTGCTCTATTAAAACAACAGAATTTTGGGAAGCCCAAAAGCATTATCTGCAGCCACAAATAAGCACAGTTTACAACAAAGCCTTTCACATCATCAGATCATAGCAGGGCACTGAAGAACTGATTGTGTACCTAAGCATGTTTGCATCCCACCTAAATATCAAGCATTAATTTAAAGTATTAAATGCCCACAGCACCCTTCAAACTGTACAGGGAGAAACAGCTGAGGTGATCTGAATAACAACCCAGATGTTACCTTGGTCTCTGCTTCCTGCAAAGTGAGCCCACAGGGAATGCTGTCCCATCCCATAGGATAAATGTCAAACCTCAGGTGAGATGAGCCCAAATCCCCCTCCCAACAGCCACTACTGCCACCCACAGCTCCCCAAGAGTCAAACACTGAGGCTCTTCATCATTATACATTATTTAAAAATTCAGCTGTTGATTCTAGCAGTCTGTCACATCATGGCATATTGCTCCTCTCTCTTTAGAACAGATAGTGTGGGGTGTGTAAAATAACAGACACCCCCTTTTCTCCTCTATTCAAGCTTTAACTCCACATAAGAAATACTTGTTCCCCAAACCTTTGCACGCTGCTCCTACATGCAAGGTACAGGCTAACACACTGACCCTGAACGAGCCCCTTGTAGCACAAATTCAGCAGCAGCACCAAACCACATGGCAGCTCTTGTAATTGCTTTCTACTAATTTACATTATACATTAATCTAACATTATACATCAATCAATAGGTGAGAAGATTTCACTGCTCACTGGTTTTGAGGAACCAATTAAAGGAGTGATAAAGAAGATTAATTTATTACACGATCTGCTAGGAGGCCAAATGCTTGCAGGAGGAAAGGAAATATTGACTTGGATTTACCAGAGGAATAACTCCCATTCATATCTGTGTACTTATAAATGTAGATTAAGATGCAGGAATATATGCAGCAAACAGCTTTGGCACATGCTGTTGAGTGGGTTTGCTGTGCACAGACTGGAGATGAAGGATGGAGAGAAGCAGCATGGAGCTTCCTTCTCCTGCAACCCTCTGCACTGCTGGAAAAGCACTGCTGTGATTCTCTGAATGCAGAGACTCAGAAGCCTTTAAGTGATAAAAGGTGATAAAAACCCCAGCAATGAGCTGTGAGCTGTGAGCGTGCAGCCAGCAACCCCACAGGCTCAGCAGGGCCACGGGAGGGGACCGGACAGAGTGGCCCTGGGCGTGTGGGTGGCAGCAGACAGGCCAGCACAGCACTGCACAGGACACAGACCAGCATGACCCAGCAGCAGAACCCCAGCCAGCAGCTGCACAGCTGGTTTTACCACCTCCAACATCCAAGGTGGCTGTTCAGTGTGCTGGGACATGCAGATGTGCCCCAACAGCACCTGCATCACTTCTGCTCACAATGCCAACCTCCAGGACTCACTTCTGCATCTACCAGGCCATGGTGGGCCTGCCTCTTATTTCATCTATCTAAAAACAAGATCTGTTTTCCATGGGGATTTAACTGCAGCCTCACAAAACCCTGACACACACATGGCACCTGTGCCACTCATCACTGGGAGTTTGACCACAGCAGCACCGGAGGGACACTGACCCTGTAGGTCAGGGTGGTGGTGGCAGCCCCATTAAATGGTGCCTGCAGTCCTCCTGAATGGTAAAGAATATTCACACACAAAGGCAGTGCCTGGGGGCCCGATGGGCAGGGACTCACCCGTGGTTGTGTGCCCTGTGTGCCAAGCTGTGTGCCAGGCCGTGTGCCAGGCTGTGTCCCTGTATGTCCCTGTGTGCCCATGGCTGTGTCCCTGTGTACCAGGTTGTGTCCCTGTGTCCCCATGTGCCCATGGCTCTGTCCCTGTGTGCCCATGGCTGTGTCCCCCTGTGCCAGGCTGTGTCCCCCTGTGCCAGGCCGTGTCCCTATATGTCCCTGTGTGCCCATGGCTGTGTCCCTGTGTGCCCATGGCTGTGTCCCTGTGTGCCAGGCTGTGTCCCCTTGTGCCAGGCTGTGTCCCTGTGTGCCCATGGCTGTGTCCCTGTGTGCCCATGGATGTGTCCCTGTGTACCAGTCTGTGTCCCCTGTGCCAGGCTGTGTCCCTGTGTGCCCATGGCTGTGTCCCCCTGTGCCAGGCTGTGTCCCCCTGTGCCAGGCCGTGTCCCTATATGTCCCTGTGTGCCCATGGCTGTGTCCCTGTGTGCCCATGGCTGTGTCCCTGTGTGCCAGGCTGTGTCCCCCTGCGCCAGGCTGTGTCCCCCTGTGCCCATGGCTGTGTCCCCCTGTGCCAGGCTGTGTCCCCTGTGTTCCAGGCTGTGTCCCCCTGTGCCAGGCTGTGTCCCTGTGTGCCCATGGCTGTGTCCCCCTGTGCCCAAGGCTGTGTCCCTGTGTGCCAGGCTGTGTCCCCCTGTGCCAGGCTGTGTCCCCCTGTGCCAGGCTGTTCAGTGCCTGCAGATTGTGCACGGTGCTTGTGGCAGAGCCGGGATGGAGCGAGAGCTGCCGAGTGTGAAAGGATTGGCATCTGCCCAGCGGGCTCTGCTTTAATGGACTGCTTTAGACACACACATTTGGAAAGGAGCAATCAATACTGCACAGGACAGAGCAGCACATGCATTGTCTGCAGCCAATTATGCTCCTCTCTCTGCTGTACAGTATTCATTTTAATGTTACCTTGAAAGGAGGGAGCACGGCAGGTCAGCCAGGGAAAGTGGCAGTGCTGCTGTACAGCCCGGCCCTCATTTCTTTGAAAACTCATGTCAATGCAGTGCAAATCCTGTCAACCAGGCCGTTACAGGGCATGGTTTGAGGAAATCCATTAAGCCTCTGCCCTGCTCACCATGCCTGCTGTTTAGTCTTACCAGTGCCACACGTGCCTTTTGGGCTCTGCTCCACACCCAGCCCAGCATCTCCCTTCGCACCAGCAACAGCTCCCCAGGAAAAGCAGGACAGAGTCCGAGGGACTCAGGTCACCCTCCTCTTCCTGACCAAGCCCAGGTTGTTTAGAGCAACATAAATGCCCAAATTGAGCCTGGATACCTGGAGACCTTAGCCTATGCCTTGGTATCTGACTATTGATTCACCCAGCACAGGGCAGCACCATAAGGAAAGTTGCATTATGAGACCAAGGATGCTGCTCTGAGCCAAAGAGCCTGTCCTCAACACGCACTTCAGTCTGTTGGGTGACAGCATCCTTCATCTCTTTGCACATCAGTCAAAATCTGTGAAATGTCACAACAATCCCTTTCTCCCAACCTCCATCTGAGTCTTCTTCAAGGCTGAATCTCCCCTTACAGAATCTTCAGTGCTTGGAACTGATTCTCATACTACCTGGCCTCTGTTTTAAAGCCTCAAAATGACAAAAGAAGAAAAATATCAACACCTGGAAAAGCAGTTATTTTAGTTACTCATTCTGGGTGCAGAAAAACCCTCAGTTGTTTGAAGCCCTTGATTCAAAGGTATGGCTGTTACAGGCAGCTGACCAGCACAGCACACACTGCAGCCATGCCCTCTGCAGCACCTGGAGGTGCTTCTCTATCCCAAATTACAGGACATTAACATTTTCAAAAGCTTTTGAGTGTTTCCAGGCAGGAAGCATTATAAGAGGCAGCAGAACCAATATTATTTATATAGATCCCATTATTACAAACTAGAACTCCACACTGTCACTGTAATAAAGCATTACCCAGGAGGCCACTGAAAAACCTGAATAAAATCCTGTAATACAGGATGAAATAAGAACAAAAAGGAGGCAGCCTTTCAGATGCCTTGATGTTATCCCTTTAAACAGAGCTGCCCTGACATATGCTGTGCATCACAGGGGACTGGCATGTCAGCAGAGCACTCCACGACAGCCACAGGGCTCGAAAATCCACCTTTCCCTTCCCACCTGTATTTTCAGGTTTAATTCTTCCTGGTTTTTTTCCTACTAATGTGAATAGGTCTCTTCTGTTGGGGGATTTGGCAGTAAGAAATCCCAGGGGATAGCCCTGGCAGGTACTGCCTGATTTGAAGGCAATACTGAACAATCTTCATGCAGATCCCTAACAGGGACAGATTGAGGCAAATTCCTCCTTAAAAACCAGGCTACAGCTCTGCAGAGCCCCACAAGCTATGATGTGCCCTCTCTTTTCAAGCAGCCAGCTACAGGAATGACAGCAGCAGCACGTGCTGCAGAAACAAAGCCAATATTGCCTGGCTCTGGAGCCTGCCCAAAGGATGAGCAGTTCCCACCTGTGCAGCAGCCAGGGCTTGCACTGTAGCTCCAATGTACCACTGCTGCTGGCTTGGGTATGGCTGCAGGCTTGGCTGGGGGTGGGCTTACACCCATGGACCAGGTGGCTCTTTATTTTTAGGCACAGGCATCTCAAATGTGGTGCTCCAGGAGGCAGAGACCCCTTCCCTCAGCTCCAAGTGAGCCTGGCAGCACCCCTGCACAGGCGAGGCACACCCAAGGGACAGGGAAAGCAAATATTAATGGTGCTCTCTCTGAGGGAGCTACAGAGAGAAGCTCGTTAGTACTGATACAGAAACCCAAAACCAGGACACTCTGCCCCTCCTATTTGTGGAAGCAATAATTCTCTGGAGGTGCTTAAAGAATACAGAACAAACCTTGCACAAAGTAACCTCATTTCAGATCTGGATCCATTCCAGGACAGTTGTGGACAATTATCAACATGTGGTGATTTGCAGCAGAACTTTCAGTCAGCATGTCCATCATGCCCATGTGAGATGCTGAGGAGCAGTGGGCTGGCACAGTGAAAGGCTGAGCTGGAGCTCTGCAGCACCCACACAGCCCCAGATATCAGGGCAGTGCCAGCCCAGCCCTGGGCAGGGCAGCTGGGCAGGGTCTGCCAGCACTGCCCTCCTGCCTGCCAGACAGCCTGGGGACACAGCCAGCTGGGACAGGCACAGGCTGCCCAGGCCAGCCAAATGAAACCCATCCAGAAGCACCCACCCAGCTGGGGCCAGCTAAAGCTGCTAGTTGCCACCAACAAGGTTCCTGTGTTTTAACTCTCAGTGTGTTTCACAGCACTGCTGGGACCTGCACCTCGGGCCAGAACCCTTTCTCTTATGACAAACTCTCAGTAAACAAACTCCTAAACAAGCAGATTTGTATGATTTCCCAGCAAGCATGTGGAGACAAGGTGAAGGAGACCCCTGAGCAGTTCAAGCCAAGTATTAATACATACAAAAAATATAGCAAGATCCATTGTGGGTATTCTCAGTTCAGTCAGAGAGAAAACAAAGGTTTCTAACCAGGCAGAAGCCTGAGAAACTGTTGAAAAGAATGTAAATAAAGTTCTTTATCTCTCTTGTTGTTCACATTGTTTATAGTTAAGTTCTGCCACTGAGTGTCATTCACTGCACACCAATGGTGTGGGATGTTTTTACTTTAGGACCAATAGAATAGGTCTACACAATACTCTCTGTAAAAGAGAGATGCATTTGAAATAAATCAGAGTTCTACTCTCAAACCTTCTGATGTAGAATCATTTCACATCATCCTGCCTCAATGGCATCAATCCATCTGAGGACTATGGATAAAGCTCAGTATAATCCAATACCTATACATAAATGGAGTACTGAGGAAAGATCAGCTGAAGATCAGCTAATCTGAATGTCATCAACCATGGAAAATAAAATGTCAAGTAAGCCAGGTGTTTGGCTGCATCAGTACTTTGACAGACCTGAGCTTAAAGCAGACTTCCAGGTGCAGCAGCTTTTCAGTCTAAAAGTATTTTATAAAAGAAAAAAAGATACTTGAATTATTTTAAAATTAGTTAACCAATAGGTACTACATGATAAACAGGCATTGCCAAATGGTTTCTGTCCTTGATCCAAGCCTATTCAGGCCATTACTCAAGTATGTGGGGAGCTCACAAAGCCATTGCTGATGCAGTGTGTGCACGGCAGTACTGGGTGCCAGGAACAGCATTAATGATGGCAGCAGATCTGGAAAGCCGGGCAACATCCGTTTATTTGAGCAAAGTGCTCTCAACAGCTGCAAATGGCACAGTGTCTGTCTAAGGACTGAGTACAGGGTCATGTTAATCATATACATAACAGCAATTAAGGAAAGGAAATGAGGTTTGTACAGAACCAGCCGTACATGAGCTCCTCGTGTGATGCTGTTACTGAGGGGGAAAAGCAATCCAGGGTACATAAAGAGGAAATTAACCAGCAAGCACAAGGAAAGGGTGTTATTTCAGCACCCAGTATCCAAGATGCCACTGCTAAATGCTGCGAGCAGCTCTGGTGACCATATTGCAAGGATAGGCCTGGAAATATATGAAGGATTCAGACAAGACTCTGAAGTCATATTGGCTGTGGAAAAGTTGCCTCATAGTAAGAGGCTTTTGTGGCTCAGGCTATGCAGATTTCCCAAGAGGTGGCAGGGATAATTCAGCCCCAGTCTGCAATTACCTCTGAGAGGAAGAAATCTGATAGCAGGTGACTCCTGGTCCAGCCAGACTGGACATACTGCAGAAGCAGTAAATGCAGCAAACATTTTAAAGCAGAACCCTGGGCTGTGATCAGCTCGACTCCACTCGGCCAGAAGTATGAGTGATGTGTGGACAAAATGCCAAGCTGAAGTCAGGAGCCCAAAGCAGAAGGTGCAGGTGGAGTTTGGATGTGCAAAGCAGCACCTCCTAGCTTGGACACACAAGTCAGAAGGCTGTGGGGGTCCTGCAGGTGACAAACCCCTCCCAGTTAATGGCCCTACCCAGCTGTCCCATCTCTGACCCATGTGTGACACATCCCTTAACAGTATCAAAAATGAGGTTGATGGCAGTGGGAAAATTAAAGCTGCTCCATGGAGCATACCTGAGGAGCCAACAGCTCAAACTGCCTGCCAGGGCCATTTGCAGCACAGGACACTGAAATCTTTGGGGTTTATTCCTCATATTGACACGTGAACAGCCTCAGGATGGTTTGGGGCTGTGTTACTGCACCTTTCCACTGAGACCATTGCAGGATTCAATTAATTTTAAAGATGACAGCTCGATCATACCCAGGACAGTGCCCCCAGCTGCCTCAGCAGAGCTGCCCAGCAGTACCTCACAGCCTCCCCACAGGTCCACAGGGTTTGCCCAACACCCACAAAGCCTCAGCAAAGTCCCCAGGAGGCAGGAGCAGGACAATCCCCTCCCCACTGGCCACCTCACAGCTGCAGAACTGCAGATTCTGATGCCAGTCTGAAGGCAGAAATTCTCATTTCTGCTCACTGAAGAGTGCACTGGGGTCAGGTTATCATGCACAGGAGGAGCACAGGAGGGCCCATCAAGCCTTTACACCCAATTACACATAAATGAAGCAGCCTCTGCAGTCACAGGTCTGTTGTGCTTTCCAAACCACCACAAGCACTCCCAACCAAACCTGTGCATGGATTAGCTGGGGGGGACTCTGCACATTGTCCAATTAAAAGGAGAGGGAAAAAAACATGACAAAGCTCCAGAGTGATTAGGCAACGTGTAATGTGTCAAAACAGCAGATCTAATTCAAGTCTGGAAATTTTTAGAATGCTGTAACTAAAAAGAAATACAGACTGGCATTATGAAAGAATATATTGTAATGGAATCTGCAGCATCAGATCTTTTCCAGGCAAAAACTACGCGTTACAATAAATGATCTAAAAAAATCAGTATTCATATAAGAATACTTGTGCATCCACAAAACAGGAGTTGCAAATACATTAGGTTTAAAACAATCTCAGAAAAAACTCATTTTCAGTTAAGTTCCCCCATATCCTGCCCTCTCAAATGACTGCAAAGAGCATCGATACAATCTCAGAAATCCTATTATCTTCCTGTTCTTATCATAAATTCAGTAGTTTCTTTGATGAATTGCATTCCTTTCTATCATATTATTTTAGTAAAAAGTACACATCAGAGCTCTTAATTAAAGCCCACACCTGTAAATTGGATTTTTTATATATATAATTGGCATATATACATGTGTAGAATATAAATATAGTACATGCACATAGAGATGGGACCAGGATGTTCCATTACCCAAACAGCACTATCATTTCTACAGCTCTAAAAGAGCCTATTGTGATCTGTGATTTATGTGTTTGTGGGAGCTGTGCTTGTCACCCAGAGCTCCATGCCTCCTTCATTCCTCTGGTTAAAATAGATTAATTTTTTTAGTTTGTCTATGTGATAAGCTATTCTGGAAGAGTTATTCTTGTATGGATGCCCTCAGTCTGAAATGAAATACTTTATCATTTTGATTTAGCTCTATCCATATGCTCAAAATGCCCCTATTCTACATGAGGAAACCAAAGAATAAACTGAGCAGCAAGTCTGCTCCCAGTCCAAATGTCCTAACATTGGTGTTGGGCTGGAAGAGCTCCTCAGTAACAAAGTGCCCTCACACACTGGCTGTACCTGTGCACCCTCCTGGGGCAGGGACTGCTCCAGCCAAGAGGGGAGAGGTGCAAGGGAGGAGAGATGGTGCACAACCACCATCAGGGGATACAAGACACGCCATCACTGCTCTTGTGCTCAGTGCATCTGTAAGGTGCAATTTCACTTTTTGCAGGGCAGCAGCTGAGGCGTGTGTGGGAACACAGATAATTCCTGTATCCAAGGGATTTGGGTGCTCTCATCACAGACTTCCATCAAAAGCCCACAGTGGTTCCAGTGACTTGCCCAGGTGCAAGAATGGAGCCTGTGGCA
This sequence comes from Chloebia gouldiae, assembly GCA_003676055.1. Lineage (NCBI taxonomy): Eukaryota > Metazoa > Chordata > Aves > Passeriformes > Passeridae > Chloebia > Chloebia gouldiae. Next base: position 8,222,421 of record QUSF01000022.1, read on the forward strand.
AGGCAGGAAATGAACCCAAAAGCGGCTCAAGTCCAGCTTTGGAACTGGCCTTTGCAATGCTCCCACTTAACACAAAATTGGCTTCTTTAGGAAAAGTGTCACTACAAGACTTTCATTTTATATGACTTCACTCCAAGTTAGCTTATGCCAGGCATGTAGGAAATGAAAAACTAAGGAAAAGCCCAGGAAGGCCAGCCATGCAGTTTAGATTTGTTTGGCAGTAGGTGATGGGAGGGTGATCCCTGAGCCCCCAAAGCAGTGGGGCTGCAGTTCCCCCACCGAGCACATCCCCGAGGTGTGGGCTGGCACACGGGGCTGCTGCATCCCCCTCCCCACGCCAGCGGCCGGGGCAAAGGCTTTGGCACAGACCCCACAAAGCTGCCAGCAAGGCACAGATCCTCTTCTCCACTGAGAGTGGGGCTGGCCAGGCTGGGGCCAGGCTGGGGCAGCGGCACGGCAGCAAAGCAAGCCCCGGAGAGAGCGGCACGGTGACAGGGCTCGGCAGGGGCTGAGCTCCGGAGGCTGCAGGAGCCGCCCCGGCGAGTCACGCCCTAGGTAGGTCAGGCTGCAGCCCAGCAGCCCCTAAAGCATCCCCGCGGGAGACAAGCAGCCCATTCGCCTCTCTTTTCCCAGCCGGCAGGAATGAAAAACCCAGCCGGGAGCTTTACAGCCTCTTTATTTAAAAGATAAAATGGAAATAAAGTTTAGAATGACGTTAACTAAAACTTTCTAAAATAAAACTTCCATTAAAAGGGGAGGCTGAAAGGAGATATTTCTGAAGCTGCCGCATCCTCCACAGCGCTCGCACTTCGCGCATCCCGAACCCCCGCCCCCGGAGGAGCCGCTGCCTCCCCCTGCTCCAGCCTCGCCTTCCCTGCTCCAGTTAAAATAAAAGGGAAGGAACCCTGCCTGCAAACACAGGCTTGCCCGGAGCCCAGGCTCCCAACGATCAAGTCGCTCTGTCAGGTTAATTAGCACATAAATTAAGAAATGCTTTGCTCGCGGTAGTACCAGGCACACAAGGAAAGCTGTGGACATGGAAATGAATGAAGCACCAGGGAGCCAGGACACAACTTTTTGTCATATCTATGGCCCGTGGTGCAGTCTCTCAATAGCCAAAGCAAATTAAAAAATCACCCTGTTTCTATCATAGCAGCTATTTTTTCCTTGGTTACATTTCAACTTTTCTGCTTTACAAGTTAGGACACATTTTCCAAATATTTCCAAAATGGGCATCTAAACTATACTTCAACCTTTCTAGAGCCAGACCATAGCTGGGAACCATCCTGAAGCCCCATCACCAGGTCAGCCCCTCCATCTCAACCCCTGCCACCACACCAGAAGAAATTGGTACATCAACAACCACGTTCCATCTCACATTACCCCCTCACACCCAGGCAAGATCTTTGGACAATGACTATATCTTATAAATACTTTTTTTTTAATAATGTATATTATTTTTATGAAGAACCATGAATTATATACATCAGTCAAAAGAAACCTAGAAAACAAGGAGGCCAAAATGTCAATGTTCACAATAGTGAGCAATTCCACTCAGCTGCCCAAATTTTTCTCGAGGTTCCTTCTTACCTGAGGATGGCACAGTCACAGAAAAGACTTGAAGAAAGTTATTCTTCTGAATGAAAAAAAAAATAAAAAAAAAACCCTTACCAGTAATACTGAGCCAGCCTGCCAGAAGAAAATGGAAGACAAAAAAACATATGATTAATGATGCCTTAATCTTTTAATGCAATAATTTCTGCCTTCAAGGGACTTCTGGTAAATAGCACAAAAAGTCTCACCAGGAAATTCCCAGACACATTAATCTTGCTGCTGGGCCCTGGCAGGTCCTGTGTGCAGTCAGAGGCTCCTCAGTGCAGTGAGGGTGTTGCTGGGCCAGCAGACAGACATGAAAACCTATTTCAGCTCTAAAAGCAGCACAGGTTCAAAGCCTGCTCCAGCTCATACCATGGGGAACCCCATCTGGAGCTCTGCCACCCCCTTACACACTGTCAGAATGCTGCAAATCTGGCTGTCTCCACGTCAGCAGCTCCTCCATGGAGCCTGAGGTTATTTCTGGTGCTCCACCATGGCATGCTCAGGCCACCTCTGACTCACTACCCCTGTTTGCTCCATGTCAGGACAGCACAGGTCCCTCAAGTGACTCACATCCTGCGTGACCAAACCTGTGGTCCATCCTGTGGTCCATCCAGTCACACCTCCCAGCCACCATGACGAGTCACAACCCACCAGGAGTGTTTCCATTGCTCTCCTGCCTTCATCCCATGGGACAAGTAGGCCTGGGGGTAGCAGACACAACAGAATTTAAAGCTGTCCAAAGCAGTGTCAAGCAGCTCTGAAGAAAGTGTGGATTCACGTGAAAACACCATTAATTGTGCTTTTCAGAGCACCTGTTAATTTTAGGAGGAGCATCGAGTGATGCAGCTGAGGGCTGGAGCTGCAGGTCAAAGTGTCACACAAAACACAATGCATTGTGAAAGGGACCCTGACCAGGGAAGGGAAGGACAGGGATGGCGAGAGGATGGGTATATGCAAGTAGATAGGTAGGTTTTCTTTTGACACATCTTTGGTCAATAGACACCATTAGATTATGTAACTTAATTTACTTAAATCTCCTGATTTGTACATATTTCATCCTCTTCTGCCTTGCTTCACATAGCAGGCTTTGAGGGCATGGATTTGAAAGACTGGGCAGCAGCTTTACAAAACCATTTCCCAGAGATCCTTAGCCCCAAACAGGCAACAACAATCAGGTGAACACTAAACAACAAACGAGGCACACCTGAGTCTGGCAAACTGAACTCACATTGGCAAGAGTCAGCTGTACAAGAGCTGCCCACGCTAGAGGGGCAGAGATGAACGGGTAGAGCTTTGGGAAGTGCTTCCAGGCATGCAGGCAACCATCCAGACATGAGCAGGAGCAGGAAGCAGTGGGAGCTGGTACAGGAGCACGTGAGCTGTGCTCCTAGCATCACCCCAGGCAGCACACGTGGGCTCCCAGGGCAGAACCACGCCCTGGTGACAATGGGCACGGGATTGGCAAACCCTGCTCTGAGAGCTGCCACCAGCAAAGGGCTGCCCCTGGAAAACATCTGAGCAATGTGTGCTGGGGATTTGTGCTGGCACAAAACCATGGCCAAGCGTCCCAGCATGGGGAAAGGAGGGTCCCTGCAGCAGCTTGGGATGCTCTCCAAGCATTCCATTTAAGCCAATGAACTCCACAATTTTACAATGAGTTGTATAGGGAGTTGCATACATGTCTTGCATATGTACCCTGGGCATCCTCAGATATCTGCAAAGATTAAGGAACTTGACTATCTCACATTCTAAAATCCATACCATGAGCTCAGACCATTGGAAAAACGGCACCACTGGCATTCTGCTTCTATTGGGGATGCTGCCATTTCAGTGCAGTTTAAAAATGCATGTTGCTCTTCCCACCTCCTCCATCTCTCTTCATACTTCCTCACTGCACTTCCCCCAGTCATTTCAGCACATCCCCATACATTCATTCATCATCCTCCCCAAGCTGCCTTTATTGGATCCTGCTTTGTATTTGGTGCCCCCAGTCATTTCTCCTCATGCCCAAGAAGAACCAGAAAAATAAACCTGTAGAAGAACATAAAATTGCCTTTAAAAATAAAAACGTATTACCTTGAGACAGCTCAGCAGTATGTCAGTATATAACTAATGAGCATCCTTATTTTCTAACCCCTTTGCTTTATTTGCAAGCCTTTGAAAGCCAGGCTGTGTGACCTGGGGGCAGAAAGTGAGAACAAGCTCAGATGGACCAAATATCCAGTACCAGAAAGACTCAGAAGTACATTCAAGGACAAGAAATAGGCAGGTGAGAGGTAGAAGTGGTTAAGGAGAATATTCAGCACATATTATCAGGTGAACATTAAGGCACCAGCACCTGCTCCAGAAGAAAAGACTGTTCTAAAGTTCCCAGAGCCCACAAACTCTAAAAGGTTACATGGATGTAATTTTTCTCCACTTTCTCTCCTCCCTTTCCTCTCCCTTCCTGCCCATTCATGGAACCAGAGTTTGGCAAAATTGCAGCTAAAGTTCCAGGCTGTGACTGCTGATTTGCACAAGGCTTTAGCAGACTGCAGAGTGCCATCTAGATGGAGGAAGGAGGATGTGCTGCGAGCCAGCCAGCTGGAGGTAATAAATCCTTCAGGGGTGCATCACAGAATGCCTACAAGATGCTTTGCAGAACAGCTCTTTGCACACTGCAGATGTTTTGTGGCAATTTTTTTAAAGTACTAAAATCCTCCGGTGGCTGAATGAGCAATGGTCTCAAATGGCTTGTGGGATGAGATGAGAGCCCTTTTAGTTTAGCATTTGAATATTTATGCACTCTCATAGAGAAACATTTTAGCTCCTTATTTTTTCCAGGCTATTTCAGATGACCACTGAATCAGGACAGTTTTTAATGCTGGGCTTCCAGACAGAGCCTCATTAAAGGACACATGGACCTGAATAGGGCGTTGCATGTAAATTCATGCATTTTTTATGTGTGTGCAAATATTTGCCTATGGAAAGGCATTGGAAGGCACAGACTCCATGAGCTGTGGATTTTTAGCAGGGAAGAAATCTTGCCTATACCATAAGTGGAAAAATATGAATCTGAGATGACCATAGAGATGTAGTGGGCAGCAGCTGCTGCAGGGCCTGCTCCATGGGACAGTGTTCCCACAAACCTGCAGTAAGAAACCAAACCACATCAACACCGAATTTCTGCTCTCCTGTCTCAAGAAAACAGCACTCTCATTTCTGTAATAGTATGAAAAGTACATACATTTCCCTTATACCCAGCTGTGCACAATCACTGTCAATCCCAACCACCCCACAGAACACCAGCAGCTCCATAGCCCCTCACAAACAATGCTGAAATGCAGAGACCTCCTAAACGTGCTCGTGCAAGACTGAAGTGTGCCTTTGCTGCCCAGGACAGCCTTCTGGTTTAGATGAGCCTGAGGAACAGCCAGTGCTTGTGCAGGTCATCAAGGAGGATGAAGTTCCCACTGACCCACTTGGGCAGGAAAGCAGGTCCTGCTGCCCCATCACCTTTGTTAAATCCAGCATGGAAATCACTCCCCTGCACCTTGCTGCCTGCCCTTGTCCAAGCTCACAAAATAAAATTCAGCAGAAGGCTGAGCTGGGGACAAAGCAAGCAGAATAAACATGTTCACCTTTCTCCTGTCAAAACCCGACCTGACAAATTCGCCATTTAAAGTAAGCAGCACTGAAACAGACCCGTGAAATGGTTTGAGTTAGAGGGAACCTTAAAGATCATCTTGTTTCAACCCCCCCTGCTATGGGCAGGGACATCTTCCAACATCACAGGTTGCACCAAACCCCTTCCAGCCTGGCCTGGGACACTGCCAGGGATCCAGGGGCAGCCACAGCTTCTCTGGGCACCCTGTGCACTCCCCACCCTCACAGCAACAGCAGCCAAAGAATGCCTCATATCAAGAGTATATTTAAGTCCATATTTAAGAGACAGCAGCACAAAGCTGCCCTCGGAAGCATGATCATTTCTTTGGGAGTTATAAAACCAGGCACTAGCACAGCAATGTAATAAATAATAGAACCTGGTGAATAATGCAAATAAAACATTTTCTCTTCCTATTTTTCATGTTTCTAAATATATTTCCTTCCATTGCTGTCAGGCCTATTCTGCTTTGCCTTTCACAAACCTTCATGCTGAGCAGAAAAAAATTGCAAAGGACTTGGGAGAGAAGCAAAAGGGCTGCTGTCACCCCTGCCTTGTTCCCCCTTCCTCTGCCTTGTTCTCCCTTCCTCTGGCACACTCTGTCAGGACCAGGAAGCTGGGGGCTTGATTTAGATTCAGCAAGAAAGCTCTCCCAGCCTGTAATTATGCTGACAGCTCCGCAAAAGCTTTACTTTGGGTCTAATTAAGACTTATTAGATTTGAAAACAAACAGAACTTGCTTCTTTCCAGGATGATAGACCCTTTACATGTGCAAAGCAAAAAGGTGAAAACAAAAAAGGATGGAAATTCACGGAGGAGAAGAAAATAAAGATTAAAGGAGGTCTGTGTCCAGCATTTTGAGTCAGGGCATGGAGCCCTTCATGAGTATCATCATTGGAGATGGTGAGATGGTGGCCAGAGGGACAGAGCCTGACTCAGAGCTCCTCACCCACTGCTTAGGAGCCACTTGCCCATTGCTCCCCAGTATACTGTGGTTAATGCTGTGAAGCAGGAGGGGAATTCAGCCTTTCAGAATTTCCCTTTCAGAGTATTTGATGGCTGAGAGATGGGGCAGGAGGGGAGGCAGCACACACAGGTTCTTGGGGTGAAGGGCTGCACTTCCACAGCTGCAGGAGAGAATGCACAACCTGAGCTTGCCTCGGTCAGCATGAATGTCAGCTTAGTTTGTGTACTGAATACCTAATGTCAGTGCAGAAAAAGGACACTAAAGCAGAGTTTTTCAAAAAGACATTCACAGGAGCTGCACCAGACACCAGCAAGTTCAAAGGAAAGGGGTAGGTTCCCACCTGGTGCAAGTGGATTTCCCTGTCCCCAGACAGGCACAGACAATAAATGCAGTTCATTCACTCTTTTCATAGACTTTTCTCACATTAAGAGCAGAAGATGATGAGAGTGTGTGTGCTGAGCTGCAGTAAAAGCCGTCCTTTGGCAGCGTCCGGGTGCTGAGCCCAGCACAGCTGCTGGAGTGCCAGTGCCCTCTCCTGTTCAGTGTGCACAGCTTACCTGTTCATGTCTGCCGCCTTCAGAGGCTGGGGAAACATTCCCAGCCTGACGTCCTGCTAACAGCCCATTAAAAATGGTGTTTATAAGGTTAAGGGAAATGTGAAAATGCTGCAGAACTTCTGTGGACGCTGTGTCCTCCTTGCTGCAGTCCAGAAGAGTTATCGCTTGCATCGGGCCATTTAGAAAGAAATAATCCTCAAACTATCCCATGTCATTATGCACAGCAGGTTTGCATCTTCTTTCCAGAGCACATCTTCAATGACATCCACTTTTCCTCTGTGTGGCTGTAACTTGAACTCCAGCCACTGCCAAATGTATTCACAAAGTCACAGATGAGGAAAGCAAAGCCAAAGGGAATCATCAGGGACTGATCCTCCCACCCTACCTGGACAGTTTTCCAGACTTTGTACACTGTCATGTACTTACAACAGCACAGATTTATCCTCATTTTACCACAGTATTAAAAGCAGTGGTGCTGCTACAGAGTGTTTCCAAAGAGCTCTCTTCTCAGCCGAAGGATTTCTGAAGGGCAGCTGTGATTAAATTCTCTGGTCTGATATTATTAAGCATCCTAAAGCAACTGAAGGAATTAAAAGAGTGAGTAGCAAACCTTTTCACTATTGGAAAGTGGGGTTCTGGTTCTGTTATTCCCAGGGCAGTGTTCCCGGATGCCTTTAGAATTGTTATTGATGTGCCAACAGAGGGAACAATTTTCCTCCTGAATCATCACTGCCTGGAGCCATGCTGTAACGTGGGAATTCCAGCACCAGACTACTACAATGAATGAAGGTCTCCAACTCCCATCCTTGAGAGAGTTGTCACTTTATGACACATGACAACACAACCCTTAATGGCTTAAAACTAAGACAAAAAGAACCCAAAGCTCCTCAAAACAAGCTCAGCTGAGCAAGGTTTCTGGCAAGGGCACTGCAAGCTGAGCAGTGAAGGCCCCCCATTATTCAAACAGGAATTCCTAGTTCCTGACCTGTCCTTGTAACCCTGCAATGACCTTTCCTCCTGCCTCCCCTCACAGGGCTCACACAGCCTCATATCCCCAGGGGCCAGGGCCACCCAACAGCTCAGGAAGGAGAGGGGTGACACACGAACTGCTGAGACCATCTCAGCCCTACCCAGGCTGACAGAGAAAAGCCTGATCAGCTGATGGAGAGCAAAAACCACCCAAGTTAAGCAGAGCAGGAACACGTTTAGCACATCTCAGCTTTTGGAAGCTTACAAGCACCCTTGAGCAGGAAGGAGGAGCCCCTTGAGACCCTGCTGGGCAGGGCACAGCTTTGGTGGCACTGCTGTCACCAGCACCAAGAGAAATGGCCCTACAGGGAGCCAGGTGTGGACAACACCTCCTGGCAGAGTCAGGCTCTTCTCCTGGGGATGCTGGGCCATCTGAAAGCTAAATTGCTCTGTCTGGAGCAATACAAGTTTGCCCAGCTGAAAACCAGGGCTCAGGCGAGCTGGCAGAAACAGCTCACCCTGTAAAGTGGCTCTCCTGCCCCTTTCACTGTCTTGGTTATTCTCACCAGCACCAACCAGCAAGAGCAGGGTCTTTGTGACCATAGATGGGCAACCTGACATGTGTTATTTCTTATATTTACTCTATGTTTTTCTCCAAGTAAAATTAATAAGATCAGACAAAATTTCATACTAAAATATTGCCTGGGATATTGGTGGCACTATATTAATACAGTACCTCTCACCTTAAAAGATGTATTAACCTGTACAATAGTTTAAATTCATTCTGCTCTGTGTTCTGGTAGCCAGAAACAAATAGAGCTGCTCTGCTATCAGCTGCCAGGTCTCCTGCCACTACCCTTCCATAAACCTATTTGGTGGCAGCTCCTGCTGGGAGCAGAGACCTGGTGTGGTGCTCCCAGGGGTCACAGAAGAGCGAGGCCACACTGCAGCCACTGGGTGTTAGCAGGGTGACACCACAGAGCCCTGCTCCAGCCAAAAAACAAAGCTCACAGCACCTGTGCAAGGGCCTCAGTGCTCACACCCAGGGGGTGCCCACAGCTCCTCACATGCACATTTGGACATTTCTAACTTCTTTTTTCTGAAGCTTAGATCTATGAAAGAAAACTAATCTGTCGCAGTTTGGATGCTCACACAAAACCCATCAGTATACCAGGGTTTTTCCAATGATGATTTTGGATTTTGTCTTTGTTCTTTCCATGAAATCCACTGTAATAATTAGGACCAGATCTGGAACTTGCTGAAAGCCAGATGGGAAATAGGGATTTATCCAAGAACAAGTTTTGGGACTCTTACGAAACAAGTGAGATGTTGCAGCAAAGTAAACTGAAGTTCAGAAGACACTAAAGGTGTTTCCACACCACAAACTGCATTGTTTGGAGTCTAAAATGGTTCTATGCAGTGACTTGTGGCTGTTACTCCAAACTCCCAGTTTATAGGAGCCCTACTAGAGCACTTTGAGGAAAAGCCCATTTAGGCACTTCCACAGTCACCACCTGTGGATGCCAGACAGACATGCAAGCAGGAAGCAATGCCCCATACTTCTGAGCAAATCAGCCCTGAAGTAAAATCTGAAGGGAAAGCCATACATCCAGGAGCCTACCTTTATTGAAATGCACTTCCATCAGGCCAATTTCATCAGTGGAATCATCTTTTTTATGTCAGAACCATCAGGTTTGGGGTCTTCTGGCCTGAAGCAGCAGCAGCTGAGCTGGAGCTTCCCTGAGCTGGTTCATAGGTGTGGGTATCCCCTCCTATGCAGGGCACCAGCCAGGTTAGCCCTGGGTGGATGGAGCCATCCTTCAGGAGGTGACACACACCACGACACCCCAGGTGGGCACCTCCTCTGCAGCTGGGGCTCCTGCTCTGGCTCCACATCAGACAGTGCAGAGCCAGCACAGGCTCTGTGCCAAATCCACCCCACAACTCTGCTCCAAGCTCTCCATGCCTGCTAAGGGGAGCTGCTGATGGTTTCCTTTCTGTGGGACATAAACATTAATTAATCAATGACTTTAAAGCCATTTATGGCACTAGAGGTCTCTCCTGAAATTCCTGGTTATTGCTGATGCCTGTTCCTAACAAGCTGATTTTCTCTCTGCTGATATTCAGTCTTGCTGAGGTACAGTGCCACCACTGCATGGACACCACCATCCCTCACAGTCCCCATCCAGAAAGCCTCCTCAGTGAAGCACCCACCTCTCTTGTTTTGTGGCCCAAAAGCATCACTTCGGGGTATGATATAACTCTATAAATAAAGATATCATGTATAATACCTGTGATAACCAAATTGCTTTCATTACAAATTGCTAGCAGCCTCTGAAATCTCTAAACACTCAAAAGTAGAAAGCATTTAATTGCACTCTGAGTCACTGATGGATTTCAGTCCATCTGTAATACTTAAACTGAGCAGCTAGCTCTGATACCTACATCCATATTAACAAATAAGAAAAAAAGTCAAGTCCCAAGCACACTGAAATCAATACAGCTTTAAATGTACTCATTTGAGATGAATCTAAAACCCTTGCACATTAAATAGTGCCAGCTCAACATTTTTCTAGGAACTGTATCACCTTCCCATCAGCCCCACAGGTCTCCAAAGAGTGTTTCAGAGAGGGAGAAAATGTCCAAGAAGCTTTAAAAAATGGGGAAAAAATTCAGGGTGGCAACAATAAGTAATTTCTGCCATGTACTTCCATAGATAAGAGAAAAACAGGGGCTATCCAAAAGAAAATTCAGGGAACTACCCACTGAAGGGCTCTGTGCAGTTTTCTGCTTTCTTTCAAAGGAAAGAATATTTTCTTTCAACTTCACATAATTTTAAGACATGAAAAAATAAAAAAATGAACCAAAAAAGTGCAGTAAGTCAGCCAAGTAAACACTGGCATTAACTAATATTTATTGATGGTAAGTAAATAGTGACTCCCAAAGCCTTGGTGTAAAACCAAGTAGCTCTAAATCTGCCCCACAGCAAGCCACAGACACGTTCACTCCAGTATTATTTTGCATGTTTTAAGTCATGTCTCCACTCCTGAGCACACTCTAATGTTTGATCATCCTACACTTACATCAAAAGAGCAAAAAGTTGTAGCAGCTGTGTAAAGAATCGATTTGTAAGAAATGGAGGAGGGAAAGTTACCTGCATGGACTAATAACTTTATAAGGCTTCCCAAAAGAATATTTCAAAGCATTTCAAACTATAGATCTTCTAATATCTGATCCATAGTTCATTCTACAGCCACAGCACATGAAAAGTAAGTCAGAATCTGTGCTCTAAGATGCTGAAATTCATCAGAATCAAAAGGAAACCTTGAACAAAGTGCAGCTCCCACTGAGATGAAAACACCAAATGCCTGTGGATTTTGTCTCACAACTGTACACTAGGGACTATACAGATAATTTAAACACAGACTTATTTAAAACAATGAAAAAAATGAGAGAATGTGAGGAAAGGGAAGAATGCCAGAAAAGGTGAGGTATTGCTGAGTGAAAGCAGAGCAAGGAGGTACCACAGGGGGGCACAAGAGGAAACGATTTGCCAGAATAAGATGCAGATCCACAGCTTTGGTTCTACCTTTAGAAATGGTTAAAAACAAAAAACAGTTTAAGAAATGTACTTGCTTGTTTGTGGCAGCTGTGTCTGAAGTCCACAGGCATCTCAAGGGCCATTCCTTCAATCAGGAGGGTCACAATAATACAGCAGTGCTGTTGATCTGCACTACTCAGTGCCTGCTTCAGCCATACCAGGGGTGGCAAACAGCCCTGGCAGCCCCTCACCCGGCTCCAGAACACGTGGGAGGGGTTTCACACTGTATGTAAATTTATTTCACCAGGAATTTGAGCTCAGAACTTTACCTCACCAAGGGAAGCTCAGGGAAAATCCACATGGCATCAGCACACTCAGCCAGGCTCCAGTTTGCTGCAGAAGAGTGAGTCCTGTTTCCTGGGCTTCACGAACATGCAGTCTGTGGAAATAGTCTGTAAAATGGGATTTCAGTTACACCTGACCTGGAACTACTAAAAAAAATTCCTTTTGCTTTGAAGTCTTTGATGCAGGGCCAGAGCCATTAGTTCAGATTCAAGCTCAGGAATTATTTTGGTTTGGATTGAACATCTGTTCCCTCCCTGTGCCCCTGAGGCTGGGCAGGAGCCAGCCTGGCTTTGGCTCACATTCTCTCTAAGTGTGTGTAAAAACTTCTTGGGTTGGCAGAGCAGAGCTGTTTGACACAAAAACAAAGGTGGCAGTACGGCCCAGGTGGAACACAAGTCTGCTTCAGAGGGGCTTCAGCTCAGAGACCCCACAGCCATCTCTGACCCCTCCCACACACCCTGGCAGTCTGCACAGAGACCTTTAAACAACAGCCAAGCCACCCTGCCCAGCCAGGGGCAAGAGCTGGCGTGAGCCCAGGGCTCTCACCAGCCCCAGCACCTGCAGCACCAGGGGGCTCATGGCAACAGCAGAATCCAAACCCCGTGTCCCCAGGGCACACTGACACCTCAGAGCAGTGCTCCTCTGCACTCTCTCTTTGGGCACTAAAGTGCCATGGCCATGTTTAACCCCAGCGTGGCCCAGCCCTGGCAGCTGCCTGGGCCCTGGCCTGGCTGCCATCAGCCCTTCAGAGCAAGCCCTGCAGAGCAGGCTCTGGACAGTGTGATAAGGTTGTGGGACACTGTGATAAGGCCATGGACACTGTGATAAGGCCGTGGACAGTGTGATAAAGCCGCAGCTGCCCGTGGCCAGCACCGAGGCTCTGCTGGCTCATACCCTAGATGGCAGCAGCACCCAAGGAATGGGCTGGGAAACCCAAATCTGCCCATGCCTGATGGGGTTTCACATTCACATAAATCCCATCACAAGGCTTCCATCTAAAAAGAAACTCCTCTGGAAGCCTGAACAAAAGGAGGACGGTGTGAACACAGAGCGTTTCTGGAGGCTGGGAACCGAGGTGTCAGACCCCCTCATGGCAGCACAGCGAGGCCAGAGCCAGCTCTGCCAGGCTGCCTGCAAAAATCACAGGCACTGTCTGCTCTTTTCTGCCACCAGCACACTTTTCTGGCACAGTAATGGCAACAAACCTGCTGTGAAGGGGTAATAACTGGGAGGGCTGGACCACCCGGGAGGGATGACGCCCTCAACATGGGGAAAGCTCGGTCTGTTTCTCTGTGTCATCCTTGCTAAGTCATATGCACACCTTACAGTAACTGTACTTGTTTCAATACCTGTGCACGTGTTCCCAGCTCCCTGATGGTTTCTCACTACCCAAACCAGAGGACAGTCCCAGTGCAGGAGCACAGCCCTGGCACTGGCACAGGGGGACGTGGCCATGTGGGACAGTGCTGGGCAGCAGAAGCTGCAGGGCCATTTCTGCTGCATCCCTGTTGGGACTTTTCCAGGAGCAGGGGGTAGCAGGCAATGCTGGCTGCCATTCCCACACTGACACACAGGACAGGCACTGCACAGCACCCACTTCACTCTGCAAGGTGTCACAGAGTCCACAAAAGTCAGCTCACACCAGACTCTTCTTTCCCTGCCCATGCTGGCCCTACCTCTGCTCTCCAATGCTCTTGCAAACTCTGCAGTGCTGCAGCCAGGGCTGCAGTGAACTCCTGGGAGTTCACTCTATTCCACCCCTCATTCTGAAGAAACATTAATATTTTAGTATCAATGACTATTGATTTTCTTTTTCCATCTTGCATTTCTTGAGCACATCCTGTATGGAAACAAACCTGAGAGAGAATAAAAGAGAGCAAATAATGTTTAATTTGCAATGTATTACCAGCTTCATGAAGTGAAAGGCTAAGCCGTGACTTTTCCACATGGATTAAGTGTCACTGTGGCAGATAATGGACACAGTACATCTACAAATGAAAACCAGAGTGAGATACAAGTAGCAGAAGAGGGAAAGCACCACTCCATCCACTGCCTCATGCATCTCCCTGCAGCAACCAAGGCACCAGCCTGAGTCTCACCCTGCTGGGCTGGGCAGTGCCACAGGTTTTACCACATCACCTGAAAAGCATCTTGGCCATCTTGTCACCCATGTCACTGCTGTCTGAGAAGAGTTAACTTCAGGCTAGATATTCAAGAGTTACTCTTGTATGATAAAGTAATTATTATGGAGATTACACCAGCTCTACTGATATATTTGAAACTTTAAATACAAGAAACACACAGGATTAATAAAAAGTGACAGTTTCAGCTCCAAGGGCCTGCAAAGTTGCCTTCAGCCATGGAGAAAGCAGGCAAAGCAGGCTGTCAGGATGGATTTTGATCTTTATAAAGGCAAGATGACAGCACACTGTGCTTCTAAGGATACAAAAAACAGCTAGTAAATTCAAGATTTTCTGTTGCACAGTTCTGTTCATCTGATAATCTTAGGAGTTCTTCAGCTAAAAAAGAATTGATTCCCCACCCCAGGAGCAGGCAAAGGCACAGGGAAGCAAACCCACAGGGGAGGGATGCAGCCCTGCCATCACACAGGGCAGAGCATTTCTTGGCACAACCTGCTGAATGCCACATTCCAGAAGAAAATCTGGGCTAATACAAAAGAAGCAGAACTCTGGACCCTGGGAGAGCCAGGACTCCTTCCCCACACCTCAGGCTGCCCATACCACCTTGCCTTTTCTCTGCCTGCTAATACAGGGACAAATGCTGCTCTTCCAAAATATTTACACAGTAGCTGGTCACTGCCACATTATGGGCATGCTCCAGAGCAAGATTCCCAAAAAACCAGGGGCTCCACCACCACATGGGACATATGGGACATGAGATCTCTGTAGTCTTGGAGAGGATTCTCACCTCCTCCTCTCTACCTGCACCCTGCAAAGATCAGTGAGCTGCAGCACAGCCACTGCTGGCAGGCTCACCCCTCTTCTTTCCTGTGAGGCTCCACCATGGGAAGAAGCTCCTCCAGTTCATTCCCAAGCAGTGGAAATTGGCAAGGCTCCATAAAGCAGCTGAAGATCTGGCTCCACTTGATAGTTTTATCTGAGATCACGATGATCTTGGCTAGAGGGTGCCAGCTGGATTGCCCTGGGAGCCCTATTTATAGATAACACTTGAAAGGGCAAGTCCAAGGTGATGGCCCCTGGTGGGCCGTTTTTGTTTTCCTTCAGGATCTCCTTATTCACACCTACCCAAGTGCTTGCCAGGCAGGTTGGAAAGGCAGCAGATGAGGGCTCCTGGTGCTTTGTGCTTTCTCCAGCCTCCTGGCAGGAGCTCTGCTGCCATCTTGCCCTGCACCACAGGCCCTGGACAGCTGACACCTAGCTGCACATTCTTTCAGACCAAACCTTCATTTTTGTGGTCAGAGCAGTTTGGGGATTTTTTTCTCAGAGCAATGAGATTCTCAGTGCAGCAACAGCAGATCACCAGTTTTTAGAGCCATCACCTGCTTGCCTGTGAGCACAGCACTTGTTACTTGACTCTGGGCATTTTGTTTCACAAAGAGTATTGCAAAATCACTGGCAAGAATCACCTGAGGAATTATTTTTGTTTGCTGAAGGACTGGTTTTCAAAGGGGTAAAGGGACTTGGCATAGCATCTAAATAATCCCAAGGGCTCTTTGCATTGCTTTAAAAAACTTGGCAGATATTTTAAAGCATCAGCATCACTCCCATAAAATCCCCTGTGACACAGAGATGCCTCCACTGAGCCTGAACCACAAAGCAAGGCCATAGACTTAAAAAGGAGAGAGGATTCCCCTCCATACCATTGCATCAGGGCTTTATTTGGGAACTTAGGCCACTTGGCTTTACATAGCTCTAAGTAATACTGCATGTGGACCACTGTAAAAATGACTTTTTGAAGTCAACTAAGCCATCCATTGGCAACTACAGCCAATGCTGAACCAGGGCCAGCAGGAACACAAACCTACCCCAGCCTAAGCCCAGAACTACTGGGCAATGAAAGCCCACAGGAAAATTCCCTTCACCTTCCAAGGCTCCTGTACCACTTTTCTTGCACATCACTTATTCCTTCTGGTTTTCAGCATCTCCTGCTGACCATCTGTGCATAGTCTGGGCTCACTCAGGCATTGGAACAACTTCCAAAAAATCTGAATTTCTGGAGATTTTAGGCTGAAACAAAATAACTAATCTGGGGTCTACTTTTCAGGTAATATCCCAGGTTTACGTAAAACAATTTCAAGAAGCCAACAGCTTACTTGGTGCTCTTCTGAGACACTGTCCAGTAAGTAGAAAGTTGTAACAGGTGTAAGTAAATTCAGGGTTAAGGTCCCTCAGTAAGTTGTAGAAGAAACAGACATAACACTTAGAGCTTTAACTGATTATGTATCTAATCCTCAATGTTCTGCCCTTTCCCCCTTATCAAATTACATCAGAATGCACACTAACAGAATCCAACATATACAACGTTTCACTCCCCAGTTCACTGGCTTGGCCTTAATTCAGAACCACTGAGAAACTTTTAATTGGAATTTCAGCCCTTAGAAAATGGCATTTTTATGCCTTTATCAAAACCAGCATCTGGCAGATGTTCTCCTTCCTTTGCAGGCAATGGTTCCATCAGACAACACAAACTCAGCACATACCTGCACCTTCAGAATCCAGCCCAAACCCACCCAGTTCCCCCAAAGCTCATGAAATGTGCAAGATGGAGAGAAGAAATCCATGTAGTCAAATCTGAGATTGGTTTCTGCTTTGAAGGGCCACTTGTACTTTAGGTGTTGCAGTTTTGATGACAACCTTTAAGTTTCAAGAGGAGCACGTGCCTCCTAGGAAAGGAAAATTCATCTGCTCTTGCCAGTGGTCAGTGTTTTGAGCAGCAGGTATGGCTTGGCAGCAAGGACAGCAGTGCCCTTTATCCCTTCACAGATAAAACTGTGTTGAGAAAGTCAGGAGAGAGAAAATCTTAGACTAATCCAGGTGGAAAGTGAGCCTGGGAGGTTACCTGCTCCAATCTCTGCCCAAAGCAGGTCCAAGAACAGGATGGAGTCTGCAGTATCTTCAAGAGTGGAAGCCCCACAACCTGCAGGCAATCCAAGACTATGTTAACTTGGAAAAACCATCACAAATTATGTAAAAGCACTTACCAGAAACACCTGGCCCTTCAGACAGTCTGTGTTCAGCATAGGGAGAAGCTTCTTTGGTAGAGTCACACACAGGAGGAAGAAAACCAGATGCAGACAAGGCTTGTGGGTCAATCAAGAAAGATCAAGTCAACCTGGAGACTTACTCTGAGGGAATTCTTAGGTCTTGTGTTGAAGGTATTAAAGACCCAGTTGTTGGAATTTAATATATTGAATCCATTTTTCTGGAAAATTTCCACACAGGACAGATGAACTGTTCATATTTTGGGATATGCATCTAGGCCTAAGGAATTCTGAATTCTGGCAAGACTACATGAGAAGCTGTTACAGAGCAAGGAATTGCAGACAAATCAGGTTTTAATTAATAATCTCAGACTCCAAATGAGCTACACCACTGCACTGTCATCTGGAAGCACACAAGCCTCTGCAGCTCCAACATTCAGCATATCTTCAGCAGATCCCTGCTCTGAAAACCGCAATCACTTAAATGAAAGTCTTTAAAATTCCTTTTAGCAGCAAGACACACATCTTCAGTGATTCACATTAAGGACAACAGTTTCTCCAGGGAGAGGAAAAAAGCCTGCCTACCCCATGGGAGATCACAGATGCTCTTTCACAGGAAGTAATTTAAATGTAGCCAGGAAAAAAAACAGGTTTCACTGAGTGAGCTTTTTCAGGAGAAAAGCTTAGAGATGAAAGCAAAAATACAAATTATAGTTCCCTCAGTAGAAAAAACAGTAGAATTACTGGCATGGCATTTACTGCAAGTCTCTAGAAGATGGTCCCCCTCAGCTGAGAAGTCCACTCATCTCTAAGCATAACCATGTATTTCTTTTTGTTGGGGCTTTCAGAGAGAATAGGAAAACAGGTGTTAGAATACTTTTGTTGAAGACAGCATTAGTTATCTTCAGCTGTACTCTATTAAATAGATATAGCAATATCACTCTTGCAAACTTATGGTGAAGCTCTCTCCCCAGAGCTTTGAAATTTGAAATATATTAAAAAAAAAGCACAGCAGGTGTTTTTTAAAAACAGCCACAAGACTGGCCTAAAGCATACCAAAGATAGACATATTTTTGTTGTTTGAAAGTGATGTAGAGACCATAATCTTGCAGAGAGGTAACACTAGAGACTATGGGCTATTTTACTTGAGATCAAGTAATTACTCACTTAAACAGCAGAACTTGGGATTTTCTCCCCTTCCTGATCTCGCATACCCCATTATAAATGGTACTCAAGGAATTCACTTCAAAACAAGAAAGCTAGGTTTAAACAGCAATATAAATCCAGAAATGCCCAGAAAAGCAACAAACAAACCTCTGGACTGAGCAGCAGTGGCCTGTTGTGTGAGCACAGGTACACAGGGCTGCATGGGCAGGAGCTGGACGTGGCCCTCTCAGAACTCCAGCAGAAAGTTCTGAGTACACCTACTTTAAATGCAAACATTTTGTATCCTCTGCTTTGATGTTTTGAAAAAACACATCAGGTGTTCAAAGTACCAAAAAAAAAAATTCCTGTGGCTTGAGTTTCAGAGCTGGAAAAGCATTGTGAGTTTTTCTAAGATGCAATGTTGTTACTCCACGACAACACCAACAGGGACCCCAGGATTCCCCATCATGCCCAGCTTGCTGTTCTAGTGTACCCACAGACAACTTCACCTTAAAATAAATGTGACAGAAGAACAGTGAGGTATTACAAAGCATGATTTAAGACTGGTCTTGTATGCTGTTTTAACCAGCTGATTGATGCATTTAATATTGAATTTTAAGTTTTCTAGAAGGCAGTGTCTGCCCAATGGGCTCCCAGCAGATTCCAAGGAGATCCTGGTACCTTGTGCACTCCCCCCTCACATCCCACTGTGGCCAATGAACAGCCCTGGTGTTCCACAGCCCCTGGTAACTGCCGGGACAGCAGCACCACCAGCCAAAGTCTCACGGGAAATGCTGCAATCTCACCAGCCACTGAGGAACATCTGGCTTCCATCTCTTTTACAAAAACCCCCAGAGGCAGGTGATGCTTGCCTCCTACACAGAAGGGACCCTGGTTGGTTTAGTCACCACAGCCCGTGTGCCTCATCCTTTTGGGACAGTCTGAGAGCCCAGTGGGAGCAGGGCAGCAGAAAGCACCAGTGCTGACTCAGGGCTCTGAGGGAATTGCCCAGGCTCCATCTCTGCCCAGAGCCCCAGGCTCAGACAAGGAGTGCCAGGGCCCTCCCCCTCACCTCACACAACCAGAGGCTCTGAACAAGCAGCCACGGGGCCCTGTGGCCACCCCACACAACCACATCAGCCCCACCTGGTGCAGAGCACCCCACCAAATACACAGGCCTGCATTCCTCATCTCTGCCAAAGGATTTCTTAGCTCTAGGCTAGTAATTGAAAGATGTTGGGTTTTAGAAGCAATTTAAGAATCTTTCTAAGTTCCTGTTGGAACATTTTGATGGCTAAGTGAAAAAATGTTAACATTAATTAAAAAGATATTTTTTTAAACTTGAAAGCCCCTATGAAATAAAGCTTTCCTTCATAATGGAATTCTAAAACCTGCTGATAAAGCAAGTGGAAAATAGTTTGCAGGTTTAGGGACATGAAGCAGGAAATGCTGCTAATTAAAGCACCTGATTTCACTTAAGTCCAAAGAGTCTGTTGCAAAAGACTGGAAAGCTCTACTATTGAAGTCAACACCACTTAACTTCTAAACTATGCCACTTAAATCTCTTTAAGATGCTTCTTTTAAGTATTAGTGATGTTGAAGTCTGCAGAACATCTTGTACAAATGTAGTAGACCCCAATTTTCTGTACCATCATTAGTCCAAAGGAGACAAAACTAAACCCTGTTTAGTGTAATCTACACCAAAGTGCATTCAAGGAAAGTCCTGATCTGCACAACCAAGGCAGCCTGTCAGCTCACACTAATCACATCTTGTCTGGGATTATTTGGACTGTATTATCCAGAAACTTAAAAGAACTACAAAGCAGCCCGATTAGTTGTATTTTTTTTTATTAGGTTTATTATGACTTAAGAGTTTCTATTACTCCAGCTGGGTAAACCACATTTGAAAGTAAGTTTAACTGCAGGACTTCAATTTCAACCAAAATCATTTTTGCATGACTTTATTGTAATATAGATTTAAATTGAACATTTAAAACTTACTTCATTAATAAGCAAGCCAAGCTCAGTAGCTTCAGTGCAGGATGTATTTTATGTAACTGCCGCACATTCAGGTTAGATTGGATGTACATGGAGAAGAGACCGGGCAACTGCACGAGTCAGAGGAGAAAGCAAAAGTAAGCACCATTTTTACCAAACTAAACAGTTCTCCAGTCAGTGTTCCTCACTGAAAATCACCTCACTTCTGGCTCCAGGAGCTACAGTTTGGACATAGCTGAAAGCTATTTCCAGAACATAAGTTTTCTACACTGGCACAAGAAATAATCTTCAAAGCAACGGGTATTGGACTCTTTTTTATTTTTTTTTTTTTAAGAAACAACCTGTTCTCCTGTGTTTATCAGGTGAATACATGCATTTTTGATCACTTTGGCAGAGGTCAAAGAGAGCAAACAACAGTTGGGGCTAAATGAAAAACAATCAAAAGTTGCCAAATATTTAAGATAAAGCAAAAAAAAAAATTAATTCAACCAGTTTAATACCAAAATCTGCTTTCTTTCAAAGAAAAATGGCACAAATTTAATAAGAATCCAGACAAATTTAGTTTTAGATGGTAGTAGACTGAATTAATGCTTCAGAACATTAACAATATTTATTTCATTGCAAGAAAGGGGAGAAGTAATTCAAACAGGCTCTGTATTTGGGCTAGACCAGCAACACTGCTACAGTTCAGTCCCTGTGTGCAGGACTGATACCAGTACAATGTCACCTTTATCACACCAAGAATAAA
Source organism: Chloebia gouldiae (assembly GCA_003676055.1). Classification (NCBI taxonomy): domain Eukaryota; kingdom Metazoa; phylum Chordata; class Aves; order Passeriformes; family Passeridae; genus Chloebia; species Chloebia gouldiae. Next base: position 8,243,116 of record QUSF01000022.1, read on the forward strand.
GTGTGTTAGAAGTAGCAGAGCATAAGCATCTTACTTGTACAAGCCAGTAAAAAAATAAACAGAAGAGCTGAAGAATGGTTCTCACACTTGTCCTCTCTATAAGGACTCCACCTTTCTTTTAGAACAGAAAAATCCCTCTGCCAGTAGTCTAATAAATACTAATATATATTCAGATACCATCTTCAAAATCTTTGCTGAAAATTAAGTCTCCCAAAGAAACTAGCTTTATGCAGTATTAACATCTTACATAAACTAAACTTTATGAACTGTAGTTAATAGCAGTAACTGAAATTAATGTATACTGAGTCTTCAAGTGATGTGCAAGTTCAGCTATGTAACACAGGTGGGGGTTGGAGCAGTTCTTAGCACTTTTCTCTGGACAGTCCCGACAGCTGCCCATGAACTACAGAGCCTCACCACAGTACTGTGCAACTACTGACATCCTCAAGGGCTCTTCAGTGTAAAGAAATGTGATGGAAGCACCACAAGGCAAGGAAATGAGGCTCAAGTAGAGAGCCTTGAGTATCTCACACAGCACTGCTGTCTTGCCTTGACTACAGACATCCATGAGAGGGTATAAAGGGCAAACCTGCCATGAAGTCTGCTTCAAATAGCAAAGATAATACAAAAGAGATCTGACTCTACAAGCACGTAAGCAAGTCTTGAAGAGCTTTGTATTAACATGGAGCTCAAGGTGCCTTAACTTCGCCAGAAACCACAATTTTTAGTACTGGGAATCTAGCATAACTACATTTAATCCAAGGATCAGCCTATGCTTCCAGTTAAAACATGCACACCACCTCTCTAAATAATCCTTTCTCAACGTGCAGGGTTGGAGCTCTTCATTTTCTTATTCTTCCTGTGTTTTCCCTTTCCAAGGCAGAGATTTAGAGGCCCTAAAGCCAGAGTTCTCCACCAAACACTTCCTCCCTCTACATATAAAAATAGTCAGGACACTCTGAGACTGACATCTGTCCTTCCCCATTCTGGAAGAGATTTGCAGCAGATCAGTCTTGATCTCTAGTTCAGTTTTAGACTATGCTTAAGTTACGGCAGCCAGAGTTCAATCCTATGAATGTAAGCTAAACACAAAAAGAAAGCCATTTATCCTTTTTAATTCATGCTTACAGCATGTTTATCCAGAGTTTTATAATCAACTTCCAGTTTTAAATTATGTTCTTAGCACTTCACAGAACCTGCATGTCAATCCCTCCTGAAGGGGATGGCATCACAGAATCTTGTTTAAGTTAGTCCAAGTTTCCACATGTGACCAGAAGTCTTACTTGTTAGAACACACCCCTTTTCCAACTATTCCCCACATTCCCTCTCCTCCCACCCCTCCCCATCAATGGGCAATTACTTCACAAGAAATGTAAAATAGGATATGGGTGTACACAAAACCTACCCTTCACTAATACTGAACAGAAAAGCCTATTTTCCAATTACAGGACATTTTTCTCTAAATTTAGGTCAGCACTGGTGCAGTCTGCACTGTGTATGATTACCACAAGGATAATACCAATAAGTACATATATTTTCTCAAACTGATTTCAAAGCCTATGAAGTTAATTGGGGAAAAGTTTAATATTGCTACTTCAGAGCACTAGAACACACAAAGTGAATCCAATAAAGATCCTTGTATTGATTCAATATTAAGTATTAATTGCATGACCATCATAGCACCTCTTTACATTATCACACAATCACCAGAATTATCAACTGCTTTTAAAACTAAAAAGGGTACAGTCCAATATTTATAACTTGCACACTGTTACTATACAGAAACTAGGTGCATGGTACAGTGCTGCAAAAATGGAAGCCTGCAGTTTTGACAAAGATGCCAAGTCATGTTGTAGACAATTTCAGTCAAACTGGCAATACTGTTTAAGCAAATACTCAAAGCAGGAAATAAAGGACAAAAAAAAATCTATAGCCAAATAAACATCTGAAATTTCCTTTCCCTTTAATAATACAAGTAAGGTCACTTTTAGCCTTGGAACAGATACATGTTCGCCTATGATGATCTTGCTAACTACTACACAATATCTGATGTCCTCTGCTAAGAATATAGTTTAAGAAAGCCGCAGTTACAAGAGGCATCTAATGTAATATCTAAAATTTCCTTTATGGCATTTAGTGAATTCTTTCTCTTAAACAGTGAATATGGAAAGATGGCCTCATGTTTCCTTTTCAATAGTACTCTGAGGATCAAGTGGCTTTCAAGCAGCATGGTGGGTTTGAAATTTTTGCAGTTTAGATCATTCTGTTGCGTTTATGAGTTGGTGAGTCTGTAATGACATCGCCACACTGGGCTGAGGTACGCTTTCTAGTTCCACCATTGTCCAAGTGGAGTGCCATTTCTTCTGATATGAAAGTGTTCAAATCAACATCATGGAGTCCATTTCTCCTCCGACTAGCATTGGAGCCACTGCTCACGTGAGTAGGCGAGCCTGGGGTACTCGAGCGAACACTTATACTAGCCATTGCACCACTAAGACCTGGGGAGAGAGAGAAAAAGGGCTTCAGTCAGACAGCACAAAGTTCAGTTCCCACGTGTGCCACCAGGATCGCACTCAGCCGGATTCCACCGAGATCTTAAAGACACTTCCTCCTGCTATTTGTACCGCTCCAGTCCAGAGCACACCTTCTCAGCTTTCAGTCCAGTCACCCAGTGATTACCAGAACTGCTTTTTATGACATTAAAAGTGAGCTATACACCGGGATGTAACAGCACACTCTGCAAACATTAACTCCATAGGCATGACGTGCTATTCAAAACAGGGACATACTCGAGAGCAGATAATTCAATTTACAGGCTTCACACTGAACCAGAGGTACACAGCCCTGCGAAGGACTTTTGAGTTAACTGACCTGGTCTTGTGCCAATACCATCACCATGCTCCCTTTCACTCCCTGAAGGAAACTGCAGTATGGCAGCAGGTCTCAAACAGGTGTACACCACACTAGTGCATAAATACAAACTTTTATTTCATGACTAACACTAACAGCCAACACATTAGTATTATTAAATTTGAAATGCACTTGAAGAAAAAGCAAGGAAAACCATATTACAATCACCCAAAATTTCTTATCAACAGATCTGACTGATACAAATCACTGTCACAGGTACCCTGCAAGTACTTTGGTTTGTATTCAGATTAATAGTGTTCGATTCAAACTGAAGTTTATTTCTTGTAGAAACAAGGCCATAAAAAGACTTTCACACTTCTTTAACCTCTGACTTCTGTAACATTACAATTTTACGAAAGTGGGACATTCTAAAACATATTTAGTGAGGACTAATACACAAAATTCTAACTACTCTTCTCAATTTCCAATTCAGGCTGTATTTGGAAATAAACATGAGCTCAGAGATAAGACAAACATCTTTGCTATCATAACTTTTTCAAATCTCAGTATTAGAAGAGTACAGAAACATCTGTTGGCCCTAGGAAAGATAAAGATAGATCTGCACATTTTCTAACAATAAGAACAACAAAATGTTGAACTGTCCAGGAGGATTCCACTCTCAAATTTCCACTCTTCAAAATCTTAAGAGTTCTCTTCTCCAGTCTTAAGTATTCTATAGCTCTGTCCAGCCATCACAAATCTTGTGTGTGCATTAATTCACATCACTGTGAACTGTCAAATGAGTAGCCAGAAATCACTGACTGGCAAGTCAAGCCTAACAAAACCCAATCCATCAGCTGCTGGCAGGCCAAACAGGCAACTTCAGAAGCTCCTGGAAGAGAGGACTGCTACAACTACATCAGTCACCAGAAACCTCAGTTAGAAGCTGAAGTCTAAAAGCCATCTGCAGCAAGGGCAGGTTGATACACAAGTCAGGATGGAGCAGCCCAACTGAATTCACTCTAATGAACATTACTAAATGAACATTTAAAGCTTCCAACTTGTAACAGCACAGGAAATACTTTACACAGATCTGGCATTACACAACCACCAGCAGACACAGCCACTAGTCACAGATTCTTTCTTAGGGCTCTTGCTCACAGCTCCAAGTGGTGTTCAAACAGGGCCCAGAAGCACGGTCTGAACTCCATGAGGCACCCTGCAGATTTTATTAATAGCAAAATCATTGCTCATTCACAATGGCAGAAAGTATTTAAACAGAATAAGCTGTTTTAGTGTAAAGGTAACTCAGCCATGAGGTTTGTGACAGCATTCTCAGGATTAAGGACAAGCTTAAATTCAAAACCATTAGGAAAAGAATTTCCTATGCATCTACCAAATAAAGTAATGCAGCTAAACTTGATGACAAATGTATAATAAAAAGCCAATTCAGATACCATATCTTGGATACACTACTAACATATATAATTTGGGCAGGTAACAAATCACTTCACAGTTCAAAGACATCAGTAGGTTTAATTTCAACTGGCATGACATACATTATAAAAAACATTAATTCATCCTGTACATTTAAATTGGAAAAAATCTGACAACATACAGGTGACATTTTTTTTAAATCCAAACTGATTGTAGAGATTTCCCCCCACATCCCTATTCCACGCAAAACTGCTGGGACCATACAAGTTCAGTGTCATTACTTACATAATTTGCATCACTTATCAGTCAGTTACTGTTATACAACTCATACCAAAGGAGCAACATCATAATTCAGTTTTAGCAAGACATCTTTTTAACTACATCTAGTGCCCAAGTAAGGGAATAAAAATTATTCCAGATAAACCCCAAAACTGACTTGTGATGTCAAAAGACATTTTTTGGCACCACTCAATAACTACGTTTTTAAGTGGAGGCTTTTCACCACGTAACAAGCATTCTTTAAAATAGTTGATACAGTTAAAAGATGCATCTGTAACACGCTGCAACATATTACAAACCAGACTGCCAAAGTTCACAAGCAACGCCTAAAGCAGTCACTGACTCCGAGTATTCAAGTAATGCTGAATCACTGTGCATTTAAATAGACTAACAACCTTCAGGAGATAATTAGAAGTCAAAATCTTCAAGCCAACTTCGTGTCTAAGGCAGGAGAGTAGCTCTGAATTAATTTCTACAGATCAGAATACAAGGATATTGCATCACAGCATGGGCTTTGAGCTACAGGTTAATTTTGCATCTCACAGGTATTTAGTACCAGTAAGAGTCATGGCTGGGTACACTGACAGACTGAGTGACAGCCTCAGCTCCTGGCAGCTAACCACATGACACAGCACTGCCCATCCATCCAGAAGAGCAAAACTGCCAAATGAAACACTCAGATCACAGTTTGGATTTGCACATTAGGATTGGCTAATTGAGCTAACACAGAAAAGTCGAAGCAAACTCAAGGCATACATTCAAATATCAAGATGCCACTTCATAGAACCAACATCTCTGAGAACAATCCGCAATGCTTTAAAAAAAAAAATCTACTTTTGGTCATCAGGGAAAAGAGTTAAGTTTTTCCTTGGGAAGCTGTGGCAAGGCAGAGGAAATCTCAGAAAAACCATTTACCGTGAATTACTCTGAGTTTAAGCTTTCAGCAGACTCAGAGCTCTTCCCAAATCATTTAAAGCAACAACTGACACTAGGAAGTGGTAAAATGACATGACTGCCAGCAAACACCATTTCCCAACCTCAAATGTCTATATTGTGATTAATATGGCCTAACCACAGGCACACCAGTTTTGTCCATACAACAGGACAGAGATCCAAAGAGCTGCTGAAGTGGCTTCACTTTTCCCACAATCTCACATCCACCTCTGAAGTTTCCCACTCCTTTCTACCAGGGACCTTTATTCTTAGAGGCCTTTAAGAAGGTCCACATGGCTCTTACCCCTTTTTGAATTTGAAATGTTTGAAGTGGAAGGCATATCCCAAAGATTTTGAAGTACCTAGTACATTCTCTTTCCTGTCATATCTTTCATCAACAAAATGACATTTCATAGACAATGATTTTACAAAGAGTTATATTCTGAAGGTCTTAGAGTACTATTAGAAAGAGCTGTGATCAATACTAGGCGATTTATAACTAAGTACAACATTCCAAAACTATCAAGATATTAGAATGCTTGATTGAACTATGTTTCATGCATTACAAAATACTTAAAACTGTCAACTCAAAATTAGGAAGTTTATCACCACTGGCCAAACAAACTGTAAATGCTGTTTCATCTGCACTACAATCATGCCCATGTACAACTTACTCAGGTCACTATCACAGCACAATATACTGGGTAGCTACTGTTCACATAGTGATAGTACTACTGTTTCTATAAGTTTTAATCAGGAAGTATCAAAAGGAACATTCATGCTTAGGTAGTGTGACTAAAGCAGGAATTAGTTAACCCCACATACATACAAAATGGCATGCAGAGAGATCCTTGTCCCTCTTCTGTCATATTCACCCTTTCATAATACTGGCTCGAAGAGCAAGTTTTAGCAGCACATACCAATACACAATTCCATCACAGCTATATATATACACACAGCCTTTAAATTAAACTATGTCAGACCAATCTGAACTCTGTTCTCCCATCCCTTTTTTGACCAACTGCTGCTTCTCCACTCTGCTAAGTGCTCCTGTTTTAAACTGCACTTCAATATTCTGAGAAGCAAATATGAAGGCCTAGTGGAAATTCAGACTCTTAAGGGGCCAGGTTACACACTTCTATGTGCAAGTGCTCTCCCTACCCACAGAGACAAAATCACATGAATTATACACATCAACATTAAACCTAAGGAGAAAAAGAACTAATGTTCTCTCACCGTACTGTTGCCCTATTTTTTCCTAAATTCACCTAATTTTTGATTAAGAATGCTCAAGTCAAATTCATTTCAACATTACCTTTCCAAGCTTGCTTCCTGCCCCTCCTCAAATCACAGCATTTTCTCCCGTTCTGCTGGGAGGGCAGTGTGTGAACATGGAGCACATCCCACAGTGAAGGACAGGGGCTGTGCACCAGACTTGGTACAGCAGCTACAGGCAGGCACAACGTGGCCAAGCACGTGGCACTGTTTGGGAATCTTGTACTGTTAGCTCAGCTTGATTTAATTCTGCCATTTGAAACTCATCTCTTACAGAACTGGAAATGTCAATAAACATCCAGACAGTAAGTGAAGATACATCCAGACTTTCCCTAGCTGCAATGACATTTCAGGGACTAATGGAAGTTAAAAACCCAGCTCTATAATTGAGATGCTGGACAAAAAAGGTATTATCTTCTACTACCACATCTTAAAACACCAAGCATCAGACTGAGGTTTCATTAAAGTTTCAGAAAACTGCACTGGCACTTCGGCGTAAAACCTCACATATTACCTTGAAATAACTACTCAGCTTTTCTAAAAGGCTTGAACTCCTTTTCAAATATTCACAGTTCAAGTCACCAGCCGTGCTTTATTTCAAAGGTTACCCATCAGCATGCTAACAGCGAAAAGCTGATAAGGGAAAAGATGTTGTTTACCAAAGTTTACTCTCTCAAGAGTAAGGTTCCAAAGTCTTATTCTAAGTAACACTAAAAATTCCAGTAACAACTGCAGACCATAAGTGCCATGGAATTAAAATAAAAGGGAGATCACATGCATCTTAAACATTCTCATGCCTAATTTTTTGTCATGATAATTTTGCTTTTAGCTACTGTAATAGGTTCTTCTCTGCTCTCTTGTAGTAGAAAGACTTGATAATCAGTATCACAAGATTAAATTCCGGGGTTAATATCCAGACCAAAAAACTTGTCAACCATCTGGCAGATATAAAATACAGGTCAGGGGGTTACAGGGCTGGAGACAAAAAACCAGTTTTAAGATATTTCTTTTCAGATGAAGCATAAATTTAAAGATTGTACTGATGCCTAAAGGATGCTAATCCCTAATGTTTCAGGCTAGCATACACCCAGAATTGTGTTTGATGTTCCAGGAAATACTGAATTATTAGCTATTTTGTTACCACTGCTTCTGTCAAAATTTTCAGATGTGCTTATGATTCATTTAAGGGTTACATAATGAAAAAAGAGGTATTTTCCACCAAAGGGGAAGATCAGCACGCTATAATGCCATAATCTTTAGACACATATCAGTACCTATTTCTGAGAAGACATACACCAGCTCTGCTTCCACTGAGCTTTACTTGGTGCCATAGGCTATTCACACCTATCCCTGCTTTACTGTAAGAGGTCTTGCTGCAAGCAGCAAAGTTTTACCATTATCCCTCAAATCTAATTCAACCCATCCACATAACTAATAAAGAAATACTCTATTCCCACCAGGAAGCCAACCAGCACAAAACAGCCTCCTGCCTTTACATGCCAGCTGGAAACTCGTCTCAAAACCTCTGTGCCTGCTCCTCACTCTCATCAGGTTCTCACATTCCCTCATGATACTTAGAAGCTGCACTTTCAAACAGTGTGCCAAAATTTACGATCAGCACAGGCCTAATGAGGACAATTTACACACACCTGAAGATCCTTGGCAGGTTTCAAAATCAAAACATAGTTCTGAGAAGCCCTACAATAAATAGGAAATGAGTTCATGAGATTGCTTAATCACAACTTCCTTAAAGAAAAAAATAAGGGGGGGAGAAGCTGGAGTAATACAGACATTGTAGGCAATAACCTAAAAGCAGTTATATGGCCCAATACAAGCCTAGTCACTAAAGGATTAGCACAAAAGCATTTGTGTCAAGGACCAGATTGAAACTGATATGAGGAGAACCTAATCCAGAAGGTGACTGATATGTAATCTTGTCAACCAGCTGATGAAGGGGAAAAGTACATTTTGAGCCCCTGCAGTGCCACTACAACTTCCTCACAACTCTGCATTACATTATGAAATATGGGAAACTTGACACATCATTGTTCAGATCCTCATCTTCCATAAACCACCTCTGCACAAAGCAGATGCTATAAAACAATACATGGACACAAAAAGAGCCATACTACCAATAAAAATGCTTCAGAGTTTACTCAGAGAGCCCACTGTGCTGAAGTGAGCCTACCTAAGTTTCCTCTCACCTGAGACTGAGACTTTACAGTTAAATCCAGCTCCACAGATTCTACTATATTTTCAGAAAAGCATTTTTATGAGGGTGCTTACCACAGTGAGAGCCAGCTTCTGCAACTGTTCTCATTAAATTAATTTTATCTACACTGCGTAAGCAATAGTGGTGCACAGAATTCCCTAGCCCCCTTCAAGTATGAGACAGGAAACTGCCAAAAACAACATGACTGAGTGGGGAAGCTTGTTTGGTTTAAATGGCTGTACCTAGTCAGTAACAGTGTCTGGACTAGGCACCTTGAAAAACCACCACAGCACAGCAGAACCCAAGACTGCCTTTTCAGGAATTCACACTTCTAATTAACCCATCAATTCTACTCCCCTCAGTAAGAATACCCAGAGAGTAAAAATTTCATTTACGTTGCACTTCTAGATAGCTTAATTTTCATTTTTAGAATGGTCTAGGGTTTGTACCTCAAGGTATCTGCTACCTTTTTGAATTTTAGTAGGCATAAAACCCAGAGGTGAACTGCCTCATCTCACCTCAAGAGCAATTTAAAGCACATCTGTCTATCACATAATCCAATATAGAATAAGCTACTGAATATTCATGCCTGAAAAGAGATACACCCAACACTGCTGGTGATGGCAAGGAAGGCAATTCAGTATGACATTAGAAGACACGTAAATCTGAAAGTGAGCTAGTTCTGAACAGGACTCTATTTTAAAAAATGTGTAACCAAAACACCTTTTCCAGGGTATTTAAGTAGAATGCTGAACTGAATTATCCAGTGCCTAACAAAGGTACTAGAGAGCTAGAGATAGAGCCTCAGACATCAAACTCCCTCCCCCTAAGCCCTCAGAAATTTGCTAGTAGTCAAATCTTAGTATTTAATTAGTTGCTAGCATAGCACTGCTGTTTTCCAAGAATTCTGTTTACTTTAGCATTGGTATGAATGCCCAGTCTTCTTCATGCTTCAAAAACACGACCAAGACTTGATACTTAACTGCTGAGTTCACAGCTGTGCAATATTACAGACCCAAATTTCATTTTTATTCAGTACCTTTTCTTCATTCAAAATACTCAATTTGAATCAATACTCAATACAAATTTTTAGCAGCCAACACATGCCTTATACTTGCAAAAGCTCCCTTAAAGAATGAAGAGGATACCTTCAGCTGGAACACCAGGTACATGACACATTATGATATGCCAAACACGCTTTAAGAACCCCCACCCAATTTTAACCAAGTAGAATTGAAAAAGTGAGTGTTACCATGCAGAGCTATGGCTTCACGGAAGGGCTGCAAATCAGTCTCTACAGATGAGCTAGTTTCTGTTGAAGTAGCTCGGTTAGGGGATACTACAGTCAGTCTTGGGGGAGCTCTAGAATTTCTTGGAGGAGGGACTTTTCCACAAAGGAAGCTGATTAAGTCTTCTCTTCTAATAGTTCTTCTGCGTTTTTTAACCCAGGCTAACACATCCTTATTCCGACGCTGATAGCCAATCTGAATTCCTAAATCAAAGCTTCGCTGGTGGGCATCCACACTCTCTGCAAGAAGACAGAAAAAAGTTCTTAGTGTTACACAGCAATGTACAGCATGGCACAGCACTGATGTGGCCTCCTGCCAACCATGGAAAAGAAGAAGTATCTACATCTTCTACAGGTTACACCATAAGGCAGCACCAAGGCAGCTGCAGCAGCAAAGAGGAGCTCCATTAAACCTGAGGAGAGTATTAGCCAAAACATTCCATCCTATTTATAAGTCAGGTAGTCAACAGCAACTCCAGCACCACTTAAACAGCATTTACTATACCTCAGGTCAACGCCACAGCACTGTTTATTTACATTTAAAAAAAAAATCAGAGCTTGTCAGACTGATTTAAAACAATGGACAACAGAATTAGACACACGAAGTGCATCAATACAGCCAGGAAGCCCCAATATAAGAAAGGAGTAACTGCTTTTTTTCATTCTGACAGGTAAGGAACTGCCAGAAAACTCAAGATCTCTTTCAAATTCTTCTATTTTCAGCTAGGTTTCAATTGCAGAGACAATTCACAGGCCACAGTTTTGAAACTAGTTAGAACACAAGTGTCCCCAGTGCCTTTCAATTAGCCAACATACCATTTACAAAGGCTAAGAAAGTTTCCTTCTCCATTTAGGATCCCATGGCAATTCTGGTATACAAAAATTTTAAACACACTATTTACAATAAATCCTGTTACAACATCCAACTTCCCTCTCTGTTAATGTAACTAGTCACCTGTGCACATCAGTTATAACTGTGTCTCCAATGTATTAAGTTGCTTTCAAACTTTGGGAAGTGTATTTCTGGCTACCAGTTTGAGTACGTTTCAAACCACAGTAACAGGTGGGACAAATCCTGTTCACTACACAATTATGCTCATCTTGTTTGTCATAAGTTTGCTATCAGAGCTTTGACAACACCTATTTCAGTTTCATGTAAAGAACTGTTATGTTGCTCTTGCTCCTTAAAGACATGAACATAGCCACTCCAATTTTGTTTACTTGAATTCCATACATTTTTTTCAATGTGGCAAAGCTGATTTATACAGCATTTTATAGTGTTGTTTTATTAATGAAGTCCAAGGCAAAAACCATAGGATAAAGGCATTTCTTTAAGAACAGCTATCCCAAAATACTGATTTACAAACACATCTAATGTAGCTTTGTCACACTCCAGAACCCAAAAAGTACTATTATTAAATGTTACTCTTGGACTTGTATTCTAAGGAACCACTGCACAGACCATGAAAGACAGCACTGAGATCTACACTGCCAAAGAGCAGCACTTCAAACCTAACACAAAAGACTAAAACCACCTCAAACTGAGCTGAACTAAATCTTGGAGCTTTTGGAATACAAAATAAAAAAGTCAATAAAGTACACTTCACCTGTTACTTTTATCCACTCTGTACTACTTTGTAATCTGAAGGCTACATTTACAAATGCTAACTCCTCTGAAAGCAATGGTAACATGACAGATTATTCCTCCTGCCATTTTATACTCCACAGCAGCCCGGACTTCAATGCACTGGCAGTAAAAGCTGCCCAAACACTCTGGAGCCAACTTGGAAACTGAAAATACTCCTTTAATCACTTCCTGAAATACCAGGAGCGTCCTTCTGAGGCTTGGAGGCCGGTTTTACGTCAATACCCTGCTTTCTTTGTGTATGAGAATGCTTTACAAAGTGCTAACTGTGAACTAGGTATGAGGTCAAACACTGACTGCTGATGCAGCCCAGAGAAGTTTCAAGCATCATTACCCCGGGTAGATTAGATTTTTATGGTAAAAGCCACAACTACTTTGTTTACAAAGTTAAGCTGGCAAAACCTAAGCAGCCAAGCTGCATATATTCTCAAATTACTGAGTCAGAATCAACAGTAGAAAATATTCAGGGCTTTTTTTTTTAAATGAAAATAAGGTAAGTTGTAAGCTCATAAGTCTTATTCTAATATATACCTAGAACTTTCCACAGTGGCCTTAAGTTCTAAATCCTGCATTACAAAGCCATGCCTTCACTTTTTTTAGTGCAATCAAGATAATGAAGTGCCTTGAATGCAGTCTCTATCACCAGCACCAGAAATTATAGCACATAAAACCATCAGTGTTGTGTGATATTAAACTTCTAATCTATATTCAAAAGAAATGCTGACATTCAAGACATCATGGCATTCTCATTATGCACTATTCCTCGGGTTGCTTTTGTTAAAAAGACGATGCCTCAGAAATCCAAGTTATTTATCAGATCAGAAAGCAGCTGACAAGGCAAGAGGCAGTTTGTGGTGTTCAGCTCACCACACCAAGTATTCCTCCAGTATTCTGACAGAGTCCTCCAAAACAAACAGTACTGAGAATGTGAAAAACAGGAGGTTTTTTTTTAAGAGCCATGTTCACCACTAGGGAAAGCAAGCTCACAGTAAGAGACTCCAACTTGTCAGATATGACAGTGTTCAGCTGGTTCTACCATGTTATCACCAAATTTCTACTGACTTGCAAGTTAACTGAAAACTGAAAGATGGCATTCCTGAGTAACTCAGGTACTCTAGGATCTGTTTGAAGAAAATACTTGTTTCAGGTGCTGGTTTTTTGTTTTTCTGACCAAAGTCAGATTCCAACTTAAAGTCTAGTTTCCCTGATCACCTACTCATTGGTTAATCACAGCATTGCCAACAAGGCTCATTTTGCCTAGAGCACAAGTAATCTAACATTTTAACCAGAAATAAACAGCCAAAGTCTTCATACTAAAGGTGCTGTAAGGGAGAGCCATGCCATTTGTAAAGACAGACTGTAATTATTCCAGACAATTTATTAACAATACCTGCTGCTATCCTAGCACCATTCTGAAATGACTACTGTCCCCAGACATGTTCTAGTGACCCACTCCCTCAGGCCAGCACCTTCCTGCTCCGAGGCGCTGCCCCTTCACATGACCTACACATGACATACACACAGCACTCAAATGCACCTTCTGCAGGAGACAAGACTCTGGCAGTGAGGGTTCTGCACCTACACCTCCTCCTTGCTCTGTCCACATCTGCCAGAAACCTATCACCCATCACAAATACATCAAGTTCAACTGCTTAAACCCAAAATGACAAAACTGCAGGCAAATGAAGAAAAATAGAGTTGGAACTACAGATAATGCCGTACAGACTAAGGGGGAAAAAAGGAAAAAAAAATCAAACTATATGCCAGAAAAACAAACATTGGGAATTTTAAAGCGCTTCCCTTCCTTGGAATGGAAGACAGTGACAATGGGAATCACAATGTGCCAAATCCAGCTTTCACTGCTATGTATCGCGTTAGCACAACCTTTTAAACAAAGTAAAAACCACTGAATGATCCTTCTGCAGACAAGAATTCCTGGGACAACCCAAAGAACTGCAGAATTCAGAAACGCCCAGTAAACCAGCACTAAAGCACGGCCACATGCAGAGCACACTCCTATAGAAGTTCTGGCTAACACTGCCTTCTTACAGCCATGCTGAACACAGACATAATGACATTCTAGTGCTTAAAATAAACTGGGAGGCTTACTTAAGAAGCCTCAGTGCCACAAGAAGATAAAACTTTCTGTCACATAAGAGCTATACAAAATTTTATGAACACTAAACCGAACTTCGCTTCACCACAAAGGAGAAGGCATTATACTGACACCCCAACACCTAATGCACCATGAAATATAAACAATGCAGGGAATTTCAGTAGTTTAACAAGCCATTGCACACTCCTCTTGAATTCACAAGAAAGAGACATATGCTAAAATACTCTTTTTCAAGGGTCTCAAAGTAAAACAGATTTTAAGTTTATGAGTCATTGACATGAGGCAACAGAAAAGATTCAGCTACCGTCAGCTAAAGTGGACCAGGGAAAACCTGCAATATTCAGGAAGCAGTCTCGGGTTAGATTTTATCAGGGTGAATAAGAGACATTAACAGGCCCTACTTATGAGTAAGCCGGGGCAAGAGGCAGAGTGGGGCCCGGCTCTGCGGAGAGGGCTGCCGGGGCAGCGGGGGGGCAGCCCCTTACCTTTGTAGAGGTTGGTGACCGCAGTGGCGGCGTTCTGGAAGGGGACCCAGAGGGAGAGCCCCGGCTGCTGGCACACCCGGTCTGCAGGGAGGGAAGGACACACGCTGTTTATTTTGGAGTCACCCGCTCCGAACGGCCATGTTAGGTTTCGCCATTTTGTTCCACCTTCCGGAGGCAGCTCCGGATCGGGGCCGAGCGGGGCGGGCGGGCAGCGGCCCGGCCGGGGCAGCGGGCGCGGTGCCCCCAGCGCGGCGGGGAGCGCCCGGCCGCCCCCGCCCCGGCCCCGCCGCACAATGAGCCCGGCCCCGCTTCGCCATTTTGTCGGGAGCCACTTCCCGGGGCTGGGCGCCGGGAGCCGCCGGCAGGGCCGGGCTTCCCGGCCCCCCCTCCTCCCCGGCACTCGGGGCTCGCCCCCGCCGCCCGGACCCTCCCGGCGCGGCCCCGCCGCAGCGCCCGGCAGCCGCGGCCGCGCTCCGAGCGCTCCGGCAGCCGGGGGAGGCGGCGCGGCCGGGCCGGCGCAGGAGCCGCCCCCGAGGCCGCGCCGGGCGCTGTCCGGGCCGCGACCGCGGCTCCCCCTCCCTCTCGCCATTTTGTTTTCCCGTCCGTCTCCGAGGGCGGCCGCGGGCCGGCAGCCGCTCCTCCCGCGCCTCGGCCCCTTTGTACCGCTGCGGGCACCTCCCCACCCCCCACTGCCCCGGCCCCGAGCCCACCGCGCCCGGGCTCCGCCGGCCTCCTGGCCGCAGCCGCCCCAGCTGTGCCCTACCCGAGCCCCGACCGTGCTCACCCTTGTAGAGCTGCGCCACGGCGGTGGCCGAATTCTGAAAGAGGTGCCAGAGCTTCTGCTGCTTGTGCTCGGGCTGCGCCGCCGCCTCGTCCTGCAGCTCCGGCGCCAGCGCCTCCTCCTGCTCGGCCTCAGCCAGGCACTGCCGCTCCCACTTGCTGAACCAGTGCTCGGGCCCGTGCTCCTGAATCTCCGCCTCGCCCTCCTCCTTCTTGTCCTCCATCCTCCGCCCGGCTCCGCGTCCCACCGCCGCGTACGCCCGCTCCCGACAGCCGGCCGCGCTCGTTCCGTGCGCCAGGCCGGCCCTACCTCACCCCCATGCCGGGCCCGCCCGTCGCTCGGCCGGCCCCAAACACTCCGAGCGCCGGCACCGCCCCGAGCGCACTGAGAGCCCTGCCGAGGCGCCTGGGAACGCGCAGCCGGCCCGCCCCGCCCGCAGCGCCCCATTGGCCACCCCGCCCCGGCACCGCCGGGCCGTGCGGGATCCCCCGCGCTCATTGGTCTGTTCACGCGTCCGTCAGGCGGGACACCCCGGGGGGCGGGGCTACCGCAGGTTTGGTTACGCCGTCACAGCCCCGTGCCGGGGGCGTCGGTGTGGTGCGCGTGCGCAGTGCGCTGCCTCGCGCGGCCCCGGGCCCGGCCCCGCCCCTGGCGTGAGGCGGCGCCGCCCGCGCCCCCCCGGCCGCGGCCCCGAGCGGGCCCGGCGGGCATCGCCGCTCCGGGAGGGGGCACGGCAGCCGCGGCCCCGCTGAGGGGCAGAGCCCGCCCGGGAGCCACTTCCCTTCCCGGCCCCGGGGGAAGATGGCGGCCGCACGGGGCCCGAGGGCCGAGCCCTGTGACCCGGCCGGGCCCGGGTCCAGCGTCCGGCAGAAACGTCTGAGGGCTTTGCCCCGAGAGTTCGCACCCACCGCATCACTTTTCTGCTTGTTTTACACATTCTTTGCCGTTTCTGTAGCGGGCAGAGTCCCAAGAAGCAGAGCGAAGTGACAGCGGCTGTGCTCCCGGCAGAGCGCTCGTTCGGGCCGCGGTCGGCCCCGGGCTCTGTGGGAGCGCTGCCGGCTCCCCCGCCGCGGGACGCGGCCCGGCGCGCCGCCCTCCCCGCTGGCTTCGCCCCGCGCTCGGCCGGCTCCAGGCCTGCCTCCAGAGCGCTAAAGGGGTACAGACCCCCCGGCAGCCTCTGTGCCCACCCCGCCCGTGGGAGAGAGACGCTCCGCTTCATGGGCTGTCCCTTCTCCGACAGATCCTGTCCGTGCTTGTTCCCTTCTCCTGCTTGGATGTTCACACAAGTTCCGAAAACATTCAGGAGTTCAAGCCTAATTCATATATAGTGGGGAAAGAGGTTGTATGAGGGCATGACTGGAAAAGTTGGGTTGGGGTTTTTAATCTCTGAGGACAGCTGACAGCTAAAGCTGCAGCTACTGTATTTCCCTACCATTGAGGCTAATTACTAAGGACTTCCTGCTTGTGGGTTATGCCTAGGCACTCCATGAGAGTAGAAGGGGTAAGAGCACCCATAACTTTGTACATGTCTCCTGAAAATGAAATTGTGGCACTGGCTTTTAATATAAGTATCTCAGATATATGACACTAATGCATAAACACAAAAGCATGGATATTCCCTTTCTAGGTAAGGCTCTGTCCAATTCTTGTTTAAGATTATGAACTTAAGCCAAATTGGTTTTGTAAGTCATCCATTGAGCAGAAGAGCAGTAAGTGCATATTGTGGTGCACGATGGATTTTTCTCCTGTGCAACTGGTTTAAAAAAAGCAAAGAAGAGGAGATCTTTATTGAATAGGATTTCTTATAAAGTATCTACAACTTGGAAATATTCATTCCTTATACACTTAAATTGTTGAAATATTGTAAAGCATCACACAAGAATGTGTGATGGGATTGTGTTCTAGTATTTTCCAATAAATCAAGCACTGAAATTCATCTTCCTTATTAGAAACATAGCAGAATTTCCTGTCAGCTTTCATGGGTTTTGCAGATGCTCTCTGAGATCAGAAGTTAGAGTAGGGAGCTTGAGGAAGAGGAGGAGACATGGCTTTTTCTACATTGTGTACCACACATCTGTTTTTCTGACTATTTCTAAAGAGTTGCATAATGTTGGCAACTGTGAAATAAACAGTTCATTCCTGCAATACAATGTAGTGTCAGACGTGATTTATCAGGCAGACTGTCCTGAAATTTGGCTGTGCCTGATGCCCATTCAGTGCAAACCAAACAGGGAGTGGTAATGCATCTGTGGGCAATCCTGGGTAAAAGCTTAGCACCTCAATTTCCTGCTTTAATTTAGACAAACCTGGCTACACACTGTTCTCAGGAGTAACTATGGCTGATAGAAACTGCTGGGATTCTGAGGGTTGTTTTCCTTTCCACGTTACACCAGGTGGGGTGGATAATGTTGGAGTTGTTGTATGAATAGTTTTTATAGTTCTGTGAAGTGGCCATTGGTGATTTCTGGGATAGTAATGGAGAGAGGCTTAGCTGAGAACGTAGAGATACTGTATTTTGAAATTAGAAAAATGTCATTATTTTGGTAGAATAAAGAAATTTAACTTGGTCTACAGACTTCTTTATGCCACCTGAAGATAAAAAGGGTGTTAGGGCCTTGGGAAAAGAGCCAAGCATTTTCTGGTACTAGAAGAATAATGTACTCAATGAGTCTTGCTGGTAGAGAAGGAGAATGGAGAATGAAGACAATATTGATTGATTTTTTGAGGTTATTTGTGGAGGAGGCAGCAAAGGAGAGAAGAAAAAGGAACGAAAGCACCATACGAAACCCCTTAACATACCCAAACACTCTTCTTCCTTCCCTACACCTCCTAAGCAGCTCTGAGCAACACTGATTCACCAAAGAATTTTTTCTCCCTAGAAATAAAGAACAAGTTTTGTGCTTTTGACCCGCTGTCAGTGGCCTGGCACAAACACAGCTGTGCTAGTTTTGGTTGCTGGTAAGGGATTTTTTGGCCAGAGTCAGGTGCACAAAGACCATGAGGGCACTGATGTGCACATGGCAAATGTGGAATCTGAGTAATCTTAGTGTTTTCCCTCTTAATTTCTCCCATGGGAGTGCTGTAGTGATGAGAGTAGTGTGGCATCCCAACTGAAGTATCAAGGGAGATAATTACTGGAGCATGATGAGAATATGCTAATTGTGGAAGGCTCTGAAGACTTGTTTATTCCCTTATGCAGACTCTTACTGGGAGTTGAATTTAATGATAAATAAGGGAAAACATTTTTTTTTTAATATGAAAACATAGAATGGGGACGAGAAAGGTTTCATGATAATACAATCTATCCAAAGTGAACACTAAAATTTTTTAATTATCTAAAGGTGTAGATGGCTGAATGTAGACATGGGAATACTTTCACAGTGCAGCAGCCAAACTTGGATACTTGTATAAGAGAATTTTCATGATATTTTAAGAGGAGGAACTGAAGGGAGTAGGTATTCATTTTGCTAAAGGAAAAAAACATCTGAGTGACAATATTTTCATTTCTCTTCACCATTTGTCCTTTGGGATCAGACTCTCAGTATGCTGTCATCCAGAAAAGCAGGTCAGCAGGGAAGGCAGATACTCAGCTGCAAATTGTAATGTTTCCCAGACAAAATTTTTCATCCTGGGGAAGTCCAATGTAGTGTGGCTGAGCAAGCAAGCAGCAGGTATTTATGAGAAGTCTGCTCACAGAGAACAGCTGTGCACTGACTGTTGTATATCACATAATCAAGACAGTTTAAGCTGCTTCTGATGTGCTTAGATGAGTTTTTATGTCTGCTGGCTGTTATTGCTGTTCCCAACTGAAAAATGTGACAATAGAGCACCCTTAGTGCAAACACTTGATCAGTCTGAAACAGAAACCAACGGGCAAAGGCTGAGACCGTCAAAGTATGAGGGTTCCTTATGGTTGCAAGAGCCTCATGTTCTCCTGGTTTTGAGTCAGAGAGCTAGAAAAGTAAGGAAATAGGATTAAAGGATTTATTTTCTAATATGTGCTCCTAGGTAATGTTTTGCCTGGAAAAAATAAAACTAGGTAAGCACTGCAAAAAGGTTAGTTGTATGCTGATTTGGATTTTAAAATGTTGTTAACTTTAAATGAAAGATGTATCAACAGCATCTGCATCATTCCTTCAATTTCTTGGGAGCACTTTAGTAACAGCACCTCTAAGACCATGATCAAAATGGTGTCACATAAAAGCAATTTGAGTAACACTTGGTCAGTTTGGTTTTGCCTAAAATAGTGATCCAGAGACTTTGCCCAAAAGCTGCTCTCAGTTTGAGAAGGAAAGCAGTTTGACTCTGCAAGAACAGGATTCTCCAAATCTCATGTCAGGACTCTGATATCAAAATCATTAAACAATCCAGACAAGGAGCAAGACTCTCTTTTTGTGAGAAAGACCACATGACTCCTATGAGATACAGATCACTTATGTATGAATTGAAACTCTACCAAAAAGAGTAGGAAACACACTTTTCTGTTTTACTGGGTAATACCTCACTACATATTTGGTTCCACTGAAATAAAAGCTATTTCTGGCATAACAGGGTAAAACAGGAGGTGAATGTACAGTTGTCCTCCTGCTCAGCAGCCTAATCTTTCTTCATGCCTTAAGAACTTCTCTGAAAGGAGAACTTTACTTGTCTATAAAACCTCTCTAAACAGTTTGTTTGTTTTTTCTTGAAATTCAAATCTTTAGCACATCATCAAAAATAGAAATAAAAACAGTTTCTACATAGCACACCAATCAAGATTTGCCAACAAGGTCCTGTTGCTGAGGGCTGTATACAAATGAAAGTGAGGGTCTTTGCTGTGAAGGACCAGCAAATAACATTTTCATGCTATACAGTGGATGAGCAGATGACTTCTAATAACACCACCCTATTTGTCTGTGCACAAGCTGGCAGTCCTTAGTGTTGTCAGCACTAAGACAGGTCTCCAAGCTGAATTCAGTTTGGGAGTTTTTGCTATGGTTATGGTTAGTAGAATTGCTGGCCCAATATGCAAATTTTTACCCAAAATTGAATCCCAAAGCCATGTCCAAGGCTGCAGGAGAAACAATATCTCATCATCTCCAACTGTTACAGGTCACATTCTAACAGTAAAACTATAATAATTGCTTACTGCCAATACATGACTGTATTAAAAAAAAAAGTCATTCTTGGGAAAAAAACAATGTGGAGCTCTAAGCATTTCCTTTGCTAGTAGAGTTGATTATTTGTGTAATATAGTACAGTACCTTTGTGTGACAGGAAACCAGGAGGTTTTAAAAAACCTTGAAGAAAGCAGAATTTCTCCATGTGAGCTTGTGGTGGGATGTTGGGATATTTGGCACTGTGCAAATTACTACAGCTGGCAGGTGTTTCAGCACTTTCTGTCATGTGTTACTTGGAGGAGGAGCAGGATGCCAGAGGTCTCCAGCAGGCTGCCTGCATGCTCCCAAAGGCAGTTCTGAGTCACTGCAACATTTAGTTGCTCTCTTTTTATAGAGCATCACAGGCTATGAAAGAAAATATAGTTTGCTGTATTACTCTTTGCAGAGTGCTTTGGAATTGCAGATTGCAAGAGTGTTTCTAAAGCTGACCCTGTGCTGAGGTGGGTTTGTTTGTTTGTTTCTAGGCAGGAAGTCTCCATCCAATGGCTTTCTCTCTGAGCTCTCAGCAAATCTCCACACAGCCAGTAATGTCACATAACCCACCACTTCTGAAACCAAGAAATGAGGTCATAGACAGAGCACGAGTTTATTACTTGCTTTGGTGGGTGCAGTCATGCAAACACTCATTTTGTGCTGCTGGAGTTGGCTTTGGAGAGCAGCATCTTCTCATAGCTGATATTGTTGCAAGTGAGAGCTCCCTTCCTGTGGTACCCACAGCAGTGCTAGAGCAGAGCCTGCCTCAGCCTGGCTGACCAACTCACACTGGCCTGTCGTAGTTGAGATGGTTGAGACAGAGACAATACAAAGCAACACACTCCATTTTCAGAAGGCTTCAAAACCTGTTTTTATTTTAGCATGCATACTTTTTATACATTCCTACAAAGCTCATAAGTTTACACTTTTCTCATTGGTCAGAAGAGACAAAATAGTGCTTATTGGAATAGACAGTTGCAGGTTTCTCTTATTTATCCTTCTCTCTTTCTTGGTTTCTATGTCAATGACCTTGGTAGGAAATTCTTTCAGGGGTAAACATGGATCCTCTTATCAAACTTTTCTCTAGCTCAGAGAAGATGCTGTGAAACCTCTTCCACACTGGGCTAGACACACACCAACAGGAGTGCTGCAGGCTGATTCACTGTACCCCTGGAGCTCTGTAGGGAGTGATTTTAGCAGGATTAGTTGGCTGAGTAAGCTGTGACAGCCAGTTCCCTGATCCAGCCTCTGTGGCTCAGCAGAACCCCCACTGAAGCTACCAAACTTTTTGCTTGCTCAAGGGCAAATGAATATGAAGGTTTTCTTTGAAAGAGCGAGTGGATATATTGTGCATAGTTGTGGGCAGACTATGAACAGAGGTTAGACATTGGATTTTGGATACCAACTTCAGTGTCCTTTCAGTTCTTCACCAAATTATTTCTTTCAAAAATGCATCTCTCCCCACACTCTTCTAATCAATTGAGTAGGAAAAATCCAAATCACCTACTCCCGTGTTGTTATGTATGTAATGACTGACTGCTCAAGTTTAAAGAAATTCAAGTGCTAAGTATATTATTTGCAGTCCTGCAGCTCAGCTATTGGAGGATTCAAGAGCAGTTGGAATACCAGTAATCTCCTGGGACCCTGGCCAGGGAAGACTTCATTTAGTTTGTGTGGGAGTAGGATGCATAAAACTTCCCAAAATGGGTCCTCTAGCTTCTCTGCTCAATTTTCCACCTATATAGAGGAGATAATACACTTCTATGCCATCAAAAGAATGGAATCATACCTGCACTTCAGGGATCCCCATAGTGTCAGTTCTTTAAATTCTTCTTCACAATTTGTCCTGAGCAAGCAGAACGTGAGCTAGGGAAGGTAGTGGAGTCACTCAGTCTCACTGGGTAATGTGTGTGATTTCTCTTCTGCAGTGACTGGTTTTCTAGCTGAGGGAAGGAGAGGGTGATGCCCTACTGACTCCAGAAGTGAAATACCTTGTCTCACCAGGCAGATTGCATAAGATTTTTCCCATGAGGTGTTAATAAAATGTTTCAAATGAAACAGAATGAAAATACTAAAGAACACAAAGTTTAACAGACAAATTTTGGTTTGTAGATGTAATGTGACATTATCAACTCTAGCTGCGTGTCTGGCATTTGCCAGAAGCCTCAGCCAGGACAGCAGGGGTGGCAGGGCTGTGGCAGGGGTGGCAGGAGGTGACAGGAACCCCAGCACCAGCTTCCCCAGAGCAGTCTAAAATCACTTCCCCCAGGGCTCAGGCCATGATCTGAGCCCCCTTCTTCATAGTGGGGTAGTGTATGGTGGTAGAGGGCAATGCTGGGAGGAACCCAACCAAAACTTCAGCTCAGGTCATTAAACCTCTCCAATCCTCTCTATAAAGAGTGAGTGCTGGGCCCCAAAAGGTTGCTGTGTATTGCAGAAATTGAAAATACTCTCTCCCCGGTTTGACCCCATTTGTCAATAGCTCTCTGCAGCATGAGAGAGCTGCCACTCCTGTTCCCAATGGCTGCTGTTGGATGGAGTGCAGGAGACTTTAAGTGCCACTGGAGCTGCGGCTCGGGCTTCAAGTGCTACTTCAAGTCCTGAATGCATCAGGCTCCTTTGAGAAGCAGGGGCTGGGAGAGATGGGTGTTGCAGAGTGCAAGCCTTCTGTGATGGGGCAGTTTTCTGGGTTGCCATGGTGAGAGCAACAGCCATGCTGTGCTCTGTTGTAACAGCCTCAGAAATACAATGGCCAGAGTCTGTTCCAGTGCAGATTTATGAGGATGCTGAAGCACTTACTCCAAAGCACATTTTTCTCCCCCCATTGCTATAGTCAGTTGTTGTCAACAAATGTTCTGTAACTCTTCCTGTATTTTACTCCTGGGAACAGACAGAAACAAACCCTTAAATCTAATAAACATGGAAATGGGGTATGCTTTCTCTAAAAACCTTTTTTCCCTTATATTCTCTTTGCCTTTTACTCCAGATCTGAAGTTCTTGTTGTGGCCTTGCAGATCAAAGCATTTTGGGTCATCTCTGCCTACTTTTGCTGCTCCAGCTCACCCCATGTCATTTTGGGCAGTGTCAGCCAAACAGGGACAAAGTACAGGCACTCACCAAAAGGTCCTCAGCCAGGAGTTTCCCTCCATTTCTTTTATGTCAGCTTTCCCAATTGTCTGTCACATGCCAAAACAGATCAGATTGAAGGCATTTTTTTTCATCTTACTGTGCTTGTAAAAATACTGGTTTTTAGTCAAATTGGATCCCCAAGCTGGTCATTGGCCTTGTGCAGTGTGCAGGTGCTGAGACACATCACAGTGACAGAGCAGATATGAATCAATATCATGTCATCAAGCAGCAGCAGCTAAATACTGTGTTCTAAGCCATTCTTCTCTTCTGCAGGTAAAATATTAGCTGCCAAATTCCTTCACCTTTCGCTTGTCTTTTGGGAGGAAAGAAGAAGGAATAAGCTAAGGGAAGGAGAGTTTTTTAAACACTGGCCTTCCCTGAGGTAAAAATGTCTGCTGAAATGGTGAGGAAAAATCATAAATAACCTCAGTACAACTTGTAGAACAAATAAGGCATTCTAAAACTCTGCTGAAATTTGTTTTAAATTCCCTGTGCCCCCACTAGCACACACTGGCTTTAGCAGGCTGTGTTGGCTGGAGCCCTGCCAGCCCAGGGGTGATCCCTGCCATCCATCCAGGTGCTTTATCTGGAATAAAGTACCCTCGTGCCAGCCACAAGGTGCTGTCTGTGGTTGGTGCTGGGTGCCAGATGGACAAGAGCCTGTGGGATCTGCTCAGGCTGGGAATTCCTGAGCTGTATCCTCGTTTGGAGCACTGGGTTGGTTTCCTGTGCTGTCTCAAGTCTGCCACAGGTTTGAAGAGACTGAACTTGCCCATTCAGAGCAGAGCAGTTTTGGTACCTTTGCAATGGGTACAGTGAGTCCTACCTGGCTGCAAGGCACCTATGATGTGTTTTCAGGGGCAGCAGATGGGTCTTGTTTGGTATTTTGTGAAGTGTTTTTAGGTCTGGGGTTTTCCTGTACCCAAAACCCAGCAGTTATCACAGAGCACAGCAATGAGATCAGCTATTTGATACCTTTCACTTCTTCCCAGGAATTCTTACTATTCTTCCTCTGAAGTCATGCTTTTCTGCTGCCACATCTTTTGTTGTTTTGTTAGGTTTTTTTCAAAACTGAATTGTTCTAGTCCACATGGCACATCATGTTTTCTACATAATGTTTTCTCCATTTTGGAGGGAGCAACCATCATATATCATCATATATCCCTTTCATAAGCTTCATTTGTATTTACTTCTGTCAACTTAAGGTCAGTGTGCCAGGTCCTTTCCTCTGAATCAGTGGAAACAGATTGTAAAAATACATATGGGATATGTATTAACATTTTCTTCTCTGGAGCTGACTCAGTGTCTTGGCTCATGTTGTGCCACAGCTGGCAGTTCAAGGGATATTGGAGATGAGGATGGAGGAGAAGGTGTATGTCAGTCCACAGATGTCCAAATATTTGGGAGAAAAAGATAATTATTCTGTTTTAAAAAGCAATATGTTTCTCTAAATAGCCTAGAAGCCTCACATTGAGTTATAGTTGGGAAGGGATGTACTGCTGGTTTTCATTTGGGGGGCTTAATACTGCACATATGCTTTTTACAACTGCTTTATCTGAATTCATGAGAGTTAGATTATCCCTTGGCTTCATATTAGTGTCTAATATATTTAATATTCATAGATCCATAATTCAGCATGTGTAATCAAATAATTACAGATGCCATTAGCTGAGTTATCACACTAATCTGGGTGTATTTCTATGGATAATAATTTAATGAAATTATCACTTAATTTCTGGAGCCCTCTTCTCTCACAGAAATGAAAACTAAATGAAAGTGCTGCTCTTTTTCCTTCATTAAGAAACTCCAGCCTTGATTAACAGGATCTGAACATCCAAACATTTAAAACTTGGTTTCCTGAATTTCTGTTCCCAGTGGCATTCACAGGAGGACACCAGATTAAAAAAATAGAACAGAAACTCCCCAGTTATACCAAGGCTGTGTGGGAGGGAGAAGGGAGCAGTGGTGCCTCCTCCTCCTCCTGTGCTGCACTCCTGGAGCAGGGAGCACACCAAGCCTTTGCGTGGCAGGAGCAGCCATGGCAGGAGAAGCTACAAGGGGGAAGATCTCTGTCGTAGGTGGTGCCTTCCACCCCTAAAGCCTATCTGTGAGAAGATGTTGCTCATCAGAAAGGCCAGGAAGGCAAAAGTGTTGGGAAAGGACATGAGGAGGGGAAGGGAATGGGTGGCAGAGAGGCTGTTCCTGCAGAGCCTCAGGCACCGACAGAAGGCTCAGCCCTGGGTGTGGTGGGGCCTCACCTCTGCTCTGTGCAGGGCTGTGTCCTTGCTTTACATGGAAATGGCTCCTCACTGTCACTGACAGCAGGGGTTGTTTCTGCACTGCTTCTGAGCCAGCTTTGAACTCATATTCTGTTGCTCAAATAGATTTGAGAACTATGATATGAGCTCCATGCAAGGCCAGCAGCTGCAGAGCAGTTGGATCTCCAGGCATTCCCTCCAGATGTCCTCTTACCTTGCCTGATCTTCCCATCACCTCAGTGTCCATACCCTTCACCCCTACACACCCTACAAAGGCAGGGCTGGGATTCCCTGGCATGCAGAGGGGACAGCAGCTGGTCAGTGAGCCTGGCACCAGCAGCACCCACTCCTGGATACCCCAGCCCATGGGACTGCCCTGCCCTGGGCAGCCACAGCTCCCCTTGGACTGGGAATGCTGCACTGGGAAAGGCTGCACTTGCAGACAGGGGAGATGGAAACTGCCATGGGTCTCATCAGGAATACAGAAACAAAATAAAGGGATTAAAGAAATTAATGGATTCATTAGCAGCATCACAGTGGTCTGGATGCTTCTGACTTAGGAGTTCCCCAAGGTCCCACTACAAAGCCTGCAAGAATCTGGGAACCATCTTCAGCAATGAGGCAAGCACAGAGCAGCTCTTCCCTGGTGCACACTCCCACAGCAATGGTTATAAACTTCCTGAGTCCATGGTTCCATCCATTTCCAATAATAATAATGCTGATTTTCCCCTTTATAAATAAAGCTGTTGGGAAGTTATATGCTCTGGGACAATTTTCAGCAAACCAGACTGTAAGTAGCCTTTTTTCCTTCTGTTTGACCTGGGAGTGAGTGCAATCTGATGATGCTGAAGGATGCTGTGGTACCAAGGTGTGAGTGTGGGACCCTGCCCTTCAGCACATGTGACACTCCCCCGTCTGAAACTTTGTGTCTGAGATCCTCTACTCTGTCACATGCAGCAAATCAGATTTTCATAATAGAATTTCTGGTAAGCAGGGAAAATAAATTGGAATTCTAGATCAAGGTTTTTGTTGAAGCACTACCTTATTTCTGGGTTTAAATCCCTCCTCATTTTCAGACCTATCCTTGGAAGTGGTTCTTCACTTTCTATGGTGGGTATTGCTGTGTGCTATTAAGGGAATGTTATATTCCACTTGAGAGGTGGTAAAGTGAAAATCACATAAATACTCGGGAAGAGCTCTTTGAGATGCTTCAGGACTTAAAGAGCTATGAATTTGCAAGCTCTACTAGCATGATCTCCTTTTATGGCATATGTTTGTATCAAAATATGGTATTTTTGCACTCAGATTTGACACATGGATTCCTTCCAACAGGAATAGAAAGAAGGAATCAGTCATCTGTATTTAAAATCCAAATGGAGGATGTTGCACATAAGAAATGGCATTGGCTAATGAGAGGGAAGTCACCAGTGACTTCTATTGATCCTCAAAGTGTGACCCTGAGCAAGTCCTTGAATCTTCTGTGCCTCAGCCTGTGATGCTTAGGCATGATTAGCATGTGTACTTTATCAGCAAGGTTGTTGTGCAAGTTATTTAATGAGTGCTTGCAAAATGATTTGCGGCATTTGAATGGCAGAGGCAGTGTAATTGCACAGCACTGCTCTGCTGTATAATTGCAGAGGCTGCAGGGAGCCTGTGGCGAGCCACTGGCTGCCTCCCTGCTGAATAACCCTGGGGCAAATTAACATTTTAGTGCTGGGAGGAAAATCCAGTTACCCTGGAGCATAAGTGTGGATCCTCTGCATTTCTGGGCAGTTCAGGCTTCCTTGTGTAAAACTCGAGGGTGGAAGTTTGCTGCTGAGTGCTAAGCAGATTTTCCTAGTGCTGTCTTCTGACTTGAAAATGTTATTTAAGCAGAGAAAAATCTGTCCAAGTCAGCAACAATCTCAACAACAGACAGAAAATACCATATTTTGAGTGTGTCTCCATCAGGATGAAGAGCTTGCCACTGGAGGTATCTGTGTCCCAGAGAAGGAGTGCAGTCCTTGCATGTATTTTGTCAGGCCTCTCTCTGTAGCCTGTACTCCTCACATGTCCAGCTGGAAGGCCAGCCTGTGGATGACTCTTAGACATCACATAATACTAAACCCTGCCAAACAAACCTGTCCAGCAGTGAGGAAACTGGGCCCTGGATCTCACACAAGAGCCAGGATCCTGCTGCTTGCCTCTCCCCCTGCCACCTCTGCCTTCAGGGCTGATGTCCTCCCTGATGTCCTGCCCCTGAGGACACCAGACACGGCTCCAGCCAGGGCTTTGGCCTTCTGTCTGTGTAAATAGATCAGCTTTTTTCCAATGTTTGCACTAGAATTCCCGAACTAGAGCAGTGCAGAGAGGGACTGGTTCAGCTGCCACTTTTGCCACAGTTTTTTCTCCTGAGCAGGTGCCTTTACAGAGAGTTCTAGTTTAAACTTCCTACCTGTGTTAGGAGGCTTTGACATGCACCAAAAGACAAAATATTTATTGTTAAAGAGCACCAGTAGGACCTGCTCCAAGGACCAGCCTGTGCTGAGGAGATGAATTCCTACTGATTTAGCCTTTTGCCCCACACCATACCAGTTTTATTAAAGCTTCCTCTTCACCTTTTGAATTGTGCTGTTCCTCTGCAGAGCCAGGGCTGTGTGTGTGTGTCTCACCCCATGTATGCAAAGCCCTCAACTCAGGGCAAACTAGCATGTGGTTCATTCTGTTCCATGTAAAGGCACATGTCATTAATTTGAATGTGAGTATAAAGTCCATGGATTCAATGTAATCTGCTTCATTCCTCAGTAGGGATTTCACTGGGATGGAAGGAATAAAGCTGCTGCCCACCCTTGGACACAAGCTGACTTCAGAGGGGATTTCCTGGTGTTTAAGCTTTAAGGTAGCACTAAGAAAATAAGTTTGGATTGCTGTAGCTATCTCACCTGGATTTGGTTTCAGTTCAGTTCCTTAAGGAACTACTTGTGAGCATAATTTGAATAAGCAGCACCCAGATGTGCTTATGATCATAGGTGATCTGTCTCTATAGTGGGTGTTGAATTACTCTTTGTGATTTGGGAAAAAAAACTCCTGAAAGAGATTTTTAGTCAAATAAGCCCATTTCTTAGGCAGATGCCAATTTAGGTGACAATCTAGAAATAATTATTCTTTCTACCACTGCAATTTAAAATAGGTATGGCATGACATTGTAAGCTGTGCTTTGGACAATGTTGTCAAAAACATTGTCCAAAGTCACTAAAGGCCAGAAGGCTTCTTAAATGGAAAAATCATTGGCAAAACTCTCAGTATCTTCCATAAGGAAAGAAATCTGTGAGAGCACTTCAGGTTTCTTCATTCTGAGCGCAGATCTAATTTTTTAGGCCAGCTGAACAAAATGTCTGTCTAGAGAGCTCCAGAAAGAGCAACAAAAGTAAACTATAAATATTCAGCTCTTGATTTCAGATTTTAATAAATTATGAGCTCTGGGAGAAGCATTTTTTCTTTCAAATAGCAAGTGGCTTGATTCATTTGATAATTTGGTTGTATAGTGCTTGTCACCTTCTATCTGGATACAATCCATAAATCCGTGGCAACGCTTTAAGATGCCACATCCCGGAGGAAATTGGGTCCAAGGGTCTAAGGAGGAACGGCCACTCCCGGTGGAAGAGGCGCCCTGTCTCTGTCCCCGTGTCTCTAACCAAAGTCTCCTGCACGGGCAGGGCTGGTGTGACACGCGGTGCTCGAGGATTACCCGGCCCATGGAACAATCGGGGAGTGCTGCGGGCTGGGGGCGGCCGAGGCTCCCCAGGCTGTGTCCCGCAGCCCGGCCCCGGGCAGGGCGCTGCTGCCAGCCCGGCCAGCGCTCCGTGATCCGGGCTGGCACAGCGGGCACCGCTGCCTTGGGGGCACGGCGGGGAGCTCTCGGCCCTCGGCGAGGTGGAGCCAAAGCGGGCATGGCAATCCTTAACCTGCACTTGTTGGTGTTCCCCAGGTCACAGCCGCGATGCTGCTGGCTCCCTCCGGGCCCCGCAGCGCTCCGGGGAACCGGCAATAAATTATTATCAGTTTGGAAATTGCCGATTGATTTTCGGTGCTCAGAGGAGGATTTCTGGGTGGGTAAAAGCACGCGCGAGCTGAGCTCTGCCGGGTCCGGAGCACTCAGCGGAGAGGGAAGGAAAGGCTGGGAACTCCAGCTGCTGCACACGCAACCCACGGAGAGGTCTGGGAAGGTGAATGTCGGGGGACTGGCTGTCCTCTGCTGTCCCCTGCTGTCCCGGGTGTCCCCTGCTGTCCCCTGCCCGTCACTGCTGTCCCGGGTGTCCCCTGCTGTCCCCTGCTGTCCCCTGCTGTCCCCTGCAGCCCGCCGCTGTCCCCTGCTGTCCCCTGCTGTCCCGGGTGTCCCCTGCTGTCCCCTGCTGTCCCGGGTGTCCCCTGCAGCCCGCTGCTGTCCCCTGCTGTCCCCTGCTGTCCCGGGTGTCCCCTGCAGCCCGCTGCTGTCCCCTGCTGTCCCCTGCCCATCACTGCTGTCCCCTGCTGCCCCTCTTGTCCCGTCCTTCTGCTGCCATGTCCTGTCTGTCGCTGCTGTCCCCTGCCCGTGTCCCAGCCCGACTCACAGCCGCTGCCCAGCGCTTCCCCAGCTCCCAGGGGTGTCTGCAGGGAGCTCGTGTCCCCGAAGCCACACGCTGCTTGTGAGAAGATTGTTTCTCTGTTGACTTCGAAATTATCTCATGTAACTTCAGGCTAAGCAACATTTCCTCCTTTCTTTAGCTTAACGCCCACCTCCAGGGCAGGAAAAGGGTGGCCGCGCTTCCCCGCAGGCTTCCACCTACTGACCTTCCAGGGCGGGTTAATTATTTTAAGATCTACCCCAAATATATTTAGAAATTCCAACAAATATCTTCTCCTCCAAAATAAACGCTTCTCAGCGCTGCGGGGTTTACCACAGCATCACCCTACACTTCAAAGTGAAAACATGAATAACTAACCATAAATGTGACTCTCGCACTCCACTGAACGCAACGGCAAAATTTCACAGGGAACCTTTTCCTTTAATAAAAACCATCAGATTAAAGTCTCCCTGCTGCTTTAAGAGAGGGAATTCATTTTACCCTCAAAGATTATTAAACACTAACATATCGCAGCTCTAACTTCGGGAACCTGTTTAAGAATGTTTGTTTCCGGGAAAGAAAAGCTTTTTGGAGTTAAAATAACGAGTTATGTAAGGAGTGACTTAGAGAAATACTACAGCGAGAAATCCCGGAGTATCAGTCACTGCTCCAGGTTACTTGCAGGGCCATCCAACCCCTCTTAGGTGTTAATGAGGGAAGGTCAGCGGCTTTGTGGGGGCACAGGAGGGATGGGCTGCCCGTTAGCCCTCCCTTGGCGTCCTTAGTGCTCCTGCGGGATGCGGCAGGGGCAGAGCCGCTCACGGCCCCGCAGGCACCAGCAGCCGCCCCTCGTTCCGGGGATTTGCAGCTGGCAGCAGAGCTGTAGCACAGCTCCTGGCCCACACTTGTTTTGCATCTTATTTCAAGCTGCTGCGTCCACTTATCTCGTTCCAGTCTGTGCTGCGGCAGCTTTGGCTCCTTCCTCACGCTGGAAGATGCGCTGGCAGCACCTTTTACATGGGATGGTGCCAAAAAAGTTTTTCCTTCCTCTGGATGTAAGGAAGATTTCACTCCTGCCACCACGTTCACTCCGGACATCACAAAATAACCGGGCTGCTGTCCTTTCTGGAGGGACACGTTTAGCTCGGGAGGGCTCTGCCCAGCCCAGGAGCCGCTGCACAGCCCGGGCTGGCTCCCCATCCTCGCCCGGCCCGGCCTCTCCATCCTCCATCCCACCCTCCTGCAGGGGAAGGAAGCAGCAGGTCTTTTTCCCTTTTGTCCCTGTCGGACACCGCGCTGTGCCTGCCCAACTCATCCCTCAGATTCTGAGTTTTAGGGAAGTTGCTCTTCGGACCAATGGGGCTGATCCCGAGCTCAGGCCGTGATTAGGAGCACTTCTGTCTGGCACTGCCTCTAAAAGCACAAAGCTTCCCAAATCACCTTGCCTACCTCTGAAAGAGCAAGATGCAGGTTACCAAAACAAGCAAACAAACAAACAAACAAACAAACAAAAACTAACACCTGGGCTGAAATTCTCAGGTTTACACAATTTCAGCGTGTGACGCTTAAAAAAAAAAAAAAAAGGCAATCAATTAAACAAAATACTGCAAAATGCCTCATATAATAATTGAGAATTAGCAGCCCCGCAGGAACCTGTGTACCTGAAAGGCCTTTTCTGTCCCCTGCAGCCCCACTTTAGGGACAAATAGGTGGTTGTTAAAATCGGGAGATTAGGGGAAGCTGGCAGAGCCCAGGAATGTGGGCTGTTAAGCAGACAGCTCCCATCCATCCTGGCTGGGGGTTGGGCCAGTAGCCGCCCTCTTCCCGGCGCCCTTCCCACACAAAATTCACCTTTTCAGCCCCAAAGGTCCCCTGGGACTTGCAGCTTTTACAGAGCTTTAGCTCTGCATTGTTTTTAGCTTCCATCGAGATGGATCATGGTTCACTCGCTCCTGAGACCGCGTCCCTGTGCCTGCGCTGTGCCTCATCCTTCTGCTCGGACTGGCAGCATCCCGTCGCTTGATATAAAGAGACATGGGTTTTTTTGCTAAAAATCTCCTGCAGCAAGGGGGACTCGCATACAATACCTGGCCTGGCAGGAGCTCCTTGCAGGCTGACTCTTAACTGTCAGAAATTCTTGTTAAGGCAAGGCTGCAAAGTTTTAAGCACAATCTTCTGTCCTTCCCGTTCCTGCTGAGCGCTCAGATGTGCTTAAATTCCTCTTGGTGACTCTTGAAGTATGCATGTGCTCAGATACAGAGTATTTGTCATTGTGCACGCTAAATGGTTGTGTCAGTGCCATCGCCTGTGGGCAAAACAATGAAATTTCCTTTTCTCCAGAAGTGGGAGCAGAGATGCCCCTCTGTGAGCTCGTCTCTGTCTAACATCAGAGAGGGATCCGGAGATTTAAGATGCATTCGGCAGGTCTGAGGAGGTCCCTTTCCAGCATCACTCTTCTCCCGTTGGAAATAGCTCTGCAGAATTGCAGGGTTTTGGGCGGGGGTCTGGGGAGGGCAGCCGTGGCAGGCACAGGGCCAGGATAGGCTGTGCCTGGGGCTTGGCAGGGAGCGCTGGCACAGCGGCGGGGTCAGGGGGAGCCGCTCCTGTCCCGCACGCAGAGGAAGAGGAGAGCACCGGCACGGAGCAGCTCCCTGTGCCACCCACATCCATGGGGCAGGCTGAAGGTAGCAGGGTTAATGTCATGTGTCGATAAAGGCCAATTCCTCATGGGCACAGCAGCCCAGAAAATCCTTCAGCTCATGCCAGCGAGGTGTGTGCATGGCGGGCTGTGACAGCCAGCAGGGAGTCGGGAATGCTGCACGGCTGCTGGAGTCCAGCGGCACCGGGGAGAGACTGAGCACAGGCTGCTTTGGCTACCCCACACAAGAACATTTTGTCTTTAGAGACGCGTGAAAGGTCTCAACAGGCACCTTCTCACCAGAAACACTCTCCGGTGTGTTTGCCTTTTTGTGCTGCGTAATCTCTGTGTCTTCGGTGCCTCTGTCCCTGTGTAGTGCCTCTGTCCTGTGTAGTGTATCTAAAGCAACATTCCGAATTCAAACGGAGCACCTTATGGTCCTAATTGTGTTTGGTTTGTTTTTTTTTCATTGTGCAGCTTTACAGCTATGTCTTTCCAATGAAACAAGAAAACCGAACCAGATCCTGAATGACCAGTGTCACTGTAAATGCTTCAAGAACAGACATTCCCGGGATAGCCAGTGGATGTGTTGCTTCCTGGGAAGAAATAATTTTCAGGGACCTTCATGCTGATATTTCACATAAAACCTCTGTCTAGCACCTGTTAAGGGGAACAGAATCTCCGCTGAGGCGGGGAGGAGGTCAGGGTGCAGGGAAGGCGGGGGAAGAGGATGGATGAGCCGGCCCGGCTCGCTCCTGCTCCTGGTCCTCGTCCAGCCTCCTGAGCCTGCCCCTCCAGGGACGGCGGGATTAGCTGGGAGCCAATGCAAACCTCAGCCTGCGGCTTCAGCGAAGGGAGAAGATTGAAAAGGTGTGCACAATGACGCTGAATGCTTTGGAAATCACGGCCATCAGCTCAAATTAGCATTAAATTGGCGCCCTGAGCAGCGCCCGGAGCTCAGAGCGGGGCGGGGAGGTATCTGCGCCCAGCTCCCTGTCCCCAGAGCCCAGCATCCAGCATCCTGCTCTGCTCTCAGAGCCCAGCATCCAGCATCCAGCTCTCTGCTCCCAGAGCCCAGCATCCAGCATCCAGCTCCCAGAGCTCAGCATCCAGCATCCCGCTCTGCTCCCAGAGCCCAGCATCCAGCATCCAGCTCCCAGAGCCCAGCATCCAGCATCCCACTCTGCTCCCAGAGCCCAGCATCCAGCATCCCGCTCTGCTCCCAGAGCCCAGCATACCGCTCCCAGAGCTCAGCATCCAGCTCCCAGCATCCAGCTCCCTGTTTCCAGCTGCCTGCTCCCAGTTCCCTGTGCCCTGGGCTCCTCTTGGAGCCTTCAGCAGCCACAGAGGTCCTGGCTCTGTGCTTGGAACACTCACACCTGCCCTCAGTTTCCCATGCAGGTACTAAACTTTCACAAAATAAATACATGAATATTGACCACCGGGAGCTGAAACATGAAACACCAAGTTACACAATTTGTATTCTCCATTAATATTTTGGCATTTTTCAATAGTTACATCCCCTAAAGGAGAGCAGTGATCTCCCTAACCCATACCATCAGTGCAGCCGTGGCAAGGTGAGAAGAGGCTTCCAGAGGAGTTCGATCACCCCCCTCTGTCATCCCATCATCA
The DNA here is from genome assembly GCA_003676055.1 of Chloebia gouldiae. Classification (NCBI taxonomy): domain Eukaryota; kingdom Metazoa; phylum Chordata; class Aves; order Passeriformes; family Passeridae; genus Chloebia; species Chloebia gouldiae. The sequence goes on from QUSF01000022.1 coordinate 8,277,789, forward strand.
GCCTCAACATGTGGCTAAACCAAAGCCAGCCCAAGCCCTGTACTCACCCCTCATCTCTCCCACTGACCTACACGGGGCCCTGTACTCTTAGTTTTCAGGTATTCCAGAAGCTTTATGAGGTGTGTGTAATTTATTGCAGAATCCTGCTGCATGGGCCCAGGGACAGTGAGTGCACATTGTGCCCTCCCCTCGGGTGGGCGCAGGGCACCCCAGGCTCCCCAGGGAGCCCCCCAAAAAGGGTGCTGGGGGCTCAGCAGCTCTGCTGAGCCCAGGGAGGGCTGTGAGCAGGTTCAGGCTGGCCAGTCCTGTGCCCAGGGCTCAGAGCAGGCTGTGCTGCAGCTCACCCACGGCCCTCTCAGAGGGCTGAGGTCGCCTGGAGGGGACTCTGCTCTAATCGCAGCGATTGTCTGGTGCCCCAGCCCTGCTCGGAGCAGCAGCACTCAGACTGTTCACTTCAAGCTTTTTAGAAGTCACATCTCCAGAGTGGAGGAATGGCTACTCTCTACAGGGGGGGAAACGGCAAAAGAAATTAATCTTCTCCAAGGCAAGTAAGTATTCAAATAAAATTCATCACTTAGTGAAATGGCTGCCATTAAAGCAATACCCTCTGAACCTCATGAGAGTGGTTTTGCTTTAAGCACAGCCTGCACTGACAATTAGGAGACCTGTGGCTGATGTAACTGAGACCCCAAGGGGTAACAAAGTCCACAGAGAACTCAAACACGAGGACAGGAATTCCAGGCCTGGAATCCCCATGAAACCAAGACAATCCTATTAGACTTCCCTACTTATTTCCCAGTAAATTCATGGCAGTCCTACCACATCATTTTTGGAAGTGGGAATCACTCAGGAGGCTCAGTAAAAGTGCACGAGCTTTTTTCCTGTTGGAGATAGCAGAAATCACCAGTGCTGCCCTGCTAACCCTGAGTGCCAGACTGTGCTGCCCTGCAGTGCTGACCACCAGGGCCAGTGGGGCTCTGCACTTCCCAGCTCTCCTGGGACTTACACAGGAAAGGCAGTGAGGGCAAGGATGGAGTGCATCCCTCTGCTTCACAGCACAGCTCCATATGCTGGGACAGGTTGCAGAAAAACATTGAACTTTATTTTATAGCTATAGTTGGAACAAGGTTTAGGAAACACAAGTAGCTCCACTTTAGAAAATTGGAAAAGTGCCTCCTTGGGAATAGGGCTGCATTAGCAGGGCGTTTTGGCTGATTAAGTGAATTTGCATGCAGATTTTGCTGTTTCAACAAAGAAAAAATAAAAGATTTTTCATCCTTCTTGGCTGTTAATTTTTCCACAATTTGCCTGCCAGGGTAATTGTTCAGGATGGCGAGTGATTAAGATCTGTTTTGCAAACAAAAGTATAATGAGGTTTTAATATCTGGCATTTCCACAGCAATACTCTCAAATCCCCATAAGATAAAATACAGTCAGGAAGAGCAACAGACATCTCCTAGGTTGTCACCAAGAAATTTCTGCCTTCAGTGCTTTTGTGTGGTTTTCCAAAAAAAAAAAAAAAAATGAAACGAGATGTAAGATTATAATTATCCATGATAGCAACACAATGCTCATAATGAGAAAACAATGCTCTTTGGACTTCCACCCAGGGCAGCACCCGCCTCTTCCTCCCTGCATCCCTCTGAGAAGCTGAATTAAAATAAAATATGAGCTGGAGGAGGAGGCACGGTGCCCGTGGGCAGGAGGAGCAGCCCCAGCCCCGGCTCGTGCTCTGAGGGTCTGGGCCCAGGCCAGCCCCTGCAGGAGGATATTGGATCATTTTTTGTTCTGACAACAGGAAGCCGGAGACAAGGCATTTCCCATTCTTGTTCCAGCATTAAATGAATGGCCTTTAAAAAAAGGAATGTCCCACAAAGGAGTGGTTTTAACAATGCTCCTGCTCTCTCTCTGCGCTCAGCTTTGAGGCTGCTCCTCACAAGTCAGAGCAATGTTGCCCATCAGGGCTTCCTCAGGCCTCCTCTTCATGGCACTGACAATGAGACCACCTGTAAAAATGGCCCTTTATCTGGGGCTCTAGCACTGATGGTCCTTACCTGGCACTTTTCCAACAGCATTTTGGAGTTTAGATCCAGGTGCTGCCCAGACCAAGTGTTTAATGCTCACTGCAGTCACAGAGGAGGGAGAGGAGGGAACATCCCCGCTGTGCTGGGGTCTCACTTCTGAGATCCCACCACCCTCTAGGCATGGCTGAAGAGATTTCTGCTATCCTTGATGTCCAGGGAGAGCCTCTACCAACTCTGACCCCTCTTACTGTATCCTTTCCCCTTTCTCCCACCTTATCCTCTTCTGCAAACCCCTTTTCTTCCCAAATCCCTCTCCCTACCTTAAGCCTTCTGACACTGTGTCTCTAGAATAAGGTCTCATGTTCAGTACCTCAATCTACAGAACAGCTTAAGACTTCTCCCAGTCATGTGTCAACAGCTTGACCTATGAGAAGATAACTGATGCTTTCACTACTGCCCATTCCCTCTTTCCCTGAAGACATGGATCCTGTCTGCTTCCAGACACACTGTCCATTAATCAGTGTTTAGCTAAGTCATAAATAATCCCTTTAAACTCTTTTTGCAAGTCTTCCAGCCTTTGAACTGCTCTGTAAACTTTGCTCCAGTGCATCTTGGAAAGAACCTTTAAATGATTCAAATATTGCCTGAATTTTTCATGGGTCCTCTGCAGAGAGGAGACATTCATTAGAACAATCAGCTTTCATTCACACCACGTGGGAAACGGGACAAGGAAAAGTTAGACGTTCCCCTCAGGTTCATGGAACAGCCTAGACAGAGATGTAGTTTCTTGACCCTAGTCCCAGTCCTGCCCCCAGACCACGTGGCAAGTAGATATCTATCTCTTTAGGAGGATTGCCATGCTGATCTCATCACTGGCATCTCACCCGCCTGCTTTTTTATCTCTAATTATGTACTGACACAATTATCCTTCATTACAGAGAGTGCCCGCTGTGCACACACAGACAGGGAAACAAGCTCTGCACTGCAGCTGGGCCATGCTTTATTCTGTCTGCAGCAAGATTTACCCACCAACATAATTTTTTAACTGTTGAGTGGAACAGAAACCAGTGAGGGGGGTGGGTTTTGCTCTCTGGATAGAACTGCTGTGGTATTGTAGTTTACAGTTCATCCACAAAGATACAAATTGTCTTCATTTCTTTTCCCTTTTAGCATTTTCTGCAATATTAAGTTTATCATTACACATGATAAAACTGCTATCACTAAAGCTTTCTGCTTGGTTCAGGGCACTTTCCCATGTCATCTACCTGCATTTATTTCTCCTTTGCAAGGATATAAATAACAAAATGTATGACCTGAGGCAATCTGAGTATGGCAACCACTTCTGAAATCACCAGATGGAAATCAATCAGATGCTAACTGCACAGGAGTGAATAAGGATCCTTGCCATGCACTGGATCATCCATGAGTGAGATCTTGGAGAGGAGAGGGGACTGCAAGTGAGGCTGAGGTGGAGCCCCACCGCTCCCACTCTCGGTGCTGTTCAGGACTCCAGCCTGGTTTCCCCCAGTGAGGCGTGGCTGGTGGGGATGGCACCAGTCCCCGGCTGACCCTTCTGCCCCAGGCTCCTGCAGAGACCTCTCTGCACAGCGAGTGCCTGTGCCAGCCTGTCCTGCCAGGCTGCACTCAGGGACATTCCCTGGCAGTGAGAACAGCTCCCTCCTGCTCACAGTGCCCCCCTGGCACCTGCAGGAGGGGCCAAGGGCTCTGCTTTATGGGTGCCCAGGGTCTCTTGGGTGGCTTCTTGAGCCTCTGGTCACAAACAGCTCCAGCCCAAAGCCAGTGGCCTGTCACTGGCACATGGCACCTTCAAACAACCAGGACATTTTTGACAGGAGTTTATTTGTCCAGAACAGTCACAGGTCAGTGCTTAAATAACTCTGTTTGTATCTTGGTTCCTATTTTGTTTCATCTTCATTTTTGGAGTCAACCTGAGAAAGAGAGACAGTTCCCAGTGTAGTATAAACCTGTTTTAGCAGCTGAGGATGTGAGCTTTATTTCTCATACCAGAAGGGAACTTCTCTGCTGTCAAAAGCTGGCTTTCCCATTTAATTCAGTCCTCCATACTGCTGCCAAGGGAATGGGTTTCAAATTCCTCTGAATTTTCTTGGATGAATGGCTAGACCATGCTGGTTTGCAAACTTACTAAAAAAAGGAGGCAGGGCTGTGTTTTCATTTGCTGGTATTGTTTTAAGCAAGTTGATACATTCCACAAATAAAGATATTCTTAGTTTTATTCTTTGCATAACAGTAAAAGAAGTTTGAAGCTCCAGATGAAGCTCCAGAAAATCCATCGGGAATTCCCCAGCCTGGTTTTTAATCTGTGTCACCTCACCATGAGTGAGGTGCTTCATGACTGATTCATATTTTGATAGTGCTGCATTTTATGGGCCATTTGTCAGGTTTTAGCATCATCAGAAAAGTTCTAGTGAAACATTTTTGTGGAGGACAGAATGGGAGGAGGACTGAATGGGAGGTGGACAGGAAGATGATTCTCCCCTGACTTGGTGGAAGAAATGAAAGATATCTCCCACAAAAAAGAAGTGACTCTGCGAGTTCACAGGGATGTAATGCAGTCTGCCTGTGGCTCTGTCATGCGCTGTGCTCAGAACCCTAAAACCTCTCTTTTTTTTTTTCTCCTTTAGAATCAAGAGAAGCTGTATAATATTTACACTCTTCTTGAAGAGAGCAGAGGAGTGAGTCATCACACTTATCTCACCACGGCCCCTGACAGCAGCCTCGGAGGCCCTGGGCAGCATCCCTGATCCAAGCAGGGTGGGAGAGGCAGCACAGGGCAGCCTCTGGACGAGCAGACCCACATCTGGCTGCTGGGCAGCAGGGACACACACAAGAAACTCTGCTGCAGCAGAGCCTGTATCACTCTGTACACGTTCTTAATTTGGGGCACACTATTAAAGGACACACTATTGAGGACTCTTCAAGCTGTTTTTGTTTTTTAAAGGAGCTTTTGGGCCAAGCCCAAACAGCTTCGGCTTGGTGAGTCAATGTTTCTTTCAAGCTTTTCACCTCATTTGCCACTTGATTGGTAGCAAACCGTACTTAAAGGACTATTTTCATATGATCTTTGATGTTATTCCACCAGATCAGTGTAACATTAGTCACCATGCAGAGCAGAACCAGCTGGAAAACAGCACAGAAGCCATGTGTTGCTCTTGTTCAGAATTCAGAGAAACACTCAGACACAGCTCAGCATCCAGCTCTGTCAATGCTCCTCCAATCAATCTTTTGTTCCTAATCCTGCCTTCTCTGGAGATAACATCCAGTGAAATTGCTCTAACTTCATTTGTGTAGGTCTAATGCTGATCAAAGATCAGGATACTTTCACATACAGAACATTATGAGATAAAGACCAATCTTAGAACCAGACAGGGTACAGAGCATGTCATGTTCTCTCATAATGAGCTGTGACAGGCAAATAAAATTACTTGTCTAATACTTCTGAATTGGGGAGGACTGAAGAGAGGTTCCAAATAGGTCCCTGTGTTACTTTGCTCAATGAAAATTACATTATTTTATCATGTTTTCATACTAAGAGATTGGTTTATATACTTTTGCATACCAATAGCAACATTTCTAGTTCAGCATTCACGACCTTTTATCTCCCCTGACATTCCACTCCACATATCCACTTCCCCACTGAGAAGCTTCCACCACTGAGCTGTGTTATCACTGTCAAACAACCACCTTGATATATGAGTGTTTTTTCACAGCTGCCTGTAACACAGACTGAGCTGCTCAGGACAGCCCTGCAACGCACATTTAGAGAGTGATTTGCCTAAAACAAGGGAGAAGAGATGGGCTCTGCTTTTGAGCCTTCCCACAAACTCCTGCTGGCCCTTCCACCCTCTTCCACTGCTGAGCTTTGCCTCTCATCTTTTCCCTGGAGCACTGTGGATCCCTACAGTCTCCTAATAAAGCAGCTCATTTTGTTCTTCCCCGTGCAAGATGTCTCAGAGTTTGGGATTTAGGAGCCCAGGCAAGAGATAAGCAGGTTGGTTTTGAATGGTCTCACAGTTTGTCATTATGCCAGAGCTAATGGAAGGTTAAACCAAAATGAGAAGCAAATAGCACTAAGCAAACTGGAGGTGATGATGGGAGGGGGAGATGAACATTTTGGGGGCTACCAGATATTTTTTGAGCCACTGTCAACCTACAAGCGTATCAGGACGACAAAGACTCTCTCAAGCATCTGATAACGAGGGAAACTCTTCTGTGGTCTCCCATGCACTGCATAGTTCACACTGGTGGCCCTGGAGGCTGTGCCAGTGTCCTCCTGCATGTCTCCGGGGAGAAATGACAACTGAATGTCGCACAGAAACTTTGGTGACATCTCTGAGCGTTGCAGAGAGGTTTGTGACATTCGGCGTGCCAGGGGCTTGCCACTGCGATACTCCGGGCTTTAATTCTGGGTCTGTCCAAGTTCCTTGTGCATGGGCAGTACCTCCCAAAGTTTGCCTTTCTATCCCCCACCTGGCTGTGGCTTGGGCTGCAGTGCAGAATAGAAGCCTTTCTCTTAAGGAACAGGGTAACCACACACTGAAGACTCTGGTTCTCAGGTTCGGGCTGTACCTGGCATCTACATTTGCTCTGGTGTACCAGTTCTGAGTGTGCCTCTCTCATGGGAAGAGTCACATGTTACGAAATAGGCTCCCTCTAATTAGCCAAATTCAAACTGTAGAATTGAGTGGTTTTTCCACAATGCATCATTTACATTTACCCAGGAGCAGAACCCAGGGTACTTGGAAGCTGCCAAGAAGGTTCTCACCTTCACTCTGGGAAGAGATCAAGTAGACAGTTAATATAAAATTTCCTTTTATCCTTTTATATTTGCTTATTGCCTCTCTCTTTTCAGCCCATTAGGAAATAAGGTCAGCATCACCTCAGAGAGAACCTGTCACGCTGTTTTGCTGTTCCCTACTTCTTTTTGTTCACCAAAAGCCATCCTGATCTTGTCTGTGCTTTGCTTCAGCCCTCACATCATGTAGTGAGGAGCCAGGAAGACTGCATAAAGAAAAAGCATATTCACAAAACAGGAAAGGTTATTCCCCTTAAAATTCTTCCTGTTATTTTATTTTCAGTGAAGATTTGGAAATTCTTTTACAGAAAGACCCTGGCCATGACGCAGTGAAGTATTTTCCCAAGTCTCTTCCCAAGCTCTTGTAGAATATTGAGTCCTTCTTCTCTAAGGCCTCCATTTTCCCTGATGCAATCAGTGGTCTTTCAGATAAGTTAGCAGTTTGATGCTCCCAAATTCTCACTGCTCCCTAGGTCCTGCAAGCTTGGTAATAATGTCCAGTGTTACAGCTTTCCAACCTGCAGAGCTGCTCTCTGGTGTGAATTTATCGGTCCTGCTGCCTCTCTGGTACCGAGTCCAGGCTTGTCAGTAAGTGACTCTTCTTTCAGGAGTCCTACATGATGGAAGCAGATTCAGTTTCATGATTGTTTCCCATGAAACCCGGATGACTCTTAGTCCTGGGAAGAAGTAGGTCGTATTAGCAAGGCTAACAGGATTAAGCACAGTTCAGTAGGACACTCATATGGCCACGGATTTCTGCTCTGCTGACAAGCACCGTGCAGCACATCAGGAGTGCCAAACGTCCCTGACAAAGGAAAAACTTAAATACTCCTTCCTTTGGTACATACCTACTTCCACCTTGAATAAAGAACAAAACCGGGCAATCTCATGATGGGGTCCTGGGAGCCCTGAGACAAAGGATGTAAAACGACTCCCATTTTACCCTTGAGTTGTCTCTTTCTGCATTACTGCTCGAAACACCCACCAGCGGAGCGGGAGCTGTGAGCGGGTGGGGGATGCGGGCCGGGCACATCCCACAGCCCCGACTCCCGGTCTCCATCAGCCCCCGGAGCAGCCGCGATTACATCCTCGCCGCTGCCCCTAGAGGGTAGAGCAATCATGAGTCTCCACAGGGGCAGGCAGGCTGAACAGTGCCATTTCAGGCTCCTAAAAGCTTTAAAATTTCCTTAGCAACCCTGCACAAAAACTGCCAGTCAGTGCAGCCAGCCGGCAGACCTGAGACTGGTGATGCAGCAGTTTCGCAGCGCGCTGCCAGATCCATCCCGCTCCAAACATATTCATAGCGGTCTCATGGACGTCCCAGGACTGCTTTGGCAGCAATTGTGCGGGATAAATAAAGCTCCCATTGTTGCAGATGGCTCTGCTTTCAATTGCAGGGGAATCCAGGCCAGCGGGGACTTCTGCCTGATAAAGGCTCGCCCTTTATTTCGCACATTTGCGCCGCTGCTCTGGTAATGCAGGGCTCAGCTGCAGCGCTGCGCTGCACCTTCCCGAGTTTATTTTGGGACAGCTGTTTCCTAGTCATTTTTTTAGCAGCACTTTCCTAAGCAGCTACCCCTCCACTATAATGTTTAATTCTTGTGTCCCCAGCCTCACTGCCCTGCCATTTGAACAGGCAGGAGTTGATATATTCTCGGCCATAGGTAGGTCTGGCTCTGCACACAAAAACAGGGGGAGTTTTTGCCTCAGAAATCTTTATGGGGAAGAGGGGTTTATATCATGGGATATAAGTCTATAATCAAGGGCTTGTGTGATTTCTGAGCTATTGAGTGGAAGGGTGTTCCTTCTATGACATGCCTTGACAGAAAGTCTTTTTGTAGTAGAGTTTGAACTGTGCATGTTCACTTACAGCAGTCACGATCATGACCTCTGAACAAATGCCTGAAAACACCTTGGATTTCACTAGCTCTAAATATTCCTTTCATAGAATAAATTAAAAGGGCCTGATGCAGATGTTTTCATTCGACCTTAACTTTACAATGCATTTATTTGCCCCTCCAGCGATCTATAGAACAATTACTGCTCCTGACTCCTGTACAGCCTGAACAGCACAGAGATTCAGCCTCCTCAGAGAGAAATACCAGTCCATCTTCATTTGCTTAACTACCTTCCTCTTAAAACACTTCAGAAACTGCATGCAACTTCCCTGGAACAGAAATTTCTCACTAGTAGGCACCTGAATAATTAGAAGTCTTATTGAAAATTTTATTCCTGCAATCTGCTCTGCCTATACAGCACGTGTGTTTGAAGCTAATCAGAGCTCAGAAGGCAGTTTATATAAATCAGCCTGGGGATGGTAATATGATAGCAGCCGTGCTTGTTTATAACACAGCCTTCTACATGGTGCAAAGTCTGAGTTTGATTGTTTATAGCAGCAATGAAAAGCCATGCCTCTGCCTTGCCCTTTGATTGCTGGTCTCATCTGAACGACTGAAGGCTGCAAAAAGTTCCAACAGCACTTTTTTGTGGATGTTGAATCCACTATGCTGCAGCCTGTAGAACAGGAAAAAATAAAAAGTAGTGATTTAAGGTAGGCAGTTTTTCAGGAGTCTAAGCTCTCTCACAGGGGCCAGAATGAGTGTCAAAGCACGTGTCTCTCACAGGAGCACTGGGACAAAGCTCCCCATGGCCCTGCAGGGCTGGCTGGCTGCAGCAGCTCATGGCCTGTGCACAGCCAGCACACACAACCCAGCTGGGCTCACAGGGACTGGAATGGGGACTGAGAGAGTCGTTTGTTTTCCCACTTCTCTGGATGCCAGACGTCTCAATCTGCTTGCAATTTGGGGAGGGAGAGATCCCCAGGGGAGCAGGAGGGAAAGAAATGGAGGAGGCTGCTTCCTATGCTCTCAGCATGGCAAGCCATTGAGAAACAAGGGAAGACAGACAAGAAACTTGATAAAATAAAGTCAATTATGTCTAAGGACTCTACAAAAGGGAGAAATGTTGCTTATAAACAATGCTCTAGGAACAACAGAAATTATGAGACATGGTTTCTGCACATTGTCCCGTGCAGACCAGATTCTCTGATGTCTGATAGCACAGTTGTGCTCTCCTTGCAGCTTTTATCATTGGGGAGGCATGGTGGGCTCTCCCCTGGACAGCACACTGTTGGAGTCACACATGGAGCACTCTGGATGTATCTGTTTGGGAGCTAATCTCCTTGCTGCTTTTGGAAAAAATGGTAAATGTGTAGGGCACCGCCTGACCCCTCACAGACACGCTGAGGACCAGCACAGAGGGCACTTCCTTGCTGCTGGAAGGAGGGTGGCACACCTGACTTTGGTCCCAGGCAATGACAAGTAACACCACGTGCCTAACATGGGGCTCACCTTTGCTTTTATAAGGTGAACAGGAAGCTTTTCCCTAACAGGTTTCCCATGGCCCTTCTCCAACCACGCAGAGCGTGCGTGGCTGGCCAGGGAAGCAGGGAGCCCTTCCCAGCACTCCTGGGTCATCCCACATGGAGAACACCCAGACCTCAGGTCACCAAATGAGCACCCCAGCACTCACCCTTGTAAAGCTCCGAGTGAGCAGGTCACTCCTGAGTATATAAATGAACACCTGATGGGCAGGGCTGGCTCTGAAGGGAAGGTGCCTGAGTCCCCACAGGGTCCCCAGAGCAGGGTGGGTGACACAGGCCTGGTTTATGGCTGTTGTAAAGGCTACGTGAAAAGCCACCTGAGGCTGGTGGCTGAACATGACCATGGTTTATGGCACATTGTTTTCCCCTTTACTGTGCTTCTCCAGGAATCTGGTGTCACCTGAGATTTGCAAGATGCACCCAGGGGTGTGTAACAGCTCCGAAGGCTTCAGTGCACTGAATTCATGGATTGGCTGTGCTGAACTGCTCCTGTTACAGAACTTGAGGATGTCTCTTGCAAAGCCTATAGCATGTTAGCTATGTGAGCTTTGCATTTATTTTGTTATCAGTCTCCTGTAGCTCCTGGCAGGAGGCTGTGCCCATCCATGGCTGTCCTGGGCTCTTCCTGCAGGATGAGCTGCTGCTGGAAGGTGAGCTGCTGAGTGATCCTCTGCTCTGCTGCTCCAGCCTGTGCCCTCTGTGAAAGACCAGGATATTCAGAGGACATGCTCTAGTAATTTTATTGGTTCCCTTTATCAATTTTCAGTATCCATCTTTAACCTTAATTATATATTCATATTTCTGGTGACTGTAACAAATGCCTTCCCTTCTCTCAGTATCACTGACAATAGTAGTGTAGATACACAGATGTATTTGCCTCCTTGGTGTACAACAGTGATTTTAAATCCATAAAGAAAAATTAGACTTAGAACTGGTATTTTGGTGTTGGCCTTTTTCATTAGTGATATACAAATCACATAACTCTTAATTTTCTTTATGCTGCTGCCCAGTCTCCTCTGTTCATGAATTAGCTGGCATTTCTCCTGGCTCACCATCAGTGTGCTGAGATGATGATAAACCTTACAGCAAATTAATTTGGGAGTGGGTGTAGGTAGTCTGAATTTGTGAATTTTTAATTCCATATATATCTTGGAAGCATTTTGCTTTTCTGTGACAATATTCCTCTGGGACAAACTGAGATTGCCTACAGATTACTGTTATTATTTTGTGCTTCTTTCACTAACTTAACCTATTTTTCTGCTTCCTGGATTTAACCACTAAGTATCCAGTCCTTCAAGGAATGATTCAAACTTCCTAACAGGGAAGTCATTGATACTCAAAGACTTGTATTTCTTAGGAGCAGCTGCTCTACAGGGCCTCTGCAATACCTATATATATTTATTTATTGCCAGTGTAAGGGTTAAGGAAGTGTCCCAAGCAGCAGAGTCCACATTGGCTCTGCTGGCTGCAAGCCACCACACAAACACCTCCCATTTGTAACATTCCCATTCAAGTGTCTTTTGCACAGTAAAAACATTTAGCAATGAACACAGGCCACAAGGAGTTTATGTGAGTCACTGTCCGACAAAATAAATGTCAAACATGAGCATCTATTAAAGTGCAGGGGGTTTAAAATGTCACCAAAAGTGGTTTTGGGAAAAGAATCTCCATGAGTGTTAAAGTAAAGCAAGATGACAGGTCTGTATGGGAGGATGTAGTCGATACTCTTGCTGCTCTAACAGGCAGTCTTCCTCCTCTTCACTGACATGAGCCTGATTCATGTAATTTCCATGGTGAGTTTTCTGTATGCAAACACACAATTACTACAATATGTGTGTAATTGGTTGTTCTGTTAGTTAATCATGTGGCTAAATCATCTCTCCATAAATAATGCAGGAAGAATCACACACCATCAATCTAGGAAAATAAATGAAAATAAGATTCTCTCCACAAAGTTTTGTAAAAAGACTTAATTCTCTCAGTCTCAAGAGGAGACAGAGAGCTCTATCAGCCTTGCTGCTGCTGGGTCTGGTCATGTCCTGCTCCCCTCTGGTGCCAGCTGGTGTTCCCAAAGGGATCCTCCAGTCCTGGGCATTGTCAGATGAGCTCTGGCAGTATTTGTCTGGTGTTAGGAAACCTGATATTTGTTATTTTTTAATTGATCCACTTCACATTCTGTCTTTTGGAAATGGAAAGAAGTGGATTGAAAAATAACTGGGAAAAAACAAGGAAGCTCCTCTGGGCAGGAACAGAGACCTGATGGAGCCAGAAGAACAGGAAGAACAATAGGCCTTTGTCCTTCTCACAGGTTATTGCTATTTTGTTTTCCTTGAAGTCCAATATCCCAATGACTCCCAAACCAGTCTTAGTTCCCTCCAGTTGCCTCATATGATGTTTTCTGGTGGGAATTTCCAAAGTGCTCTGAAGAGTTAAGCTTTGAAGTGTTTCGGCTTCCCTGACAGTTAGAAAACGTTGCTTTTTTAATTTTTTTACCAAAAAAAAAGTGATTTTTAACCAAAATAACAGGGAAAGAAAAGTAATGAGCCTGAGTTTTATGTAACAGAGAAAGAGGAAAAGCTGACTGTGGGAGTAGAGGCAGTGCACAAAGCATGTGTGTTGGCACAGGTCTCCCTGTGGAGCTGCAGCTCCCTGGCAGTGCCCAGACCCACCAGGGGCAGAGAGCCAAGGCCAGGCACACACTGCCCAAGGGCCAAAGGAGGGACATGACAGATGCACAGAGCCCTCCTGGAGCTGGACCTGGCACAGCCCCTGGGCACTGCCTGGGCTGCCCTGCTCTCAGGAGCCCATCCACACCAGGACCTCAGCCTAACCTTGGAGATTCTCTTCCCTCAGGTCTGGGCTTCCACTCCTGCCCCCTTCCACCACCACACCAAGATGTAGCTCCCCCTACTCAGCCACCAATTCCCAAAATCACAGCTGTTCCTACAAGTCCTCAAGAGTCAGCTGGAGTCCTTCCAGCTGTGACTCCTCCACGTTTCCTTGCTGCCCTGCTGCTGTGTGTACCTACTTCACTCTTCTGTCTCTCCATTGGGGCAGAAGATTGAGGGTGTCCCATGGATTTCTAGTCCTCTAGCTTTTGCCTGGCAGGATTCAAAACTGGTTTATCACCATGTACAAGCTCCCCATAGTCAGACAAACAGACCAACAATCTACCTGGCCTCTAGTCCCTGCCACGTTGCCCAGAACATCTCCATCCACTGTCTGATGCTGAACCAGGCTCCAGCATGCTTGGGCCAGCAGATTAAATCAGCAGTCTGAGGTTGCACCACCCTCAGCCTTGCTCCTCTCCAAGGCAGAGATATCTGATCCTGTGGGGAACCAGGTCCTAGATTGCCACTGTCAGCTCAATACACTGAAGGAAAATTACTCCAGCCTGGACTGCCCTTAATACAGAATTGAAGCAGCCCCAGTGCTGACTCACAAGAAGCTGTCCTTGTTTTGAGGGCAGTGACACCTGGCAAGAGGATGGGAAAGGTGAGCACAGTGGTGACATCTTTAAACATACTGACCTTGGCAACATAATATTTCTGGGATTGTGTGACATTGCTATAGATTATTATTCAGACACACAGAAAATGAGGACATTGGACAGGAAAAAGTGTCCTACTCCCTTGAAACCAGTGCTGAGCTATTGGAGATGATCAGCAGCAAGTTGGAAGAATCTTTAAAAAACAAACTATTTAAACACCAACTTGCTCTCACATTTAGACAGCACTCCCTCTACTAGAAGTAATTTTCAGCTCTCAAATGATGGGCTATAGAGAGGAAGAAATCAATTGCAGTAGATTTGCAGGTCTGCAAATGGCCATGTGTGAAGTTATGCACAGTAATATCCCCTTTGGAAAGCTGTGTGAGCCTGAGGGCATCAGGGCTCATCCTCTTCCATCTGTACCTGTGCTGGCTGAGGCATTGTCTGCCTTCCTCACCTTCTGAGTGTCTGTGTAACCTGTGCAGGAACTGCTTCCTACTATTTTAAACCCCTTTAGGCATGGGCTTCCACCCAAGGAAAGGTATGTCCTGGAAAGGTATGTCCATGATTTAATACCTAGCAGTAATAAGGCATTTTTCATATACTCAGTCTAAAGTTTTTGAAAATATTCTTCCTCTTCCCTTCCATTTACTCAAATTCCCAGAACAAATAATAACTCTTTTTGTACCTGTGTAAATCTGAAATATGTCATAGAATAACCCATTTTTGAATTAATGTATGCATGTTTTTTTCCTAATTGTTGGTTTGTTCTTTAATTCTGGTTAAGTGTTAGTGTTGTGAATGCCTAGTGAGATCTTATAGTGCACTAGCAAGACCCAAACAGTATTGACTGTGGAACTCCTGAAAAAAAATGGTTACTGTTGGAGGAGAACATTCAGATCCTCATTTCAGTGAAGATTCTCAGTTCTATATCTTGACTTCTCAGAATGAGATAAACACAAGCCTTTACAACCCAGAGAGGTGGGGGCTGGGTACAAGTGCCAAGCACAAACTGGTGACCTCCACAATTTGGATCAGCTGCTCCATGCAGCTTCCAGTTTGAGCAGGAGTCAATGTTTTACCAGAGAAATAAATCACAGGGCAAAAAATCTAAGAGGATGAGAGTGGGCAGGAAGCCTGACAGAACAATACAGAAGTTACAAAATCAGTATCTTATCAGACTCTACTGTTATTAAAGGACAGGAGTGAAGAGTCTCTTCAGGGAACTCAGCTCTAGTGAGTGGCTGCCCTTTCCAGAGGGCTCTCTGGACTCTTACCCCTGGAGAACCAGGAAGTGACAAAAAAGAAGTTACAACTATGAGAAAAACCATGTCAGGATGGAATTATTGGTAGAAAGGGATGAATACAGAAGGCAAGTCATATTTGAAACAAAAGGTTTAGCTCAGAGAGATTTCCATCATAGCATTACATTCTCTGAAGGATGTATGCAAGGTTACAGCAAAAGCAACTCAGAGATAAGGAATGTTATCCTGAAACAGACAAAGTTTCTACTGGCTTGAAAAGCTTGATTTCTATAATATCAGAAACAATTTCCACAGCACTGAATGACTAAAATAGGATTTCTCGCTGTAGACCAAATAAAAAGCATAATGGTTTTGTAGAGGCATGGAGAAAGTCCACATAGCTCACCTTCAGTGGCCCTTACAACTTTACCTCTGGTTGTTAATAAAAATTTAGAAGAGGGCTTCACTATAAGATTCAGGGTAAAAATGGCAAAGTGCCTCAAGTCTCCTCTTTGCAGGGACTTTCAGATGAGTTTTATGCAGCACTCTACCATTTAAAATCTAAAAGATAATAAAGAAGTTCCTGATGCATGAAACTCACATGCTGTCAGCAAAAAACTTTGAGAAACAAGACAATGATTGGATCCAAGGAAGTCAGCAATAGCAGACCATCATAAAGACCCTAGAACAGAGCTTTTTGAAGCAGGTTTTAAAAATACCCATTGCCATATGAACTCACAACAAAGTCTTAAGAGTGTACCTTGGAGTAATGCAGGTCAGGTAAAAGTTGTTGGCATTTTTACATCCAGGAGCCAGACTGCCTGGATGCACTGCTCCCCACATGCATTGGGGAAGGTCAGTGCCTTAACTTTGTGCTATGATGGGCTAAATCACCTAGGAATCATCTAATGAAAGCACCAGCTCTTCTTCATTTACAGATGTAATCTTCCCAAGTCTGAAACCCAGCTGATCACCACTCAGAAATCTTCTTGTTCTATCATAGGGCAGAAGCAAAAGATTTGTCTTTGATAGAAAGCTGCTGACAAGAACTTTAAATATTCCAGCCTCCTGGGACTTGGGTTATGCTGAAGGATGGTGTTTGCTCCTTCAGCTTCTGCTGTGGAGGATCCCTGAGATGGATTTCCTTGCAGCTACTCAAAAGCATAAAATCCTATTAATAAATAAGAACCCCTGTCCCTGATCATTCAGATGACTGTGAGTAAACCCTTGGCAGAAACATTCAATTTGATGGTGAGAGTTTATTTGACCTATGGACCAAAACATGAAAAAGCTGTGCTACTGAGGCTTTAGAATTAAGGCTTTTGTAGAACATTCTGATTGTTGAGATACTAAAGAAAAGCTTTTTGAAGTATCAATGCACTCTGAGCATTGAGGCAAGAAGTATAATGAGCACCACCAGTCTGCCAAAACACTGGAGTAGCCTCCAGAGCAGCCAGGGAAATGAAGTTCCAAGCAGGTTCCTACATGCATCATAACACTCCAGGCAACAGCATTCACCACTGGCAAAGCTGTGGTTATTCGGTGAGCACTTCCTTGCCAGGCACAGTCAGGAAGAAATTACAAGGGACATGAAATTTTCATATACATGTACATATGCTTGCTGGAAAGAATATAGGAATCATAGGAATACTGCTTTTTGTTTAATACAGCAACTGCAGGATCAAGCCAAAAAGTTATTGCAAAGTATCTTGTCCTAAAGTTCCCAGAATAAGAAGTGACTTTATAGTGAAAAAATATCAATTCGTTTTCTGGGCATAGCAAATCTGAAAAATAAAAGTGAAAATTCTCTTTCCTTCCCATGCCCTTCTACTACTGACCACACCATGCATCAGAAGTGTTTAAAATACGATATGTCTAAAACTGCTCCAAATATCTTCCTCTGACCCTCCTCACACGCTTTCTCAATAGAATCAAATGGGTTTTTATTGTTAAAACCCAAGCTCAACCAAAATGTAGCCTGAATGAAAGGCCGTTGCACTCCCACTGCAGTGGCCATAGGAGGGGCTGCCCAGAAAGCCGGGTGTGCTGAAACAGTGCAGGCTGCTGTAAGCCCCGCTGTCAGCACCAGCTGAACGTCTCCTAGACAGATAATAAAGCAGCTTGATTAAATACCATTCAGATTCATGGCTAAATATTGAGCACAAATGAAGGTAGTCAGACGTGGAAATGTTAATTCATGCTTAATTATTGATTCCCACACTATTGTCAGTTCTTCTTTGTTCTTGAAAGTCCAGCTTCCAAAACTCCTGTGAATGTAAACTGCCACTGACAATAGGAAGAAGTACAACTACTCACCAGCAAACAACTCCAGTTTCAGTTCCATTTCAGAATCCCAGTTAAATGAATCCCTCCTATTTTCAAGTCTTCAACGCAATTGCCTGAAGGAGCTCTCCAGAGGTTTATCTCTGTGCTCCAAGCCCTGCTCTCTCCATTACTCTAATTGGTATCTTCCTCCTCTCTGCAACATGCTGCAAAACCCAGGCATTGCTGGGTTGAGAAACTCCTCCTCCTCAAAAAACACATCAGGAGCAGTTTTCTAGGAATTAGTATTCAGCTCCTGCTCAAATGTCTGTAGCATTTACCTCTGAAAATTACCTTAAGGACGAGATGGCAAAAAAATCTCAATTGTTTCTCAAGGCCTTTATGACAAAAGACTAAAAATAACATTTTTATTCTGTCCTGGGTTTTTGGCTGGCTTGCATTTTGACCCCTCCAGCTTTGCTGGCTGGCAGAGAGCATAGGAAAAACAGGAGGTGACAATGTCAATAAGGCTGATATCTGAACAATCAGAGGGCAGGGAGTTCTAATCATACTCCTTCTTTCTCCTACTGAATTATAATTCTTAATAACAGGAGAACTTACTCTGGGCTAAATTCAGCAGTCACACCTTTATCAAAAGCCAAAGAGCTTTTACTTCATGAGTTTCATCTAGGAATTATGAAGCTTCATAACTTTGATTAAAAAAAAAAAAAAAGGAAAATACTTTTGTTCATTTTACTTGGAATTTCTGACCTGAAATAAAAACTTGAGACTCTGAAGGACACTGCATCGATTCTTGGATCTTCCTGCCCAGAGCTCCCTGCAGGATCATGGCTCTCATTTGAAAGTGATAGAAAAAGAGTTCTGTCTTCTAGGACCTAGTTTTATTCACTCCAAAGAAAAAGGTATGTCCTCCCAAGCTTATCTTTTATCTTTTAAAAGTTTCTCTCTGTTACTAGTTTCACTTCTTCTGTTTTATTCCCTCCAGGGTCTTTTCTCTGCCACTTAAAAATGGATCAATTCAGCCAATGCTGTGACACTCGTATGAAGTAAAAATGCCAACTACAGATGTCACTTGCCTTGTTTATTTAGTCATTCTGTGACTACAGATTTTGTGAGGTTTGCTTGTGAAACAGTTTAAAAGAATATTCTTAAATACTGGAATCTGATCCATCCATGCAGACTCCATTGACTTCATTGGGTCTGCCGGGGCTGATCAAATTGCAGGATCAGTTCCCACATTTGTACTGAACTCTGCCAGATTGTAAATAACACATTGGAAAAGAAATCAAATCTACCCCTCAGTATACAACAGATTATTCTAATATGACAGATACAGATTGGAAGTAGTCATGGCATTCCCTGGTTATGCCTGCATTGGTTTGTTACAATGTGGGATGAAGTGAAGACAGGGCAAAGAAGAACCAGCATCAGAGAGGAGGTCACCATTAATGTGCAGCCTTGAAAATAAGAAGGGATTTGTGAAGGCAAGTTTTTCTTCTGAGGAAGAAATCATAGGAAGGAGAAAAGGAAATTGCTGGAGTTAGATGACAGAGTGAGTCTCAGGCTGATGCCTGGGCTGCCATCAGCTTCACAGTACACAAAAGCTAACCTCAGCATCCAGGCTGGGATGTGATGTGCAGTCAGGCAAAGGAAGCTGATTTCAAAGAGGAGAAATGGCTCAGATTTTTAAAACTCGGATTTTTCATGTTTTTATTTTATATTAATTTTCATTTTAACACAGTAGTTTCCCTAACAGTTTGTTTGCCTAGCAGCACTAACACCTGGTGGAAAAAAAATTGCATTTTGTTTAGCAGAGACAGTACCAGCCTATCTCTGTGTCCCTTTCCTGCAATCAAAGCAGAGAAATAGATTTGTGGACACACAACTAATGCCTCTAGATGGCAAGATCAACTTAAATGTGTGCTGTGGTCTTCTGGGGCAGCCATTTGGTGCTTGGTAGAGCAGGTGTCACAGGTGTGTCAGAGGTGTGACAAAGACAAGAACTGAAGTACCATCTCTTGAGTCTCAGTGTGGTACCTTAACTGGAAAGTTTCTGTTCTTGTTGTGTTCAAGAACTCTCTGGGAAAACACACAGAAATTCTTTGGTATTCTCAGTTGAATAGAAAAGTAGCCAAATGCCATTACAGGCGATCCTTGCTTTTAATGTCAAAAATATAAAAAATTAAAAATTAAAAATATTTTAGCAGCAGAGTGATCGATTGCTATGCTAAATAAAGAATTCACTTAATTTTGATCCCACTGCTTTGTTGGAGTGTGCGATACAGGGATGGACAGAACATACAAACCATTATTTTTTTCTATAAAGGCCACTAACTCACTTTAATATACCCACAGCTCACATTCTGGACTGGTAAAGTACCTTCCATTCCCTTTTTACTTTAGATGTCTATCGCTGTAGTGCTTGACTTTATACTTTACAGTGTCCAATAAAATATGATGAGAAAAAAGAATCATTGGACTTTTCAAAGATGGTAAACAGAGACTGATCACCATCTACCAGCTTAGGTGTAAGGATTCAAGTTTTCAGCAAAACAGTCCTGGTTTTATTGTGATAATTCAAGCTTGTCAGTTCTTTTTTTTAATAGTTATGACATCAGATGCCTTGATTGTCTGTGAAAACCATATAAAAATTTTGGCTCTGAAAAACTACTATGAAATATACTTTAAATCATGTAAATCTTTGAATAATGGTGTATTCAGTTGTAATGGGTTCACCACCATTTATTACTAAGGAATAAGGATTTATATCTCTCCTTAAAATATAATGTCAGTGTGATCAAAGAGAAATCATCAAGTCAAAGATCTCTGTATTGCGAACATCCCTGAAAACGTTGTAATTATGTATTTTACCTAGTATTCTGAGGAAACAAAACAGGCATGGTCTGCCTGTCCATCAGTCTCAAAATAACCACCAATCAGTAAAGGGATAAAAAACTGAAGTGGGAAATACCTGCATACTTTGTGGAAGTTGCTGGCACAGTGAAGAACCATGGAATTATTGCAGCTTGGAGCAACTTTCAGAGGTCACCGAGTCGAGCCCTTGCTCAGAGAAAGACTGGGGTTATTCAGAGTCATTTGCCACTGGAAGGAAAAGCCATAAAAGACTGAGGTTATTGCAGGATATTGGGTGTTACAAAACATAGAAAATACATTTATAGGGCATGAAACTTCATCCATCCCACTACTTGTGGAACAAGTTGCAATAGCTAAATCCATACACTGCAGTCAAACAAATAACCTAGTTTTCCCAGCTCATTTTGAACCTTTAACAGCATTTTATGGCTTTTGCCTGTTGGCTTCCTGTCTCATGTGCTGCAGGAGGCTTGTGATTGTTTCTTTCCCCAAACTCAGCTTGAAGGGGTTTGAGCCACTGATCACCTGCTTCAGCTGGAAGGTCTCTGGTTTGCAATTATGCTCATCTAGAGCACCTGGTTCTTTGGGTCCCTAAATAAAGGTTCCTTTCACTCTTTCCAGGTACAAAGCAACCCAGGCAGCACAGGCAATGGGGCAAAGGATTGGAAGGATCATGATCCATGGGATAGGGGGCTTCTGGCCACCATGAGATAATTCACACGACTTTTATCACTGTGGCAGCATGTGTGTGATTGTGCATATGTGAGATGGAGGAGAAAAACTACGAGAGACCAGAAGAAGCTGCCCGAGTGGGGCACACTCAGTGGCTTGAGTGTGCGTCAGTGCCTGCTGGCACAGAGGCAAATCTGGATTAATGGATATTCATCCACAAACATAGCAGAATAAGCTGCACAAGCAGCAACCCCAGTTCTGCTGGTTTAGTGCATCTGTATTAAGGGTGTGTGCTGGTGTAATTGCCCTTCTGCCATTAAATGGCTATACATCTTCTTAATTACAGACACGGCTACCTGCACACATCATGGAGCACCATCCGTGGTGCTGGAAATGACCCGTGGCCAGGAGAGGCCATCTCTAGGCTGAAGCCAGGGCAGCAAATGGAGCCAAGTGGGAAGCAAGAATTCCTGCAGCAGGGAGGAAACAAGCAGGCTGGCAGAAACACGCCTGGTCTGGCTGTTTCTGCCACAAGGCACAGGATGGGCTGAGCACCCTCCTCCTTTCCTTCAGTTTTCCACAGTTCCCTCCCACAGTTTCCCAAGCCGTGGCCATCAGGCCCTGCTGAAGATGGGGGAAGCCCAGACCAGGACAGGATGAACCTCTCTGGCTTTGCCAAGGTCAGGACCTCTCTCCTGGAGGGCAGAGACACAGGGCTCTCCCTGGGTCCTGAAGGCTCAGCCTGGCGCACAAACACGGGCTTGCAAATGTTTTAAAAATAAACAGCCTGACTTGAATTTGTTTTTACATTTCAGGGAGGCTGGGGAGCAGGCCAGCCTTGCAAAACAAAGCCCATCTCTTCAATGGCATTTTAAAGGCACTAGCACCTCTAACTCCATCTCATTAGGATGAGTAATGTGGAGGGAATGTGGCTAGGCTCAGCCAGCCCCAGCCCTACTGACCCGGGCACACAGGGGATCCCCTCTGCCTGCTGACCCATGGCCCGGAGCTGGGAGATAAATCCGTGCTCAGGTGCAGCTTCACCAAACAGCCCAGTGCTCTGCGGGGCACCAGGGCCAAGAGGGACTGGGCTGGGAAACAGGATAGAGGCCTAACTTTGGAGAGGATTCTGTTAGTGGGTGTAAGAAATGAAAGGAATGAGTGAAAAATCAAGGACAAGAATCAAAGGAATGGCTACCTAGACTCTATTCATAATGCTCCTGCTAATGGTATTTAGTTTTTTGTAAATATCAGTAACTCATGCCAGAGATTTCCCCGGCCTTCCTGCACAAGGAATTTGCCATCAGAACTGCAGTGGACAGGAGTCACTGGAGGATGTGGTGTGCAGTGCAAAAACAGATTTGTAAGAAAATAGAAGGCATTTATGGATCAGCTGGATGAGTAAGTGATTTGGAATCAGTGCTGGAATGGAGGCAGTGTGAAGGGCTGGCAGCAGTGACATGGTCAGGTGGTAATGCAAAGGTGACCATCCTTTCCTTCAAAGGACAGAGCCTTCATGTCCTGTGCTGGAGAGCAGAAAATTTCAGAAGGGAGTGCTAAAGAGTCAGGAATATTCAGCAGACGTATTATTCATGTATTTAGGATAAAGTGATAGCATATGTTGAGATCTGCACTTCACCTTAGGCTCAACAGTTAATAAGATTTCTATTTCCTGCTTAGAAACAATCAAATCACACGGCTACAATCACTGCCTGATGGTATAAAATGCCTGCTATTTAATTATTTCATAAATGCATTTAACATTACCATACACCTGTACTTAAAATTTATTCCCTCTTAAATGTAAATACTTGAATCAATTCTTAATAGAATTTTGCTATTTTTGCACAATATAAATGATGCATTTTCATACATCTTTTCAAAACATTTTAAGGTACTTTAGACTTTATTGTAGCTGGACTCTCAAAAGTTGACTTAAATTAGGAATATAAAGTGCTGGATTTTGATATGTTGCCTTCACAAACTGATGATGCATTGTTCCCACATGCAGCTAATGACAGGAAAATTCCTGCCTCTCTCTTCAATACTATGTTTTACACTTTTCTACAGTACAGGATTTGTACAGATGAATTTTGCACAATTTTTACTCGCCTACAACAGTAGGAATATTGGAACATTATTTCAACAATTTTGGAAAATTATCTACTTTAAAATGAACTGAAGTTCTTGCATACAAAACAATGTTTTTAAGGCTTATGATAACATCAGCCTACAGTTAATTTTAGGGACCTGTTCTTTGCAGTAGTGAAACTGTTTTCCTCAGTAGCTCCTTGCCCACAAGTGCACTGTCCGTGGCTGAAGAATCAGGTAATAACCCGTAGCCACCTTCCTGTTGTGACATACTGGTTCATCCTGTATTGGGGATCACTTGAAAAGGAGGATGGAGGGATGAGTTTAAACCTGTGTATGATTTAGGAGGTTGGAATGGAAGTCATTAGGAAAGAGTAATTGTTCTGGGAGGTAATTATAGGGAAAGACTGGCAGTGGGGAATTCAAAGTTTAGGACTAAAGATATGTGCATCAATCTCTGTCTGAACATCTGTCCTAATCTCCCTCTTTTGCTGAGACACTTAAACCCAGATTTGGCAGATTTGTTATGTTTTTGCCTAGGTCAATACCAACAAATAATTTCCAGATCTGTAATTCATTTTCCTTTAAAAAGCTTTTGAAAATTCAGAGGAACAACAGGGAAAGTCAGAATATACTTTTTGAGGAGCAAACTATCAAATTAAGTGCTTATAAAACCTGACCCTCCCACTACTATCCTCATCTTCTTATTTTTCCATTTTCTAGACCTGGAATTTACTTCTTAAGGCAGGGTTTCACATGCTACAGTTGAAAATTATTTTCCTCCCCTGCCCACCCCTGTATACTCCTGGGTTGCTGACAAGCCAGACATGTTGAATTTTCCCCTGAAATTGGTTTTGCTTTGCTCATTTTATAAACTAGAAAAACAAATAATTTTTTACAATTCATTTATCTACTTGCAGGCAGACCAGCACTGCCTACTTAGGTACATTTTCAGTCCCTTCAGGAGGCCCAATTTTGCATGTTCTGAGTCCTCCCCTTTGGAGACTATCCTGCTGCCTATTTCCCAGGATCCTGAAGTAAACACTGGACTGTTCAATGGAACTCTGCACGGCCTTCCAACTACTTTCATCCTTAAAACAAGCTGCTTCCTTCATTGGTCTAAGTGCAGCCCGGACCAACCAGGTATTATTTAATCACCCGCACCCCTGCCTTCTCCATCCATCCTGGGAAAACAGATCTCTCTTCCCTGAGAGCAACCACATCCTCAGACAAGGCCCACGAAAAAACAGCGGTATGCAAGCAAGGAGCAGATTTTTCCCTTTCCACACATCACACTAGCACGCCCTTCACCCGCCTGCCCATGCCGCACAAGCGGCAGCGGGTGCCCGCCACGGACGGGCCGAGCCCCGCCACGGCCCACCCCGGCCAAGAGCCCCCGGCCCGGCCAGCCCCGGCTGCGGGAGAGGCTCCGCCAAGAGCCGCCGCACAGCCGCGGGCCCGAGCGCCAGAGGCGACCGAGCCCGGGGGAGCCGGGCCGGAGCCCCGCGGCTCCCGCGCGAGGCGGCCGGTGCCGGTGCGCGGCCGTGCGGGCTCCCTGCGCTGCCCGGCCCGGCCCGCACGGCGAGCACGGCCCGCACGGCGAGCACGGCCC
>QUSF01000022.1:8307294-8379302 GCA_003676055.1 Chloebia gouldiae
CCCGGCTGCGGGGCTGTTCCCCCTCATGCGGATGTGACATTTCACGGCGTTACCGCAGCCGCCATTTTGAGGCACAGAGCGCTGGCGGCGGCGGAGCGGCAGCAGCGCGCCGGGGCTCGGGCGACGGGGGCGGCCCGCGGGCCGGGAGCGGCGAGCCGGGCGTCGGCCAGCGGCGGTGCCGGGGCGCCGGGGGGGGGGGCGGGAGGGCACGGCAGGGGCCCCGCGGCGCCTCCCCGACTTCGCAGCGCCGCGGACACCTCGCCGGGGGAAGGGGAAGCGCCGGGCGCCGCCGGGCCCTGACTCCGGGTCTCCCGTCCCCCCCTCCCGGTCCCCTCCCCTCCGGCCCCCGGGGAAGCCGCCGCCCCCGGCCGGACCCTCCTCCCAGCCCCTTTTCCCCGACCGGGTGCCGCCGCCGAGATTGGGCGAATAGCGAGTAAATACGTGCGCGTCTCGCTGCCTCCGCCGGCGCCCCGCTCCCTACTCGCCGGAGCCCCGCCGCAGCCCCCCGAGCCGGGCGCCCAGTCCCGGCCGCTGCCGAGGCCCCGCCGCTCCTCCGCCCCTTCTCCTCCCGACACAGGCCCGCAGCCCCCCGCGGGAAAGGCCCAGCCCGCCGCCGCCGAGCCCCAGCCCCAGCCCGACATGAACCACCATCAGCAGCAGCAGCAGCAGCACCAGAAGCCCGGGGAGCAGCAGCTGAGCGAGCCCGAGGACATGGAGATGGAAGGTAAAGCCGGGCAGGGCCCGCGCCCTCAACTCCGCGGAGAGTTTCCCCCTCGCCCCTCTGCCCCGCTCCCGGGGCTCCCCCGCCGCCGCGTCCCCTCGGGGCTCCTGGGCCGCTCTCCGCGGTAAACACGCTCTGCCCGGGCCGCTCCTGCTGGCCCCGGCTGCTCCGGGGCGCGGGGAGCGCTGCTCGGCGGGGCTGCGGGGAGCGCCGGGGAAAGTTGCGCTGCGGGGCCGGGGGAGACGGCCCGGGGGGCTCCGCAGGAATTTGCGCCGCGGGAGGGGGAGGGCGCGGGGGAAGCGCCGCTACAAAAGGAGCCCCGCGCCCCCGGACCCTCGGAGCTTCCCGCCGGGCGTGGGGCGAGCCCGGGAGGGGGCACGGGGGTCCGGGCAAAGAAGTTGCCGCGATTCTGGGGCAGGGTTTTGCCTGGGGCGGGCGGAGGGGACGCGGCTGTCGCGGGGCTCCCCGGCGGGGCGGGCGGGGGGCTGCAGCCCTGCCCTGCCCGGCCGCTCATTGTATGCAGGCAGCTACGCTGCTCGCCATTTTTAATTAACCCTCCTCCGAGGGTTATTTACAGAACCCGCTGCCGGCCGGGCCTGCGCGGGTCGGCGGGCAGCGCTGGCCATGTGTAGCGCCTGCACAGCCCGCGGCCCGCATCCTGCACCGTCATGCAGTTGCGCTGGCTCCATAAAGGAGGCACTACGTTTGCATGTTCCCTACCCCCGTCCGGTGTAGTCTCCGGTGGTGCCTTTAGCGGGGCCTTTTTTTTTTTTTTTCCCCCTTTCTCTTTTTTGCATTGTGGTGGTGTTGTTTTTGCACGCCCTCCTCTCCTCTGGACAACACCTTCCATCTGAATTCAACGCTGTAAAATTATTTTGGGCAAAGGTGTGGCGGGGTTTCGTTCCCAAAAGAAGGACGGCTACAGTGAGCTAGCTACTCGTACCGATTGACTTGGAGGTCAAAACCTCCAACTATCTAAATATCGTTTAGAGCTGTGAAGATGACAATTCTCATTCAGCTGTTTTAGTCAAGAATGACAAATACTCGCCAGCACAAGATATTTTGCCTCAAAACAGGACAGTCGACTTAGTACATGCATCTTTCTGCTAAATAATACTCACTGAAATTGGGATGAGTGAAGGTGTTTCAGTGGAAGTTTGTCACAGTGACTGTGAGGTTACATTTCAGTATTAGAAGGTCATTACATAAAACCTGGCTTTTTAAAACATAGGTGTCTGTTTCATGCAATAATGGCTAGAATTTATTAACTAAGTTACTCTTCAGTTCTATTTTAGTAAAATCTCCAGAGTGATGTTTCTATACAAATGGGACAAATAAGTAAAAGGAGTTGATTCAAAACATACCTCCTATTTGTATACATACAAATATTAGCATCTTGTGGGTTACAGTCTCCAGCAGATTGTTTGACAGTCATTGGTAATCTGTGTTTTCTCCTTTTTAAGTCCTTTAGAATATTGACTGTATTTACTGTGTTTATTTTGAATTTTGTGGTCTGGATGTTCTACCATGCTGGGCTCACTGTGACATGCTGGACATTTTTATGCAGTTTAAGAGTGTCCTGGACTTGTCTGGATTGCTCCCCCCTACCACTGGGAATACAGGAGTCCAGAATACATGCAGAAATCACTGATGGTTGTGAAAATCATGCTGCTGGCCACCTCCATTGGAGGAAAGAGTCTCTGCACATGTCAACATGATGACACTGAGCATACATCATTGTCTCAGAAATCTATTTGAAATCTATTAGACCACACACAGCTGATTCTAACTGATATGACAAATTTGGTAATTTTTGAGACTTTATGGAACTGTCCATTTATGTAAAAACAAAACCCGAAAAGTTTAGCCTGTGGAGGTTTTTTCCCATACTTTATTTTTCTTAGAGAAACATGTTAATTTTACTGGACTGCAGAGATCAGATTATTGCTAACTTTTAATAAAAGTTGACATCATGGGTAGATATTTAATATGTAAAACAATGTGTTTCATCTTAATATATGGGTGTTAGTGCTTTCTTTAGAGATGTGTTCAAGCAGTGAGGAAAAGGCTTAATAACATGTAGTTAGCTTAATTTTAACATGCACAGAGCAGTATTGCATGCCATTCTTCAGTGAGTGATCACATTAGATTTAGGAGGCATGTGAAGAATGCACAGTGGAAAATTGCACATCTTGATTTGAAATTACTTGAAGGTTTGCTTAGTCTGTGTACAGCTACACTAGATGAACAATTTTTAAAGAGTGAAGTAACAATTTCAGATGCAGTAGTCAAAGTGTGGGATTAAACTCTTCAGGGTTGAATCAGATATGGCATTTGGAGTGTTTGCTCGCATGCCCCTATTTTTTCCCCTCCCCTTTCCCTTATGACTAATTTACTCTTCCTTGATGACCTTATGGACACTCTGTGTAAATGAAAGTACTACTGGACAGGGCTTTTGGACTTCATAAGGGATGAAGATGCTTTAGAAAGAAAACTTAATTTCTGCATGACGGAGGAAAGCAGCAGTGCCAGCCGCAGTAAGGGCCAGGTACGCGCTCAGCAGCACCAGGGTGGTGCAGCCTCACCTGCTTGCAGTTCTTGCTGCAATGCTGTGTTACCTGTCAACCCTCTGTGCATTAGTCCTGTGGGTGTTAGTAATCAGCTTTAGCCTTACTTGGGCTTGGCAGTAGTGATATGTGGACAGAGAAACTTTAAATTTCAGAGCACAGTAGGGATTGTGTCGCTGTAGCTGCAGGCAGCTATTTCCAAAGCTGAGGAGACACTCGGACAGCAGTCTTTGCTGCTGCTGGTTGTCCCCTCATGTGCCACACCAGTGGTTGGGCTGCTGCACCTCCCTGGGACTATTACAAACAGAAAGTGGAGGGTTAAGATGCAGTTCAGGTTGTTAATTGGGTTCACCTTGCAGTCCCATTTAGCATTGTGTGAATATGGTGAGGGCACTGGGGCAGGAAGGAACAAGAAGAGCAGCTTGAGGTAGCACAGATGCCAACAGTTACTTGGCCAAATTCTGTCACTGCTCCTGGATTCAGTGTGCACCCCTCATTTATTCCCTGCTGCATAAGAGCATGTGATTCTGGCTGCCTTGGCTGCCTTTGGGCCGAAACAGAGTGGGAGTGTGCAGATGAGCCGTTGGTGCCTGGGTGTTAGATAAATTAACAGTTTGGGGTGGTGATTAGTAAATTATCCTGTGGAAATTTTGAAGAGTTTATTTGTATGCTAAATAAATTTAGTGGAAGAAATAAATAATACGTTTTTTGTACTGTAAGTAGGGTGTGTAGTTTGCTTTATCATACAAAGAATTAGGGCTTTAGCGTTGCCAGTGAGTTGCTCTATAGAGTGTAATTGAATCCAAGTCTGATACTTTATATATGCTTCCTCTGTAACATCTTTTCACAAATGCGTGAGCTTCAAAGAACTCGCTTAGTATAACTCTACAGTTACATGTTGCATAGAGTTCTTTCATTAAAAGTCTCATTTGCAGCTTAATAACTGTAGGTTTCCCTTGTTTATAATTTGAATCTTGTTTTTTGTAGGTTCAGCTTCTACCCGTAATTCCATAGGTACGTGTGTTTCTCATTAGGGAAGTTTCTTTCCTGAAGTAGCCAGCACAGGCTTAGCAACACAGTATCACAGGCAGGGAACATAGAGTGACTGATAGTTCAGGTTGCACTCTTGTGTTCTGTCCTTGTCAGTTCTGCAGCCTCTCAGGCAATGCCATTTTGTAAGTTTTCCCTTACTTTGGGCAATTTAAAATTGAGACTTGAATTTCAGGTGAAATGATGGAACATATGTACAAAAAAAAAAACCCAGGAAAAACCTGGGGTGTATGTGAAAAGTTTTAAATCACACTGTTTTCCTGTATCCATGCAGCTGAAAGTTTGTGCTCCTTGCTCATTTCTGTTTTGCTCATTACTGACCGAATTTGCTAGATTTCAGACCCACTGCGGAATACTGGTCTAAAATACTTATTTTTGCCTGACTTCTGAATGCTTGCTTCCCTCTCATATTTTGTCCTCATTAGTATTCTCAATTCCTGGCAATTTAATATCATTTGCATATATAAACCCGTGTTCACTTCGTTTTCTGCTTGTTTCTATGCCTTCCTCCTGAAGCCTGTATCCCTCTTTTTCCCTGTGCTCCTTTGCTGTCTTCGATGTTGCTTTTAGCCAGGTGGTGATAAAGTGGGGCTGTTTGTTTGAGAGGAGGATATCCAGACTAATGTCATACAGCTGTGGGTATCTGCTTATGTTTCTTCCTGCCCCTTCCCCTCTCCAGCATTTTCCATGAAATAGATGATGGTCAAGCGAGGGAATATAAAAATGCTGATACAGTGGACAATGAGCAAAATTAAGTTAATTTTGAGGTTATACCTAGAGCAAAGAACCAGGCCTGGCCTCTTACTCTCAATAATGATCATGTTTGGTAGCTCTGGAAACAGCTTGCTTGGCCCTGGGATAAGATGTGCATTGGATCATTCTCAAGTAGGCACTTCATGCCAATCAGGAAAATGGCCTTGGTGGCTTCTGAAGAGTGCAGGTTATGTCTGGAGTTCCTTCTGTGCATTCTCCATAAACTGGGTTCTCAGTAAGTTTTCAGATTTAGTAAACTCTGTGAAAAAGTGGAAATAGTGGAAAATGTGTGCAAGCTTCAGAGGGAAGTGTAGATCCTACACTCCTGAGGATGAGCTCTGTATCACAGACTTCCTTAGAGCACTCCAGTTGTTCCATGCTGTTGACTGAATTCGGAAGTGGTAAAAACTGCTCCCCGTTGTGCCTAGGGAGTTAAAGTAAAGTAGCAAGCTGTCAAGTTGTGTGAGGAGAAGCAATAAGAGCCCAAAGGACTTTAAAAAAGAAGGTGAAGATAGTTGTTTAAAACTAACTGAATCAGTTTCATTTGCTGCAAAGTAATTTATCACAAGAAAATCTAAACAGTGTATCCAGCCTGTAGCAGTTAAACCAGTTTAACCAGTACATCTTGCATGACATCATCTGATATTTGGAGTAAGGGTGAAAATGAACTGGTTTAAAGCTTGTGAAGCATCCAATTCTTCTTGAATGATAATAAATTTAAAATAGGGCATTGTTTGCGTTAGTTTGTGCTTTGAGGTGCCTCAGATCAGTTGCTTTAGTTTGACTTTGATATCTTGGGGCTGTAGGGCTTAGGGCTGTTGATTGTGAAGGAGTAAAATCCTGGGTGGCTTGCAATACAAGTTATCAGTAATCCATCACAAGTATGCTTTTTCCCTTGAAATACATATATGTATTAATATATTAAAAATCTGCTACATACTGATTTGACATTACCAGAAACAAGGTTAACAGTTACTAAAAAGAGCTCTGACAAGTAGAAGGGGGGCTGGAGATATTAAATATATAGTGTTGTTTTCTGAAACATTTCCCTTGTTCACTCTTAATTATTTTGCTGCAGTGGTTATAGCATTTTAATTTCATATAATAGCAAAAGTGCACCTAATAAGTGGCGATGGCTGTAGCATAATCTGTGCATATTGTTGCAGGTTTAGACTGCAACATTTTAACATTTCTACCAATCCATTTATTTTTCATCTTGCCTTGCTGATTGCAGTGAAACTATTTCTTTAAGTTTAGAAACATTGAATAGGGTTTGAATGACTAGTCAGCAAAATGAAGAATGGTTAGCTTGGAAATAGTGTCTTGTTCTGACTTTGACTTGCCTAGATTCTCTAGAAGGCTGAGATTTTGTCCACTAGAAATAATTAGGCTTCTGGAAATCAGTAGATGGATTTTGAAAATACTGTGCTATTTCCATTTTGGGGAAGACAGTGTTAATCTTACTGTAGTGTGTGAGAATCTTGGGGATTCTCTTCAGAATTTAAAAAAATATATTTGAAAACTATTTTATATTTGATTTGTTATGATCTAGAATATCACAGTTTGTTTGTCCAGTGTAACAGCATGGGCATATTTGTTAGGCAAAATATATTAAAAATATGGAGATTAAGTGATAATTTTTGAGAAAATTTAAAATCCATGCTGCAATCAATACAGCATATCTCAGTGTTTTTAGTTGCTCTTTGAAACATTACCAAAACAAGTCATTGCTGACCCATATAATAGTGAAGATTTAAACAAAGCCATCATGCTCTGTACCATCACATGTCTCAGGAGAACAGGATGTTCACTGTCTGCAAACCTGAGTTCTCCCTGACTGCAGCTGTAAAGTGAGCTTCAGACTGATGCCACTCAGACAAGGTGTGCCAGGAGCATCCTGCTTAACTTGGGGAAGAAAAAACACTGTTCCCTCAGCCTGTTCTTGCATATGTGCTGGTGTATGGCTCTAGACAGTTTTCCAGCTGTCCTGAACACCATCAGCTTTTCTGCACCAGAACCAACCCCTCGGCTGGCACGCCAAAGCATATTGCAAGCTAGAGGAAGATGATGTGGATAGTGAGCTGAGGAGAAAGTTCAAAATAGATTTGTTTTTTTAGCAGTACTGCAGTATTTTGAAGCCTAGGAGAGGTGATGAGTTTTTTTAATATAGTCACATCTCTTTGATATGAAAGATAAAATTGCTGGGAAACAGAACTTGGAGCTTTATATGTTGTGTGTTAAGTGATTTAATGCACTTTAGTAGAACTTGCTTTAAATGGAGAAATCTGTGAAAATTATTAAGGTCATTTTTCATATTTCTCCTTTTCCTACTGTAAATTGCAAAGGATGTGTAGGAGTATCACTGGTGTTCACTGAACTCTAATCTTGATCATCTGATGATTTCACAAGGCTCAGTGTAAGGATGTAGGGATGTTTTTTAAGAATATGGCATCTCCAGCTGTGCATGTGTGTTTTGGTAAAGGTTTAAGGACATTTCTGGTTTAGCATTCTAAATGTGATGTTACCCTTCCAAAACAATTGGATGAATTTCTGCCATGTTTGAATAAAGGAATGGTTGTATATTCCCACAACAGAGATTTTCCTTCTCATGTGTTTCAGTGAGTTTTCTGATATTCCTGATACTGTTCAGCGGAACTTTGGTGGAGATTTTGGAAAAGTGTGAGAGTACCTGTTAAAACTTGGTGAAGGCTTTAAACTCCAAATACAACTTTGGGGGTTAATAATCTTTCTGATAAATAGATCAAGCATTAGTTTTGTAAATTGGTTTCATGAAATATGTAGACAGTGACTTAAAAAGGTACAGACATTATATCTATCTTTAGTAGATAAGGCAATAAATGATGTTATCTATTTTAATATATGATATTTAAGGAGGGAAAAATTACATTTCTAAGAAGAGAAACAGACATCCCAATATCCAACCAACACATTGTTGTGGGAGGAAGGCACCCTGTCCAGGCACTGGGGTGCCTGTGCCACCCCCTCTTGTTGCTCCCATGTGAGGCTGAGCCTGTGTCCCTCAGCAGGGGAGGAAGACTTTGGGGTAGGTGCTTTGAACGTGCCCGTGTTCTGCAGTTCTCCCACTTTGCTGGACATGGTTGTGTCAGAGGCTTGTGTACCAGCATTCCAGTGTGCAGGTATTAGGGTCTAAAGGCTGGCCACCCTGTGCCTGGGATCTGTATTTCTGTGCATTGCTGTTTTGCTCATCAGCTGTGTTAACGGGCCATTATGGATCAGGCTGCCTCAGCCCCCTGTATGACTGTGCTCTTTAGCAGTATGCAGTTTTTGGACAGTAACCTGTTGCATTTTTTTTAGTCTTGACAGTATCTAAGTGCTGGAAGAGAATGAAGACATTAAGAAATGCTTGGGGAGTGAACATTTTCTTTTCTTTTTATTATTTTTTTCCTTCCCCTCCCATCTAAAAATGCATATTGTCTTAGAGTGGAATTTTGAATCCTAGTGCAGAGCCATGGTGATTCCTGCATCATCTTGGGTTTTTTTTCAAGACCCGAGATCACTTCATTTGGAGGTGGGGCAGAACTTGGATTCTCCCTTCCTGCTCACAAATCCAGACAGTGCTCTTGATGCAGCTGCCTCTTTGCTGTTCAGTAGCTGTGAAATGTGTCTCAGTTACTTCTAACCAGGTATTTCTGGTACCTGCAATCACATAACAATTTTTAGGCACAAGTTTTCCTTCAGAGCATATCTTAATTCTTCCAGTTAGATAAATGGTTACTTTGGTTCTGTTACAGGTAGAGCTGACTGGACACTCACATACTGCTGTGTGGGTATACAGGCTTCAGATCCTAAGACAATGTGAGGTGTTCTTGCTGTATAAGGAAATTTGCTTAAGCGGGGTCTGTGTGAACCTTCTATTGTTTGTTAAATCAAGCTAAGGATTAGTTAGATTTCCTCCTACCTTGGGAATAGCAAGGAACTGACCTCTTCTAAAGAATTCTTCACCTGGTTAAGTGTTAGTTGCTTAATAATATCAAGGGGTGAACCTAATTCTAGAGAACAGGAGAAACTATTAGAAGTTGAATGCAGAGAGAACTCAAATGTGTCTGTATATTATATGAATTAAATAGTGGGTCACAAGGCACATGCAAAACTCTCCCTGCTAATAGCAATTAGAGTAGTGGTGTTTCACGGTTTTCATCTGCTTTCCTCTTTTTCTCATTCTTCCTGTGTGGCTTTTACCTCCTCTATTTCAGTCTGACTGCTTCAAATACTTCTTGCACTCTGCAACAAAACACCAGTCCTCTTGAAAAGTAATATAACACTTTGTAGTATTTCTGTCATGCCACAAAGGTAACCATCAGCTTAAGTGTTGGATTTTTTATTTCTTTTTTCTTCTTCTTCTTCCTAAAAGTGTCCTTATGGCTGAGGAATTAAAAATAAGCAACAGTAAAATCAACTCCAAATCTGTCAGAACTAAAAACTGACTAATAATTTCTTTAAAAGTAGTTAGTTCTGAAAGCTTAACCACAGAATTTTATAATTGTTTTTTTTCCTTCATATATATTGCTTCAGTTCTGTATTGATTTTAAAATATTTCCTTATCCTCAGCAGATTTGTATTGTTTTTTTCAACTTCTTTTGTTTATCAGGTTCATGCTTTGACCTAATACCTGTGCCCTTGGAGTGTATTACCCAATGTAGGAGAGAGGGCTGGGGTGGGAAGGATGTGGTCCTTACTGGAAAGGATTCTTGTGGCTTCCCTCTGAAGGAGGAAAAGCTGTGCAGCTCCTTTGCTTATCAGCAGAGCTCTGCTGGGGAAACCCTCTTGATTTTGATTATAGCACAGATTAGTGGGAAAGTAATTAGAAAGTTGCACAAGAAAGGATCTCGTTGTTGCCTGTTGATGAGCCATGGCTGCTGTGTCCCCTGTGCTGGGCTGGAGATCAGGGGTCAGACCCAGGGACTCTGCAGTCCCTGCAGCTGAGCTGGCTCTGGGGCAGGCTGGGGTCTGGAGGTGGGACCGAGCCTGTTGGCATTGCCACTGAAGGAAAGGTGTGGAACCTCAGCATCTGTCTTCAGGCTTTTCAACTCGGGATAAAAACACTTCAGCTTTATTGGGCCTCTCTTGCTAGATTAAGAGAACATTCCAACTAATTCTATAAGACCTTTCAGCATCCTGCAGTTACAATGAACTGAGTGCAGTGAGAGCCCATGCCTCAAGTGGTTCTCCTCAGTATGTT
This sequence comes from Chloebia gouldiae, assembly GCA_003676055.1. NCBI lineage: Eukaryota > Metazoa > Chordata > Aves > Passeriformes > Passeridae > Chloebia > Chloebia gouldiae. The sequence goes on from QUSF01000022.1 coordinate 8,317,607, forward strand.
TATCTGTTTGTTGTCTTTCAGATCATACATACCCCAGAAGTGTTTGTGTAAATCTGTATTTCAACTAATAATTAAGATGCATAAAAATTTAGGTACTTTATGCTACCTTTGAAGAGCAAAACTGAGGTCAAAATGAAGAATATGGTATGTGATTGCTTGAAGTAAAGCTTACTCAAGACCTGAGCATGAGCCATGGGAGGCTTACTTACCCAAATGTGTAAACACTTGCCTTTGCTGGTGAAGTTGTACCAGCAGCACTGAATTCAACACAGCTGCATCTTGAAGGCCCATTTTGTTTAAGGTTATTATTATTATTGTCACCTGGCTTTTGTTTAAATTAGTCCAGCAGAAGCCCACTTAGCAGGTGTGTGTGCTTGACCACTCTGGAGCCAGAGGCATCAAAGACCTCCCATGTCCAAGGAGTCTTTTGGCAGCTACAGTGTCAGGTGGCTGTGCAGCAGTCCAGCTGAGAATAATGCCTGCAAGAGGAGTTTAACCCAAAATCGAGCACAAACTGCATAAAAGGTTGATTCTGGTCTGGGCATCAGACTTCATGATATCAGATGACTTTTACATGCTGCTGAGAGCCAGGGGAAGAGTTGTCTAGTTCACTTCAACATTGCTATAGAGAAGAGGTTGTCTTCTAAGAAGAGCAGGGTTTTTTGACCTCTGTGCTTCTTTTGCCTCTTTACTTACAAGGAAATGAGTGAATTTAAATCTGAATTTAAAATAACATCCTTATTTTGTGTTTATTTTTAACTTAGCTCAATTCACTGGTCTGCTTTATTGTTTGGCCCCACAGACAAGTGGGTCAACTGTACGGAGGAGGCAGGAGGATGAGAAAATTCTTAAGCTATTAATGGATTCTCTAACTTGTTTTTAAAACATACCCAAGACCCTTTATTTGGCACCTGGGCCTGTCTTCCCCAAGAAATGCCTTGCAGGGCTGTAGCAAAGTTCCAAAGGTATAAAATCCAAGTGTACAGAGCTCTTGATTTTCAGACACATGGTTTTACCATTATAAAAATTGAATGTTGTTCAGATGCAAACCACTACTGGGGATGAAGTTGTTCCTATTACACGTCTGCTTCTGCATGTCTTAATTTCTTTTACTTATTTTTTTTCTTTTCTTCCCGCAAGGGTATTCCTTGTAGCTTTATATAGCTTCTTGCATTTTCTAGCTTGGAGATATATCTGAAGGGTCTTCAGTTTTTTCATCTGTACAAAGTGTGTTGCTATTTTCTGTTTCAAGTACATATTAAGAAGTCAAACAGTTACCTAATCTAAGTTATAAATTTAAATAATACTATATATAATTAAATAATAATTTAAATTAAATTATTATCTAAATTTATTTGTGGGGGTTTTAGTCTCCTGTCCAAGTTGTCTTTTTGTGTGGGATGAAAATTTCCAGCGTGCATTCAGACCTGAAGTTAGTGTTTACTGCAGCTGTTAGATCAGCCAAGGTTTCTGGCCAGTGTAATGGTACTAGTTTGTACAGGAGACACTGATTTCTGGAAGATGGTTGGATAATAAAGGTTTTTAGCAGCGTGTGTTAGAAGCAGAGAGTTTCAGAGTTAACCTGCTTCCTCATCTGGAAAGTTTGCAGAAGAAGATGCATGAAAATTCTGTCATTCTGAATTCAGCTTAAAGTGTGCTCATTGCTATTAGCATCACATTCACAGGTTAGACCTAATAAGGTAAAACTGGCTTAGAGCTGATGAGCTTAATGCTAGACAGGGTCTAGTTAGCATAGCTGGAGCAAAATGTTGGCAGAGATTACCTGGGCTAATGCTAATTTTTGATCTCTCATTTTTAATATACCTTGAAATGCACATTAACCACCTCAGATGCATGCTTTATTAAATCAAAGGATGGGTGTACAATAGAAGTATTTAAAATTTTGGCAGCATACAGCTTTGTAAATAGATATTTGTGTTTTCTGGAGTAAGAAATTTTTAAAAGTGGAGTTGTTGAGCAATTATGGTTGATTTCTACCCTAAATATGGACCGTTGCCTTCCCTGAGAAGCTAGTGTTGTAAACCCACTGGTGTTGTAAACCCACTGCTGGTAGTGTGCAATTTTGATTTCTACATCATGCTCAGAAATTTGGGGAGGGGTTATTCATTTGGTAACTTGCTTCTCCAGTGGGGAGGTACTGCAGCCCATAGCAGTCCTGTTCCTGACAGCACTTCCTTCCTGGGGAGCCATCTCCCAGCTGGGTGACCTGTTGGGATGCCAGGATGCTGCTCTGTGCTCCTGTTTCCCAGGTGAGGGTGCACCAAAGGTAGAGGAAGGGCTGCCTTGGGAGGAGAAGCTTTGAAAATATGTAGCTGCTTCCAAAAGAAAAACTGTGCCCTACCTCCTGGACCAGTTCAGAAGGGCAGCTGGAGAAGTGGGCAGCTGGGAAGAATGACTTGTTCTTGGCTGCAGCCTTGTCTAGGTGCTCCTTGGGCCTGAGCAGAGGAGAGGCTGGAGGGATACCTGCTCCTTTCTCCTGCTGCCACGGAGAAAGAAGATGGTGTGTTAACTGCCTGCCAGGCAGGGAGTGGTGCCAGCACTCGGCTCACATGGAATTTTTAGTGGTATATGTTCACTTCAGAAGTTCAGTTTATATTCAAAAGATAGCTGTATACTTGGCTGTGTTGAGTGGCCTTGAAAATTTTCTGGGAGCTGGAATGCTTTCCTCACCATACTGTTTTTCTTTCCCATGTTGATTCACTCACCAAGATCTGTAACTAAGTTCTGTGGTGGTTGAATGCATGCAGCTGCCTCCTTGATCTGCAGAGAAATTTCGGCTGTCTCTGTCATCTTCAGCAGCAGCAACAAAAGCTATTTTAAGATGCTATTTTAATAGTAGTCCAGCACCTGAATATACCTGAATAATTTGATTTATGGCCTACCCAGATTGCTTAATCACTTTCTGTGTTGTAACATTTGGGAGAAAATACAAAGTGCTGTAGATTGCTACTTGTGAGCAATACCTTCTCCTTTCCACAGAGTTCTACCAGCTCTTTGAGATGTGTTCTTCCAAGCAACAATAAATACAAGGATTGGAGTTAAGTTGTTGGAGCTATATTGAAGTGCATGTTGCCATTTTAAAGAGTTAATAGAGCAGCAGTGAGATAGCAGGAGCCAGCAGTGGCTGGTTCTTGGTACAGCTCTTGTGTGCACATAATGTACCTGCTGAGGTTTTCACTCATCCTCTCTGTTTCTGAACAAAACTCAAAACCTGAAAACCCTTAATGCCCTAGAACTCCTGCTTTTATTTCTGTTTCCCCCTGAAGATAAAGCATCATGAAGGTTATGGACCTCTGTGAGCACAGGTTTTGATTGTTGGATGTTGAGAAATTGCATTGCTGGCACTTGGATTGCTGATCCTGTTCAAGATCTGGCCAGACCAAGTACATGAAAGTACCAAGTATATGAAATAAAATGTAGGGTAATTTCTTTGATCTCAGATAAGGTATTTATGTAAATCAAGTATTACAATAATAGTGTCAGTAATACTAAAATAATCTAAATTCTATAAATAATACCAATACTACTGTTTCTGGTGTAGTCCTCACAGAACAGAAGGTGTGAAAACTGTATCTTGTTGAGCCAATCTGATTGCATAGTTGTTAAAACTGATAAAAATCTAATGGAAGCTCTGCACGTCCAGCAGACTTTTTTCCTTAAAAAAAAGTCATAATTGTCCCTAGAACAGCAGTTCTTGCAGTAACTTGCAGTTAATGCAGTGCAGGCAGTGCTGTTGTGTAGCATGATGATGGTATGATGGCAACAGCAAAAGCTAAAGCCAGATGCCTGTAAGTTAATAGAAAGGTGTTTCCCTTTGTTCTGGGGTCATTTATTCTGTGTCAGCTCTTTGAAGTAAATATTTTAATTTTCAAAGAAGAGTGGCATTTGCAGTGTTTTGAACACTGAAGGAGCACCTTTTTGTCTGGCATTGTGCAGCCCAGCAGTAGTGGATGTGGTATTCTTCCTGTGTGTGCAGCCTGGTCCTTGGGGTGCATTGCCTCTCTCCAGCAATCAGCTGCAAGTGGCTTAAATCCCAGGGCCCTGCCTTGAAAGGGCAGGATGGGGAGATCCTACAGCTTGATAGAAGTTTTCTGATAAAATCTCAGAGGTCTCTAGAATCCCACAGATTATCATCTAGATGTTGAGTGAAATATCTGTTTACCCAGATTGTCCAAGTCAAAGTGAGACAGAGATGTACTCAGCCTGTCCCCTTGTCTGTGTTTCTCTCTTTTTGGTCTTGTTGGGGTTTCTTTGATCTTAAGGCTTGCTGAAAATGCATCAATAATAAAACATCCACAATGGACATTAAAATACCTGAGCATGGCCATATGAATTAACAGTGTATGTTTATTTTAACATTTTTATGGTCAAAGGTACATCTAGACAATAGGTACAATAGGTACATCTAGACATAGGTAAAAATCTAGACAATGTGTTGTGTCTGGGGCTTGTGAACAAGCTTAAACAGGTAAAGACTCTTCTGTTTCATGTGCAGATAGATATTTTTTCTGTTGTGTAGCTTAGCTGTTTGAAGTATGCCAGTGTTGTGTTATCACCCAGATAAACACAGCACTGCCACTTGTAGCCACCTGGCTTCCATAGGTAAAATAACTGAATATTCTGTGAAAGGGTCGCTTTGGTTCTTTGGCTGGTTTGAGAGCTGTGTCCCAGAGAGCAGCTTCTCCTCCCTGATAACCTCCAGCAAAATAACCACTAAAGTAACCACTCTCTTTTCAGTCCCTGCTATTTTATCTTCTCCTTTTTTAAAATTGTCTTTTATATCTCTTCTTATTCTTTATTGCAAAGGCACAGTGTGTCTCTTCCTTTCTCCCAGAGAAGAACTTTCCCCCTCCGGAAGGGATAACAGTTGCAGTTAAATTATTACTGTCTCTAGTAATTCTTAAATCCTGCTCCAATTCAGATTTTGACCAGTAACATCTGGAGCTTGTTTGAGGTTTGGGTCAGACCTGACTCTAATGGCATTTAAATTGGAACTCTCTGCTTCATTTCAGTTAGTTTAATGAATAAAAAAATAGTCACTTTTCAGTGGAAAAACCTGCAAATAAAGCACATTAATTGCAGATACTTTTTTTTTTGTATGTACTTCTATTTCTTCAAGATCTCTTAAGTCGTCTGTGCTTCTGAAAGAAGGAATATCCTTATGGCTTCTTAATTGATTTTTTTTGGTGAAAAAGGTCTGGAGCTAAGAAGTGCCAGGAATTACACACTAGACAGTTTATGATGTACCTCTGTGTTTGGGTTTATTTTTCTCTTCTCCCCTGTGATCTACTGGCATGCACTATCCCATGCTCACACCCCTTCAAGGAAAGCTGAGCAGTTCTAAAGTCACAGAAAAGTAGTCCAGGAAAAAGAGGGGCAGTGAGGATCCAGTAGTGGGGAGGACTGACCAAAAAAAATCTGCTCTTGTATTCTCCAAAGATATGCTCCAAATAGTGAGAGCATTTGTGGGGTAAAAGTCATAGCAGGAAATGTGAATGGACTAACTGGAGCAGAAGAAGTGTGAGTAGTGAGGGTTTCCATCCCAGCTGTGTGTGAGGTTGTAGTGGCTGATGATGACACAGACCACAAAACGCTGCTTTATTAAGAGAGAAAAATACAGGGTGTGGAGTAAACTTGAGAGACTTTGTGTTGTCCTGAGACAAAGGAAGAATCATTCATCATCAATAGAATAAGGAATTTTAGATACAGCTTAATTTGGTGATGGTGTTTATACCAGCTTCTAGCCAGAGGCAAAGAAGGAAGGCGGTGATTAATTTTGGAAGTCCTCAAAGTTTGCTTCAGATGAGTGGCACTAGCAGTGGAGTGAAAATAGAAGCAGTTGGGAAGATTTGCCAGAAAGAATAGAGGGACTGGGAATGTGTTTCTGGAATAGGGTGTTCTGCAAAGCATAAGAAAAATGTAATTCACTGAGTGACACGCAGTAGCCAACTGTCCTAAAATGTTTTCAAGTTTGTTTTGTTGCCTTTATGTTCTAAGAATACTTGACCAGAAAGCTATTGAAATACTGCCTGAGGATTTGGCTCATGAAACAAAAAATAAATGTAATATGTAGTAAGAAAGTAAATATGCAACAAACATGTGAGCAGTGAAATGCAATTTCCTCTTCAGAATTTCTGATGACAAATGTGTTAATTATAATTGCTGCCACATGTGAAGTAACTTGGTTTTCCACAGAAAAAGGAGAAAAATTTTGACCAACTTGTTTTGTCTCCCTTTACAAGGGAAAACTAATCTGGGTAATTATTTGGGATGGTGACACATCAGGACATTACTGAGGGCACTGAAATATCCAAGAGCCCCACCATAAGCAATAAACTCCATCAGAAGCATCATTATCCCTCCACTCCTGCCATTTGGTTGCTCTTTAAAATGAAATGAAAATAAAATTATATATGTGTGAGGTCTTCCTTCTTGAAGGCATCTTTCAAATTTCTGTTTCTGAAATAGTTGTTTGCATAGACCATGTAGTTTTGAAATTTGCAGCTGCAGATGTTACTGTATGAAGTACAGGGTTCAGGAAGCTCTCTCTGTGATGAGGTTCTAAAAGATTGCTGGTTTAGAGGTGTTCCAGTGTGTATCAGTAGGTTCTTCTTTATTCTTGTTTGTATTACAAGTTGCTCAGGTTTGCAGATCTGAATTTGGCTGTTCACAGCTAATGTGAACACAGCAGAGTACACAGCAGTTTCTCTGCCTCTTGGATTTCAGTGTGTTTGTGTTAGGATTTGGAAAAGCAAGTTAGCCTCAAAATCTGTATATGGCTGGGTCTGTATGCTGTTTTCTCTAGAATACGGAGTATAACTTCATTCCTGATTGTGATTGCTTAACTAATAGGCCTGGGGAGGCAGGGACTTGGTTCTGGAGGTCCCATGGCAGCCTGTTTGGCACCAGAACAGCTGGTTGGCTATTTAACACTGAATAGTTAAACAGGAAAAGCTTTCTCAGTCACTTAAAAGTTTTCTTTTGTTTTCAGTAAGAAAAGAATGCGACTTAAAATTGCTGACAAAGAAAAAGTGATAAAATTGTCAGTGGAGTGCTTAACTGAGGATTATAAAGTTCCTGTTCTGCATTCTTTTAAGAATTCCATGGTAAATAGTGGAGACTGACACCCGAGATTCCATACAAAACAGGTTTTCAGCTGTTATTTGTTTGAAGAAAGTTGTTCTCCATGTAGGTAGTATTAAATAATTAACAGTGTTTAGTGCTAATTTTGGTGTCTGCTAACATTTGGATGTTTTCAGTACAGTAACTTTCATCTTCAAAGCAGTGATGTGGAGCTGATCTTTTTACAACAATAATCAGCTCTTAGAGCCTCAGTAATACTTTTCTTCCACTAACACTTGAGGGTAGAAAGGCTGCTGTCAGAATGGAAAGGGAAAATAAGGGTTAAATCGTAGTTAAAGCTAAATGTAAGAAGAAAGTGTAAACTGCTTTGGGACTTAATGGTTCTGTTTTAGAGACTGAGGAAAACTCTTGAATCAATGCTCTGTTAAGGCTTCTAAAATTGTTTTAATGATTGCTAGTGTTCATGCTACAAAGTGGAAGAAAGCAGCCACCTGGCAGATGATTCAGTAGATTAAGGCTGGCCAGAAATTTAATGGTTGGGGTTTCTTGGGAGTGTCTAGACCCCAAAAATCTTCATGCAGACTCCAGCCAAAACGGGGACACACTGATGGAGGGAAGGGGATTTCCAAATGGGAGCAGGATGGGGTAAATCACCCCACAGTCTCTGCTCCCTGGGACACCAGCCCTGAGCCTTTTTTGTGTTCAAGGCAGGGACATCACCAAATCTCCCATCCCAGCTCGGCACCACTTCCATGCATGGTCGTTCTGCGTTCATCCTCTTTGGTCAGGGAAACTTTTGTAGGACACAGCACAGCACTAACAGGCAAGGCTGGAAAATTGAGCTTATTAAGGAGCAACCTCAAAAGCTCCTGGGAACCATGTCTTTTAGGAATTTGGGAAACTAGTGGAGAGTAGAACTCCGAAATCTATGTCTTAGAGAGCAAGAAAGCAACTTCTTTTCCAGACCATCCCATTTGAAAAAGGAACATTTTTTGTTTTGCTTATTTTACAGTTGTTAATTTTAGATGAGAGTGTAATTCCTTCTTGTTAATTATATCAAAAACAAACGTTAAAATTAACCCATAGTGTAGATTTCATTTTTGTAGTAGGAATCTCTTAAAATTGTGGTTTGCTACTGTGCTTCAAATGTATCTGTTACTAAACACAGTGAAAACTGAATTTCAGTAGAAAACAATGATTTTGTTAGCAGTGCTCCCTGTATGGCTGGCAGGAAGCAGTAAATGTTCCTGTGTTACCAGGCTGTGCACGTGTATCAGTTCACATAAAGGACTTAACAGAGCAACCTCAAACCTCAGGCCTTGAATGGTTTAATTGTTGTTGTCATTTTCCCCACAGTTAACCTACACTTGTAAAAGCGACCCTGACGTGAGGGTAGGATTTATCAGCACCAGGCACCCCACACTAATTGGTTCAGCTCTGCACTTCACTGCTGAGGTGGTTCTTAAGAGCAGAGGCTGCTTGGAGCAGTTCCCTGCTCAAACCAGGAGGAAGCACACCTGGCTGTGTGAGGCTGATCCTGCTCCCAGCCCCACACTGCCTGGATGCTTCTCCACAACTGGGAATGGTTTTCCTGAAGTGGAAGAGAAGTATGACTTGGGCCTGCTCTTTGTTTTGAATGAAAAGTGCCAAACATTTCAGCCATAAGCATTGCTTTTCTACAGTAAAGTTTTATAGATTCTGCAAAACGGTTCTCAGTCAAGAATTTTCAGTTATTTAAAAATACATTAGACTAGTAACAGGTTTTTTGTATGAATGTTCAGAAGTTCCTTATGGAAACCCTGAATATTTGCATAAGATTAGCCAGCCTGGATTGAGCAAAGATTGTTTAACCTGGTGTGTGAGATCTGTGAGTGGCAGATGCTGATGTTAACCATGAGTGCAGGGGAGGGATGGCAAGTTCCCTTCTCTGCTGTGCACACCCCGAGGGTGTCTGAGCCTGGCCACACTGCCTCTGCCTTTTCACTGCTCCTCATAGAATCTTCTTCCATTCACTGCATTGCCTTTGGAAGTGAACTGGGAATAATAAAAGCTTTGTGTAAGATCACTGTGCTGCTGCATTTTGAGCATTGCTGCACCCTAGTTAACAGCCTTGCTTCCCTCCTCCATGTTGAAAAGGTATAGGAGAAGTGAAGTTACAACAAGGAAAATAAAGATGGTACAAGGTATCAAATGGCTGTTTAGAGGTGTTGTCTGAGTAGACTGGGAAGGGTCCTGGATAACTGACCAGGAAAGGAAAGATGTGCTAAAAGTCTGGAGAGCAGATTTTGTTTCTTTAAACTTGCATTCTGGTCATTTAGTATGAAGTCCCTTGTGTATTATAAGTAGTGGAAAATCCTGTATCCCCCTCTACTCATGAAGAAGCCAGACCAGCACACACGATAGTCTTGATTTACAGTTTTTCTGTATAAACAATACCTTTCTGCTTCCATATTGCATTTCAGATTGATCTAGTACTCAGTGCACTATGCTAATTAGAGCCTGTAGTGGTTCTTGGTTGCAGAAGCTAGCACCTCAAGGAAAATGTAATCAGATACTGTGCTACTGAGATCTTCCAGTTATGCATCCCAACTGGGCAGTGTATGCATCCAGCGGCGTGGCAGAGATCACCACTCCTTGTGTCCTGAGGGACACCATTTTTGCATTTTTCTAGATTTGCCATGAGATTAACAGATGAACTTTGGAGATGCTTTGGCCTGGGATTTCAGGCTGCTTTGCTGTAACAGCCACCTCCAAAACATATTTCATAGTTATCCTCAAAGGAGTACTTTCTTTTGAACGAATTTGATGTTGACTCCTTTACTATGAAGCAAAGAAGCCTGGATTTAAGCTTGTTTGTGCTGTCAGGTGAGAAGGAAATACGATTAACTGTGCTTGCCTGCTTTTGCACAGTTTTATGTACTTTTTAATGTTATTTTCCTGAATCTGATTTGTTTACCTTTCCCTCTTCTCACCTAGTCTAGAGCTGCCAGCTGCCTGCAACCACTGAGTCAGATTCTGTGAGCCTGGAATACCTTATCTATCTATCCATTTTTCTGCACAGCTGGGAGCATCAGGAAGAAGAGGGAAAACAAGATCAGTGTTAGCAAATCTCCAATAATAAAGGAAGACCTTTAAAAGCATTACTGAAAATAACAGTACTGTTATTTTAAGTGCTGGAGATGTTAGATCGCTAAATGTGAGGGTTTGGGCACATTGCACAGTTTCTGTGGCTTGGAGTGATCTTTTCTGTTAAAAGATAAATTAGAAGATGGGGCTAAAGTAGGCAATTTATATTTTTTGCTCCTAGTGCCTATAAAATTAATTCCAGTGCAAATCCATATTGTTATCCAGTGTTATTCTCTACTGGGAAATTAATTTTGCTTTTAAACTCCAACATAGATCAACAGTGTTTCTAAAAATCATGTCACTATTAGGAAAATACACTCAAGCTACCTTCCTGTGCTACTGCTAGTGTGAGCAAAACTCAATGTGCTTCAAGGCTGAGTTCAGGCGTGAGCAGTGCAATTAGCATTTGCTGTAAGGATGAATCTGGTTTCAAAACAGAGTTACAGGATCTGAAATAGTGATGAATAATACTTTGTAGCAAAGTTACTGCGCAGAAGCAGTGTACCTTCAGAGCTGGTTTAGGCAAGTGGTGTGTGTGATCATACCCATGTAAGGCAATGTTTTGTGCTACTGGTAAATGTGCAAAACCTTTTTGCTGCTTAAGCATGTGTTGAGTGTTCAGTTATTGTATTTAGTTAAATAGATGTACCCCAAGACTCTGAGAATGTGGGTTACACTCATCCAAAATTATAGAGAAGTGAGTTCTGAAAAATTTATGTATCTGAGTAATAAAAACTGTGCTGGTTCAGGTGGTGGAGGTGTGTGCTTTTCTGGACTTCCACTAGGAAAGAGGGAGGTGCTAAAGGGAGCAGAATCACTAATTGCATAATGGTCTAATATTATTAGCCAAATATACTCATTTTAATTGCTTTTTAATTGTCTGTCTTAAACACACCAAGAACATGACCACAGCAGTGTAGCATGCTGGGTATAGTGCCAACAAGTGTAAATACTCTGTGGCCCTTGGACTGCTCTGGCTCCATCTGACAATGCATCCTTTTCTTCCCTCTTTCAGAACTTCATTTTTTCTGTGTGTAGTTTTGCAGCCACTCTAGTGATGCCACAGATGGTAGCCTTTGTTGTTGCAGTAGAGAAGGCTATTAGTACAGCAGTAAAACATAGAGGGGTGTGATACTGGAAAAACACATTGTTCAGGGTGTGTTCAGTAGGTTGGGACCGAGTGCCCGACCTGCAGCAGAGATGTAATCACACTGCCATCTCTGGAATGTGCAGAGACAGGACGTGACAAGTTGGGGTAGTTGCTTCTGTAGCCTTGCTGCTCTAGATACAGCAAGGAGAAGGTAGTGCAAGTCCAGGAGCTACTGCCATAATAGGTCATGACACTTCTGATGTTTCGGCCTTTCCTGATCATGGAAGAAAATAATTTATCTTGTCAACTCTTCTAGTTCCTGTTTTTTGAGTATTACAGGGCAGCCAGAAGCGGTCTTCCTGCCTTTCTTCCTGATCTAATAGTTTTCTAGAAGCATAGCTAAAAAGCTCTTCAGACTAAGAAAAGGAGCTATGGAAGATGTTTCAGCAGACCTTCTCTTACCATGATGACTGCCAAGAGGTTGTGACACTGTACAATGCATAAAGCCAGATAATGAGACAGGCAGGTTGGTGTCTTCTGCTAAATAATTTGACTGTACTGAAGAAAAATTCATGCCAATGCTGCTGTCTACCCCAGTTATTAAACACCTGGGGCTTAAAAAGATTTTGAAAGATCCCTTGAAATGTGAAGGCTGCCTATACATACTCTTCACCAAGAGCATAGAGTTGTAATTTTGTTCAGTAGTTATGGGTGTGTTGTTAGTGTCCAAACTGAACACTGGTTCACACAGTCTGACACTGAATTATTCATAAAGCAAAGGGTTAAACTGCTGCAAGCAGGTAATTCAGTCACTCTTGGTATCAGTAAATTTTTGGGGTGACTTCTTCAATGGCAGCCTAAAGTCCCCTGAGTAGTTTTATTGATAATACCCTAAATGCTTTTTATGTATCAGTAGGAAGTTAATGACATTTTTAAAATATTTTAAGAGTTACATTTGGTAAAGTGCCATCAGACTGCTCCTGTCTTTGAAGATAAGCAGATAAATGAGATGCTCCTGCAAACTGCTTAGTTATAGAGCAGGTTCTGTAGAGGCTATTTGTTCTCAGCTATTTTTCTGACCACAAAGTTACATTGTAACTCCCAGTTATTTTCCCATGAAGATAACTGTATCATCGGGATGACACTTCTGATACTATTTACCTTAAGACTGATATTGTTCCTGCGTGTTGTTCCGGGGCTTCTCAGGGTGTAACTGCTTTGTTTTATCTAAGAATAGAATAATCACGTAATCTATTAATACAGTTTTGTTCCCATTCATTAGTTACATTGGTGCAGTTAGAAACCAGACTGGCCATGCTATGCTTTGTCAAAATGTCCTCTTTGGCCAGGCAGACCCAGTGATGGGAATGCAAGGCAGCAGCAGCAGCATGATTGATCAGTGTAATAATAAGTGGTGGCTGCAGTGTTGTTACTGTCTGTCTAGTCATTGCTCCATATTCTGTGGGCATGGCAGAGATGAGTCTACTTCCAGGAAGTTGTCCCATCCCAGTTCTTCATTCGTTGTCTTGTGTAACATCATCTTCTTCTGTGGGAGATTTGCAATTCCCAGTCAATAATGCAATAATTACTTGTTTCAGATGGCAATTAGAGAGCAAGAGACTTCCGTATAATACTACTTCTTTTTTTTTTTTAAAGCTTTAATGTTGGCTACTTGCTCTTTAGAAAATAAATGTCTTTTCTGCTTTCTTTCTAAATATAAAAGAGCAAATTTTGAAAGGATTGGAAATCTTTAAACCTTGTTTCCCTAGCTGGAAGTCCTCCTGCTTCCTATGCCCCTAATACCTTTTTCCCTTAGTCTGTAAGCTTGGCTCTGCCTTCTGATACTTCTCTAGAAGCCTTTTCCCCTTAAGACTTAGTCACTGTCCTTCATCACTTTCTTGTTAAGGTACATAACATTTCTAGATACAACTTTTGGCACTGGATCAAATAATGAACCATGAAAAAAGCAAATTTTCCCCAGTTTTGCTAATGGGAGAATTAACTTTAACTAAGACAAATGACATAATATTTACAAGTAATTGAAACATCCATGACAGCAGCTATCTACATCTTGATCTATACGATCATGGGGGTTTGTGTACTTCCCTTTTCCCTCCTTCCATTCTTCTGGCCAATCTAATCTCAGTCTCTGTTACTTTTTGATACATTTGAAATGTTTTAAGTGAATTGCTTTATTTTTGGATGCCTTTCGAAAGGCAGCCACAGTACAGAAATTGCTGACTCCTCTTCAGATTTTTCTTTATAGCAACCTAGGACTGTCTTGTAAAAATGAAACTGTGTGGAATGCTTTTCATTTAATTCCCTTTCTCTTGAGTCCCTTTGTGCAGTAAGTGGTGTTTGTATTCTAACTTCAGGTAGGGATTCGGGGCCAAATAGTTTCTCTTACTTTGGGAAAGCAGAGTTCTTTCAGAGCAAGTGAGGGGAAATTTTTGCTCTTAACACTTCTAGTAGTTCAAAGATTGTCTTCTGTAAATGAATTCCATTCAGATCATGGACTTGGGAGCTTGTTTGGCTAATTTTGGTATGTGTGGTTGTTCTGGTTTTATTTTTTTGGTCTGGCTGTTTGGTATTTTGTTTGTTTGGATTTTGATTGTTCTTTTTAAACCCTGCCCTCCTGGGAGCCACTCTATTCATCTGGCTTTCAGAGCAATGGTTTCCAGACTTTGAGAGAAGCAAACTGCTGGAGCCCAAAGGTTTTCCTGTGAGCTGTTACAGCCATATAAAAAACAATTCCATGGGAGTGCCTGCAGCCCCCTTACATGCATGGTCTGGGCAGTCTGTGCTCCAGAGTTGGGAAGTAACCTGTTGGCATTGTTACTTCCAGCTTAAGGCAGGTATTTGTTCATCATCTTCTTCACATTTTCCAAACTTTCTTGTTTGCTTTCAAAAAGCAATTTTCTTGCTTTCTGTTTGAGTCTCTTGAGTGTTCTCTTTGCACCACCACAGTTTGGTAGCTGCTTCAGAAAGTGTGGCATTTACTGCTTGCTTTAGGAATTTCTCAATTATGGATTTTGATATGTCGCCCAGTAGCTCCAATAGCAAGGATCAATTTGGTGGTTGAAGAGGTTATATTTATTATAGCACTTGAAACCATGGAATGTTTATTAATTATGATTTCTAGTAGTGATGATTTCTTAATTTTTTTTACTTGTTTGCTATTATCCATGTTCAGCTGGTATTTTAAACTATGCACTGAAATAAACTTTTAGATGTCTATTTATATAAAATACTGATATATTTAAAAATAATTTTTTTAAATGTTTGAGGAGATTATGGTATGGTTAGAAGTGATGTTTTGTAGCGAGTGCAGAAGACCATGGCTCTGCTGGGCTGCCCTGAGCGGCTGTGACATCTTTGAATCCTGACACTGAGATGCAAAGCTAGACCGGACTGTGTGTTGAGATGCAGTGGATATCCTTGATGCTGATGTGGGATGACTGCTACAGCATGGATTTTGCTCATTTGCATTCTCTGTGTTTATTCTTATCTCCTGCCACCTGATATTTTTGCTCAGTAAGTGTTTACTGCAGGTTCACTCATACACTGAAATTCACATACACACTCCTTTATCATATCTGTGTATAGTGTTGTATTTATATTTTAAAAGAAAAATGCCCTTTTAAAACTTTTATGAAGGCTTTGATTCTGGAATGTCCATTTAATCCAGCAGGAGAGGAGAAAGTCGTGTTGTTTTCTGCTTTCCCCCACTAAAAGCAAGACCCCGGCTGTGAAAGTTCATGGTATTCTTCAAGCTGCTGCCAGCTGTGAATGACTGACTCCCTTCAGGCTGCTGATGCTGCCCTTGGTGCAACTCCCTGCTCATTTTGGGATTGCTGTGGCGCTGCTGCATGGAGAGCTGTGCAAGCCCTCAGTCCCAGTGATTCCGTGAGGCGGATGTGTGTGTAACTGTAACCAAGCTTTTAG
Source organism: Chloebia gouldiae (assembly GCA_003676055.1). Lineage (NCBI taxonomy): Eukaryota > Metazoa > Chordata > Aves > Passeriformes > Passeridae > Chloebia > Chloebia gouldiae. Next base: position 8,332,872 of record QUSF01000022.1, read on the forward strand.
TATCACTATTACTCCTCCGCTGTGGTCTCCTTAACCTCAAAAGGAAACAAATGTTTCATAACCTGCTACCAAGACTGCTTCAGTTTCTCCTCTGTGGCTGCCAGCTCCAAAAGCTAATGACAACCATTATGGATAAGCTTTCAGACTTTGACTGTGGCTGTGATGTGAGTCATGACTGAAAGCTGAGTGAAGTTAGAGCTCGCTCTCATCATTGTTAAATAGAGGCGGTTTCTGCTGTAGTGGAATTTCTGTGCTTGTGGAATCCTTCTGTAGCTTTTGGCCACACGTGACTGCAGACACGTGTTTGTGCTGAGCAACGTGTCCGGCAGCTTGGGGACAGAGCACTCTGCACTGCTTCTCTCTTAGAACTGCATTTAAGTTATGCCAGAAGCCACATGAACTCGACAAAATTTTTTCCACTTTCTCATCAGTAGGAAAATAATATGGCAAACTGAGATTCCTTTCTTGTAGACTTGTATTGTTGTGAATGGTAGAACAACAGAGCAATGTATCTTACTGTCATACTTGAGTTCATATTATTAAACAGGCTGAATCCATCAGAAAAGCTTTTTTTTTTTTGTTTTTGAATACAGCTCAGTGATGCTGTTTTAATTCTGATTGCTTAATAGTATGAGTATTTGAATATGATAATACTGAGCTCATAATTCTTAACAAGCAAGGTTTTTTTTTTTTTTTCATATATATACTTTCTGTAGGGTCTGTCACTATACGGCAAGTTTATATTTTCAGAGAACTTCGGTGGGTTTCTTTCCTTCTCTCTCCCTCTTTCCCCTGCAGCAATTGCCACAACCATTTTGCTTTCAGGCTTTCATCTCAGCACTTCAGTGACAGACTTAGTCAATGAGTGATGAGAAGTGTGCACCTGCAGAGTCACTTATTTGTAATCCAGTAATTTGTTTGTGTAAGATGACTGACACTTCTTACCAGCTTCCCAAACTGTGGCATCACACTTCAGTTTTGTTCCAGTTGCATATCTCAGTGTTTAGACTTATTTCAGCATTCATGATCTTTCAGTAACTAAGTGAAAGCTCTTTTTTGTGCACAAACTCACTAATATCTGAAATGTCTCTTCTTGGAAGTTGTCATAGCCTCCAAACTCAGAGACCTCCTGTAAACTCTTCAAGATGTATTTTTCATTTGTAACACAGTGCCATGGGCAGAGAGAAAAAGGTATATGATGTTAAATGTTTCAGAAGAAATTGTCATCACTGTTTTTCATGTTGCCTTGCATTCCTTTTTGTAACAAAAGGATATCTGCAGAGGCTTATGTGTTGCATTTTGAGGATGTGAAAAATAAATGCTTACCAAACAGTCTTTCACAATGTCTACAATTTTGCTGTTTAAAGCTGTATGCATTGAATATTGCAGTAATGTATTTAAGGAGCTAAAAATATTTCCTATTTTTAAAATCGCTTTGTTGTGATACTTCCTTAATTGATGTGGTTTATATTAACTTTCAGTTGATTCATAGACTGCATCTCAATTTTTTTCCATGGATGTCATTAAAACTGGGTATTTTGATGTGAAATTGGACAGATGACATGACTGGAGTGATGTTGACACAGTGTGGTTTAAGCTGCATTAAAGACAGCAGTGTATTAAGTAGTATGTTTGGTAGGAAGGTTTCCTGGCCAGTGTGGACAGGTATTTTTTCTTTTTCTTAATCCTGTAATGTATAATTTGAATAAGTCTTTGGCATTGCCTCTGCTTAAGGCAAAGGAAAACATGTTTCTTAATTAAACTTTGATATGATTTTACAATTCTTTCCTATGAGCTCTTAAAGACAAGAGAGAAAAACACTAATTACTTGTTTTCAATGCTCTACTAGAAAATGTATTTTGTTATACTGCTTGCTAGTACATCTGTTGAAGAGGGATTGCGTTTTGTTTGTGTAAAGGATTAGTTGACTTTTATTAGCAGTTAAAAAGTTTCATTTGTTCACAGTAGCAAAAAACATTGAGTGGTGTTATCTGGTTTCCATATCTGAAAGCTGGATCACAAACTTTGTGTCCATCTGTGTCAGAAGCAGCAGGAGCATTCATCATGGTTCATTTGTCTTATCACTAAACAGTATCTCTCAGAAGCTGTCTCCGTTTAAGTTGATTGCTGTTGCTATGATCTGTAAGTCATACTTTCAGAGTATGTAGAGCGGTATCTCATAGAAATCTTTTTATTTTCTTAGTTAAGGGCAGTTCTTTCCCTATGAAACACGGGGCCAATATTTAAATTCCCTGTTTAAAAGTAACATTGGATATGCTTTTAGTGAAGAATAGAACTATTCCTCAGGTGTTTGCTTCAGTTTGTTTCCAGATACTAAGCTGCACTGATGCTAACTTTAGGAAGAAAAAGAATTTTTTTAAAAAGTTAGTATTAATTTAATATAAACAATTGTTACATTTTGAGAACATGATGTATGCTTCTTGAATGCAGTGACCCAGAGGAGAGCTTTCTGTTAAGACTAGCACATGCTGTTAAAAGGTTAAAAAAGCTGGGGGGGAAGGCAGGATGTTGAAATGAAATTGGAGATCTTTCCTTCTCACTCTTGATTTTTGTCATTTTTCCTCATTTTAATTGCAGGAGTTCAAACCTGCACCCCCATAGTTTTGTTGCAGTAAATCTTTAACTTGCTGCTCTACTGCAGCATTGCCAGTGCCAATTGCTGCCGAGGGGGCCCCTGAGGCTCTACCACACCCAAGCCAATTTTCGGCAAACCTTTTTCTCACAAAGCCAAAATTTCAAGTCGTACTTGATTTTGCTTTTGTTCTAAAGCTGAGAATTTAGAAAAGTATGTGTGTTACTGCTGCAGTGTGTGTTGCACAGCATCCCTTTCACTGGTAGCTCAGTGAGATCTGCTGCACCCTAACAAGTGTCCAAAAGCCGTGCGTGAGCATTAAGTTTGGGATCTAGCGTAGCTCTAATCCAGGAGTAAATCTCTAACCTGAGCTGTTTCTGTCGTGCCGAGGGCAGAGGTTACTACTTGTGTGGATTTACTAGGAGAGTAAACAATCAGAATAGAAGTGCAGGGTGTGAAAGTATCTTCCTGTGTGCTGTGAATTGGAATGAGGCTGCAGAAGCATGGTGTGCTCTGAGGAGAGGCAGCGCTCCGAAGCTCCTGGTGACTGCAGCTGCTGCGCTTCTCCCGTGGCTTATCCTGCCTTTGGTGGGAGCTCGCTGGTTTTTAAAGGACTCGGGAGACGATCACACAGCGGTTCCTGTTGGCGCTTATGTTTGTCTCTTTTGCCCAGGAGACAGTCACTGGTAGAAGGCAGGTGTCCAGGCTAGCTGGCAGTTCATGCGAACAGCCTGGCACCCCGGCCGTGTGGAGCCCGGAGCCGCCCGGAGCTCGGCAGGGCCGGTGGCGAGGGCAGCTCTGTCCAGGGTGCTGACGGGCGAGGGCACGGCCAGGCTGCTGTGCTGGAGCTGGGATCGTGCTGTGTCCCTTGGGAACGCTTTCCATCCTGTGGCACAGGTCACCAGTGCACGCGGTCAGTAACTTGTGTGTAGCTTTTGGGTATAAAACTGCTCCTGGTTACACAAATCAGTGACCTTGGGGCTTTTGAGGGGTAGTAGAGTATATAAATTAATAGCATGACTGGTACAGCAATGAGAAACTCATCAGACCTTTTAAATTAGAGTGTCTTTTAAGTGGTGCTTGTCCTTGAGATGGTTGCAAGGGCTTATAGGTTTTACAGTTAAATGATACAAGCCAGTTTAGTTTATCCAAGAATATATCCACTTTTCTAGAATCGTGCTGAAACTGTCTATTGGCTTTTGGTGTGGAAGCACTGGAAGGGTGTGTTGTTCAGTTGTTGGAGGAACCAGGAAGGTTCTTGGTTAATCAAAGCATTGCAACTTAGAAATAGTAGGATTTCAGTTCATCAGGTTATATCTATTAGTTTAGTAGCATTTACGTATGTAATGGTCACTGGAGTAAAATTTAATGGCAGTGATGGCTAGAAATTGTAAAATGTTATATCTAAAATATTCCTTATTCCTAAAAGATTTCCTTTCCAATTTTCCCCAAGATTTACATCTTGCTATCACATGTAATTAGAGGTTCAGGTTTTTTCTTAAAAAAACAGTAACACTGAAGAAGTCTTAAAGTAACTTGTTAGTTTAGAAAGTCTGCTATTACAAACTTGAACATGTGTAAAAATTTCTTGCATTCTAAGAATGCAAGAAAAAGTAAAGAAAAAGTTCTTATTTAATGCAATTTGATTATGAGATACTGATTGCAAGGCAATCTGGAAACCTAAAAGTCGGTTTGTGTTCTTTGTATCTGTATTCCACATTAATGTGGACTTTTTTCTTCATCCATAAATATTCACCTATATGGGGAATCTTTGTTTGACACATACCAGTACAACTGTTGAGCAATAACTTAATTAAATACGCTTCTGTGCAAGTGTGCACTATTCATCTGTCCCATAAACATTACCTGAGACAATAAAAGTTAATTTCCGATTATTAATTACATGTTTAATTTTTACATTCTTTTTTCTGTCTTAGCTGGAGATACAGACGATCCTCCAAGAATTACTCAAAATCCTGTCATTAATGGGAATGTAGCGATGGCTGACGGACATAACAACACTGAGGAAGACATGGAAGATGGTAAGTAAATATTTGATAAACACATGGTTGATTTGGCTTCTTTAGATTTATGATTTTGAGGAGAAAATAGTCCATCTCGTACCTATGTCCTGTGATCTGCAGCTCATTAAAAAATGAATCCCTCTGTACTTATGGCTGCTGGTTTTCTGTGTAGGAATCCTATTGACATAGTTGTACAATAGGATTAGACTTCTGAAGGCTTGGGATTTTTTTCTTGTGCTCTTTCTAGATACTCATTTAAAAATTGCTGAAAGTGCTACTGTCCATTGTTATATTTTTATGATACAGCCCTTTAAAGGTGCTGCAGCTGGGCTTTGCTGAATAGTAATTTTATCAGTTATGCAATTACTTCAGGCTGTTTAGAATCCTTATCTGTCCTGCTCTCTTGTCAGGTGGCAGCTGTGATCTGGTTTTGTCTTTGTGTGGTAAGTCAGTGGTAACTATTCTGTTGATGAACATCTTTTGTTCTCAGTTCTGACACCTAATTTTACTTGCAAAAGCAAAGGGAAAATTATGTACTAATGTCCTGTTAATAAAAGGGGACATGGGTTTTTGAAGTCTTTTTCTTGGCCCAGTAAATGAAAATAAAGGTGTACAGTTTGTTACAGAAAATCAAATAATTATAACTCTGGGTATATTTAAATAAAGGTAACTAGTTTCTAAATCTCTTACGTTTAGTGAGGAAAATATGCAGTGATATTACTTTTCTTAGGAATGGATATGGGCAGGGACTGCTCATTTTGAAAAATGAGGTAAAATTAAGCTGGGAGAAGGGAGACATCATATGAGTGGAATTTGTTCCATATTCCATGCTGTCTTGTGAGAGTACATTTAAGACTAGGCTTAAACATCTAGTTAGATTTATGAAAAAATTTTGAGTGATTTTTTTTGTCAGAAAAATCAGAGTTCAAGATTAAAGGTCAAAAAAGTGCTTACTGTATGTGTTCAGGGAACATAAAATATTGATTAAAAAAATGTTCCATGAAGGGAATAGGGTTTAAATTCATAACAAAAGCATCTCATGGTTGAATCACCTCTCTATCATTGGCAAAGATAAAGTTTCCTATGACCAGATTCTTGCAATGAAAGAAAAATGTAGACTGCTTAGCCTATGAATTTTATTTGTGTGATTACCTAATTTCATTCAGAGGGTTTTGATTTATTGCTTAGAGTCTTTTCTTATCAAATGCTGTTATAAAAGATGTTAAATATCTGTGAGGCCTTGGTATTTCGAGGGTGACAAGGGAAGACCACATGGGTTGCCACCAACTGGCTAGAGCAGATCTGTTTAAGCTCTGGTTTTGGTAGGGATGTTTATATAAAGAAAGACAGGTAGTGTTTGCTGTTGATACAACCAGTACGTAACACACTGGTGAATTAGAAAAATAATTTGTCCACTAGTTGGTCTGCATATACTTGCACAAATTAGCCAAAATAGGGACTTAAAACTACAGGAATAGCTGATGAAAACCAGGTTATATTAGGGCTGGCAAGTAATCAGATACCTCTTCATTCAGAATAACATTGACCCTTTAGCCAAAAAACTGCTGTGAACTTGTTTTGTGAATTCCCAACTGTTTGACTCCTCTCAGAATTGGGTATTGAAGGTGTTGCACTAGGGAGAAGAAGTGTCTGAAGGCATTTGACAGAAGGTTTGTGAAAGCTTCTCCTGCCTTTATGGACTTCCAGCATGGTCAGGACCTTGGGCTCACTCTGTAGTGGGACATCCGTCAGGGATCAAGTGTGACTTTTAAGCAATACTCTTAATAGTTCCTCATTATAATATTTGAATAAGGAGTGTCTGGCTACATGTTGGTGCTGCTACAGCTGTGCATTGACACAGATAGAGAAGGGTGTTATTGCAAAATGTTAGAGTTGCAAAAACATTCCTGAAGGCTTGCATCACATAAGTGGATGATTCCTCTTTTCCAAGTCTTGTAAATCAGATTAATTGCTTGCTGTTGCATTATTTACACATCAGTGCAATTGTTCTCTTGCTGTTTGTGCTCTTGCTAACTTGGTTTGCAGTATGATGTGCACGGGTAATGGACAGCTCAGAGATTCCAAAGTGGAGATATGGACTTCTCTGATAAACATGCAGTTTTCCTTTGCAGTTACCCATAGAAAGGGGCATCAATCTGAGCTGATACCGAATGTATGAGGAGAATTTAGATAGCTCTTCAGAAAAATTAACGAGTTTGGTTCCTGTGAGAGAGGTGAACAAGAAGATGAAAGGTTGATGCTTCCAGCTGGATCACAGAAATCAGCTTTCTGGTGATTCTCTTGAGTTCAAGAAACTTTTGAGCTGATATTGTTCATCCAGCTTACCACATAAAGAAATGACTGATAAGACTGGGGGAAAAAAAATGCAGCTCTCATCCCCTTTGCTAGGCAACAGGCTGCAGGCATTGTGAGGCACAGGGAATGGGAGCAGCAGTGGACCACCAGCAGGACTTTCAGATAAGGCTGTGTTCTCTCAAGTGCTGTGACCAGTACCTGTTGCTGCTCTGTGTGAAGTCTTAGCAATTAAAAAGAATCAGCTGAAGGACTGTGCTGTGCTTTGTATGGAGAAGGACTTAAATGAACCAGGCTTTAAAAGCCAGAATAGCAGCCTCTGCAAATAAAGTAAAAAATAATAAAAACGAGGCTCTGATCAAAACTTGTTTGCAAGTGCATCAGTATTCAAAGCAACACATAGAGTAAATTCTCTTAGAAGTTAAAGTTCAAACAGAAGGTCCCTAGCTGAACATAAAATCACAGCTTTGCCATTACCTCCTGAAGTCTCATTTCTGTGAAGACTTTCAGAAGCATCAGTCTTAGCCATATGCTGGTATTGCATGCTGTATTTGGATAATTATTAAAATATTCATAGAATATTCAGCCAGTTTCTCCATTAATAATTCAAGTTCAGAATATTTTAATAACTCCAGTGCACTTTCAAGGTAGCAACATTTACTAAAAGAATAAAGAAAACTGCTTTTCCCAAAAGTATCAACATTTAAATATGTGTTTCAGCCTTAAAATGGATCCTATTCAGTATTTGGATCTCTGATTTGAAGGATCTTTCTACTGTGAAGATGCTGAATGTTATATACATCACATCAATGAAAAAATGTTTTCCACATAGCAAAGACAGTCCATTGCATGTAATTTCTCCAAGTATTGTCAGCTGGATCAGTCCTTTTGACCTTGTGTTCAATTTGTAGTTCTGGGATTTATAAAAGTCTCACTTGCCACTCACTACTAAATTGTCCTGCTGCCAGTTGCAGTCTTTAACTGGCATCTGGAGGAGATGTTCATGATGGCAAAAAAAAGGCTTTATTTATTGTTGTACTCAAAATAATTTTCACGTTTGCTATGTAAACTTCTTCTTCTAATAAAATTCACCCTTTAATCCATTATACTTCCTAAGAAAAAATAGGCTTACTGGAAGGAAAGGAGAGTTATTATTTTTAAATAAACTTCTATTTTAGGGTTGACCTGTGTTACAAGGCTGCATTTTTATAGAGCAGTTACTAGTTCTTGCTCAGATATTTTACAGAGAAGAGTTCCCATTCCCTCGTGAGTTCTCATGCACAGGCTTTCCTGAAAAGAAATCATGAAATACAGGCAAACTTTCTCTGAAGCATCTGCAGATGCTGCGTGGGCTGCATTTTATAGCTGACACTGTAGCAGCACTGCTGCATCCTTGTGCTGAAGTGCTTTGAAAGCTGCATCAAAGGAGGCAGAAAGCAAACTTGGTTCGTTTTTTGGAAGCTCAAACTGAGCCCAGAAGCACTGATATCATGATTGTGAGTAGGGAGGTGGCCTCAAGTTGGTTTGAGATACACTTGTGATACAAGACTGATTTTAAATTGTTAAGTGTGTTACAGATTTGTTTTATTCTGGCTTCAAATCAAGTTAGAGCTCCTCTGTCTGCAGCCTGTCAGGTTCTTGGGTGTAGGAGATGAGCTCTTCACTCTGTCAACGGGCAGTGAGTAGTGAAACTGGGAAGAGAGCATTTTTTAAGTAGGTGACAGACTGCTAGTTAGCTGCACTTCCAGGCAGGGAAAAAGGAGAAAGTAATCCTTTGACTTGGAAGCTGACAACACAGGGCAACACGAAGGTCTTTGCAGGAGTGGAGGGGACAGGAAGCAGATTTGGGCTGTAGTGCCTTCAAGAGATAATTGGAATGCTTAGGGCTGTCAGACCATACACAAAAAAAATATTCTGTGTTGCAGTTCAGGAGTAGGACAACTGCTTGAAAACTGCTTCAAAAGGGAAAAGAATGAAATCTGTCATAGCTCTTTGGCAGTTGTGCCTAAAACTTGGTAATTTTCTGTATTAAATGTATAATTTTTACCCTGTTGCATGTTGTAATCAAGTGTTCCATTTTTTAAGTAAGGGAGCAATCAGGACTCACCTGTATTTTGGAAAAATGATTCAGTGCTGTGTCTGGTGCTGTGCCAAGCTGAGTAAATGACTGCTGTCTGTGTATGGCAGGAGCACATTTGTTGTACTGTGTGCCTTGTCACAGTTCACACTCTGACTTCTGGCTCAGTGGTGTTGTCCCTCAGTGCTCTTTGATTTGGGGTGTCACTGCATGTGTGACACAGCTCCAGTTGTGCATCTCCTGAGGGTGCAGTGAGAGCAGCAGGGTGACCACGGGTGCTGCCTGCTGCCCTGTGTGCTAGTCCAACCTCCTTGGAGCCAGCAGGATTCCATGTGACACCAGTGTCAGACGGGAGCCATGGAGTTGGGAGTGTCTTGTGCCTCCCAGGGAGTGTCTTGTGCTTCCCTGGCCTGTCGAGTTGTTGGGATAAGTTGCAGGTTTTCTCTCCCGGAGTGCAATATGAGGCGTGTCACAGTAAGAGAGCCTGGCCTTGTGCCTTGCTGAAGCTGTCACAGTCTCCAACACCCTGTTATAGCTGTGTACTGCAGAAGCAGAACAGATTGTGGTAGGTGAAGAACTGGGTATGTGGGAAGAAGGCAAAATTACTTCAATTGTGTGTGTCAAAATAAGCTATTTGAAAAAAAAAATAGTCTCATTTAATTAAGTCCTAGACCACTAAAAATCTCTAAAGTCTTTGTGTAGCACAAAGAAAAGAGGATCCTACTCCTGAGCTGATTTTCAGCAAACTAATATGATTTTCCAAAAATCCAACAACTAACCTATGGCATTCATCTGTTTTAAAATACACTATTGCAAGCCAAAACCAACTAAATGGTGACATGATATCAACAGGTCATTTGAACAGATTGTGAAATTCCGTTGTGCATATGGGTTCACGCAGGGAAGTGACTTAAACTGGGCTGTGGAGATGCTGCACAACAAGAAGAGTAGTTAGAGTGGGCTGTGAGTTAGTTGTAGAACATTTGATGTGTCTGTCTTACTGCACCTGCTGCTTTAGAAGAAGCTGGAGTGGTAACAAATCCTAAAGAAGCATTTAAGGAAATGGTGTACAAAAGGAATGTGTCTTGCCTGGATGGAGTTGTGGTGTTTTTCAAAGTGAAAAAAATGGAGACGTCAGTAATTAAGTAGTTCACTGTTGCTCTGGGATGGGGATGTTTTTGTTGCTTCCAGTATTCCACTTAACAAAACATGCTCATGTTACATGATGTTGGGCATTTTGGAGTGAAGAATGTGAGGTGTTTCATGCAGTGGTATGTGTGTGTTACAGATACAAGTTGGCGATCAGAAGCAACATTTCAGTTTACAGTGGAACGCTTCAACAGGTTGAGTGAGTCAGTGCTCAGCCCTCCCTGCTTCGTTCGGAATTTGCCATGGAAGATCATGGTCATGCCACGACTCTACCCGGACAGACCACACCAAAAAAGTGTAGGATTCTTCCTTCAGTGCAACGCTGAATCCGATTCCACGTAAGGCCCTTTTAATTATTGTACAAGTCCTCACTTGATACTGGTTAATCTATTGCAAGAAATACAAACATCTATAAAAATCCCTTACTTTCTGCAAGTGGAAAGAATTCTTGCAAGGGTTTGAGTGCCCTTTATCCCCCATCTTTCTAAATCTCAAAGCATAAGAATAATCCCCTCTTTAGGATGAGCTAAAATCAACTTGTGTGACTAGAAGTTTGTGGTAGAATTTAGATATGTGCTTGCTGAAGGAGAAGCCCTTGACTGACAGTTTTCTTGGCAAGGAAAACATTCTGGGTTTATTTCAAATGAAAATGGAGCTTCTCTAACCATGCCAAGCTATAAATGCTGCCCTGTGAAGCGTGTGAACAGGTAACTGCTACCAGTGCAGGCAGAGGAGGGCACGAGTCCTCTCCTTAAGTGGAGTTCATCACTCATCCTGAAGGATCTGAACACGTGTGTGTTCTTGGCTTCCTGCATGCAAATCAACATTGACTACCTTTGACCAATAGAAAAATTTTAAAATATAACTACAGATTTCTGGGGCACTCCTGTAGCTTATCCAGGAAGAGTGCAGACCTCTCAGGTGTCCTTTCCAATAGGGTAACTCCAACTCCATTCTGGCACTGCGTTTCACAAAGCTTGTTGTTTACTCTGAATAATAAATTGCCCTTCTTCATTGTTTTTAGAATTTAGAGGCGAGTGCTCAAGGCAGAATGTAAAGAAAAAGTTGTAAGCGTATTAACAGGTCACAGGACATGTGATTCACATCCAAGCATTTACAGAAAAAGGGTGATTTTCAGAAGTACCAACCAAGGTGCAGCTGGCAGAGCTGAGCAAGCAGTGCCACTGCATGAGGCAGTGACAGGGCCTTGTCCGAGCTGTGTCCGGACTGATTGCCTTGCACAAGTAGGGTGGTTTTGGGCACCAGTGGTCATGAAGTGCTGCTGAAACAATTAGTATTGGGGAGTTTATCTTGTGCGAGGGAGAGTAGAAGCTTCTCATCCTTTGCTTACCAAAGGCTGAGAGCTCCCACTCTGTAGCACCAAGAGCACTTGGAGCTGGCCCATCCATGTGCAGTGAGGCAGATCAGAGCTAACTCACCTGGGGGAGCCGTCAGCTTCTCAAACCAACCTGCAAGTCACTGACACACTTTCTTGTCAACACTGTTGCCGCAAGAAAATCTCCATTCCAGGTTCATCATGTGGCTTCAGAAAGCCCCAGAGGTTCATGCCCTCAATAACAATTAACATCTAATAAGGAAAAAAAGTTGGGTGTGTGAAAGTAATGTACCAAAAATGCCTAACAAAAAAAAAAAATTATGTAACGACTATAAAAAGCATAGTTTTGAAAGAGTTTCAAATGTTTCCTTTGTATTTGTAGGTCATGGTCCTGTCATGCACAAGCAGTTCTCAAGATAATAAACTACAAGGATGATGAAAAATCATTCAGTCGTCGTATTAGTCACTTGTTCTTTCATAAGGAGAATGACTGGGGCTTTTCTAACTTCATGGCCTGGAGTGTAAGTAATTGGACATGTATTAATCTATTGCTAGGTAGGAGCAGTTTTATACCTGTACTCCTGCATACTGAGATGCTGATAGCAAAGGGGTTTTTTTCCCAAAGCTGTTATTTTTTTCTATCTTTGATGTTGATTTCTTTTCAATTTCTTACTCTATTAATTTGATTTCTGCAGAGTGCTTTTACTTATGTTGTAATTTAAATATTCCCTCATTATTATTTTCTGCTTGAGTGCTTGTGTTTTGTTATCACTAAGTGATAGTCACTGGCATTCTGAAGCAACATTAATTTGTTTGCATTTCAATATGTTCTTTGTGTATAAGTACATGTATATTTAATGCCCTAATAATACTACTAAGGTTTCCTCTTGAATTGTGAGAGCTTTTTAAGCATTTGCAAAGGTTTTGGAATATTGTCCAGAAGAAGCAGAACATTTGATTGCCAACTCTTACATCACTGAAAACAGAAAAACTACTGTAAAATCTTATAAGGCAGGAGGAACAAGTTTCCTGCATTGATTCACTAAAAATAATTAAAATCTAGTAAGTTGAAAAACAACTGCTTTGGTGTTCTTCAGTTTTTCTTCTTTAGTTTATTACTACTGATAGCTCAGGCTTGGAAATTAGAAAGTGATGTCTAACTGGATGCTTCACTGCGTGTTCCACTTTTCATGTTCCTGTGTCATTCCTGTTTTACAGGAAGTTACTGATCCAGAAAAAGGCTTTATAGAAGAGGACAAAGTTACTTTTGAAGTCTATGTTCAGGCAGATGCTCCACACGGAGTAGCGTAAGTATCTTTGATTAAAAACAAAGCAATATTAAAAATTCTTAATTCTAGCATTATTATGTTTCTTGTAATCATTCAAGTATTCTGTGTTATTGCCATTTATAGCTCCCATCAGACATTCTCACTTTGTCACTACTAGTTGATGAATTCTCACATGGCAATAATTTCATAGTCACATAGAGATTTTCTATAGCTTAAATTTCTGTTTGCATCAGTCACCAAAATGCTGTGGAGCCTCAGCTTCTGTGTGAGTTGGTTTGTGATTTAACACCTCTGCAGTTCTGGCCTGAGCATTTGTGGTGTGGGAACTGATGGGGTTTCAGGTGCAGCCAAGTGGCTCTCCTGTCTAACTCGCCTTGGTTTACAGTTGTTGTCAAACTGCTTCATCTCAGTTGTTCTCCTTCATGGCACTTGTAAACAATGGGGTTGTTCAGAGGTGCAGACTTGCCCTTAAAAGTACAGTTCTGAGCTCCAGGACATAATTTTTCTGCCATATAGAATATATTTTAAAGAAAGAAGTAATAAAATCACTAAGCATCTAATTGCAAAGACTGTTGTTACTGGCAGCAGCAGTGAAGTGGAGTTTATTTGAACGTTCAGTAGCAGTGGAGAGTAGCTGATACCTACCAGCAGCACTACCTCAGAACAAACACTGTTTATTATTGGAATACAGAACTTCCTTGTTTTTAACCACAAACTGTTTTCTAGGTGGGATTCAAAGAAGCACACAGGATATGTTGGCTTAAAGAACCAGGGAGCAACTTGTTACATGAACAGTTTGTTACAGACTTTATTTTTCACAAATCAACTACGAAAGGTAAGTTATACATGGAAGAACATGAGATTATAACATTGGTTGTTTTAATTAGCATTTATAAATGCTTCAAAACAGACCTGTGTGATTCTTTTGCCTCCTTTATCCTTTCAGAGGAGTTGTGACTTACATGGTGATGCATGTCTTACTGCAGGCAGAGTACAGGAAGCTCCCTTTTGTAGTTTGTGGAACACAAGCTTTTGTCTTCGGTGGAAGCAGGCAGAGCACCTGAAGAAGACCTGATCTTAGGGGGTGTTTCTTTGATTGTACTATATGTTAATATTGCTAGGAATTGCTGGAGATAGGGAGAGCAGTTTAATCTTGCAGATAAAAGATGGAAGCAATTTCCCTTTTCTGAAATAGTTAAAATATGGAATTATGGTTTCTCAGCCCATAAACAATGCACAAAGATACACATTTGCTCCATCTTGAAATTGCTATTATGCAGCAGAATTTTTTGTTATTATGGTTGCCATTCAGTAGTAATGGAAAGCATTGTACTTTCAGCAATTTCCAATAATTATTTTATATTTACTTCAGTAGTATTTTTTGTTTACTGTAGATGTTAATTCTTTGTTAGAAAGAACTTCTTTAAATACCTTTTTAATAAATATCTCATCTAAAGCCAGGATAAAATACTCTAAATAATGTGTAATTTTAAAACAGTGCAGTACCCTTACTGGAATTAAAAACAGAAGTTATTCTTAGATATTTAGTGGCTATTTAGAAGAGGGGATGTACTTGGAGAAAAATAACAGCTTGGCAGTATTCAGTGTATTGGAGTTTCCTATTGATTCTAATTCATCCTTCTGTGCATTTCTGCACTTACTGCCTGTCTCTTAGTGAAAATGAACTGTTCTAACTTGGACTTTCTCTTATGTAGGCTAGTTGCAGTTCAGTTAAGCTTTCTTTCCCCTTTTTGATGTACCTGCTTTCTGCTGTTTCTAATTTCCCACCATCTTATTTTTTATATCCCTGTGTTCTATAAGTGTCCCAGTTGGCATTTCTTTTTTCTCTTTGCAATGCTGTTTACTCTGAAGCACTGCAAAAAAAAAAATACCTCAAACTGCACTAGAATGTAACTGAGGTCTTCCCAATGCCATGGACAGCAGATAAATACTTGACTTGTTTTACATGATGCACCTGTTCCTTTTTTGCAGGAGGTATAATTTACTCATTCAGTTTATCACTCATTATAATGCCTTTTTTTTTTTTTGCTCAGCACTCAATGTTTGTGCATTTTACTCTTTTGGACAACTCACTTTGCTCTTGAGAGAAAAAAAAGTGGTTTTGTTATAGCTTCATCTAATGCAGTTGAGTAGTTTGTTCAAGAGCGTCTTGTAGTCACTAAGCCAGCATGTAACATGAAGTAGTGAAGAAGAAATAGTTTTTGTAATACAGATTGGTTTCAACTGAACTAATTTTACCAGGCATTCCCCTGCACTTCTTCTCCAGCCCCAAAATAAAAGCAACTTTTAGCATCTCTTAATATCTGACTAGTCACCATGTGAAAAAACTTCATTTACTTGCGTTGGTAGCTGCAGCTTCCTTTATTCCTAAGTGTTCCAGGATATCATCTGCAATGTTCAATTCCTTGCTTATTCCTCAGGCTTTCAGAGTCATCCCTCCAAACAGAGCAGACGACAGTGGCACTTTTAGACAGCTTTACCACTTACCTGCCATTGGTACAGATCAGGAAGAATCAGTTGTTCCTTTGTCTGAAAAAAGTATTCTTTTTGTTTTTGTTTCACTTTGATCAAACTTATTCCTCTTAAAATAAAACAAAACGTGCTGTATCCTTGGTTTGCTTTTCACCATTTCCATAATTTCAGTGAATCCTCCTTCCTTGGAAGAAATAATGATTTCTGTTGCTGTTACTTAGAGCTTTGTTCACAGAGAAGCTGCTGTCAGGAGCAGAGCTGGGGAAGCAATGAACAATAGCAAAGGCAGGCACGTACCTATGGCAAGTCAGGCCCTGGGGAAGCGTGGGTGAGGATTGATGGAGAGGTCCTTTCTTCTCTGCTCTGCTTCCACATAGCACATGGGAGGCTCTGGGTGCTGGAAATGAGACCTCCCTTTTAAGCAACAAGAGGTGGCTTCAGTGGTAGGGAATAAAGAAAGGAACTTTCACCTTAGAGCATGTTGATATTTGTTGTTTGGGACTGATAAATATGTGCTTAACCACGGGGCAGTGGTGACTTCCCAGAGGGGTCCAGCTCTGAGCCTGGGCTCTGTTACCTGAGTTGTCCCTTCAGTGCCTCCAGTGCTTGTGCTGCATTCAGTCCATTTTGGAGCTGTTTGCTGCTTTACTTGTAAAAGTCCCTACAACTCATGAGAACATTACAGAATGTTTATATAAATACATTAAAATAGTAAATGCTGGTCCATTTCTCCCTGGTCTGGCTCGTCTCAAGTTATCCAGTGTATTTTACCTAACCTTGGAACTCCATGCACAGTATTTATTTCCTTTCTTTAAGTAATTCCTGTTTTTAAGTAATGTGTTCAAAGTTACCTGTAGCATTCTATTATTATATAAATATCTAAAATTTTTCTCATATCTCTCAATATGCCTATACATGTCCCTATCCCTCTTTAGTATTCATTTCCTGAGGGAACATCTCAGGTATTAAATAAGAGACCCTGCATTTTTACATGGATCAGAATGCCTCACTCCTTTATCGTGAGGTCAAACTTTCAGAATCTGGAAGGGCAAGGCAAAAAAATAAAGGTTTGAAGAGGATAATATTTAAAAAGTGGTAGTGTGGAGAAACACTTAAAATTTAGAGAAAGCTCCAATATTACCTAAATACGGAAACAGAATTAAGTGCCAAGAAAGGCTGTGTTAAATATCTGCTTTGTCATAACACATGTAGAATTTCCAAAGAAATAAAACTGGTGTTTTTATTCAATGACAGCTGGAATGTAGTAATTATAAGTAAATTGTAAATTATTATTTAAGTATTACTTGAGAGATATAGGAAGGGAATTAATTGTCCAGATGGTATATGAGAAAAACATTTTAAAAAATGGGAACTAAAGGCAAAGGATTTGATTTTGATTAATTATAAAGATATTCTGAATTCCATTTTATGCATTTTTGAAAGAAGAGTCAAGCACAAGATTGATTTTTAGCCTGCTGTAGGTTTAGCATTTTAGTATTTTTTTAATATATCAGCATTGTAAAAAAATTACTATATTTGCATTTTTTCATTACTTGATTTTCATGCCTTGTTTTTATTTATTCAAATATTACAAGTATCTATGTATTTGTTTTTTAAAAAAGCCTTTATAAGATGTTCAAAAAAATTAATAAGGCTGATGATTGAGTTTTGGAAGATCTGAAACCTGATCATTCAACTACTTCTGTTTCTACCTGAGGCTAGTGACACCCACTCTTAAAAAGGCTCATAAATCAGGTACACAGGAAGATGTTTAAAGTTGACTCTTCAAGGTGCTGACTTGTTCTGGTGTGGATATTTTAAAGCAAGAAATAACTTTTGCTTGTGAAATCAAAGGTCTAACTAATATCTAGTGATATTGGGGGTTTGCCCAGTTTGATCTGGTTAACTGGTTTTCTGCATTTGGATGATAAAAATAAAGCAGATGGAAATTATCTACTTTATTAGCTTATTTGAATTGTTCTGAAATTGAATGTTTTGATTTTAGGAAGGAAATTTTCCTAATCAGGGTGGTACAGCTTTACATTAGGATGTATGGAGAGGTGGTGGGATATTCATTCCTGGAGATGCTCGGAACTTAACTGGATTTGATCCTGAGCAACTGGACCTGTAGGCAGAAACAGATAAGAACCTACAGAGTTCTCTTCCAGACTGCATCACTAGAAACTCTTGAAGCAGTGCTTAACACATTAAAAAGTTGAAAGTTTATTGAGTTTCAACAGTTAAAAATCTGTTGGCAGTGATAAAATTTAAGATGCAGTTTTCTTCCATTTATAAAATGTATAAAAGCAGTTTAAGCAAATCTCAAAATGAAGCAAAAAGAAAACTTTTTTGTTGTCATTAGGTTGAGGTCGTGCTATTGTTGTTAAAATTACCCTAGCAAAGACTTCTGTTAACTGTCCTTCAGAAGGAAGTTGATAAATTTCAGTGAAGTTTTATTAATGCTTCCTTTTAATATGTGTAAGTACTACTAATGGAGTAGCGTGCAACTGAGGAGAAATAAAATTTGGAAGTTACTTGTGTTTATGATTGTGTTTTAGATCATCTCTATTAACTGGTAACTTGTGAAAATTAAAAATCTTAAAGGTACAGTCATGTGAATTATCATATTAGTTTACAATTGCATAATTAAGCATTGTTTTTCTGTCAGAAGGGATTTGCTTTCTTAATGAAATTGTTTCTCTTATTTCATCTTGCTGTAGCTATTCTGATGATACTCTTTATTCTTTGAAGTATTTCTGTTGCTGTACTTTTGGAAAATGTAGTGGATCCTCAGAACTGGAACAGAAAACTGGCCTGTCAAGATTTTAGGCCCTTCTTTTGTTGTTTTTTCTTTCTTATTTTGTCTTTTGCCGCATGCTTGTATTGGTTTTGTGTCAGTGTACCTTAACGTGGTGCGTGCCCACGTGGCTGCCAGCCCTGTGTGCTGAGCTGTCCTGCAGCAGTGCCTGGCTTTGCCCAGTGTCCCCAGCTGCCTGCAGGCAGTGCTCCCCTTGCTGTGTGGGGGAACTGGAGTCCAGGTTAAGCCAGATATGCTGCACACCTCAGGAGTTCTGGCTAATGCACAGACTGAGAGAGAGGCACTGAGTTCACCCAGTTCAGCACTTCACTCACTGAAGTGGATCATTCCCTGTTGTTTCATAGGCAAAAATTCAGATGGCAATTCCTCTGTTTTTAGCAGGGTATTTTCTCATATGCTACTTCATATTGGAATCTTTTTTAGTTTCATTTGTTGCCTAATCTCCTTCCAGGGCTGTCTGTTCCTTTTTATATTTATGCTTCTCAAATGAACATCTCCCTTTTGTTTGCGCTTCCTTTCCCCTAGAATTATTGATGTACACTTTTTAAAAAGTAAATCTCATCTTAGTGACTACTGAACTCTCCTAATCCCTGTTTGGTCTATTTGTGTAATTTCTTTGTTCCCCATCCTTCCCAGGTCAGTATGATCAGTGAATTGAATTGTTAAGCTGTTTATTTGCTGGACAGCGATGATGTTAAGTAGGAATGAATGAATCAGGGACTCTCAGAGCTTCCTCTGCCTTCTTTCTCCATGTGGACTATTTCTGGTTTTGTTCACTTGTTGCCCTTTATGGTTTCATGTGGTTGCTTTTTCACAAAACCAGTTATTTTCAAGTCTGTAGTATTGACTGCTATATCTGGTCCTACTGTGATGATTGCGCAGATATACCAGACATGAGAAGGTATTTGAAGGTGTTAAATGCTTTGGTGCATTTACTGTTCTAGGCTGGAATAAGGGAACTATTTAGATAAAATAACCATGAATAGAACCTGTTGTTCACATTTTCCTAACCACTGTGCTCTAAGGAGAGTTGCTCCAGACAGTTAGTGTTTTTACACTACAGTGCAAGATTTTTTTCAGACTTTTTTAGTGTTGATTAAATTGAGGTCTATGAAGGAAGTCACTGAAGAGGAAAGAATGCATTAAACAGGATGAGCAATAAACTTTTCTGATACTAATTGAACTAAATGCTTTTTCAGGCTGTGTACATGATGCCCACAGAAGGAGATGATTCATCCAAAAGTGTTCCTTTAGCATTGCAAAGAGTGTTTTATGAGCTGCAACATAGTGACAAGCCAGTTGGAACTAAAAAGTTAACAAAATCATTTGGGTAAGTTTCAGAAACTTGGACTGTTTATTGGACTAAGGCTTCATAAAGCTTTTCTTTAAAAATATTCTATTTTAGTAAGGTGACTTTTAGAGAGGTACAGAGAAGTGTTAATGTAGCATGGTGTTAACTTTCTGTAGTCTACTTGCATAGGGTTTTATTTGTAGCCAGTACTAAAGACAGCTGATCCAAAAGTCAGATTTTTTGGGAAGAGGAATGGTACAGAAACAGAGCTGTTAAAAGTGGGGTTTTCATTTACCTGAACATTGTGTGATGCATTTGACTTAAGTAAAATTCAGAACAAAATAGTCTTGAAATATTGCAGTTCAGGTACTGTTAATGTCTTTAAAAAATGGAATCTGTTTTAGATTTAGTGCAACAGCAATAATTTGCATGTCCATGTTGTTGACCATTGATGGCTACTGTAACACTTTCCTGCAACATACTGAAGACACAAGTTAGGACAGAAAGATTAACATTAGTATAACCTTTACAAGTTTTCTCTTTGCCTATCTTGTAAGTGAGGAGTAGCATTTTATTAAAATCCATTCTAAAATACTTTATTTTGTATTGCTTTGTCTCACTGTATTTATAGGCTAGTCTTGTAGTAATACTGAAAAGACCTGTTTTATTTCAAAAACACATTAGGAACACATCTTTTTCAAACCACATTTTGTATCATCCTTTTCATGCAATTGTCCTCGTGTTCATCCTGCATCTTCTGCTACAGCCTGTAATTGTGCTCTGTCCTAAAACCTTTACAACCTTGACTCTTCCCCTTCAGGGGAATCTTAAAAGGAAATTGGTAGCCTCACTGTTATCTGTTTATCTGGCCATACTCTCTTCCTACTAGCACACTGTACATTTGGTGTATCGGTGCTCCTGCTGTCCTGTTACAGGACAGGACTTGGTGATAGAGTAAATATTTAATCTCAAGTTAAAACCCAATTGTGTAATTTTCAATAGCTTGAAGAGCCCTTTCCCAAGGGGATTCCCAAGGGAAAGCATTGCAGATGCTTAATTTTGTATCCAAATTTATGTTCATGCCTGCTTTTGTTCTTGGAAAAGAAATTTAGAATGTATGTGAAGGTCTAGGTTTCCCCCTTCCTTCATCATTGAATCAGAGAGGGGTTTTTTGCTTTGTGAGCTTTAGGTGCTTGGGTATTATTAAGGTATTCCTTTTTACTGAGTGTTGTGAATTTCTAGGTTTGACTTTTTAAGTAGAAAATGATGCTATGTCTGAAGGAGCCCTTCTTTATCCTAATTATAGTGTGTGACCTTTTTCTTTGGTTTGTCCTATGAGCTGGTTAGTGTTTAAAGCCTAGACAGTCAGGGCATTATTTTCTATTCTTAATTATCTGGCAGGTCACTTGTTTTAAGTGTGGACCCCACACAGGTGTTGGCACACTTTGGAGATTAGTTTGGTGCTGTGTGACAGTGGGGGTGAGTCACTGAGAAGAGAGTGGGAGGGAGGATAAAGTCAGCACTGATCACCCTGCTGCTGGTTCCAGGGCCAGGGTGGAACATCACAGTGAAGCTGGAGCCTATAGTCAACAGAGTTTACACAATTAGGAGTGGTGACTGCTGCAGAAAAAGTTGTCAGAGACTTAAAACTTAAAAAGCTTTCTTGAGTTGAAGTTACAGTTCTCACTAGTCTATTTAATGCTGGAACTAGAAACACTTAATGTTTCTTGTTTTATTGAAGGCAGGAGTGCTGAACAGCCTTGTTGCAGTGTGCCATGCTGGCTATGAGGCATTTAGATCCTGCTGCCCTCACCCCTGCTTTCACACCGTGTGTTTGCACAGTTCAGAAAGCTGAATACCTCCTTGGAGTAGCTGCATGCCCAGGATTAACTGTTTAGATGAGCACAAAGAAGCCAGTCTTTCTTATAAATCCATTTGCTTCCTTTCCTGTGCTGAAGTAATCCCTGAACACCACTTGACTGCACCTGAAGGGCCCTCAAAAGAAAGGCAGCTGGAAACCTGCTGTGGAAACTGATGGCATTGAATTGCTCCCAAGCCTTTATTTAAGAGTTTTTTTGCCATAAACTGAGACTGGGTTGGGGGCTGGAAGAGCAACAGCCTGGCTGTGGCCTCCTCAGCTGGCTCAGGGTGCCTTTGCTGTTCTTGCCTCAGTCCCACACAGGAGAAGTGGGGTGGGCACAGAACAGCTCCCAAAATCTCTCACAAGTTCACTGCCCCTTCTTCCTACACAGCTAGAGAACCTGTGCATCAGCCAGTCTTAAACCTCAGTCTGTGCAGCTTGTTGTGTATTACATTCTTGATCTGCAGAGAAATCAAAAAATGTCTTCTGAGCTGTTCTTTTCCTAATTAGTAATTTTTTAATTATTTGCCTTACAAAGGTGGGAAACTTTAGACAGCTTCATGCAACATGATGTCCAGGAATTATGCCGAGTGGTATGTTTATACTATTTCTTGCTGGTCTGTGATGTATAAATTTCTCTTGATATTCTGTGTGTGTGTATATATATATATATATATATATATATATATATATATATAAATAAATATATATAGTTTAGGAACTATCAGAGTAATAGTGGCCCTGATTAATTTAAATTAGGTTTCAAAGGCAGAGTTTTTGCCTTAGTTTCTCTTTAAGAATGGGATTGCTTGTGGCCTTTTGTGGGTGAGAAATTTGTAAAGAGTAGGAAAGCTTGAAAGTTGCTGGAACATGTGCTAGTGGTACTTTTATAGCCATGGAGAGAAACACAGTTTTGAAAATGAAATGCATTGTTATATCTGGGGGTTTCCAGACTCAAAGGAATGGAGTAGCTGGAGTAGCCCTCAGTTTAGGGGAACAAGGAAGATTTAAAGGACTAGAAAGGAGATGGCAGTACAAACATACATTTCATTTTTGTCCAAGTGGCTTAGCATCTAATCAGGTAGTCATGTGTGTGTGATAAATACATTTAAAAACTACAAGTTTGTCTTGTGTAAAAACTGATTTTTCTTTCAGCTGCTTGATAATGTGGAAAATAAAATGAAAGGCACATGTGTAGAAGGCACTATCCCTAAGTTGTTCAGAGGGAAGATGGTGGTATGTATTTTATACTTTTCTCAAAAATAATTTAAATAAGCTCTCATTTTACTTTTATAAAATTGAACTTCTGTGTTGTTTTGGTTGTCTTTCCAGTCTTATATCCAATGCAAGCATGTAGACTACCGATCTGAACGAATAGAAGATTATTATGACATCCAGCTAAGTATAAAGGGAAAGAAAAATAGTAAGTGATACATTGTGCTATGCACCCATCCAGTACTTCAGTATGTTGGACAACTTTAGTGCCTGTTGTTTTCAAATGGATTTGTTGGTGCAGAGTGAGTGGAAAAATGTGCTTTAGGACACCTTATTGAAAATATTTTCAATGCAGAGAATGTTTTTGCCTGCATTACATTTTTTTTTTTTCCTTATTCCATTTCCTTTCCCTGTTCCTTCCTCCCGAATTCTCTCACTGGTATATTTTCATAAAACTCTGAGAACTTTAGAAGTTTTCTGGTGTCACAAAACTGTGCCATGGTGATCATAGTGGTATTGTCACAGTAGTTATAATTTAAATATAAAGATGAACTTGGATGAAATAGATTCTTATTTAGACCTGGCCATAGTAGTAAGAAAACAAATTACTCAGAACAGCATAACAGTGGTCCCTTGTCATCTCTTTACTGAGCACCTGGGATATGAGGCATGGAAAGGATGTGTAAGAGTCCAGCAAACAGAGGCATCTACCTTGATGTTTAACAGTTGTGAAGTGAGGAGTTGTAGCAGACGGCTGTAACTGTGATTTTAAAATCTACCGGTATCTCTGCAGTAATGGTGCATTTCTTGATATTCTTAAACAATATAAAAGTATGCGTAAAGTAAGGACAGAAATGTTCAAACAAACTCCCCTGTCCTGATATTTCATTTGATTAATGTATTGTAGGCTAGAGTAAACTTACATTTTTTCCTTCTTCTGTACAATTCCCCAATCTTTTTTCATTCAGTTTTTGAGTCCTTCATTGACTACGTTGCAGTGGAGCAGTTGGATGGTGATAACAAGTATGATGCAGGAGAACATGGCTTGCAGGTATTATTTTTTTTAACCTGGTTTTAAATCTTATTTCTTTATCTTTGATAAAATAACAATGTTCAAAACCCATTCTAGATTTTTATCAATATTTTGATGTTGTTGTTTCTTAGACAAACCTTTTATATGCCACCTCTTATTTGGTGTTAGTTTCTTAAAATGGAGCTCAGATTTTACAGCAATTTAATTTGTAGTAAGTTTTATATGTCCAAGTCTTCCAGTTGCTAGAATGGTTTGCTTTTCCACCAATCTCAAGACTGAGAAGTTGTTCCTCTACATGTGCCAAGTTAAAAAGCAGCATAGCTCTAAAAGTAACTTTGGACAGCTTATGTTTGTATTCCCAGCAAGAACACCAAGTGAACCCGTGGAAATTAAACATTTATGTGTGTGCACATGTTTTTGAGCTCTTCAGTTGCACTTTGCTGCACCCACTGGAGTAAGCTGAAGTCCTTTATAAATAATGTTTTACTAAAGTTTATTTCTGCAGCTTTGACATACCAGGTTTTGTCAGTAATGTTCTACATATTCTTTAGCTGTTCTTTGGAAGGTATAGCACAATAGCCAAATCTATGTTGGCAGGATGCAGTGAACATGAAATTCTAAATTAAGCAAAAATGATCTTTTGCCTCCATATTCTCCCAATTTTATTTGTGCAGGTAACTTTCTCTTAATGCAGTGAGGTGTCCACATATCTTTGCATGAGTGGCCTAAATTTAATTTAATTGAGTTTTTGTGTTACTGGTGTAGCTCATGGGAGGTTGGTGCAGCATTAGGATACTCAAATTGCACCCAAATTTTGAACCATTCAGGTGCACATTGTTGTCAAGTCTATAAAAGTCTGTGTGAAGAGTGTCTAAAACAAACAAGTATTTTGAGTTGCTAAAAATCCTGCAATTTCAACCCTCTGTTTCCTTTAAAATGTCTAGGAGGCAGAGAAAGGTGTGAAGTTCCTAACACTGCCACCAGTATTACACCTACAGCTCATGAGGTTTATGTATGATCCTCAGACTGACCAAAACATCAAGATAAATGATAGGTAAGTGGGTTGGTTTGGTGTGTGGGTTGGGTTTTTTTGTAGAATTTAGACCTGTGAATGTATTTTAGCAAAAAATAGCTTACCAAAATTCTGGTTTTGACTAAGTCTGAGAGGCAGGCATGAGCAGTCACACACAGTGGAGCTCCCCTAAAGGTGCACTGGTTGAATGTTGAAATTCAGAATGACAGATTGAATGTTTGGTAATCCGCAGTGATTGTTTTGACCATGAACAGGTGCCTGCATCTTTTCATGGCCTGTGTAGCATTCTTTGTGCAGTGTGTGGCTAGGCTGCCCCCAGAGTGAGCAGGATGAGTAAGGAGTTACCTGCTTGCCCTCCATCTGTTTCCATGCATGGAGGGAGAGCCATTTGCCCACTCACTGTAAGTAGAGGCTGATAATTTCTTGAGGAGATACATGGTTGGTTGTAAACTAAATGTTTTTTGCAATGATCTCATTCTCACCAAGGTGAGGTATTTCAGAGTAATGTTCCAGTCCAGTGGTACATGTGCTAGGGAAGCTGCATTTATCTGCTAGAAAATAACAGGTTTTAAAGCTTTTGCCTTGATGCAGTTAATCCAAACCAGCCCTAATTCAGTTGAAGTGCTCTTGCCCTTGTTACTGAAGGCATGCTTTCCTGAGCTGCTTGAAAAGTTTATTTTTATTCCATATTTAAACAGTATAAATTCTGCCACTGTGTGCAGCATGTTCTGGATAGAAGTGGCATTGTAACAGTAACATGTTCAAGTTTTATCCTTTGCTTTAGGAGTACACATAATGTTCCATAATAGTGCCTAATAATGTGTGTT
This sequence comes from Chloebia gouldiae, assembly GCA_003676055.1. Taxonomy (NCBI): domain Eukaryota; kingdom Metazoa; phylum Chordata; class Aves; order Passeriformes; family Passeridae; genus Chloebia; species Chloebia gouldiae. The sequence continues at coordinate 8,358,224 of QUSF01000022.1, forward strand.
TATCTTAACTACAAATAAAATTGTCTTCATTCTTTTTGAAACTAGGTTTGAATTTCCTGAACAGTTGCCATTAGATGAATTTTTGCAAAAAACAGATCCTAAAGATCCTGCAAATTACATTCTCCATGCAGTTCTAGTACACAGTGGAGATAACCATGGTGGACATTATGTTGTTTACTTAAATCCAAAGGGCGATGGCAAAGTGAGTATTGAAAAGCATCTAAAAGTATTTGTGTGTTGTAAATGCATGCTTGCAGTTTTTGTAATGGGCAAATCTTCAGAATTTTCTTCCCCTAAAAGAAGAGTCCATACACACTTGGCTTTTAACAAAAGATTTTTTAACTGAGGAAACCCCTTCACTTGTGTGTATATGTGTTGAAGTTCTGCAATCAGATTTTATCCAGCATTTTTTTTCAGGCTGACTTAGCTGAAGCAAATATGAGTTATTTCCAGTGTTTCTGTGACTCAGAAGTTCAGCATGTTTGTGTATGTCCCACTGTTCCGGGTTTAGGTGACTTGATTGGATTGGACATTTATAGGTCAGGTGCCTCTTCCCTTGAGTTGACTGGTTTTGTGTGTAAATGATTGTTCACGGTAAGAGTAGAAGTCAGATTTTAGTGTGAATTTGTTGCTATTTGTAATTTATTCTTAATTAGCTTGATTGGTTTAATTTAAATTTTGATGTATATTGCTCTAAATGTATAAAGAATTACTAGATGTCTTGTGCATCACTGCTTTTTATTTCATTTTACAACAGATAAAGTCAATTTTCTGTTTCCTACAGAAATACACTAGGTATTTTAAGTCTTAACAGAAGCTTACTGGAATAATTATTGTGCTTTTGGTAGTCACTGTAAAATGTTCAGTGAAGGTTTGGTATTTATGGACTTCCTTATGCTGAGCACAAGTAGCAGGTAGCACAAATTATACTGAACTAGATTTCCTTTTAAAATCATGCCGCTTGAAGATAATTTTAGTAACTTCAAAGAGCTGAAAGACATGCCAGAAATAGGATTAATTTATCATTCGGGAGCATGTTTTTACGTGTGAAATCACCTTTCTGTAAAACTTCCTCGCTAGTGGTGTAAATTCGATGACGACGTTGTGTCGAGGTGCACCAAGGAGGAGGCGATCGAGCACAACTACGGGGGGCACGACGACGACCTGTCCGTGCGGCACTGCACCAACGCCTACATGCTGGTCTACATCAGGGAGTCCAAGCTCAGTACGTGTCCCCTCTGTGCTCAGAGGGCACTGACAGGCAGGCACCAGGCCTGCCTTACCTCTGAACTCTTGCCTGTGCTCCTGCACAGCAGGACTGCCTTATTGACACTCGGAACGTAGAGATCCCGTGGGATCGACCAGCTGCTCTCTCACTTTTAGAGAGTATGTGCTGCTCTGCGTCAGCTTTCAGCTCAGAAAGGCACCTGCAAAGTGCTTCAACCTTGGCTGGTTTATAGGAGGGAAAACTTAGTGAACTGACTTGGGTAGTGGAATTAAATCAAAGATTGTAAACGTGTAGATATATGTTTTAAAAAGGGAGTGGCGGCAGATATTTTTTTAATTCTGAACTGAATATTTCATTCAAAAGTCTATGATACATATTTCATGGGAGTAGTGCATTTTGGCTTGTCGTAGAAGTGCTTCTTTTGCTAAAGCATGATGATATCAAACCATGTTTTTAAGTGAAAGATGAAGAAAGTTTTTTTTTTACTTCAAATCAGAAGGAAGTCAAGTGTGTATGAAAAAGAACTTGTTTGATGTAGATCTTGAAATAACATCATAAAATCTGCTTTATAGGTGAAGTTCTGCAGCCTGTCACCGACCATGATATTCCTCAACAACTTGTAGAAAGGCTACAAGAGGAGAAAAGGATAGAAGCTCAGAAGAGGAAGGAGAGGCAGGAAGCTCACCTCTATATGCAAGTGCAGGTCAGCTTTTGAAACAGAACAAGTCACAGCTACTTCACCGTGAAAATTTAGAATATTGAACCACCCTGGAGGCAAACCTTGATTTTCCTCCTTTTTTTAAAAGAATTTTCTTCTGAAGTTGCTTTTGAAGAGAAATTATCATTTTAGTGCTTTTAAGTGTATTTACATATGCAACAAATAGTAATAAAACACACAGTACTGTGTTATATGTTATAAACATTTCTGTTTTCTTTAGAATTTATTGTACTTGTGAATAAAAATAGTAAGTTCAGGTGAAAGGGAAAAGAACCAGGTTATTTCAAATGGCTGCCCTGTCACTGCACTTTTATCTCCTTCAGGAATTATTTTCTAAAATTAGAATGAATCTAGCCATAGGCTGCAGGTCTGGACCACTGCCAAATGGAGCTCATCAAGTAGAAGCAGAAGGAGAGAGTGCTTATATTTGCAATTATCTTTTTGGAAAAGCCAGATGGACTAGATTGTTATGAATTGCCTTAGGGAACCCTGTTTATGGCTCTTTCCAGAGCCCATCTGGCACTGGGAGGTAGAACCCATTTTCCATGTGCCTCCATGTTTCCTTGCCTGTTCTCTCTGGTGCTGACAAGCAGAGATACTGGTGAAGTCCAGCTTGTTCTGCCCTGCATTTGCAGAGTTTGCAGTGAGACATTGGCAGCATTGCACTGTTTGTGCTTCTGGTAACAAAGAATGCAGGGGAGCTGTGGGAAATACAGGGAGGGTGTTCAGTGGCCTCCTTGCATTGCATCAGTCACAGAATTATGTAGCCTTTTTATTTTTTCCAAGTACCAGGATTGTTAGAGCATGTTCCAAGACTCGGGATCTAAGCACAACTTGTTTTAAATTGCTCAGGATTTGTGAGAATTAATGTATTTTAATTACTTGCACTGATGAGATTATCAATCATGATTTTTTAATTTTATTGTAATCTGTATTCTTGCAAATTTGCATCCTGAATACATGAATAGTGTTAGCATTGTGCCAGAGGGCCAATGAGGTTGTTGCACAGTAAAGCATCCTGAGAAGGTATTACATGGACTAATCTGAAAAGTAACCTTTAAATGTCATTTTTCAGATAGTGGCAGAGGATCAGTTCTGTGGTCACCAAGGCAATGATATGTATGATGAAGAAAAAGTGAAATACACTGTTTTCAAAGTATTAAAAAACTCCACACTTACAGAATTTGTTCAGAACCTCTCTCAAACAATGGTGAGTTTTCTGTAGCTGAATACTTGCATGTATTTATTTTGTTACATTATAGTTGTTTTATAGCCCTTACCGTCTCCACATCTTGACAGCAATCATAATTTAGACCTTTTAACACAGAAGATCTGTTTGAGTTTAATGAAAACCTCTTAACCTATTTTCCCCTTGTTTTGATTTAGTTTTTTGTCACAATTTTTATTTATTTTTAGGGATTTCCCCAGGATCAAATCAGATTATGGCCAATGCAAGCTAGAAGTAATGGAACAAAAAGACCTGCAATGTTAGATAATGAAGCAGATGGCAATAAAACAGTAAGTAGTCACTGAGAGATATTAGTTCTGTACATCTCCTGTGATTCTTAGTTCTCTTGAAGAATATCTGACTTTAAGACATAAGATTTTTCAGGCTTTTAATTTAAAATTAATTTCATTGTATCTGGGAAAGTGTTGTACTTGGGAAAACTTGGTGTTTAGTGGATTAATTGGGTTAGAAAGCAGGAGTGTGGTTGGTGCATGATTTTTCTGCTCTGAGAAAAAGATGTAATCATGATTTCTTATGTTAGATTAAAACAAATCTGTCCCTTTGACAAAAGGTGCAAACCCTCTGTATTTAAGGAATTCTGTTGTGTAAAATGTGTCTAAATACTACAAAAAATGGAGATTGGTTTCATTATCCTTTTGATCCAAAATTAATTAATGTCCTTGTCATTATAAAGGTAGCTGTAGGTAACCTTTTGAAAGATAAAGGGGATTCATTTTAAGTAAAACTTACTGCTTCATCAAAGCTTTTGGTAGTTTCATATCTATATTTGTTTGTTTTAATAAATTCTGTAAACTTCCTTTGACAAAACTTGTTAAAAAACTCTCCCACTTATTGTACAATGTCATAAAGTTCTTGTATCTGATTAAAATGCAGATACCAGGTTATATTAGGGTCTTCAGAGACTTTTTTTTTTCTTCTCTCACATCTTTCTGTATAGATGATTGAGCTCAGTGACAATGAGAATCCATGGACAATATTTTTGGAAACAGTAGATCCAGAGATGGCTGCTACTGGAGCAACATTACCCAAATTTGATAAAGATCGTAAGCATATGGGCTAAACATTTCTAAAACACAAAATGCTTTCATTTTGGATGTATCTCAAAACTGGTGTGCGCTCCTTTTTTCAACTATGTCATTGATGTATCCGTCAAACTACTACAGTGCTGAAATTAATTTTTCTTATGCAGTTTTTCCTTCATTTCTCTTGAAGTAGAAGGCATGCTTTGAATGTTTTTAGACTCACTGAATAAATTTCTCTCTATATTTTAACGGTACTGAATTAATAACGACATATTAGTTACTGTGTAAATAAAAATGGGTGATTTCCTTCCCACTCCCTAAGCCTTACTAAAAATTAAATCTTGTTTTTTACTTTGTAGATGATGTAATGTTGTTTCTGAAGATGTATGATCCGAAAACTCGGAGTTTGAATTATTGTGGACATATCTACACCCCTATATCCTGTAAAATACGTGAGTTCTGAATTTCAGTTTCATTGTGATCATTGAAGTTTTTAAAGTAGACTGCACATACTTTCCCTTTAATAATAATTCCATCACTGAAACCAAAGGTACACTACAGAAACAAATTCTTATTTCACCCAGTACCTGAGAGTTTTCTTCCCCATGTGGTGTCAGTGACATTTTCTGCAGGTCTAAGCCTCAAAACCCCACAGGTGGTCAGTTCATTGCTGCTGTATTCACCAGGTGTCGCAGCTGTTTCAGACCTGTTGTGAAGCTTTGGGATTTGACACTTCCCTCCCAATAGCTTTTCATGTAACTCTTTAGAACTTTTCACTATGGAAGCCTGAGCAAGTGCTCAGCCTGAATTATGTGGGAGCCTTGATTTTCATATAGGGTCCATTTAAGGAATTCAGCAAATACCCACTGACTAAAAATATTTTAATCTTTCATTTTGAATGTCTCATTTTGTTAATTTATACATATTTTTTAATTTTGTATTTTAGCTGGTTTTTATGTTTTTTTTTAAGATACTAAACCTTTTTTTCCGGGGAAGAAGCAGTGTTATTTAATCTCTTGGATTGTCAATGAACTTGCAGATATTTTTGTTGTTCAAGTGAAGTGGAAAGGAACCATAAATATGTGTCTGGTTGAATGTCAACAAGGGAAACTTAAGTGTGGAAGGCTATTTCTTAGGCATTGTAGAACCATATACCCAGGGTAGAGAAAGGGATTCTCTCCTTTCTGTGGTTGGTCTCACTAGCAATTAGTGCTACACATTTCACATTCCTTCTTTTTTCTCCAACAGGTGACTTGCTTCCAGTTATGTGTGAGAGAGCAGGATTTCCACAAGAAACTAACCTTATCCTCTATGAGGTTTGGATTGATAGACTTTTTCTAACTTTTTTGTCTTTTGCATGCTGCAAAGGGAAAAAAGACTTAATTCATTTAAAAAGTTGCTCATAACAATGGTAATTTATAAATTATTAGCACTGTAATCTGTAACTTTGAAGTCTACAGTGCTGTAAAAGAGTAGCAGCAGAGAGTTAATTTCAAAACAGATTTTATATTAAACAGATAAAAGTGTAAAGCTTTAAAACTAAAAAAACTGTCTCCATGAGGTCCTATATGAGCAGCTTGGTTGTGCTAAACATGTGCTGCTGAGTCAGAGAAGCTAATGCTGCTGACATTACTGGCCATTGTGTTTCCAGTGCCCACCTTAGTGAAGTTGAGAAAATGTTGCATCTTCTCCTTCCTTTCCCAGGCCAATGTCAGTAAACAAAATCCTTAGTCTGCTGTGCTGTTTCTGCACAAGTACACAAGCAGTGAATCTTCCTAAGTGCTACATTTATTGAGTGCTGATGATGCAGATCTGGCCAAGGCAAAGTGCTTGCCAGAGTAAGAAGAAGGAATTAGGTTTTTGTTGCAATTTCTGGTAGCAGTCCTGCTGCACTCTCTGGTGGTTCCAGGGCAGCACACACACTGCCATCCTAAAAAGCAGAGCTGTACTCCTTGCTCTGGGCAGCCCAGGGTTACAGTGCAATTCCAGTATGTTTACACAGGTGCTTTTATCCCTGGGTCAGCTCAGAGATCAGCAAGTATAAATATGTAATATGCATATAGATATTTAATAATACATACATTAGATTTGTATAGATACGTATATATAAATTTGTTTCATTTGAAAGAATGTATGGGTTACCTTATCTGATTTCTTCACTATTGGTGACTTATTTGTGACCTTTATTTCTGTCTTTTATTCTGTGATCAATAATTTTTGTTCTTTATTGCAGGAAGTTAAACCCAATTTAACAGAAAGGATTCAAGACTATGATGTATCTCTTGATAAAGCTCTCGATGAACTCATGGATGGTGACATCATAGTGTTTCAAAAGTAGGTATTTTAAAGGGGCATCTTACTGCAATTATATTACCTGGTTCACTTTGAAAGCTGAACTTCCTTTAAACTTTCTTATCAAGAGCTATGTATTGCATTCCAATAGTAGATGTGTCCTCTGCAGTTCTCATTTGTTTATTCCGAGGGGAAATGTGTGAATATTAGTGGTATTTGAGTATCTTGTGCCACATTACTTAAGGAAAAGGTGTCCTTCTAATTTAGAAAACCAATAGCTCATAAAATAGCTCATAATATTACCAGAGTGTGTTCAGCAATGCATCGGATTTGTGCAGCTTTGTACTGGAGCCACTGTAACACAGACACCAAAGAGCCTTCCAGCATTTCAGATACCATGGCCACTGGACAAGGCTCTTGCAGCTCTTTCAGCCCAGAACTACACTGAACTGCTTTCCCTTTTTGCCTCTCCCTTGTGCTCACAGTCAGGTCCTCACTGGTCTGCAGTGATGAGATGCTCCTAGTTTGCCTGAGCACGTGCCACTCATAGGTGTACTGGTGCTTCAGCTGGAGATTTCTCCAAGGCAAAGGGGAGCTCCTGCGTCTTGTATCCAATAAAGGGATCTTTCATAAGCTTGGCAGGGCTATAAATCAGCATTTCTATGCTCTCACTCCTGATGGTCACACCCAACTGTGTTGCTCTGTTTCTCTCCATGGGCTGACAGTGGGTGGAAGCCAGCTAGTCTATCTTCAGCACTCTTACCCCAGATTATGTGAGATGAATGTATTTCTCATGTCATGCCTTGGAACTCGCATTCCCAGTTGACCCAGTTGGTGTTATGCACCCTTGGCTGGCTGCTGACTCCTGGGTAAGTGCACAGCTTGTACCCTGGTGCTATTTCTCTGCAGAGAAGTTGGGGTACCAGTCAGGAGTGACCCAAACCAGCCCCTGTGCCCACTGTTCTGTCTCTCTGTGCCAAGGAACGTTGTCCATCCGTCCTCTGTGCAAAGCGATTGATACAGGGGTTCGTGGAAAGCCGTGCAGCATTAGTACAGACACACAGGGATGTGCCAGGGTGGGAGGGAGGGACAGCTCGTGCTGCAGTGGTGCTGCAGTGGTGCTGCAGTGGTGCTGCAGTGGTGCTGTGAAGCCACAGGAGCCCAGCAGGGCCGGGCTGCAGGGGAGCAGCAGAGCAGGCGAGGGCGCCGGGCCCTGCAGCGCACAGACCCGCCGGGCTCTGGGTCACAGCTGACTGCACCGCTCCTGCTGTGTACCAGTGGTGGCTCTTGCAAAGGTTTCTAAACTTCATCTCTGTATCTCTCCACTGTTGCTGACTCACTGTAGAACATGTTTTAAAGCCCCAACTGCCTGTGTAACAATGTGATGTGTAATGGTGTCATCATTTGTTTGCCTTTATAGGGATGACCCAGAAAATGATAACAGTGAGCTCCCAACAGCGAAGGAGTACTTCCGAGACCTCTATCACCGTGTGGATGTCATTTTCTGTGATAAAACCATCCCCAATGACCCAGGCTTTGTTGTTACTTTATCCAATAGGATGAATTACTTTCAGGCATGTGTCTTGTTTCTCTTTTGTTTCCTTGTTTGAAGAATAACTTTTGCACTAGTTCACAAATGCATTATACATACTTTTAGAAAAGTTCTTACATTGTCCGTATACATTTTTTGGATTGTGTACATTTCATTTTCAATGAAAAATTTAAGGAAGCCACTAAGGCTTTTGAGAAAAAAATACTATAAACCCCACAGTTTTATTAATAATGTGTTATTTGATAATTGGGTTCTTTCTTGGTAGACCATTCTGCTCTGTCAGGGAAATTATATTCTCATTAAATTAGGCATTTGCTTTCAAAGTGATATGTAAAACTTGCTCAACTTATTTGGCCATTAAAAGGAAAACACTTTGGGAATCAAGTGATTACCTATTTTGTGCCTGTAATATCAACAACAATATTTATTTTGTAGATCAAGCTGTATTGCTTTCTTTACACAGTGAAGTTTAATGCACAGTGACACTAACAGATCAAACCTGGTGTGTTGATAATGGGTTGGGGTGTTTAGATGAGGAAAACTGCACATGGAAACATAAGAAAAAAACTGAAATAAAGTTGGTCTGATCTGTTAAGAGACTGAGTAGATTTGACTCCCTGCAGTTCTCCTGCAGTTGCTTTTGTCAATGTCAAAAAAAAAAATTACTTAAAACCACATAGTTTTATTTTCTGATTCCAAAGGCAGAAACCTTGAGTGTCTGCATACATAGGAGAAGTGAGGGATGAGTCTTGCTATACTGTTCTCATCATTTGTTTTTAGGCCAATTGCTCTCTCTTACTTTCTTTCACTTGAAGTGTAAGGTCTGTATGGTTTGAGGATTTTTGGTAAGGCAAAACCAGAATGCCCCCCCTTCTGTGGGGCAGTTATGTGAAGTGTACTCATGGAATAATGTGGTGTTTATTACTCACCAAGCTAACTAACTTAGAGTGAATTAAAGGTGGGAATCTTCGGAGTAAGTCTTACTTATTTCCTTTATACTATAACTTAAAAAAAAAAAAACAACAAAAAAAAAAACCCACAAAACAACAGCAAAAAGCAACCAAACAAAAACAAGCAAAATAGGAAAGGAGCAATTCCTGTGGCTTTAGTGGCCTTTTGACAACAGTAACATAGTGTAATAAAACAGTTTCCTCTTTTTCTTCTTAGAGTATCTTACTCTGTGTCAACGGTTCAGAAGCTAACAATACTAGTTTATTTAGCACTGGGGAGGTGGGCATAGTGGGTTCTCTCAGAATTCCAGTAGCATAATGTTCCTGTCATGGAATGAATGACTGTATGATTGTAGAGCAATGTCATAACTTTGTGAAACAATTCAGAACTTACCAAAAATTTATTTTCAGGTTGCAAAGACAGTTGCTCAGAGGCTTAACACGGATCCAATGCTATTACAATTTTTCAAGTCCCAAGGGTAAGACAAATTCCTTACTATTCTGTGTCTAAGCTGTTGCTCAAAAATTTCCAGGTCATTAACTAACTCTCTACCAGTAAGATGTTACCTTTCTGGCAAGCACAGCAGGTTGCTTTGACAGTTGAAGTCTTGCAATGTCTGTCTCTAGAGCCTCAAAAAATTGCATGTTTTAGAAGAGTTCTAGTAAATGTCATTTTAAAAATCATTAATTACTTCAAAGCCTGATGCTGTGGGATAAATTGCTAAGCTTATGAAAGTGCTGTTTCAGTGAATGCAGATTTCTAGATTTGAGGAGAGCAGAAACAAGCACACATAAAAGCAGTATTCTTGCTGATTTAAAGTTTAAATGCAGTGGGTACTTCACTGAATTCTCCCCTCCTCCCTCAAAGTCTGCAAATGAGGTTTTATGAAGATGACTACAATCTAACAAGTTCTCAGGTGCTCAAAGGGATATTTCTGGTTAAAGTGGTGGTTTTACACATGTTTGTGTAAAACTAGGTTTGAATCTGTATAAAACTAGAGCAGAAAGTAGTGTATTACAGCTCTGTGTATGTGCTTTAGGAATAATGCACACACAAAACTTTCAGCTCTCTGTATTCATGGAGTGTAGATGCTCTTTAGTTACCTGAGGCTATCTCCCTTCATTATCAGTGAGAATTTGAGTGGCTGTTTGTAGTTTCCAGTGCTGTGGTCATTGTGGAATTTGCTGTGTCATATGGCTCCACAAATTAACTTTTCACAATCTAAAGCATGTGCTGCTATGCCAGTAATTCCAGAGGAATGTAGGTCTGCCAGCCTGCAGCACTGACATCAGTGAGCTTGTAAACATCTAGGAGAGTTAACACACACCCTGAATGGTTTTCTGTTCCCACAGCCCAGCTGTGTTTAAAAATCACTAAAGTTCTGTGTGCTGTGATGCTTAGGCTGTGTTAGCAATTACATGAAACTTGAAGCCAGTAATAAAAATGTTCTTGGTGCTTCAATTTACTGAGCAGTAGTGGATTTTGAAGAGATGGATTTTAAGAACATGTTTTCTTTCCTTCTGTAGTTATAGGGATGGCCCTGGTAATCCTCTTAGACATAATTATGAAGGTACTCTAAGAGATCTTCTGCAGTTCTTCAAGCCTAGGCAACCAAAAAAACTCTACTATCAACAGGTAAGAGTCTTTTCTTTTTATTGGGGTGAGTTATAAAAATAATTCTGCCCTATTCAAAGTATGCCTAAAGTGTTTTTCTTTTCTTTCTTAAGCTCAAAATGAAGATAACTGATTTTGAAAACAGAAGAAGTTTTAAATGCATATGGCTAAATAGCCAGTTTAGGGAAGAGGTGAGTGAAGCCATTACAGACTTGCTGTCATTTCTGTGTCAGAGCTGGTATGGCTGTGGTTATGGATCTACCCCTGAGTAACACAGAATTAGAATGAAGTTGTACATGATGTAAAAAAGATCTAACAAAACAACAGCAAAAAAAACCCAAAGAGCACAAAAAAATATAAAAAAAATCAAATCTTTAAACAAAAATTTTGAAGATTACATAGATGTTGATTTAAGTTATCTTTTCAAGATGAGTGGTTAAGGGGAACAATTCAGTGTGTTCTGTGCTTCAGTGGTTGTTTACTTTTTCAGATTTTCTAATGATTTTTATGTTTCAAATTCCACAGGAAATAACAGTATATCCAGATAAGCATGGGTGTGTGCGGGACCTGTTAGAAGAATGTAAAAAAGTTGTAGAACTCTCTGAAAAAGGTTCAGGGAAATTAAGGTAAAGCTGGAAGACAATGCCTTTTTCTATGTGATCATTTAGATTTTATGCAGCAAAGCATCTGTAGAATTTAAAATACTGTAGAAAACATGATTAATAGATGAAATGTGATATTGTGTTAAAAGCTTCCAGATTGCCACTGTTAAGGGTTCTTCTTAGCTGTAAATACAATTTTTACACAGTTATTAAATTTTTCTGTGTTTAATAAAGTTGCATCCTTGAGTTTCATCAATTGCACTTGTTAGTCATGACTTATTCTTTCCAATCCAAGCATTTAATGCTATTCTCTTCTCAGGACTTACAGGGGTTAAAAGTGAGGTCATTTAAAGAGGATATATAAAATAATCTCCACTAGAAACCTATATTTTGTAATGGCACACCTTGGCTTTTTGCCATGAGCCAGAAATAATTTAACCTCTTACGGCTTTACTGCTTTATTTTTACTAAATATCGAATTTAAAATTTTATAAATACAATAGCAGCATCAGTTTACATTCTACACTAATCTCTCAAGATTTGAGAAAGAAATGTTGCATTGAATTTTTTTATCCACTACTTAAAAATGCTTTGCCTGTTTGTTTTTAAGGCTGCTAGAAATTGTAAGTTACAAAATAATCGGTGTCCATCAGGAGGATGAGCTGTTAGAGTGTTTGTCACCTGCAACAAGTCGAACGTTTCGAATAGAGGTAAGTTGTGCTTGTCTTTGAGAAGTTTTGAAACCTGACTTGGAGAGAGAAAACTCTTTCAACTGGTAATTTTATTTTTCTGGGTGCCGATCTTCAAATGCTGTGATGTTTGTATTAAGACTACATGATGATATTATATGTATTTTTAAAGAGAATGCTTTTTAAAAGATAGTCCGTTGTTCCATCTGCTTCCCTATAATGGTTTCATTATTTGATTTTTACATATGTTTTTATAACAATGCATGAAGATTTTTCAAGAGCCTGTCCAAAGGACATTTAATGTCTTGCCAGTAATTCCAAGGTTTGTTTGAGAGTTCATGATAGAAATGTTTATGCTTAGAACCCACTTTAATATTCTAGAAGGTTTTGTTTCCTTTTCTGTTACACTTGAGGTTCTTGAAGCAAATTTGATACTTAACATGTGATTTTTTTTTCCTAAACATCTCATCATTTAGATCTGCTAACTTGCCTCAAAGATGAGAAATGAAAAAAAAGTTTCCAGTATAAAGTGTAATGAGGAGCTGGCAAGAGGCCTGTGTTACTGTCAGCTAGTTCTGCACTGATAGAAGATTTCTTGTCAAAAAAGCCTTTCAGGGAAGCCAGGAGAATATTTCCTGAGTAGGGGAAGCTGAAGTGCTGTCATGCCAGGGATGAGGGACTCTGGTAAAAGACTCTGTCAAACAACATGGCTCATTTAATTGTTTTTGAATAGAATTGTTTGAAATCAGTAACAATACATCAATAATGCTTTCAGTTTCTTAATAACTGGAAAAATAACTTCAAAACATTAGTTTCTTTTTGTGGAAGTTTAGCTGATTTGAGTCACAATTCTCTGTCTGGATCTAGGAAATTCCTCTGGACCAGGTAGATATAGATAAAGAGAATGAGATGCTAATCACAGTGGCACATTTCCACAAAGAGGTTTTCGGGACATTTGGAATTCCATTCTTGCTGAGGATACACCAGGTGCAGTATGCCTCCCTTTTTCTCCCTGTGGGATTATACTGATGATGTTTTCTTTAAGTACTGTTGAAGAAATGCATTAATGTAAGAAGTATGTAGGAAAATACAGCTCTTGTATCAAAGGTTCTGCCCCGTCTGTGCCTTTTTGTGGTTAAATAATTTCCCAGCTCAGTTCTTTTTGCATATCCAGGTTGTTCAGTGCTTCAGCGAGCCTGTGCAACACCTAAATGCTGTCACTTGGCAGCAGCTGTCATCCCCTGCCCCCTGCAGAATCCCCCAACAAACCAGAACCCTAATTCCAGCAGCCCTTGAGTAGCTGCAGTGCAGAGCTGTTGGCCAAAGTGGCCCTGCTCTCACTGAGACAGAATTATGGAAAATGGGGTTGCTTTCTCCATCACTTTGAGATGACTTTGCATTTCATCCTTTCTGTAATTTGATGTGCTTTATCTTCTAGGGCTGAAAGTTGGTACAAGAACAAAAGCTAATTTTGAAAGCTTAATTTAAATTCTCAAGTTTTTCCTGTGGTGCTGTTCTAGCTGAATGTCACCCTGATTCTCTTAATATCAAAGTGTATTTCTGGAAGTGGTTAGCCATTTGCTTCTAAGCTTTTTCTGGTTCATGTATGTTACTTTGTATGAAAACTACCCACTTTAAAAATTTTGGAATGAGAAATATGTCTGTATCTCTCTACCTCTAAAACTCTAAAATTATACATTTTTTTTGATGAAAGAGTAAAACTTGTTTGGTGATTTTTGGTGGAAAACATTTGTTCTGCATTTCCTTGTTGTGGCAGTTAATATGTATTATTCATCTTTAAGTTGACATTATCTGTCACTTTTTTGGGCACTTTACGTAGTCAGGGCACAGAAACACACTACAAAAAGTAGCAACAAGCTTAGCAAGAATATGGGGTTTTTACAAATTCCTATTTTCTCATTTTGCTACTTAACTTTAACCTGATTTGGACACATCAGTGGCAGTGCCTGGCCAGTTTATGGAGCAGTTTACATAATGATAAATCAGTAAGACTTAAAGTTCCTGAACGTAGAGCAAATTGCCTTCTGTTGTTTCATATTGTAGAGAATGATGTTGACACTTGTGTAATTTTGGAAATAACAGAGACACTGAGGCAATCTATGTCAATGAAGCTTAAAGCAGGAAATACTAACAGCTTCCCTTTTTTTCCCTAGATTTTTTGACATTAAAATCTTGTTGTAATTATTAGGGTGAACACTTCAGAGAGGTTATGAAGCGGATTCAGACAATGCTGGACATACAAGAAAAAGAATTTGAAAAGGTAATATCAGATTGGGAGAGATTTTATTGCTGGCTGTAAACTCTAAATGAGTTTATTGTAATAGGTTGGAACACCCCAGACCTGGGATAAGTGTAGCTTCTGTGTGATAGAACAGCTGCTTGACTGAAATAATGCTTTTTCTAGGACTAATTAGTTAGGGTGGGTAGGAGCAGTATTTCTGTACTGCATCAAGAGAGAGATTCTGGAAAACATTACAGTAACCCAGAAAAGTGTAGCTGGTGTGGGACCTTTAGGAGCCACCCCCACATCACATTCCTGTTCAGAGCAGAACGTGATTCAGTCAGGTTGTGCAGGGCTTTTTAGTTGCAATTTGTAAACTCCCAAGGGTGGGAATTGTGCTCTGTTCTGGACACTGTGTTTTAGAGGATTTCCACTATCACTGGGAAGGCTTTGCTTTCCTTGCACATAATCAGAATGTTCCATTTTGCAACTTGTGGAGGTCACCTCTGTGCAGCTTTTTGAGAAGAGCCTGTTCCTGTGCACCATCCTTCAGATGGGGGAAAACTATAGATACCCTGTCAGCCTTTTCTTCTCTGGGCTAAACCAACCCCATTTCCCAGAGGGTCCTGAATGCCAGGTTCCCCCCCAGTCCTCACCAGGTCTCACTGGACTGTTACTGCACTTGCTGCAGTTTGTTGCCCTGTCTTTTTCCCTGGAGGGCTTGAACCTGGACACAGTATTCCAGGATCTGGCTTCATGATTTTCTGTGCATTTATTTTGTCCCATTATCCAGGTTGTTGATGAGGGTTTTAACCAGGATTGGCCTTTTCCAATTCCAATATATGTTTCAACTCCTGAAGTTGAAAGTTATAAGTTGAAATTACAAGTTTTCTGCTTATAACCAGCTGCAAGTTAGACTGTGAACTTAGGCTTGAAGACTTAATTTTAATATCATATCCTACCACTTGGTTTTTGAGATTTTTTTTTCTTTGCATAGTTTAAATTTGCCATTGTAATGATGGGCCGACACCAGTATCTCAATGAAGATGAGTATGAAGTGAACTTGAAAGATTTTGAGTCCCAACCTGGTAAGTTATTGGACAACCTCACTTTTCTGTTGGCCTGCTGAAGTTGCTTTGCCAGTTGTTATGATGTGTTCATCCTTAACTCAGGATGCAGAAAGAGTTTGTTCTTTTTATGTGACTTACATTAGATATAGTGATCAAGCAAGTATTTATATAGATCAGTGTGCACACTCAGCAGTGTTACATGAATGTGTTAGTCCAAGAATATGTATTTTATAGACATTTAGATAAATAATCTGTTTCCTTTTGAGTTAAAAGATTGCATGTGAATGCCCAAATGGGTGCAGTGTCAGTATAACACACTTTACAGCATCAGTTGCACTTTGTCTTTATTGTCCATATACTCCCTTGCATATTTGATTACTGTGGAAAGATAATTCTTGTTTATTCTTGATATCTTCAAGGAATCTGAAGATTCTAACAAGAACATTAAATATGTCAATTAGATGCTGTTTAGATTTTTTTTCCCTTAGAAACAATTCACCAAGGAACAAATGCAGCTCCATTCTAAATTTGTCTCTGGATGGGCTGCCATCTTGTTTACTTGACTGACATTTAAACCTACATTTTCTTAGACATTTACACATTGGAGAAACCAGGTTAATCCTTCAGGATTTCCACCCCAGGAGTGTTTTCATAGCCATAGAATGGGTTGGGCTGGGAGGTGCCTTAAAGACCATCCCATTCACCCTGCTGCCATGGATGCCACACACCAGACCAGTCTCTCAGGGCCCCATCAGACCTGGCCTTGGACACTTCAGGGGTGGGACAGCTACAGCTCCTCTGGGCAAACTGCACCAGTGCTTCTAAATCCAAATCTCTCCTTTTCCTCTTTGGAGAGTTTTGTTTGGGAATGGCACCTTTGGATCCACAGTCGGGGATCCATTGAAACCCTTTAATTCATTGGGGTTTCTTCTCCCAGCTTAGCTTAGTGTTCCTCTCTGTGAGTTGCACTGACTCACTGCAGTTCTATTTTTCTGACAATTAGGAATTCTGATTTTTATTGGTAGGTTTTGCTCGGGTTGAGCTTTCTCCAAGTTTTCCCAGCTGTGCTCTGGATTCATGCAAGAGCTGTAAAGAAATCCTGTAACTGTCCATTTATTTCAAAACCTGCAGAGAGTTAGTCCTGTGTTATCAGTGGGCACTTGCAGGAGCCTAGCAGTCCTTTTGCTGTGTGTGTAGCACAGGCAGGCTCGTGCCTTGCCAGAGCTGTGGGTGCCTGCAGCTGCACAAGTCACCCCAGAGCCCAGGAGTGTGTCACTGCAGGACCTCTCTGTGCACCACTTGTGAAGGGTCTCTGCATCCAGAGATGCAGCTTGGAGGTGGACATTTCTCCACAGACAGATAAACTTTATCCAGGGTGCTCAGAGCAGGCAGAGTCCTGATTTTATTCTGGGAGTCATCCCTCTTGGGTCAGGGAGGGAAAGGCAATAGTCTGGAATGAACTGCTGGGCTTGGTGAGCAAGGCAGAGCCAGTGGTGCCAAAACAGCTTGAAAAACGAACCAGGTGACCAGGTCAAAGGCACAAAAATGTCAGAATGTGGAAGAGGGAGAACTTTGTTTGTAGGAATTGTAAGGAATGTGACAGTAAAAGGTTTTAATTTGATTGTTCATTGAATTCACCCTTGTGATAGAATATAATTTGATAGAATTAATGTCTACAAATGCCAAATTTTAACACACACTACACTGATGGAACCAAAGCTGGTTTGATTGTCCAGTTTGATTGGCATAGCTGATGTCAGTCGTGTCCCTCTGCTGTTGCCAAGGTACATTAACTGTAGCTGTGACTGTGCTGGCACCAGCCATGTAGGATCTATTTTTTTCCTTTGGAAGCATTCAAATTCTCCCACTAAGATTGGCAGTTCTCTTTTAATTTGATATTGAGCATTGTGTCAAACAGGAAAAAAAAATAAATCATTTTGACTGAAGAAAATGTATCACAAAATGCAGATGCAGGCAACCAACAAGGTCACATGTTTTATGCTTTAGTGGTTGCAGCTGATGGCTTTGAATGTCGAATGTACTTCCCTTGCTGGGGGCCTCTTTAGTTTCTGCCTTTATCATTTCACTTCAAAGAGCATTGGATGCTCTGCATTGAGAACACCTTAAAAGATAATTTCTCCCATTTGCAAAAAGTACGTGGACTGTGGTTTTTCATTAAACCTAACAGTAGAATAAATAATATTGCATTGAACAAATGAAAAAATCTGTATATTTTCTTAGCAATCTAAGTGATTAGGGTTTTTTCTTAGGAAATAAAGAGGAGGGTCAGTTTAATGATTTCTTAATTAGCATTACTTGCTTTTCACATGAATTAAACAGATATTCCCAGTTAAACCAGGTAATAGGGATAGCAGAGATTATGGCAAATACTGTTGGTTGTCATGTGTCAGTGGCACATCCCCCCTGTTTGAAACAGGCTCAGCACTTTGGTGAAAGCTGGTACTGTGATGTGCCTCTGGCCATAACAGTGGTTATCTTGCTTTAACACACCCTTCACTGCTGTAAAGTCCTGGAGGTCACTGGAGAAGAGAAAAAGCAGGTGCCTGCTGCAGAAGGAGCTGGGGAATGTGCTGTTGGAAGGAAAACCTCGCCCCTCTGGCTGTGGGGCTGCTCTGCCCTCCTCTGCCCTCCCCGTGGTTCCCAGCACTCTGTGGGCAGGGCACACTGGACTAGTTTGTGTAATGGAAACGTTTTTCCCAATTTAGTCTTAAAATTTCATTATTTTTTTTCTCTTTTCTTTTCTAGGCAACATGTCTCATCCAAGGCCATGGCTAGGGCTTGACCATTTCAATAAAGCCCCAAAGAGAAGTCGCTACACTTACCTTGAAAAAGCTATTAAAATTCATAACTGACTTACTTAACCAGATTGTCAAGGCAAGGGACAAAAATAAGTGTGTGTGTGCACCTTTTTAACAACTGTAGAACTTTGGTACACGTGCACTATATCTGAAGTCTTCAGCAAGAGGATTTGCTGCTGATGTTAATTTTATTTTGTTGAGGCTGTTCAGTTTGGCTTCTCTGTATCTATTGACTGCCCTTTTTGAGCAAAAATGAAGGTGTTTTTATAAAAGCTTGGATGCCAATGAGAGTTATTTTATGGTAAACGTAATGCAAGGCAATTGTCAGCATAATGAGGGAAGAGTTTAGTAGAACAGTTGACATTGGCAAAATTATTTGTCTGTAGTACGTTTATAGATGGCATAAGCTGACTGGCTGCCCTTCCCGTGTGGTGTTCACATCACTGCAGCTAGTAAGTCTTATGTTTAGACTCACATCAGATTTATTTCCTTCAGTTATACTTTAAATGACATTTTTGTGCATTTGTAAATGCAAAAGAAAAACTCACATCATCAATAAATAGCAATCTCTACTTTATTGTGTACATTGTTGGCACTTATTTGGGATTTTTGTCTCCTCCAGCTTCATAGAATCTTTTTTAATAAACTAGTTTTCATTTAATTTAGTCAATACTTTGCATCCTGTTTTACCAAGTGGATGCCCCGAGTCCTAAAAAGAGATATTTGGGTCTTTATGTGAAATTTCCAACCATTGAGAAATACCATTGCAATTGATTATGCCATCTTCTGGCAAATAGAATGACACTCAAAAGTTGGCAAAAGCAAGTGAAAAGATTATAAATATCATTAATTTAGTTACCATGGGAAGAGATGGGGAAAACACAAGAACTAGCCTTTTAGCACAGAGGGCATGCTCACTAGTGTTTAGTAAGCTGTTGACTTTGTATAAAAAAGGAGGAAAAAAAACGAAAAAAGAAGAAAAAAAACTGAAAAAAGCAATTGTATATTTAATGAATGAACATGTACAATTTAACACTTGGAGGTTAATTTTATTGGGTGAGTCTGCAAGTGAATTTCACTGATGTTGATATTCATTGTGTGTAGTTTTATTTCAGTCCCCAGACTGCTTCCTTTTCTTTGGAGCTAATGCCAGCCGCGTGTCTAGTTTTGAGTGCAGTAAAGATAGAATCAGCAATTCACACTTAATTTTACATTTTTTCCAGTATTTTATTTTGTTTCTGTAGCCGCAGTGTACAACTCCTCTTCCTGTATATTGCCTTTTTTTGCTGGAAAATGTTGTATGTTGAATAAAATTTTCTATAAAATTTTTTTCGATGAGTGATGACATGGACATTGAAGAAGATTTCTCCTCTCCTTGGAAATAGAGTTTTGGGAAACGTTTTCATTCATGCGATTTTGCTAAAGGTGTGGTTTTCTTTTTCCTTAAGTGTTGACAATTGTATAACCCTCAGTCATTGTTTTGGGGAAACTTTGTGGGGGTTTCTGTTTAATAGTTTTGGGGTTTGGAGGTTTTTGTGGGGTTTGGATTTTTACATCCTTACTAGTCACATTTGAGCTTAACAAATAAACGATTTTCCAGGAAAGGAGCCATGTACAAAAAAGACAAATGGAAAATTTATTTTACTAGTTTGTTTGTAAAGCTTGTACTAGAGTCTTTGTGGTAGACTGGACTCTGCCTGCCTGTAAAAAATTTTGTGGTCCAGATTCTCAAGTCTAACATTATAAATGGTATAAAGTGAAATCTGGAGTCTCTAAAGGTAAGGTGTCTTCATAGAGTGATAGATTCCCTCCGTAATGTGTTCCCTTGTATTCATAACCAAAACAGAAGGTGCAAGTTCTAGGAATGTTTGATTCTCTTTTTAGTTTGTATCTTGCAGTGCTTTTAACTGTCTCTTATTTCCAGTCAAGACAAACTAGTTATTTACTTTTGTTTTGCTGTCTGTGTGTGTAGGTTGGCTTAGAGGGAAGTGCTTAACTGGCATGCCTTAAGTGGAGAAACCTTTCCTTTGCTTTGCATTTCCATCTGGCTGGTGAGAATTGCACCATCCCAGTGTGTTTTAACTGGTACTTGGATTGTCTCTACAGGCTTTCAGTCAATGTCAGGATTTGTTTCCAAACTGTTTCTGTGAGTCAGAGGCTCTGGTCAGCAGTAGTAAGCCCTAATTATATTTAGTGTTGTTAAGACTGATATAAAATTGAGCTTGTATCTGAATGTCACTAAGTTTTCACATTCATTTATGGGATGGTGGCAGCTTTTAGGGACTATCTCAAGAAACACAATCCTTCCTATTTCAGAAGAAAAAGCCACTAACAGTAGATTTTGGGTGCCTTTTGGGTTTTAGATTGTTGGATTTTATGTGCTTCAGTATTTATGCTATTCCCACACTAGTTTGGTGATGTCCATACTTTGAGGCATTCCATATGCAGTTTTTAATTACTGAAGGATTTTCTAAAAAAAAAAATGTTTTGGATCACAAGTAACTTGCTACTGAAATGTGGAAACACCTCTGAAGAGGAGGACAGGAGGGTTTCTCAGGTGTAGTATGTTTGTTCATTTAAAAAAAATTACAAGAATACAGTCTTCGAAATTGCTATGCTTTCCATTTCTTTATTTCAGTTTTGGAATTATCTGGATAATAGACAGTGAATGCATTAAATTAAGGTAGTGGTAATGTAAGTGTTAAGCAATAAGGATGTAATTTCATAGTACACAGCATCAGAGCAACGTGTTGTTAACAGCCCATCCGAATTCTCCCTATGAAAATAGAGTGTGGTTCCTGTAGATTTACATAGTGCCTTTTATCCTAAAGGAGTCCAAAGCATTCTGTGAAATCTGAGCAGATCACACCAGTGATAGCTGCTGACTAGAGAGTGACAGCCAGCCCCAGCCCCTCCGCCCGCCCGGCCACCCCGACCCGACAAAGCCGCAGGAGGAGCAGAGCGAGTGCCTCCCTCACCCCGGATCTACCTCAGCTGCTGCCCCCGGAGCTGTGCCGGCCTCCCCGTGCCA